>CM021106.1:30893143-31632022 GCA_007115665.2 Sequoiadendron giganteum
GAATAAAATTGAAACCAATAGAGAATAGGGTGCATATACATGCCATGGAAGCGCAAGGGTTGTGATGAAGGAAATTAATAAATAACCACTTGATGCAAACTGGATACCACCCACGCACTCCAAAAGCAAACGCACAGCTCAAATAACCTTGAGGATCAAAATATCCAGCAAAACACCAAAAACTTCAATCACACAAGTTCAAACAATAGAAAATGCACAGCTCAAAATGATCAATTACTTCTCAAAACATCAATATATCAAAGCCTCTTGCCCTCATACAAATGCCATTAATGCATCCGACAAGACAATCGCAACCACAAAGAATCTCAGGGATTCGAATTTGGGAAGGATTTTGGGGATTCGACCCTAAGAAGGATTTCGGGGAAATCCAGAATGTGCGGATTTTCCCAAAAATAGTGCAAAAGGTTCATTTCGGACAAACAGGGGAAACTGGGAGAATCCGGCCCAGGCGGATTTTCCCGAAAATAGTGAAAAACCTGAGATAAAGCCAAAACTTCAAATTTTCAACATAGCTCAAAAGGATGCCACTTCAATTGAAAAAATAGGACATTCAAAGCACAAAATCAAGCAAGCAACACCCTCAGAAAGAGGGACCAAAACACTAAAAAGCAAAAAAGAGGGTCCCCACATTCAGTGGCGCGTGTGTGCAAAAACTGCACAACACATCCTACATTAGAAAAGACTACATGCACACTTGCATATAGCTAATTTCATGCTAATCCAAGGTTATGAAACATGCCATTAATCCTTTTTATTCTACCATCAAGAAGCTTGATTCTAACCTTACCATGGCCAACAATATTTAAACAAGAATCATCATCCAATTACACCTTACCTCTATCAAATTCTTCATATTCAAAAAACCAATCTATATTAGAATTCATATGAAAAGATGCACCTGATTCAATTAACCTTGCATCATTACCAACACGAATGGCCAAAGATGCAACGAATGCCTCACCATCTTCCTTCTCAAATTCATATTCAAAATCAAATCTCTTCTTCATATTTCCTTCTTTGCACTCCTTATAGAAGTATCTAGGCTTGCCATAGTTCTAGAAAATAGATTTGTACTTTCTATGAGATTTGGATCTCCCCTTGGACTTGGATTCATCATGCTTCTCATTATTTTTATCTTTATCCTTAGGTCTTCCATGAACATTTAGGGAATCCTTGGCACTAATGGATACCTTCCTCCTCATATCTTCAAAAAGAAAAGAACCCACCACATCTTCAATATTCAAGATAGTAGAAGTACTCCCAATATCTATAACAAGATAATCCCATGAATCAAGAAAATAACAAAGAAAGATCTGACATTTCTCCTCCTCATCCTTTTTGACACCAATTGATTCCAATTGAGACACCAACATATTGAATTTTTTTAGGTGGTCTTTAATTTTTCCACCCTCTTCCATTCTCAAGGAATGAAATTGTTTCCTTGAGAAAAATTATTCACTAACAATTTGGCTTGATACATCTCACAAAAATTCTTCCATAGTTTTTATGCAGAGGTCTCTCCATGGACATTAATTAGAACATATTTTCTTAGGCACAATCTCATTAGACCCTTGGATTTATAGTCTATAACATCATATTAAGTGTCCAAAGTGTGATTTGCATACCTTAAAACATTAACATCAACAGCATCCCATAGATCTCAATCTATTAGCAAATCATCCATCTTCAGCAACCACATCTCAAAAATATTGCTAGAAAATTTCTCTATCTTTATTCTCCTTGATGTCCTTGACATCTAAAAATTCTTGTAACAAGATCATAAAGTATCTTTTACACAAGCTCCCACTCAAATTTGGATTAATTCAAAAAATCCAACAATTCACAACCGAAACCAAAGATGATCAAGCTCTGATACCACTTATAAGGAAGCTAAGGTAGCAAAAAAACTTCTTATAGAAATCTTGAGGGGACAGTTATGCAAAAAATATATATTTTCATAGTTACAAAAACTTAAACATAAATAAACATAAACAAAATTCATACCACAACATAGTGTTTTACGTCTAGGAAAAACCCTTTCAAGAGAAAACCCCCACACTCCAAAAACTACTCAATATATTATTCAAAAATCAGAAAAATTACAATATGCTTGTAGAACAAGATTTCTTATAGGAGTATCACCAACCAAATATCTGAATGAAACTCAATAGATACAAGACTCTTACACCCAACTTCCATCTCATGCATCTAATACATAGGAGATACAATACATGTCATACTGTATTACAAAACCATGAACTAAAACCACCTAAAAAGTGGTGTCTATCCTTTTCTCCAATAATAGATTCTTATAATGTGTCAAAACACACACCACCACGTGTAACTCCCCCTTTATAGCTCATTTATGTTCCCAACATGTTCTTACATCTCTCATTTCAGGAAACCTAACTTCCAAAGGCCATAAATTTTGATCTAGGTATCTGATTAAGGAAATGTATGAACCACTAGAAATATTGTGAAGTGCTCTATCAAGCTATTACCTACTTCACCAATTATGACCACTTTTGGACCAAAAAATCCTCCAAGACCTTCAACTTGAACTTTGAAAAATGGAAACTTTAGTATCTTAAAATATAGACATGATCTTGCAACAAAACCTTGTGAGCATGCTTATTTAGCCAATCTAAAGCTTTGAGGATAATTCCACACCAATTAGAGCTCAATGTAAAATTACTATAAATAGTAACCTCATGTAATTTGCAAGGTTGAGACAGCATTTTCCTAACTCTAATGTGCAGAAGAATCCAATGTGATAATTTTTTTAATTTTCAAGCCCATTTCATAGGCGTTTTATAGATTCAAAGGGCTTATTTTGTGATATTCAAGCCCATTGTAGAGAAATTTTTCAAATTGAAAGGGCATTTTTGTGATTTATAGGCCTACTTGAAAGGTGATTTGTAGATTGAAAATTCATTTTTATGGTTTACAATCTTGATCTATAGGTGTATTGATAATCTAGAGGCATTTAAAAGTTGCAGAGGGTGTTTGAAGAGGCATAATACAGAGGGAAAGGCATTTTGAGGCTATAGATAAATTTTGTGGGACATAAAAATAATTATAATAGTTGAGTGCATTATTCATCTCCAAAAGGTGAAATTTTTTGAGGTTGATATTTTCCCTAAAATTACATCATTGAAAAAGGGGGAGGAGAAGCCACCAAAGTTTTATCCCTTGGTCATATGGTAGGGTCACATGAGGGTTAAAACCCCTTTTCCATTTCTCTCTAAAATTAATTTTTTGAAGACATTTTTTACAAATTTAAAATTATTAAATGTAATTTAGGCAACATGGGAAAAATTATCGTGTTTGATGTTGTTGATTGATGTATTAATATTTCAGAAAATAGGATTTTTCAATTGAATATACTAGGATAGAGAAAGTTATCATTTCTTATTTAGGCCCACTTCCATGACTACATAATTGACCTTTGTAGAACTATGGATTTGAACTTTATGGATGTCAACTTAATTAATTTTTATGTAGACATAAAAATTTCTCCTTTATGTGTATGACATGTTTGAATAGGGGTTGTGTGGATATACACCATTGAGGAGTTTGTGATTCTAGGATTATTTACCTTTGGTCAAACTTGATGAGAAATAAACAGGTTCAATAACAATTGTTGGGAAATTCAATCTCTATCCAAATATGACTTCAATGGATGAGATACAAGGCTTGGACTACAAAAATATGAAAATCTAAAACTTATATGAAAAAATTGAAAATCAAGTTTCCTTAATATAGAATTATCTTGATTAGATATCTCCCTTTTTATGATGCTAAAATTCAGCCAACATAGCATGCTTAATAACACCATCTTATGTGAAATTATAATAGAAATATATAAAAAATAACATCACCTTAAGATAGCAACAATGAGACACAAATCAACAACACAAGAGCATCACATAAAACAGGATTTACATGCAAAAACCCTTGTGAAAAAAACTCCACCAAGAAGAGAGGCCAAGTATTCATTATCTTCAAATACATGAGATTACAATACAACTACTTAAATTCTCCTATTTTCCTCCACCATAGCAGAACTTGTGCACCTATGAACAACCTACTTATGCCTCAGCATGTCCTTGTTCCTACAATGAAACTCTACATTCAACTGTTGCTCATGTTTTTTACATCCAAGAGGTTGAACTTATAGACTTGTGAAGAGGTCTTAAGCCCAAAACAAGGATCCCAAAGATGACTCTTCGTTCCAAACATCCCCAAAACTTGAAATACCTCCTCAGAATGTGAAAGGGCATCAGTTTTGGCTCTAATACTTTCCATCCAGCTTGAGAGATAAACATTACATTAAATGCGATAAATGATGGAATACCAAGAGACACTTATTGCCTCATTCTAAGATCCCACATGCAAAATACCAAAAATCACTCATTTTTATTTTTCCTTGTCTTTGATTAGCCCATTCTAGGCATCCACATATGGGGAAAAAATATTAAATATTTATGTTCACAAGTCACGTTTACTACTACTAGTGGACCCATCATCCCTTATGAATATATTACAAACAATGGTGAGAATTAATATATATTTTTCATACACCCTAAGTGCTTAGAGACACTTTCCAAGGATATTGGAACCATGACATAGGATTTACAAGGTGGATGGCACCTGTTAGTGAACAGATTTTTCCTTTATAAAAATGAACACAATTAACTCAATAACTCCCAAGAAGGACAAAATCAACTCACAACAATTGGAGAGATTATCATTGGATTGATAATCTTCCTCTAAATTTTAGTTGAGGTACAACTCCCTCTTCTGATATAATTTTATATTTTTCAAATATATAAAATTGGGGTATGATTTTTACCAGAAAGTAGAAAAGGAAAACTAACACTTGTTCATATCCATGAGACAAGTGTGAAGAGAAATTCTTACACTAACTACTGTTGAAATGAAAGAACTAAAAAATAGTCAATTATCATGACTCGAAGATCAAATTACTAATGTTTGTTGACTTGACTTAGCACAATTCCAACCATTTACTATAAATAACATGAATCAAATGTCATAGATTAACGTATTCTCAAAGGAAAGGAATGTTCAAATTCCTATCAAAGCTCAAAGACTTGTTCACAAACATTAACATCTAGTTCACAATTACTACACAAAGACAATAACCATTCACCAAAAAATGAATTGAAACTACAAAATTTGATCCTTTATTTAGATCGATTCTCACTCATGCATCAAAGTGTAAGGAGGATCAAAATGCCAAACCCTTGCACTATCAAATACAACATATTTAAAAAAATTCATATGTAATGGTTAAGGTTTCTTGGAATGACTTCTTGGTTGTTAACCGCTACCCATTCGAATAAAATTGGTCAAAAATTGATTAATTCTATTAGATTATAACAATTCCCTTTATTAATTGCTATTTTGAGGGATGGTTATGATTGCATCCCATTTTCTGATTGACAGGTTAGGAGGATGAACCGTACCTTAATATGAGAAAGCCACATGGCCAAAATTTGTGTGAAATGATCACCACCTTAACTTCTCTATGACTACTGGTATGCCACCTAGATCATTTTGTGCAGTTCTTTAAATGCTAAGGATTGCTTGAATGAAATTTACAAGATCTCCATCACATCACCTTACTTGAATTAATTAAGTTAAAGAAATTTGTGTGTACTTCAACATTAATTTCTTCAAAAAAGCTCCGCCAATTTTCCCTTCTTACGTTCATTCTACACAATGTTAGTTACATCTTCAACCATATCGAGCTCGTCGAGTGATATAGTTATGGAGAGTGACTTCATAGTATTAGAAGGCATTTAATGCAGTTTTGTTTGTAGGTTGGTGTAGGATCAACTGAAGGAAGTCTTCCTCATCCGCAGTGATGTGGAGGAAGAAGTCATTCACAAGGTGATTGGTGAGCACTTCCTATCACAAGTGCATGTTCATAATTCCACCCTGCTCAAGCATTTTTTGTATAATATCGTACGTACTTCTGGTCTATTTGGATGGGCTTTGCAAGCTATTGAGAATCCAATTTTTCCATGGTACCCATAGGGTTTTGAATATGCTCTGATAGGGATTTATGTTCACCCTCACATGGGCTTGATTGTTGACACTATCTATATCTCTTGTGCGCTATGAAATGAGAGGGTCATCCAAGTTGTTACTATGATGCGTGTTGGCCTTGAAAGCAACAACATGGATACATTTTCTCACTATTTGGAATACAATGAGAAACTTTTCTATCCTACACAAATTGAGTGAGTGCAAGAGGTGATCAAGGCCATCTGGGTCATCACATTTACTCATTGTGTCTAAAGACCCCTATTATGAAATCACCCCCTTTTTTGGCAATGTAATACAATTTCTTGACAATATATATGAATAAATATTTATATATATATATATATATTTTGCTTTTCAATTACTCTACATCATGGAGATCTTTACCTATTTTATTTAGACTTTTTTTTATTTTAATTGTATTCTCATGGGAAATAAGTATGAAAAACTATGTTTTCTTGTAAGCAATCTTCTTTTCATGTAATTTTATCCTCATAAATAAAAAATATTTGAGCCCCAAATTTACTAGTAAATGCCTCTGAATAAGTTCTAGAAAAGAATTGGAATTTGCTAGGGTTAAATAAACCTGCTTATATGCCACCTCAAAGAATTAACTTATCATTTCAATTTATTATTCTTTATGTAAAATGCTTGAGAAGGTTATCGCAACTTAGTCAATAATGCTATCAAAAAGAAGTAAGTTTTGAAAACCCTGCCAAGATTGACAAAGGTTTTAAAAATTTAAAAAGTTCCACCCACTTTTGTCATTTCACACATTTAATTCTTGATAACAACACACTTTCACAACCTTTGGGTCCCACAATCAGACTTGTGAATTTAAAAGTAACAGTCATCGAGAAAAAATAGGTTCAAAAAATGAGTCTGGATCTGACACAGTTTTAAAACTTAGCTAAAGACCAACAAACACACCCTTCTTATTTATAAGTATTTGGAAGGAGATTTTAAAATGGGCTAAAAACTGATGGTAACAACTGGCTCTGACTAGGGACAAGGACTACTAAGGAAAAATACATGAACCCGGACTTAAAATTTAGAACTACCAGTTTCTTATCCATTGGGTACTAGAGTCGAGATTAAAATTAAAGGATCAAACACAAAAAAAATGGGACCATGCACCAAAAATGGAAGAAAAAGAAAAATATTTATAATGGTTGGAATCCCCTACCAAAACTGAAAAGAAAAAGGAATTATTATGCATAGTCGTTAACGGGCTGATAAAAATACAACCCCTAATGGTTAAGACTGACATAACCACACTCTGAAGGTATCCTTGGAAACATTAATTGAAAAGTGAAAGGACTTACATGATAAAGAAGTGTTGTCACTCCTCCTTTAAATGTTTGAATAAGCCTCTGAATGAAAAGGTCCCAAGTTCTTTCCTTTACTGCCTCACTAATCACCTCAGCTTTAAGAGTGGTTATTTGTGTAATGAGAACAAAGTTACCTATACACCATCCGACAGATACAAAACAACAGGTCTCATTTTCCTTATTAAGTGCAGTTGTCCCATCAATCAGAATAAATTTTTCCAGGACCTAGGAATCACATGTATCTCTAGAATCATCAACTTCACTTCTTATCTTATAGATGAACATGACCTTTGTCAAAATTTGTGATTCTATGTGAAAATTTGATGATTATTTTGTTCAATTCTTGTCAACACATAACTCTCTTCTCACTTCTCTTTGCTAAATATCACTCTTTGAAGTGAAATCTTCTTCTTTCTTTTCTACTTTTGAAGCAAGAATTTGTGTGACTTTGGACTTCAAGAAACTATTCTCTTGAATCTCCATAATTTCTTGAGTAGCATCGGGACAGAGAGACCACTCGATTTCTCTTCAAATGGTAACATTTGAATATATTTTATCATGACCATAGAACTCATCATCACCATCTAATTCATCAGAATCCTCATTATCTGGTCTTGAAATTTCAACTTCACTTGCATCTTTGGTCGTGTGAGTCACATAAATTCTCAATGGCTATGGTGGAATTGGATTCAAAGGATCAACTTGGGGTGACTCATCATTACTTAAAACACTAAAAACTTCCCTCAGAAGTAGACTCTAAATGGAAATGATTTCACCACCCAATTGTTCACAGTGTCTTTCCAATTCTTCTTCAATTTCCATAGCTTCAATTTTTCTTATCTCAAAGTCAAATACACCTCTTCTCCTGAGGATAAAAAAAAAAATTGGTGGAAAATCATGCATAAGGGTAGCTACTAGATTAGTTTCACTAGGCCTAATAGAATGTGGGATCTAATTCAAAATCTCGATGAATCTATCAAGAAAGCTCCTAACACTTTCATTCTCATTCCTTTGAATATCAAAAATATTTCTCAAGTGAGCTCTTATATTGACCATAATCTTAAATCTCTCGAGAAAATTATCTTTAAGAGTATTCTAGTTTGTAGTTCTTCCCTCTATGAGTTGCATGAACCATTTTGCTATCCAACCTTCCAAAGATGCAACAGAAAGGTGAATGACTATGTATTTTTTTCAACAATACCTAAGGAGGTGCAAGAAGTAGAAAAGGTGTATAAATGATCTTCGAGGTCATGTTCATTTTCTTTGATGAACACAGGGAGTTCTTCCCTAGACCCTTCAAGAAGTGGGGGATAACTTGATAGTGTGAACGCGTCAAAAAAGGTTCCCTAGGGTTGGGATGATGAAGAGGCCATCAAAATAAATTGCAACTGGGATTTTTTGATGGTGAAAATGACAAAAACAACGTTAAACAGAATATCTCTACTCTATTTCTCTTGAAAAAGAAAGACAACATGTAGTATCCTAACTCCCAAGGTCCTAGTAGTTGGTTCTCCACTATCTGGTGTCACTCAATTGGTCAATGCAAATGTAATATTCAAGGGGCCTTTGTTGGTAATAAGGAATGCAAGCAATGATGGATTCATCAATCTATATTTAACGAACAGGGGGTTTTAAATAAAATAAAAAGGTATATCAAGACATATATTAGTGAAACGTGAATAAAATTATCTAATATCCGGACATATATTTTCAATAATGAATGTTACTCCAACAGATCAAGAAAATCATAGCATGATGCAATTTATAGAACAGTCCATACTATTGCATGCATCTAAGGTGCTTAATTTAACCATCACAATCACACATCATAAATACTTTAAAGATTCCAAAAGAATAAACTTTCATTCATTGCCAAAATCATAGATCAACATAATTTTAATAATTCAATCCATAGATAATTTAATGAAATAATCTTTAAATTTGGTTCCTTCTAATTATTTTCATCACATAAGAAACACTTATGCTTCAGCACAATCACTAGCATATAGATAGACTATAATTCATTAACCTTATCCAATAAACTCAATTCCAACATCATATTGCGTAGAAACCTGTATTTATATTCAACTATTAACTAATAAGAAAAAAGTATGTATGTAAAAACTATGAAAATACCTATCTGCTACTATCAGGTGGCTAATCTTATTCTCATCAGCCAACCTTTACAATATGGTAGCCTACAGGTATATATAGACATACAAAAATATGAATTCCTCCCTATCTAAAGTCGAGACCACCTTTTTAGGAACTTAAATTTTCTTAGAACCTCAGATCAATTGATCTCTAGTTCCCATATTGATCATGTAGCAAACTAGAGAGAAAAAGAGAGAAAAGAAAAGAAAGCCATGTGCCCATGAGACTGCCAGTCATGCATGCAGAGGAGAAAAGAATTACATGCATCCATAAGACTATCAGTTATGCATGCAATTTTTTCTCTGAAGTGTACTCATCATAACTAGAGAAGACTTTTTGAAGCATATCCAAAGTTGGTTCATCAATCCAACTATCTTCAAACTTGATCCTCTTCAATTCAGTACCAACAAACTCTCCCATGTCTCTCAACTTTTTCAACTCCCTTCTAACAGCCCCTATCTCTTCTCTAATATCCATCAATCGATCCAACAAAAGATCTTCTCCATTATATCCCTTTTGTATGACCTCTTTAATTCTACCATCTCATTTCTCTTTCAACTGACTTAAAGGCGGGACTTCCTTCACCGGCATATCAACATTCACAAGAATAGCAACAATAGCTTCTAGCTCATCAATTTTTTCATTTAGATCCTTGTTAAAATCCTGAACTTTATTCTTGTGTTTGTACAAAAATTCAGCTCTAAACCGGATTATGCTGGAGGCTTTTTCCAATAAATCTATGTTGTCCTCTTCAAGATTTGACTGCTCCAGAAGAGTGGATTTCAAAAATTTATTTATCTCTCTCAACTTCTAGATATACCCTCTATACTCCTCCTCTTGTTCTCCCAATGCCTTTGCATGTTGACTCATTTCTTCTATTATCTTCAAAGCTTTCTCATAAACATCATAACTACTTTTTAGCACCTCACCTACTTCTTGATTAAGCTTGTCGATCCATCTATCCATCATCTCAGCCCTACTCTTTATCCACACCAAATCATCCACCTCTCTCTTGCTAAGAAAAATTGGTGTCTTTATGGTGGTAATTTGATGTAACTTCAAAGCAGAAACATTCTCAAGAAGGTGGGTAATTGATCCAATTGAGCCTTAAGCTCATCCTTTCTCTACTTATCCTTTATCATTCTTGATTTGGTGGATGATGCTACCACATCAATTAAGCTCATTTGCTGATTTCTTGTGGGTCTTCCCAAATTGACCATGCCCAACTGGTAATCAATTAGTTGCATATCTCCCACATCCTTATCCACCATTGGTATTGCACATTCAGCAACAATTTCTCCTCCTTCAGTGAGTCTAGTGGAATGTAGAATTTTAGCCTTCTTCTTGGTTCTTTCTCTTTCAATCTCTTTCATCATATCATCTAAATTAATAGGTTGTAAGGGTCTTATTGGCCTCTTTTGAAGATCAAGTTTTAACCAAGTGGGAGCACTTGGAGTAGTGGTCATTACAGTAGAAGAAGAAGTGGTAGTTGTAGAGGACAAAGGTTGTAGCATATTAACCTTAGGTTGAGGATCAACCTCCTATACATCTTGTTGTTCTTGCTCTACATTTTCTTGTGCAAGCTTCTCATCTTCTTCCCTATGCTTTTGTTCTTGCATATTCTTGTCTTCTTGTTCCTTCTTTAGCTTTTCCTCTTCCAACATTTTCTCCTCAAGTAACCGATTTCTCTCTTCTTCCAATGCTTTAAGTCTATCTGAGTCTTCCTTTTCCTTTTGTAGTTGCTTGGCCAGCTCCTCAGCATCATTCTCTTTTTGTATGTGTTTTTCTTCCTCCTTCTTATAGGCTTCTTCAATTAGCTTCAATTTGTCCACAAGGGCTTCTCTCTCCCTTCTCTGCTTTGCCTTTTCCTCCTCTAGATCATGAATTTTCTGCACCAACTCTAGCTTATCATTCTCTTCTTTGGTCTTGAGATCCTCCTCCTTTTGGCTTTGTTTTTTTAGCACTTCATCAGCTCTTAGCTTGGCTTCCATTTGTTGTTGTTGATTTGAGGCATTAGCTTGTGCCTTAGCATCTATTGCCTTTTGCTTCTTGATTGCTTCTACATGTGCTTTATCATCTGAAGCTTTCTTTGCTTCCTCAAATAGTGCCCATTGATCCTCTTCAGTTAACACATGCTCAGTTTCTAGAGGTATCTCCTCTTGCACATCCTTTTCTGACAAGGTCTCGTCAGAATTTGTTTCAATATCATGGATCTGCATCTCCATTTCCTTTCCCTTTAAGCTTTTAGCTATGTCATGGAGAGTCCCCTTAGGAATTTCTCCTTCTTGTTTCTTTGTAAGAAGGACATGAGCAGATGACTCTCTTGCAAAAGATACTGGAGCCACCACTCATATTGGCACATTTTCCTCCAACGCCTCAGGTTCATCTTGAGTCGAAGCTTCCAGCTCAATCTCTTCTACGTTAGGAGGGGAGAATTCTAATGGTTCTTTAGGTGGCCCTCTCCTCTTAGTTCTTTTGTATCCCTTTCCTTTCTTGGGAGCTAGACCTCCAGGAGCTTTAGCTCTGAGAACAACCCATTGGATACTCCTATCCAGTACCGGTCTTGCTATATGTTTAATATCGATAGTTTCCTCAACATCCCAATCTATTGGATCCAAATTTTTTGTACCTATTCTTTGTGACTCATAGGATGGAACCAATACTACCCCATCATCCGATAATGCATCAGGAACATCAGTTGTCACTCCAAATTCCACCATAAGTGAAATAGGTAACCTCTCATATTTCCTCTTTTTGAGGTCATACTCATCTTGGAGATCACTCCAGAAGTCTTCTAGCAAGTTGAAGTGTTTATCAAATACAGAAGCCAAAAAAGCATTCATCTTCTTTCTTCTTTGGATCAAAATATTTTTGGGCAGTGTACAAGCCCAACTTTAAAATGCACCAATTCACTACAAATCACTTTAACTCCCACAAGATGTGGGAAAATATACTCACCCAATTGCATGGGGAACTTGTGACAACCATGTTTGTGTTTTATTGCCAGTCGGGCATTGACCCCCAGAACTTGATAGAAAACCTCCATCAAAATCATCATGTTGTTGCAATATCTTGGAAGTAAATGGGGATGACCCTCAAATCCTGCCAACCTGAAATAAGTGAACTTGGGATATTGGATATACCAACATCCCCATTTTGTGATAAAGGCCATAGCCTCCTAACTTAACCTATACCCTGCATCTCCATTAAGTTGGTTAATAACCACATACAAAAATGCATCATTAACCCTTCTAAAGTGTAGCTCAAAAATCTGCAAGGACAGCTGGTCATAATGATTCCAAACTTTATTTTTCCCATTAGCCTCTCCCAATACACCTACTCTATTCAATCTCGGGAAGATGCCTCCTTTGGTTGTTGCATAGATAACATAAGAGGGCATGAAGAAGATCTTATTTTCCCTTAATTTGGTCAGCTGATCATGTATGGTATCAGAGATAATCATAGGCCAATCAAATTTTTGCTTGCCATCAAATATTGTCTAAATGAAGGGAAACATCCATTCCTTGAAATGAAATGCATCCCTCTTTCCAAAATCTCTAGACAACATCATTATAAGATTGGATACCTCCTTGTAAATTTATGCCCTCTTTGGCTGATCTGAGAGCTTGGTCGGGGATTTCTTCTCCATTCTTAACCATTTCTTGTTTCAGTGAGCCTTATTGGCCTCTTTGTATTTTCTATACATCTCCAAAGCCTTTGCTTCATTCAACTGTGCTAGGTTCTTTGGATCAGGTACACTGAACATAAGTTGAAACATTTGAGGAGTTAGGTCTATAATCACATTATCTTATGAATCAACACACTGCCTGGTGGCAAGATTGTAAGCCCTGGCTGCTGTCATGATCAATTTCAGGCATTGGATGGATAGAGGAAACATAGCGATGTGAGCCTAACCAGACTCAACTATTCTTCCAGTTGTCCCTTTTACATCCTCGGTAAATTTTTTTGAGTCTAGATCCTCATAATTTAATGGGCCTAGATTGGTGTCAATTATATCTGCCCAATCAGATTCCACCTTGCTAACAATGACAGTAGGACCCCTATGGTTATACCTCAAAGTATAAGGCAGCTATTTCGGTTTTACCTTCTTAGTCTTAGTTGATGCCTTCGAAGTTTCTGCAGGTTGACTCCTCTGAGCAGCTTCTTCTAATATTCCTAACATTCTTTAACTTCCTACAACAAAACCTTAAATTAGATCTTTGAACAAATATAACAAAATATGCTTTAAGATCTTACCCTTCTTTATATACCAAAGGCAGAACCAGGCAGAAAAATATTCTAAATAGTCTCTTTTAAAAAACTATCGAGATGGGAGTCAAAACAGTTATTGAGATTATAGTAATAACAAGGCAAGACCAGAGTCAGAGTTGGAAAGATAATCGGAATCGAAATCAGAATGAAAATTGATTTGGTTCCACGAATATTTTCTAATTTTATATTTATTTCCGGTTCTGGTTCCGCATGGGTTACCAGTATTTCAAAAGCCTGCTTCTTATTATAAGTGGAGTCTGAGATGGGATGGAAATGGAACGATAATTTCTACAAAACATGGTTCAAATTCTAAATCGATTTTGATTTCGCTTCCAATTAAAATAACCTTGATGTCATAAATGCTTTCAACAGGATAATAAACACTAAGATCTAAGGACTAGGTCAGATCAAAATGAAAGGGGATTAAAAATAATCTTTAAAAGAACTACCCATATGACCGACAGATAACCATACCAATTAGGGCATCATATTTAAAACAAAAACATGCCAAAACCCTAACTCACTAAACCTCGATTTCAAAAAATTTAGGGCACGAATATAACCTTATTAAAAATAACCAAATGATGCACAGCAAAAATCTTAAGCAAAATCCTAATCTACCAAACCCCACTCACTGTAAAAAAATAGAAACTAATCTACCATTAAAAACCTTACTAATAGAATAACAGTAACTAATCTAGGCTTACTTAAAACCTAGGGCATCCTAGTACAGTCACGTTTAAACATGAAAATGACTAAGATAAAAAAAAACAACCAAGCAGCCAAAATGCAAGAAAAATTAAAACAAAAACAAGAACACAGAAGGAAAAGAAGAAACACGAAGAACATAAACTCACAAGAGAACCGAGAAACCAACGACCATGCAAAATGAAAAATGTGAAACAAAATGAAATAGAAGAACAGAAACCCTACCTCAAATGAAAATAAACAGGTTAATCCTCTGAGATGATTTCACGTGTGATTATATCCCTTCTCAATCGATTCACACGTCTAAATGCTCTACTGCAACTTTTCTTCACTCTTGATCTTTTAAACAATGATAATAACATCCAGTTAATCCCTAATTAAGGTTAGAACTACAACTTCACATGTGCATGGAACCTGTCATCAATGCCATAAATGTGGTAGATCGGAGTTGGAACTACAGAGGTAACTGGTACATTATAGTAGTGCGACTTCAGTAAAGTCAATGACCAAAACGGTGGGAGCGGAATCGGAGTTGAGATTGATTTAGAAACTTTGTCACAGTTTCACATTTGGTTCCCATTCTGACTTCGGTTCCGCCAACAAAGAAGAAAATTAAACAAAAAGTAAAAATAAAAACCAACGACAAAAACGACAAAAAACCAAAATAAAACCTAAGTCTAAACAAACAAACCAAAAGGCATAGGCGGATGAGGAAAGAGAATCGAATTTGAAATTTGAACCAAGTTCAGGCTAAACTTCTACTCTGGCTCCGGCTCCGGCTCCAACAGAGACAAACCAAAAGACAACAAAAAAAAAAAACCATTAGGACGGGGATCGAAATTGATGTTAAGCCTGAACTTAACTCTGGATCCGGTTCCGACAGAACAAACCAAAGAAAAAATAATAATGGAGAAGAATAACTCCAAACTTTGTTTGGAAAACAAACAAGGACAAAAATGAAAAGGGGGACCCATTTTGACCAAGGAAAAAGATGGGGTGGTTATGCAAGGCATAACAAATGGCAACTCGACTGGGAAAATGGTTTACCCATTTTCAAGACACCCAAGATAAATTTAGTCACCCAAAAACTACTTAGTTTATGAAACATGCTATCTTGAATAAGATCATATATATAGGATAATATTGAGTTGGAATCTTATATATATGTGCTCATGAATATTTCTGAATCTAAGTGTGTGAGTATATTGTGCATCATTCTTCATAGATACTTTCTTTTCTTCCTCAACAACTATACCTAAGATTCAAGCTACATACGTTGAGTCCTTTAACTATTGTGCAATAAAATCCTTGGTATTGCTCTGCTGCCAAACAGGCATCCATAGCCTCGACAAAGATACCTCTAGTTCTCTCAAAGAATTTCTCTACTGCCAGCCAGGCATCCATAGCCCCGATAGAGATACTTGATTCACCCATTTGATATTGAGTTTTCCTTTTCTTTCTTTCTTTTCATTCATTTTTTCTACTTAAGCTTCACTTGTGAAAATATTTTATGAACTTTCCTCAATACTCAGATATAGTTGATCTAAGATGTGGGTTGAGAACTACAATGGATTTCATGATAGTCTTGGAATCGGATTGTTCACTTGAATCAAAAGGTAAAGCTACCCTAAAACAGATAGGTATTTATTTAGGCAGATGTATCTTCTACCCCTAATAGCTTTTCAATAGCATACTTTGAATAACAATCCCCTACCTTAAGATGGACAAAAAGGAAGATCCCCAACGAAACAAGACAAAACAAAAACAAACAAAAGAACAAACAAAAACAAACACAAAACCCACTTAATTACATATATATAGTATAATACATCCTTTAAAACATCAGACCTTTCATGAACCAAAATAGTGCTTGATAAACTAACCATTAACTGGTAACGGAATAGGTTCTCCTATTAAGGTACTTAAATGAAAATAATTCTCGCCTAGTATCTTAGCCACTTGATACAGACCTAACTAGAGTCTATCAAACTTCTGGTGATCTCCTTTCTTTTCTGTGGCTTTATCCCATAGTTGTACAAGATCTGATATCCTAAAGGGTTTTATCTTAGCCCTTTTATCAAACCAGCATTTGACAATAGCCTAATGCTTAGAGAATTGTTGCAAAGAAACATCTCTTTTCTCTTCCATGTTAAGTAAATTGAGTAACCTAACCTCAACCCTATCATCCTTAGAATAATTTTTTTGCATAAACTTAAGAACAGGTATTTTTAAATGAATCGGGAAGACTGGGTCTTGGCCATAGACTAACTTAAAAGGAAAATTTCCTAAAGCTACTCTGATTCGGGTTCGATCTTCCCATAAGGAAAATCTCAACTGGGTGTGTCAGTCCCTAGGATTGTTTTCTAGCAATTTTCTTATCACTTTCAACAGATTTTTATTAGTCGACTCAGCCACTCCATTTCCCTGAGGATAGTAATTAGATGAATATTTCAGAATAATTTTATGTTCATAATCCCATTGAATGAATTCAGCAGAAGAAAAAGAAGGGCCATTATCACATACCAGAGCAAATGGAACTCCAAACCTGGTTGTGATGTTCTCAGTCAAAAATTTGATAACCACCTCTATGGTGTTGTTTTTGTAGGGTTGGGCCTTAGTCCATCATGTACAGTAGTCGGTTGCAGTCAAAACAAACTTATGTCTTGCATAAGAATTGGGATTAATAAAACCTACAAAATCCAGTGCCCATTGAGCAAATGACCTTACCTCATACACTGGTTGCAAAGGCATTGCAGGATTTATTTCCCTGGGTGCAGAAGTTTGACATACATGATAGGTTCTGACATGTTGGTGTGCATCCCGAAATACATAAGACCAATAATAACTTGATCTAATAATCTGATGAGCCAAAGCATCCATAGATCCATGTCCCATTCCATGCCTTCCATGAAACTCAAAAATGGCATGCTTGGCCTCTTGCTGATCAAAATAGTGTAGGTAAATCCCTTGAAAATTCTTTCTATAGATGGATCCCCCTTTAAGAATGTAGTGAGCACTCTTCATCCTCAAATCTCTCCTCTGAGTAGCATTCATTCCTTCTGGACATCTGGTATTAAGGAGGAAGAAGATCAAATTTGTGTACTAGGGATACTTAGTAAATGATTTGATGGTGTACCGCTGACAAGTGATGTTTTTGTCCACATCTGCCATTTCTTTTGATAAACCTTTCCCTCGGACAAGTTTCATTGGGTGAATCTCTAAATCAAATTCTTGTATAATTTTCATCCACTCTCCTCTTCACTCTCCCAATTCACTTTGCATCAAGAGGGACTTCATAGCTGGATCAAGAACTATAGCCATTACTTGACTTCAAAGAATATAATGTCTAAAAAATTTCACCGCTCGTACCAATGCAAAGTCTTGTTTCTCCAGTGGTGGTTATCTCACTTCTACATTCTTAAATGTAGAGCTCATGAAGGCAATAGGTCTTTCCTCTCCCTCTCCTCTTCGTTGTGTTAACACAACTACACATGAATCGTTAGATGCAAAAGAATAGATATAAAAAGGTTATAAATAATTTGGGCTTGTCAAAACAGGTGCCTCATATATTGATTGTTTGATCTATGAGAAAAAATATTTAGCCTCATTACTCCATTCTATTTTTTCCTCTTTCTTCATCATTTCATTTAGAGGTTTAACGATATCCGCAAACCCTATTATAAAATTTCTAACAAAATTGATCCTCTCAAAGAAGGATCTCATTTATTTCTTATTTCCTGGCCTTGTTAATTTCAAGATAGCCTCCAATCGATCAGGGTCTATGGATATCCCTTCTTCTGATATCATGTGACCTAGGAGTTTCCCTTTAGATACACCAAACACACACTTCTTTGGATTGAGGGAAACACCATAACTTATACATTTCTTGAGAAAATTTTCCAGATCAACAGCATGGTCTTCTCTATTCTTGGAAAATATGTTTAAATCATCCACATAAATAATTATACACTTCCCTATCAAATATTTAAAGGCTACATCCATTGCCCTTTGAAAGGTTGCTCCTGCATTGATAAGACTGAACAGAATTCTCCAATAGGAAAATGTCCCCCATTTGGTGGTGAAAGTTGTCTTCATTGTTTCCTCATGATTGACAAGAACTTGATTATACCTAGAATAACCATCCAAAAATGACATCATCTAGGACCCATTAACCTTTTGTAGCACTTCATCAAGAGAAGGCAGTGGATAATTATCCTTCTTAGAGTCTTTATTTAGATTCTTGAAATCAACACATAATCTGATTTCACCATTCCTTTTGTGTACAGGAACTAAATTTGCCACCCAGGTAGAATGTCTAACAGGAAATATTATCCTTGCAGATAGGAGCTTCTATACCTCTTTCTGAATCAGGGGCTCGATTAAAACATTGACCAGGCATTGTTTTTGATGAAAGGGCTTGGCTTCTAGCATGAGAGGTATGGTATGTGTGATCACCGAAGTGTCAAAGGTTTTGAGGTCATCATAACTCCAAGGAATGGCTTCAATGTTCTCCTCCAAAATTTTGACTATCTTGTCCTTAATTTCTTGAGGACAAGTCTTTCCTATGAGGACATTCCTTTCAAGGCCTAAGTGAGTCAAATTAACAGATTCATATTTTCCTCCATCACTCTCTATAGCCACCCTTTGGTGAGCCCATGGGTCAAAATCAAATATTCTCTTCAAGACTACCATCCCTTTTGGAATACTATTACTTTTCAAATCCAATATCCCTTCTTCACCATCCTTCCCAAGATCCCAATCTCCCTGATCTCTTTCAGATTCATCTATTATTTTCCCTTCAAAAACATCAGAACTTTCCAAAAAGGCCAATATATGTTGATCATCATCGAATACCTCAAAATATCGGGCATTATCAGGGATAGCTGGGACTAAAATTAGTTCAACTAAAAGTCTCTTTATATTAGAGTCTTGCATGGGTTCCAATGTGCTAGTAGCAATGGCAAGGGCATCTACAATTTTATTAGCTTCTCTAGGGATTAGAGTAATCCCAAAAGCATCAAAATCTTCAATTAAGTTCCAAACTTTGTTTCTATATGCAACCAATCTTTTGTTATGACATGTATACTAGTTACGTACCTATTTTACAATCACTTCAGAATCCCCCATAACTGTGAGACCAATAACCTTCTTTTTATGAGCAAACATGAGTCCACGAGCAAGTGCTTCATACTCACCCACATTGTTTGTGTTGCCAAACTGCAACCTGTAAGATGCAAAGTAATTTTTCCCTTTCGGGTTGGTTAGTTCAATCCCTACTCCACTTCCTGCTTTGGATTTGGAGCCATCAAATTTAATACTCCACAATTGGTCTTTGGTTGGGATTTCTTTCTTTTTGGGGATAATAGGGGATCACTTACTTGGGATATGTGGCAACTCGTACTTTTGCTGGTAATCAGAAATTGACTTGGGGCAAGGCTCACTTGAAGAATTTTCTATATTCACAACTGGGTTAGGAACTACTTCCTGAACAACTTCTTGGGTTAAATTGCAATCCAATTCATCTTTTATCAATGTCTTAGGCATTGGAAGAGTATCTGGAGTAGGTGTATTGGATAAGAACTACAACACCTCAATTTCTCCTTGAATCTTAGATCATAGAGCCTAAGTCTACTCCACTAGTGAGGAACCTTCCTCTTGAGAAAGACTAGTCCGAGTAAGAATGGTAGTATCCTTAACTTAAAAGAAAACTCATTGATGGGTGTTTGGGGTTTCTCTTGACATATTTACTGAGGTTGGCCAATATGATTTAAGATATCTAGGCATGGTGGGCATGTTAACTTCGAATGATTGTGATAATGAATCCTACACCAATTAGGAAGCAACAAACTGCTCAAATCAATTTCTTCTCCTAATACCAACTTATCTTGTTGCAATTTCCTTATTAGAACCTGTTGGTTGATGCTAATCATCGGGTCATTGTGTTCTAGGGGCAATGTATCCTTAGGATTGAGTATAGAGAAGGTCAGGACTTCCTCTTGTTTGTAAACTCCTATCTCAGTCTTAAAATATGCTACTTCATTTGAAGCATCATATTATGTAATCATATGCTTGAGTCTTGGTTCACTCTCAATCCTTATCTATGTTGCAACCCCCTTCCAGGGTAGCCACATGTGAGATAAATCCAAGGATAAATATCCCCCGGTACTTTTCATTAGCTCCTAACTTAGGAGCATACCATATGTCTTTGGGATGTTAGCCACTTGGATATCTATGTAAGTTTGGATCCTTGGATCTGATCCAACCTGTACATGCATGTTCTTTAATTCTCCTACAACATTGACCCCAGTTTTTTTTAACTGGATCACTTTTTTATTGGTTGGGATAGGATTTAATCCTAACTTATTACATATTGAAAAGGGCATAATATTACTCGATGCTCCAAAGTCCAATATATAGTTATGCAAATTCTTTCCAAATATCCTTAAACTTAAAATAAAAGGAGGGGTAGTGGTCTTACCTTTATAGATAGTTGCATTTGTCTCCTTCACTGGAGTCACTTTACCTTTTCCTTTTAAGCGGTCTGCCTCCTCCAGAGCCTTTAATACCACTTCATGTTGAGTCGGGCACCACTTCATGATGTCAAAGAGTGATAATGATGTCTTATGTCTATGCAGTTCTGCAACTAAATCAAATTTTGAATCATTCCTCGTTTGATATTTAGCAAAAGGAGACGAATTACCTCTATTTTGAGGGTCAGAAGGTCCCTTCGATGGTGGTGGGTTATTATCTGCATTTTGATTAGGTGGGACCATGTTGTTTGGGGGTGCAGATGTACTAAATGGGCCCTTATTCAGATTTCTCAAAAAGTGACCACCTTTGGACTGGAAGGCTTGGGCATCATACACATCCTTCTCTGGCTCATTATCTCCCTACATGGGAAACTAGTATTTCTCTTCAATAGTCTCATAAGTCATAGCAGTACTTACTGGCCCATTATCCTGATTGGAATTTCCTATTGGAGGATGAGAATCATCTTATGCAATCTTTACCATTTTCTCCATTTTTGGGCAATTAACCTCAGAATGTGTTGCAGTATCATGTAACTTGCACCAGTTAGTCATGAAATTAAGGTTAGCCACATTAGCAGTATGTGATCTCTCCTCACCTGACTGATAATTATGGGAAACTCCCCCGTTGTTAGGTCCAATATTCCACTGCCTATTGTTGTTGTTGGACCTTTGGTTATATCCTCTGTTCTAATTTTGGTAATTTTGATTAGAGGAGTTCTGACTCTGAAAGTTTCGATTGGTGTTCTGATTCCCATTCTGATTGGAGTAATTCCCCTGGTTGTTGTAACCTCCCTGGTTTTGATAATTCTAGTTTTGGTTATGGGGAGGGTTTTTCCTAAGCTATTCCATATCATTAAACATTTGAGATAGAGTATTTTTTAGAGTCTTTAACTCATTGGTCAGTTGAATAGTTTGTTCATTTTTCACATTCTACACTATGGATGGGGAATGAACATGTGTTGATCCTCCTACTTGTTGTTGGGAAGAAAATTGCATGCCATTGCCAGAAAAGGGCATGGTAGATGTGGCCTGCAATTCACACATAGGTCCATATTGGGAGTAAGACATCCCTGGGACAATGTTGTATAATGGTGTATTAGGCATCTGATAACTCATGGGAGGAAGATCTGCTCCTAAACCTCCTAATTGCAGACTTATCTGTTGTTGCAATTTGATGGCCAGATGATACACCTTAGACAAAGAGTCAATATAGTTAAGAAGATAATTTCTCTGCAAGAATAGGCCAATCAAGGGATCAACAGCTCTTAAATACGCCTGAATGGCAATATTCTCAGCCACTAAGTAAGGATCTTACAGCCTACGAAACATCCTCTAGAATCTAGTGTTGAATAGAGGCAATGGCTCATGATGTTCCTTTCTTATGGTGGAAAATTGGTGATACAGGATGGCAAGGTCTACATAGACCCAGAATTGATTAATGAATGCATTTTCTAAATCTATCCAACCCATAATAGATCCTTGGGGCAGATTTAAGTACCAATTATATGACATGTCCCCTAAACAATAAGGAAATAATCTACATACCACATCTTCATGAGCCACTTGAGAATGAGTACAAGTATCTTTGAACACTTGTATATGCTCCTCTATGCTTCTTGATTCCCCATGCATGTACTTGGAACAAAAATTTTCTAGATTCTTTGGTAGATCATGGATTCCCCCTAGAATAGTCCCTTGTAGAGAGGGGTTATTCACAAAGTAAGCCATGGGTAGGATTGGTTGAGCAGTTCGTGGTGATATAGGTCGAACTGGTGGCAATACTAGCCAAATCAGTGGTGGTGATATAGGTTGGATTGGTGGTGACACTGTCTGAGCCAATGGTGGTGACGTAGGTTGAACTGGTGGTGGTGTACATGGATTTGGTTGAAATCCAGGTGGAGTAAGTGGTGGTGGCAACAGTGGAATCAAAATTCTATGAGCATGGGATCTAGGTCTAACTGAGGATTGAAGTTCTTCTAATGGTTCAAGGTCAATAGAGGATTTGAGAATCCTCTCGTACTTCTCCAGTGAGAATGACCCAATGTGAGCCAACTTGTTCCTTCAACCCTCCTTCTAGCGCCAGATTTGTTGATGGTGAAAATGACACAAACAACATTAAACAGAATATCTCTACTCTATTTCTCTTGAAAAAGAAAGACAACATATAGTATCCTAACTCCCAAGGTTCAACTAGTTGGTTCTCAACTGTCTGGTGTCACTCAATTGGTCCATTCAACTATAATATTCAAGGGGCCTTTGTTGGTAATAAGGAATGCAAGAAATGATAGATTCATCAATCCATATTTAACGAACAAGGGTTTTTAAAAAAAAAAAGAAAAATATAGATCAAGGCATATATTAGTGAAACATGAATAAAATTATCTAATATCAAGACATATATTTTCAACAACGAATGTTACTCCAATAGATCAAGAAAACCATAGCATGATACAATTTATAGAACAATCCATACTATTGTGTGCATCTAAGGTGCTAAATTTAACCATCACAACCACACATCATAAATACTTTAAAGATTCCAAAAGAACAAACTTTCATTCGTTGCCAAAATCATAGATCAACAGAATTTCAATAATTCAATCCATAGATAATTTTATGAAATAATCTTTAAATCTGGTTCCTTCTAATGGTTTTCATCACGTAAGAAACACTTATGCTTTAGCACAATCACTGGTATACAGATGGACTATAATTCATTAACCTTATCCAGTAAACTCAATTCAAACACCATATTGCATAGAAACCTGTATTTATATTCAACTATAACTAATAAGAACAAAGTATGTTTGTAAAAACTATGAAAAATCCTATCTGCTACTATCAGGTGGCTAATCTTATTATCATCAGTCGGCCTTTACAAAAAGGTATCCTATAGGTGTATATAGACATACAAAAATATGAAGTCCTCCCTATCTAAAGTCAAGATCCACCTTTTTAGGAACTTAAATTTTCTTGGAACCTCAGATCAATTAATCTCTAGTTCCCATATTTATCATCTAGCAAACTGGAGAGAAAAAGAGAAAAGAAAAGAAAGCCATGCGCCCATAAGACTGCTAGTCATGCATGCGGAGGAGAAAAGAAATCCATGCATCCATAATACTATCAGTTAACATTCGAAGTTTTCTCTGAAGTGTACTCATCATAACTAGAGAAGATTTGTTGAAGCATATCCAAATCTGGTCCATCAATCCAACTATCTTCGAACTTGATCCTCTTCAACTCAATATCAGAAAACTCTCCCATGTCTCTCAACTTTGTCAACTCCCTTCTAGCAGCCCTTATCTCTTCTCTAATATCCATCAATCGATCCAACAGTAGATCTTCTCCATCATCTCCCTATTGTATGACCTCTTTAAGTCTACCATCCCATTTCTCTTTCAACTAACTTAAAGGCAGGCCTTCCTTTACCGGAATATCATCATTCACCAGAATAGAAACAACAGCTTCTAGCTCATCAAGTTGTTCATTTAGATCCTTGTTAAAATCTTGAACTTCATTCTTGTGTTTGTACAAAAATTCAGCTCTAAACCAGATTATGCTGGAGGCTTTTTCCAAGAAATTTGTGTTGTCCTCTTCAAGAATTGATTGCTCCAAAAGAGTGGATTTTGGTAATTTATTGATCTCTCTCAACTTCTAGGTATGCCCTCTATACTCCTCCTCTTGTTCTCCCAATGCCTTAGCATGTTGACTCATTTCTTCTATTATCTTCAAAGCTTTCTCATAAACCTCATAACTAATTTTTAGCACCTCACCTACTTCTTGATTAATCTTTTCGGTCCATCTATCCATCATCTCAGCCTTACTCTTTATCTGCACCAAATCATCCACCTCTCTCTTGCTAATAAAAAATGATGTCTCTATGGTGGTAATTTTTTGTAACCTCGAAGTAGAAAAATTCTTCAAGAAGGTGTGTAATTGATCCAATTGAGCCTTAAGCTAATCCTTTCTCTATTTATTCTTTATCATTCTTGATTTGGTGGATGATGCTACCACATCAAGTAAGCTCATTTGCTAATCTGTTGTGGGTCTTCCCAAATTGACCATGCCCAACTAGTAATCAGTTAGCTACATATCTCCCACATCCTTATCCACCATTGGTATTACACATTCAGCAATAATTTCTCCTCCTTCAGTGAGTCTAGTGGAATGCAAAATTTTAGCCTTCTTCTTGGATTTTTCTCTTTCATTCTCTTTCATCATACCATCCCAATTAATAGGTTGTGAGGGTGTTACTAGCCTCTTTTGAAGATCAAGTTTTAACCAAGTGGGAGTACTTGGAGTATTGGCCATTATAGTAGAAGAAGAAGAAGCAGTTGTAAAGGACAAAGGCTGTAGCATATTAACCTTAGCTTGAGGATCAACCTCCTGTACATCTTGTTTTTTTTGCTCTACATTTTCTTGTGCAAGCTTCTCGGCTTCTTCCCTATCCTTTTGTTCTTGCATCTTCTTGTCTTCTTCTTCCTTCTTCAGCTTTTCCTCATCCAACCTTTTCTCCTCAAGTAACCTATTTCTCTCTTCTTCCAATGCTTTAAGTCTGTCTGAGTATTCCTTTTCCTTTTGTAGCTGCTTGGCTAGCTCCTCAGCATCTTTCTCTTTTTGTATGTGTTTTTCTTCCTCCTTCTTCTTATAGGATTCTTCAATTAGCTTCAATTTGGCCACAAGGGCTTCTCTCTCCCTTCACTACTTTGTCTTTTCCTCCTCTAGATCATGAATTTTATGCACAAACTCTAGCTTATCATTCTCTTCTTTGGTCTTGAGCTCCTACTCCTTTTGCCTTTTTTGTTTCAGCACTTCATCAACTCTTAGCTTGGCTTCAATTTTTTGTTGTTGATTTAAGGCATCAACTTGTGCCTTAGCATCTATTGCCTTTTTCTTCTCCATTGCTTTTGCATGTGCTTTATCATTTGAAGCTTTATTTGCTTCCTCAAACAGTGCCCATTTATCCTCTTCAATTAACACATGCTCAATTTCTAGAGGCATCTCCTCTTGCACATCCTTTTCTGACAAGGTCTCATCAAAATTTGTTTCAATATCATGGATCTCCATCTCCATTTCCCTTCCCTTTAAGGTTTTGGCTATGTCATGGAGAGTCCCCTTAGGCATTTCTCCTTCTTGTTGCTCTGTAGGAAGGACATGAGCAGATGAATCTCTTGCAAATGATACTAGATCCACCACTCTTGTTGGCACATTTTCCTCCAGCGCCTCAGGTTCATCTTGAGCCAAAGCTTCCACCTCAATCTCTTCTACGTCAAGAGGGAATAATTCTAATGGTTCTTTAGGTGGCCCTCTCCTCTTAGTTATTTTGTATCCCTTTCCTTTCTTGGGAGTTGTACCTTCCAGGAGCTTTAGCTCTAAGAACAACCCATTGGATACTCCTATCCAATACCGGTCTTGCTCTATGTTTAATATCGATAGTTTCCTTAGCATCCCAATCTATTGGATCCAAAAAATTTGTACCTATTCTTTGTGCCTCATAGGATGGATCCAATACTACCCCATCATCTGATAATGCATTGAGAACATCAATTGTAACTCCAAATTCTGCCATGAGTGAAACAAGTAACCTCTCATAATTCCTCTTTCTGAGGTCATACTCATCTTGGAGATCACTCTAGAAGTCTTACAGCAAGTTGAAGTGTTTATCAAAGACTGAAGCCAAAAAATAATTCATCTTCTTCTTTGGATCAAAATACTTTCGGGTAGTGTATAAGACCAACTTTAAATGCACCAATTCACTACAAATTACTTTAGCTCCCACAAGATGTGGGCAGCTATACTCACTCAATTGCATGGGTAACTTGTGACAACCTGGTTTGTGTTTTATTGCCATTCGGGCATTGACCCCTAGAGCTTGATAGACAAACTCCATCAAAATCATCTTGTTGTTGCAACATCTTGGAAGTAAGTGGGGATGACCCTCAAATCCTACCAACCTGAAATAAGTGAACTTGGGGTATTGGATATACCAACATCCCCATTCTGTGATAAAGGCCATGGCCTTCTGACTTAACCTATACCCTACATCTCCATTAAGTTGGTTAATAACCACATAAAAAAATGCATCATTAACCCTTCTAAGTGTAGCTCAGAAATCTCCAGGGACAGCTGGTCATAATGATTCCAAACCTTTTTTTTTCCCATTAGCCTCTCCCAATACACCTACTCTATTCAATCCCGAGAAGATGCCTCCTCTGGCTATTGCATAGATAACATAAGAGGTCATGAAGAATCTCTTAGTTTCCCTTACTCTGGTTAGCTGATCATGTAAGGTATCAGAGACCATCATAGCCCAATAAAATTGTTGCTTTCCATCAAAGATTTTTTGAATGAAGGGAAACATCCATTCCTTGAAATGAAATGCATCCCTCTTTCCAAAAGCTCTAGAAAAAATCATTATAAGATCGGATACCTCCTTGTAAAAATCTGCCCTCTTTGGCTGATCTAAGAGCTTGGTCAGGTATTTCTTCTCCATTTTTAACCATTTCTTGTTTAAGTGAGCCTTATTAGCCTCTTTTTATTTTCTATACATCTCCAAAGCCTTTGCTTCATTTAGTTGTGCTAGGTTATTTGGATCAAGGACACTGAACATAAGTTGAAACATTTGAGGAGTTAGGTCTATAACCACATTATCCTGTGAATCAACACACTGCCTGTTGGCTAGATTGTAATCCCCAGCTATTGTCATGATCAATTTTGGGCATTGGATGGATAGAGGAAACACAGTGATGTGAGCCTAACCAGACTCAACTATTCTTCCAGTTCTCCCTTTTACATCCTCAATAAATTTTTATGAGTACAGCTCCTCGTAATTGAATGGGCCTAGATTGGTGTCAGTTATATCCGCCCAATCAAATTCCACCTTGCTAACAGTGACAGTAGGACCCCTATGGTTATACCTCAAAGTATAAGGCAGTTGTTCCGATTTAACCTTCTTAGGCTTAGTCGATGCCTTCGAAGTTTCTGCAGGTTGACTCCTTTGAGCAACTTCTCTCGATATTCCTGACATTCTTTAACTTCCTGCAAAAAAACCTTAAATTAGATCTTTGAACAAATATAACAAAATATGCTTTAAGATATTACCCTTCTTTATATACCAAAGGCAAAACCAGGCAGAAAAACATTCTAAATAGTCTCTTTTAAAACACTATCGGTATCAGAGTCAAAACAGTTATTGAGATTATAGTAATAACAAGGCGGGACCGGAGTCAAAGTTGGAACGATAACCGATATCAGAATCAGAATGAAAATTGATTTGGTTCCACGAAGATTTTCTAATTTTATATTTAGTTCTAGTTCTGGTTTTGCCTAGGTTACTAGTATTTCAAAATCCTGCTTCTTATTATAAGCAGAGTTGGAGACGGGATGGAAATGGAATCAATACTTTCTACAAAACATGGTTCAAAGTCTAAATCGATTCTGATCCCGCTTCCACTTAAAATAACCATGATTTCATAAATGCTTTTGACAAGATAATAAACACTAAGATCTAAGGACTAGGTCATATCAAAATGAAAGGGGCTTAAAAATAATCTTTAAAAGAACTACCCATATGACCGATAGATAACCATACCAATTAGGGCAACATATTTAAAACAAAAATGTGCCAAAACCCTAACTCATTAAACCTCGATTTCAAACAATTTAGGGCATGAATTTAACCTTATTAAAACTAACTAGACAATGTGCAAGAGAAATCTTAAGAAAAATCCTAATCTACCAAACCCCACTCACTATAAAAAAATAGAAACTAATCTACCATAAAAAACCTTACAAATAAAATAACAATAACTAATCTATGCTTACTTAAAACCTAGGGCATCCTAGTATGATCACATTTAAACATGAAAATGATTGAGATAAAAACAAACAATCGAGCAACCAAAATGCAAGAAAAATCAAAACAAAAACAAGAACACATAACGAAAAGAAGAAACGCGAAGAACATAAACTCACAAGAGGACCGAGAATCATGAAATCATGAGAAACCAATGACCACGCAAAATGAAAAATGTGAAACAAAATGAAAGAGAAGAATAGAAACCCTACCTAAAACATAAATAAACAGGTTAACCCTCTGAGATGATTTTGCACGTGACTATATCCCTTCTCAATCGAATCACACATCCAAATGCTCTATTGCAACTTTTCTTCACTCTTGATGTTTTAAACAATGATTATAACATCCAGTTAATCCCTAATTAAGGTTAAAACTATAGCTTTGCGCGTGCATGGCACCTATCATTAATGCCATAAATGTGGCAAATCAGAGTTGGAACTGTAGAACTGGAGTCAAACAAACAGACCAAAGGGTGGAGGCAGACGCGGAAACAAAATCGAATTTGAAATATGAACCAAGTTCAGGCCTAACTTCTACTCTGGCTCTGGCTCCAACAGAGACAAACCAAAAGGCAACAAAAAAAACCATCAGGATGGGGATCAAAATCAATGTTAAGCCTGAACTTAACTCCGGTTCTAGTTTCGACAGAACAAACCAAAGAAAAACAAATATCTGGAGAAGAATAACTCCAAACTTTGTTTGGAAAATAAACAAGGACAAAAACAAAAAGGACCCATTTTGACCAAGAAAAAAGATGGGGTGGTTATACAAGGCATAACAGGATGTGTGGTTTCTTTTTGAAATAGAGTCGCCTATCTCGATTGAGATAATTTTAAGTTTAATAAATTTTGTGGTGGTGCTCTTCGAGTTGGTGGTGGGTTTTGGTTCTGATTAGGTTGAGGTGGCAGATTAGGATAATGAATAATTTAAATTCTTGGGAACCTTTGTAACACAAGTCTTGGCAAACATTATGCAAGCTCTTCCTTTTCTTCAAGCACAAAAATCACACATATATTATGTTGCACTTCTTTTGTACCACCACGCGAGTGTATTCAACTAAGACATTATGTTTTCTTGATCTGAAGTAACCAAATCTAATCTTGGTTGCAGCAGAAGAAATATGTATTCATGTGGTAACACCATCTTTTCTCATCATATAAAGGTGACTTATAATAGTCCACAAAAAATATCTTGATAAACCAGTGATTCTATTTTTATAAAAATGAAAATTCCTTAGTTCGATCATAAATATCATGCATACCACAACATAGTAATTTACCTAGGGAAACCCTTTTGGGAGTAAAACCCCACACTCCAAAAGCCACCTAATATATTATTCAAAAATTACATATTACAATATACTTGCAGAGCAAGCTTCTCACAGGATTATCACCAACCAGAGATCTAGAGGCAACATGACCACTACCAAACTCTCATCATACATCACACAACATAGTCATAATACAACACCCTTATAAAAATAGGGTTTCCTTCATATCAAAGACCTAAAGATGAATGGTCTAAATTTACAATACTAAAATATACATAAAATTTGGATTTTAGGGGTGTTGCACCCGATCCCCCCTCAAGGAATGCGGTCCTTGGACCCCTATCCCACCAAGGGGATCATCCCCCTCAAACCCCTCGTAAGGGGTTACCCCCTTGCAACCCCCTCATGCTTACCTATCAATAGTACCTTATGTAATTACAAGGTTAAGACACATTTTCCCAACAAGGTCTACCTAGAGCCCTAGTAGAGTGGGTGTAAGGAAGCTAAGGTAATGGAAAATTTTCCCACATATTTAGAGGAGGTTTATGTGAAAAATGTAGATCTTTATAAAATTTACAAAATCTAAACATGAATACCATTCATACCACAACACAGTGATATACATGGGGAAAACCCTTTCAAGAGAAAAACCCCACACTCCAAAATCTATCCAATATAGTATTCAAAAATCAATAATATTACAATATACTTGTAGAGAAATATTTCATAGGAGTATCACCAACCAAGGATCTAGAGGTAACTCAACATCCATGAGACTCACACACAACGTTCATCTCAAGTACCTAATACATAGAAGATATGATACATGAAACTATCAAATGATATTTATAAAACTGTCCAAAAAAGTGTCTTCCAACTTATCTCGAATCAAATATTCACTATGATGTGTCAAAACACACACCAACATGTGTAGCTCCCCCTTACATTTATTTTTGTGTCCAACAAATTATCCCATTTTTCAATTCTAGAGACCTAAGTTTTGGAGGCCATTACTTTTTTATCTAAGAGACTAATTGATGAAATATTTGAACCACTAGAAATATCTTAAATTTCTCTATAAAGATACAACCACTTCACTAATTATGATTACCTTTAGGACCAAAGATGGCCTCTAAGTGCCTCCATATTAGCTTTGGAACTTTTAAAAATAAAAAATTTAATATCTTGAAATCTAGACATGATCTTGGGTTAAAACTTTACTAGCATAATTATTTTAGCAATTTTGTAGCTTTGGGAAAAAATTTGGACCCATCTATACTCAAATGTAAACTTTCTATAAATAGTAACCTTTCATAATTGCAAGGTTGAGAAACCTTTTCCCAACATTCTCCCACGTTTTGAACACCTTGCAAGACAAAATTGAGTATCAACTGTTGGAATGCTGGATACACAGGTTTCCTTGATGAAGCTGCAGACTTCAATGGAGGACCTTTGCCAAGAAGAAATATTCACCCACACATAAAGTATGATAATGACATTCAAAAATAGAGATTCTATTATGATGATCTAGATTGATTTACAAAGTGTACATATGCCTGATTATATAGGCAAGAGCTAAACCTAGAATGCATAAGATGTTGCCAAGTGTTCAAATCACACTTCATGTGACAACATGAAACCCTAACCTAGGGAATGATAACAAGATGGAGATAACTTCTAGAAAAGACAACTCATCTTCTAGAAGGGAATCTTATCTCAACACCATTATTAAATGATAAAAAGTAACCTAGGACTAATATGATTAATTAACCCTAAGTTAACTTATGCTAGTGTAATAATTAATTAATTAATTACACTAACACCCCCCCATAAGTGCAACTTAGGGAGGAAATGAAAATGCAATGATTATGCATGATGATGATGATGATGATGGGTCCCGGCTGATGGCCATTTTAGGTACCCATGTACATAGGATGAAAATGCAACTAATCTCCCAAAAATGGAGAAAAGGGGAAAACCCAATGGGAAGAAAACCCCTCTCCAAAAAGGAGATAAAATGCAGAAAAGTGATGATTGGAGGACTCAACATCATCCCCCCAAGGACAACAATCATCACAAGGATACAAAAAAGAAGATTAGGAGACTAGATATCCCCCCCCATAAAGGAGAGTGGTCCCCTCAAGGATGTCTTCAAAACCTGTGGAGAAATGAGAAGCCAAGTCACCAAGACCTGTTGTGAACCCATCTGGATAACACAAGTCGGAAGAGATGGAGGAGCACTGCTCTACTGAAACAAATCTCAATGGAGAGGAGGAAGAAGATGGTGCCAGAAGAAGAGCCAAATCAATCCAACTGCCACAACCCTGGCGAGGGGGAGGAGAATTGCTTCCTACCCTGGAATCTGGAGAAGCCGTAGAAGATGGAGTGCGATCCAAAAACTTGGTGAACTTATACACTCGGGATTGATGATCAACCTCACCATAGGCAATGAGAGTATCAAATTGATCCCTGATGATAGCTAGATCAGATGTGAACTCGATTTTAAGACCCTCCTGAGCAAGCTGATAAACAGAAAGTAGATTATGAGCCATTTGTGGAATATAAACAACATCAAAAATAGGCCTCCCATCCAAAGTAACATCACAAATTGCAGCAACATGAACCATGTCTGCATTGGCAGTGAACATTTTGTCAAAATCTGGAGGACGCATAGTCTCCCAAAGAATATGATTTGTGGAATAGGTGATGTGCCTCGAAGCTCCTGAGTCGATGACCCAACCTTCCTATCTATTAACAAGAGTAGTGATCAAAGCATGTCCTTTGCCAAGATTCTTAGTTGAGACAATTGCAGCAGTACCTGAAGATGACTCTTCATGTGAAGAAGAGTGGGATGAGAGGACAGAAGAAGAAGGAAGAGTGATGTTATGATCCTTGAGAAGTTCTCTCAGTTCATGAATATCCTTCTTAAAACAATTCTCCTCATGATGTCCAAGCCCATTACAAAAGTTGCATTTGGGCCTCTCCTTTGTAGGCCTGTCTACCTTGTGCTGTGATGATTCAGAAGATCCTGTCTTGAATTTTCCCTTATGCTTGCCTTTCCCTTTGGATGGTGCTACAATGAGAGCATGAGACGTTGAAGATGAATCAACTTGGAGGAGTTTAGATTGCTCCCTAGTCAATCGCTCACAGAAAGTCTCAAATGAAGGCATCACAAAACTGTCTCCAAGTCCATCCATTGTAGAATAAAAAGAAGTAGCAAAGTAGGAAAAAGATCCTTTTAATTTAGACAAGATCATGAAGATGCTTTCTTTGTCAGTTTTGTCCTTACCACACCCTGCAAGTTGAGTCCTCAAGGACTTGAATTTCACCAAGTAATCATCAATAGAGGGAAAAGTATCAACTGAGAGTGAAGCAATCTCTGACTCTAATTGAAGTGCCCGAATATCACTTATTGAACCAAACAATGTCTTGAGCTTATCCCAAACTTCCTTAGGAGTATTACACCCCTCGATGTGGAAAAATAGTGAATTGGAGATATGAAGAGCAATAAGTCCCATAGCCTCCTCACACTTGATCTGATGCTAAAACCTCTCATATTCCCTAGTCAGATTCGGTTGATTCACATCCAATGTAGACCAAAGTCCTCTAGACCAGAGGAGACGTTGCATACCAATTTTCCATGTGTGGTAATTGTGGGGAGTTAAAAGCACAAAACCTGATTCAGCCATTAGAGAGAAAAAGAGAACAAGACAAAAAATCTCTAAAAAAGAATGCTGAAAATCTGATGATAGTGTTGAAATGCTGGAAAAACACAGTAATACCCTGCTGATGGCAGAATTTTGACAAACTGAAAAAGTATCACCTCCAAAAACCCCAATTTAGGGTTTGCACTTCAATTGGATGGTATGTCTGATAGAAGCAAAATCTGGAAAAATAGAGTGGATCACTGAAAAGTAGATGTCGATACCTTTCCAACGGTATATCGTTTGTGAATGTTCGACACCGTATGCAGAAGATATGGCGATTTGAAAAATATGCCCTATTAGGGCCTGCAAGCTAAACAGGTGCAAAACATGAGCACCCCCAGGCACTAGCACCTGGTCGTTGATGTGACCACAGGCGCTGGGATGGCAAAAAAAAAGGTGCCACCACCGGCGGCGGCGGGGCGGAGATCTCGGGCGGAGTGGCAGCACCGCTCGGATAGAGCGGAGGGCAGTGGTCGGAGTGCTGGATGGCTGGCGGGAGTCATCGGTCGGTGGGCGGGAAGGACTCCGACGATCGGCGGCGACATGGATGTGATGTGCCGGCAACAGTGGCCAGTGATGTGACCGGCAGAGATTCCGAAAGATGTGACCGGTCTGACTGATGACGCCAGCGGATGCGACGGAGGCCGACAACCTTGTCGGTGGCTACAGACTAGTCGGCGGAGCCGACTTTAATTAAATTTTGAATATTGTATAAACAACAATTCAAAATTTATTAAAAATTGATTATCAATCTGCAGAAAATATTAAAGTCGCCCGATAGAAAACTATAGCCCACAAAAAATATATATATAATTATGTCGACTGTGTATTAAAATAGCAGGTCGCCCACAGAACGCAATTTTTTCCAGAACTATTGAAAAAATAGTTCGTTTTTAGAAATAAAAAATGCCCAATGACCTAAAAAAATTTTGCCATGATGGAGGACTGAAAGGGAGGATATTTTTTCTGCAAACGTGTACGGATAGTACAAAATGCAAACCCTAGATATACCTCAAATGGCTGAATATGTCCAAATCGGAGCCAAACTTTCTTGATCCTGGGATGAACCTTCACTGGAACAGCTCTGATACCATGTTGGAATGTTGGATACACAGGTTGCCTTGATGAAGCTGCAGACTTCAATGGAGGACCTTTGCCAAGAAGAAATATTCACCCACACAGAAAGTATGATAATGACATTAAAAAATAGAGATTCTATTATGATGATCTGGATTGATTTACAAAGTGTACATATGCCTGATTATATAGGCAAGAGCTAAACCTAGAATGCATAAGATGTTGCCAAGTGTTCAAATCACACTTCATGTGACAACATGAAACCCTAACCTAGGGAATGATAACAAGATGGAGATAACTTCTAGAAAAGACAACTCATCTTCTAGAAGGGAATCTTATCTCAACACCATTATTAAATGATAAAAAGTAACCTAGGACTAATATGATTAATTAACCCTAAGTTAACTTATGCTAGTGTAATAATTAATTAATTAATTACACTAACATCAACATCATGATTTAATTACCATGGGCTCTGAGGCTCATAAAATTTAAAAACCATTTGAACTTCTTTGTGCTCACGAGCTTAGTTAAATAATCTACACTATTCATCAAATTATCTATCTTAACTAGCTTCACCCTACCATCCTCAAGCATATCTTTGACAAAATGATATTGTACATCAATGTGCTTGGTCCTAACATGAAATGTTTAGTTCTTAGCTAGGGAGATCACACTTTGAATATCACAATAAACTATCACTACACCTTGTTTTATTTTGATAACTAAACATAGTTTATTAAGCCAAATGGCTTCTTTACAAGCATGTGTAGTTGTCATATGCTTAAATTTAGTATTGGAAAAAGCAACCAACACCTGTCAAAGTGAACATGTAAGCAATGTTGGACCATCTGTTATCAACATCATTTTCCCAATTTGAATCCATATTCAACAATGAATGTGAATGGAATGCTCATATCCTATAAAATTACCATGATGACACAAGGAATACTCTAAGGTAACTGTAATACCCCTCAATTTTTCTCTTTTGATCAAACAGTGTTATGTTTGGTTATGTCTTATTTTCGGTTAGTACCTTGACTATGGTACTCGGTTACTATTGGATCACTATTTTTAAAGGGATGTGAATGTTATATTTTGATGCGCTAGTATTTTGTTTGGATGTTATCATTATGGCATGCTTTAGATTAGCATAAGTGGATATTCAAATTAATCATGTTTTATTCTTTGGATTAAATTATTATGTTAGATTCGTCAGCTAGCAATATTGTATTGGTGAAGAGGACGGTATCGCATCACTCGCTTGTGAGCGCCCTACAATTCTGAGATTTCCTCTTCATGGTGTGTTTTGATTATGACATATATATGCATGTGGATATACTCTTTGTTCGCAGGATGATAGGTATAGGACATCGACTCTACCTAGTTTCACAAGTTTGAGCGTGTTCATTGCCAACGGCATTCGATTGGGGGATAGTAGCTAGGTTTATCATTCCGAGTCATCACCCTGGTCATAGTGTGTCATCGGTCTTAGTCTGGTCCAGTTGTTTTAATATTGTTCAATTTTACTTGATTTTATTTAAATTGCTAGTTAGAAAAAAGTAAATAAATGGCTTTATGTATTTAAGTTGTTGATTAAATTAATCTGGTTATTATGTTGCAAGATGTTATTTAATTAAGTAATTAATTTAATTTAATTAATAAAATTATTTAATCTTGGATTAGATTCATTTTATTGAATTAATTAAATTAATTAAATTGAATTAAGTTACTTGATAGAATTGATAGATATTTTAATTGAAAATTGGAATTATATTTGAAAATTGAAAAATGATTTCAAATTGTTTTTTTTAAGGTTTTCAATGCAAAAATTGAAATTAGAGATATTTTCTATTTCTGTTTTCAAAAATTAATGTGGGTGGGTGATGAGATATTTTTGGATATTTTTGATTATTATGGATTTTTTTCATGATTTTTTGAGAGGATGAAAATCAGAAAATGGAGAAGGGAAGAAGATGATTGTTGGTTGTGGGTTTTGGGATTTGGTGGTTTCTGGTGAAGCTGAATTGGATTGCCAAGAAGGATATTGAAATTGAGGAGAAGGCTTTGCTCCATTATTAGTACCAAGCTTTTGGAACCAAGGTAATTGTTTTCTTTAGTGAGAAATTAATTTTAAGGGAAATGGATTTAATATATCCAAAATTTAGTTTATTTCCTCGCAATTGCCTTATGTGAGTGTTTCCTCTCTGTTCATGTTTGGGGAAATGGGTTAAGTGTCTTTAATTTGTAAGTCTTCCAGAGTAACCCTAGAGGTTGGGGGTTGTCATTCTGTGATGTCGACCATTTGTTAATTCCCTTGGGTAGTGTATGAGATTATGTCAATGCTATTACCCGATTTCCACGGACGGGGACATTTTGTGCCTCCTGTAGAAGGAGTGGATTATGTGATTGTGACTCCTTGTAAGGAGTGGATTTGTTATGTTTGTTACCTCCAGTGTTGGAGAGGGTTTTTTCTTATGTCACCTCTTGAGAAAGGAGTGGTTGTGATATCTTGTTTGTATGCACTTGGGCACCCTTGGTGTTTGGGTTTGTTTGGTATGTTGTCAAGTAGAAGAGTGGCTTTTGTAGGGGCCAAAGCCCAAAGAGGTAAAATAGATAACCTTCGGAGGTGGTTTAATCAAGTAATAATTAAAACAATACTTAGAATATTAGGTGGTACTTCTCACTAATCAAGATAATTTTGCCTCATTCATAAACACAAGGGCTCATTTAGACTTGGAATGAGTGGGAAGGCCTGGAATGGCAAGGTCATCTATCTTGCCTATAGGAAAGGTATTTGATTCCGCATGAGTGATTATGGGGGTTGAGACTTGGTTGAGGCCACTAGGATAACCCATTGTGGGGTTCGGAGCCTATGAAGATTCCCAGAGGTAATCCCATGATGAGCTATGTGATGACACTCTGTCTAGGACAATAGTTGGTATTTGATTCTGGGTATGGTTCTCGTAACATACTTGATTTTCTTTATATCTGGAAGCAATGAGACCATGTGAGTTGTACTTGTATTGTACTTGTATTGTACTTGCATTGTTTTTGTGTGGTTCATGTGATTGGTTGTGCCAATTTGGTTTAGTTATGTGTTAGTCTGTGTCTAGAGGTAGATGGCCTTGGCTAGGATTCCTTGTTACTATCTCCTAGCATGGGGGGTGGACCTTTGGGTTCCACTTGGTTGGGTGGAACATGCACCTTTCTCCGTTGGGTTTTTCTTCTTGATCGTTTGGATGAGATTTCCAGTTGGATAGCTCGTATGATCCAGTTTCATTTCATACCTTATTTATTTTAGTTGATCTTGTGATTTATTACCCCTCATTTTTTATCGAGGTGGAAGATGTAATTGTAACCTTATTTATTGGACTTGCCTCATTTGGGGAATGAGTGATGTAATCTCTTTATTAAATTATTGTTATTTAAAATCATATTGTAACTTTTATGGTTGATGTAATTTATCTTGTATAGAATGTAGATGGTTCTAATTTGTTAAGTAAATGAATGTTATGGATTCATTTATGTTGGTTGTGGGTTAATAAGTAATCTCAGTCTCGTAACCTTAGAGGTTGTTGGCAATGGGTAGTAATCTTTCATATTAATTGTACTTAAATAATAAAAAATAGTACGTTTGAGTAGTTAATTGCAACTTCCTCTAGGGTTGCACGGCGGGGCATTACAGTAACCACAAAATATTTGAAGACTCTTTTAATTTCATCCCAATGAACTCTACCAGGATTAGACATATATCTAGAAAGAAATCTCATTTCTTGGGAAATGTCTATTCTATCATAGACCATGAGTAAGTGCATAAATATGGGGGACAAAAAAGTGGTCATGCCACTATTTGGTCTTGATGCAGGAGCATCTTGGGTTGTAAGAGCAATCTTGCATCAACCAAAAGAATGGATTTTAATTTTTATATTTTCCTAAGTTTTGGTGGGTGATTTATTTAATATGGTAATTTGAAAGGTTATAATAAAATAAATATTAAATTATTACCCTTTTATTATTTTATTGCAAATTATGGGAGTGGAGATAATTTAGGAGAGAACTTTGGGAAATTGTCAATTTTAAAAATTTGCAAAAATAGACTTGGGTGTGAGATGTGGAAGGAGTTATAAGTTTTAATGATGCATTTATAAATCTAATTAATGCATTCATGAAAATGTGGGCACCCAAGGTGAGTTGGCAAGAGTTACATTGGAAACTGCCTAAAATCTAGGAATTGACTCCCATTTTGGAAATTTTGGTGGGAGTGGATTTATGAAAGCATTTTCTATATTATGGAAACTTTTTGGCATTTATTTTTGGAGGTTTTTTCCCATCTTGATCATGAATTCTTGCTGGATAATTTTCTAGAGCTTGTCCTTGAAGATTACAAGCAATTTGGTTGTGTTTTGGTAGCCATTCTTGGCTAGAATGGAAAGGTTGTTGTTGCAGCCATAGTTCTTTTCTTGGGAGGATTTTGGATATTGTTATTGAATATTTATTTCAGGTTTTAGGATCTTTTTGTAGCAATTTTTTTTTTTGATAATTCATGATTTATTGCAATAGAGGTTTCCAGATGAAGTTTGCAGGTTGAAGGAGCTAGAAATTGGTGCAAGAAGAAATTGAGGGAGAAAATTTTGAATATGATTTTTTCTTTCATATTTCAATTGTATATCATATTGTAATCATATTTTTAGTGCTTCTAACCATCCCATATTTCTGTACAATCATTAAATTTTAGTTAGAATGAACAAAGATGAATACTTCTCACATATTTTTGTTGTTGGTATAAACAATTTATTAGTGCATCTTATGTTGTTTGGGAGTTTATGTTAGAGGGTTGGATTCTATTTCATCAGTGGTATCAGAGCTAGTTGTTCCTAAATGTGCAGGAAGAAGTGTTGATGTGAGGCGGTTTGCACCAGGACCTGCAGGTAGAGATTGAAGTAGTTGCAAAGAGAGTGTGGAAAAGTGTTTGAAAAAATGTCTTGGAAACCAGGAGAATGTTTTGTGATGAAGAAATCATTTCTAGAGCCACAAACAAAGAATCAAGAACCCATCTAGAGGATTAATTTATTTCGAACAAGGTGTAAAGTGAGTGGGAAATGTTGCAAAGTCATTGTGGATAGTGGTAGTGTTAGATATTGTTGGATATTGCTGATATGTGGTTTTCATTAATGTCAGCACTATTGGCATTAATTTCTTTAAGGCTATATATGTCGAGGATATTAAGAAAATTATAATAAAATAAGTTGAAGGTGGTCAGTGATGCAGTGAAGTTCAGTATGATGGCTAGTTAAATATATTGAGGATAAGGAGTTGTAGATTAAAGGGTTTGTTTTCTAGTATATATAGTCTATCCACTAAAAGTTTCAGAGGTTCTCATGAAGATTTGATCAAGTTATGAGTATTTGTGTTCTGACAATTGTTATGTTGTTGTAGTTGGTGTTCCTGAAAGAAGATGATGTGATTCTAGTAATCTGAGTTGTGAATTCTTTTGTGGTGATTCATGATGTTTGTGGATGTTTCTAGATCATGATTTATCCATGTTGTTGGTTTGCATCGATTGTTGTGCTTGCAATTGGTGATTTTCTTTTGTGTGTTCATGTTTTTCATGTTCATGGTCAACAAGATGATTGTAGCATGTTGTGGATCTTTGAGGCTATTTGTTTAAGGTGTTTCGTGTTCGAGACATGTTTTGGGTCCTTGCTATGTTTTGGCCAACATTGGTTGATTCGCATTGATAAATTGTTTATTAATTTGGGTCAACAGTTTGTACACATTTCATATTTTGTTGGGCTGACATGTAGTTGATTTAATCCTTAGATGTGGATATATATGATTGATTGTTTATACCTTTTGATGCATGGAGTGAAAAGAAATAAGTGAGATGTGTGAGTTCTATGTGTGAATAATGTTCTAATCTTTTGAAGGCATAAGTAAAGTGTGAAGAAGAGTGAGAAAAAGGAATTGTTCATGTGCTTAATTGAAACTATAATCAGTCATTAGCAGATGCTATCTTCTCAGTTCAAGATCTCTTGGATGGATGTAATCTGAATGTGACTGTAAGAGAAGTGTGTCTTCCTTTGGGAAGTAAGACTTTTTATATTTGAGCAGTGAGCTCTAGGTAGTGTGTCTGAATGCATGTGCATTCCCTATTTATAATACTTTTAACAGAGTATAATCTTGTGGATTAACCTCCACTATGGTTTTTACCCTAATAGGGTTTCCACGCAAAAATCTTGGTGTTATGTGTGCTTTTGATGTGTAATGGTTTATGCTTTCATGTTTATTTATCAAATCTGAGAAAAAGTTTAATAAGTATAATTTATGTGACAATTGATTCACCCCCCGCCCCCTCTTAGTTGTTTTCCCTTGTGTTGCCAACAGGTAGCACCAACAATATTGTATCTGAAGAGATGGTAGACAAGCTAAAATTGAAAAGGATCAAGCATCCTAGCCCATACTACATTTCTTGGTTGCAAGGAGATTTCCAGATATGTTTAAGCGAGCAATGTGTGGTTGATTTTCAAATTCATAGATATAAGGATTTGATTGTATGTGATATAGTACATATGGATATATGCCATTTTTTTTTGGGTAGACCATGGTTGTATGGTCGAAGAGCTCTACATGATGGTAGGAAGAATACATATAGAATCATAAAGGATGGATAAGAATATTTTTTGAATCCTTTGCAAGATAGGCAAGAGGAAGTGGCAAAAGAAGTTGTAGAAGATAATAAGGATAGAAAGGAAAATAAAACAAGAAGGGCTGAATCTTATTGTTATGTTGGTACTGATATGTTTGCAAGTGAAACTTTGTGTGCAAGGAAGAATTATGAAAAGGAAAATGTGGAAATCCTTGTTCAAAATAATAAAGAGGGAAAAGAAGAAGAAAGTGTAGCAATGATTAAGGATGATGAGTGTCCTTTGGAGGACTTGAAAGTAATGGAAAATGAAATCACAGCTAAGAGTGAAGGTGAAGAAGATATGGCAACAGGTAATGGTGAAGAAAAGGTTGAAGAGAAAGAGGTAATGCATAGTATGTTTCATTTTTATGATGAAGATGAGAGTGCATCTAGTGTAGATGAAAATATTTCAGCGGTAGAAAAGGAATGGTAATTGTTGACAGAAGGTGGAGTGAAGATTGCCTCAAAAGGTAATGAGGTGAAATTAGATTTTTATGAATGCTTTGATGAGGTTGAGAATGATATTGCAGCGAATAATGAGGAAAAAAATGTTGGGGTGAACAAGAATGAGGTGAATTTTCATTTTGAACTTAGTTTTAATGATTCTATACCTTCTTTGGTGAGTGTAGAAGAGGATTCCAAGCAAGAAGAGAGTATGCATATGGAAATTTCTAATTTCCATGGAATAGTAATTGCATATTTGTATAAGGATATAGTGGATTTTGATTGTTATTTGGATAATACATATTTGGATGTAGAATTTGTAGAGGATGTTTCAAGTGAAACTTGGTGGATGTGGTTGGTTTATGGTGGATTGAATCCCACAAAATTAGAGAGGATAATGTATGGTATTAAGAGGAGGATGGTACATGGTGGATACAAGTCCACGAGAGGAGAGACGAATGGAATGCAAAGTTTTCAGAGAAGGAGGTTTCTTGTTCCAACTAAGTGTTGGAAGAAGAGAAAGAGGAAATTTTGGAAGAATAACGAAGAACGGTGGATCCGAAGAAAACATTTGGTCTTCAAATGTTCATGAGTTTTCAACTCATGAAAATTTTCACTTACCTCAGGTGTCTGATGCAGGAGCATCTTGGGTTATGAGAGAAATCTTGCATCAACCAAAAGAATGCATTTTAATTTTTATATTTTCCTAAGATTTGGTGGATGATTTATTTAATATGGTAATTTGAAAGGTTAGAATAAAATAAATATTAAATTATTACCCTTTTTATTATTTTATTGCAAATTATGGGAGTGGAGATAATTTAGGAGAGAACTTTGAGAAATTGTCAATTTTAAAAATTTACAAAAATGAATCGGGTGTGAGATTTGGAGAGAGTTATAAGTTTGAATGATGCATTTATAAATTTAATTCATTCATTCATAAAAATGTGGTCACCCAAGGTGAGTTTGCAGGAGCTACATTGGAAACTGCCTAAAATCTAGGAATTGACTCCCATTTTGGCAAATTTGGTGGGAGTGGATTTATGAAAGCATTTTCTATATTATGGAAAGATTTTGGAATTTATTTTTGGATTTTTATTTCCATATTGGTCATGAATTCTTTCTGGAGAAGTTTCTAGAGCTTGTCTTTGAAGCTTACAAGCAATTTGGTTGTGTTTTGGTAGCCATTCTAAGCTAGAATGGAAAGGTTGTTGTTGCAGCCATATTTTTTTCTTGGGAGGATTGTGGATATTGTTACTGAAGGTTTATTTCAGGTTTTAGGATGTTTTTTTAGCAAAAAAAAAGTTTGATAATTCATGGTTTATTGCAGTAGAGGTTTCCAGATGAAGTTTGCAGATTGAAGGAGCTAGAAATTGGTGCAAGTAGAAATTTTGAGGGAGAACAACTTGAATATGATTTTTTCTTTCATATTTTAATTGTATATCAGATTTTAATAATATTTTTAGTGCTTTTAATCAGCCCATATGGCTTCACAATCATTAAATTTAAGTTATGTTATGTAATTCTTGAATTTTCAAGAGATTACAATGAACAGGGATGAATACTTCTTGCAGATTTTTGTTGTTGTTACAAATAATTTCTTAGTGCATCTTATGTTGTTTGGGAGTTTATGTTAGAGGGTTGGATTCTATTTCATCAAGTCTTATCCAAGAAATAATTTGAGTGCATTACAACACACTCACATATTGTCAAACATAAAAATAAAATAAAATAAGAAGTCAAGCTCATTTGAATACGGCCTCTCGTCTTCCAAACAATAGATAATGAGCAACCAAAAGTATGCATGTATTTTGAAGCTCACCAAACTGTCATTAAAATATCCTCACAATGTCTATGAGGTCAAGACGTAATTTTTGTTATTTTTTTAGTGAAAAATTAAATTAAATATCAAGAGAGAAATTATTTTGATTGAATTTTGTTTAATTTTTAGAAATTGAAAACCCTCACCAATTCATGAAAACCCTAATTTACCAATTCACAAAACCTCTAGTGAAGAATAATTGTAACAAACTCCTCCCATAATACCTCAAAATCCTCCTAAGATGCAAGAAGACATCATATGGAAAATAGAAAACAACAAGAAAGAACTTGAAATATTAATTAAAAAGGTTAGAAATCTAAGTGGAATAACCTCCCATCAAGCAACCCTTTAAAGTTCATTTAAATCCATCACCTCTCACATAGATTCCATGAGTGGCCAAATTAACACATGGTCAAACACGAGGGAAGAATCAAAAGAAAATCATGCCAAAAAATTATCCTATGAAGAAATAAAATATATATACATTGAAATATAACTTGTTTTCATTTTTCATTGACCCACAAACCATTGCACCCCTACATGATAGTTGTAGGAGATTCCCTATCCATTGGTGTCAGCACCAAGGTATAAAGAATAATTTTTGGGATAGGTGGTGGACCATTTTTTACCATCCTCCATACAATAAAAATGAGGTCCCATAATACTTTTGAGGAAAATCTATTGTGAGGCTTTCCTCAACGAGATACCAAACTACTTTGACATGAAAGAGTTCCATGGTAGAGGTGGGGGCACATTATGTCGAGGACCAATCATAGAGACCCCTTAGTAGGCCCAACATTTAACATGTCACAATTTCTTCCATTGTGAAGGATAGTGTTGAGTTTGAGGTAGAGACCCTACATTCCATCAACTCACTCACTTAAACCCTTTTACAACACATTAAGCCTCTAGCACAAGGTGATGAGGGAAAGGCTTCCAAGTCTTGACCTTCACATCATATTTTTGAAATTTTGGATTTTTATTATTGGTTTTAGGATGATTTGGATGCATATGGCTAGCAACAAGGCACATCCATATTTTATGAGATGGTGTTCATAGATGAGATGCTATATGTGACATTTAGCATTGATAGATAGGTAGATGTGAACAAGGTTAAATTTAATCTACTATATTTCATTTTAAAATTTAAAGTTAACTAAATTACTAAATTAACTATAGTAAAATTGCATGGTCAAAGTGTTCACCCTATGTTTGGTGGCCCCTCAACTCTTGATGACACAAGCATGTTGATTCCATAAGTATTTAATTATTAAATAAATGGTAAATATAATACATGTAAACATTTTTACCTTATATGAATGGTAATCTTAAAATTGGCAAGAGATGGTGAACATGTGGATTTTGTACCTTCAACATTAGGACCTCTCTATGGGAGTGGTCATGCATATTTCATTGAGGTAAGATTGAATATTTTTAATCATTATGCTTGTAAAATAATTTTATTTAGATTTTGGTAGTTTATTAACATTATTTCATTTGTAATTGATGACATCAATTCATACTCATAGTATTTGTAGCACGTGTTTCTGCAACATTTTTACCTTCAATACCTTTAACAGAGGTATGAGCCAAATTAGTAACTTCCATATTCTATTTTTTGTTTATACCATGTATATTAGTGAAATTTTGAATGGCATTCATATGTAGTTTACTTTTTTCTTGATTCTTGTCACAAGGGTCACAAATCCAATTCATGGATCTACCCCTCAAGCGGATTAAGAGAGGAAATGATTACTTCAACGTGATTATGAGATGGTGGTAAATTATTATTCATTTATATGTCTTTCTTTAATTATTTTTTTATATATTTATGTGTATACTTTTTATTTTATGAGGTGGAGCTCCAAAAATATTTAGAAAGGAAGTCAAGTCAATGGGTTTACAAGAAACCATGATCTATTTCTTCTCCATCCACTTGATAGGCAAAGGCTTGTGAACTCTTCCCTTCCCCTACAAGGAAGTGATTATATTATTAGTTTTTTATATTCTTATATGGTAGTGTACATATATTTTTGTATTATATATATGTGACATTATATTCCTATATGGATTTCTTGTGCATATATTATACTTTTATTGACATGTAACATTATACTATACTCATGCTCTACAATTTTGAATTTTCTTTAAGAATTTTGGTGATTTGTGATCAATGGACTTCCCTAGAGGGGGGACATGGGGATCCCCCACCCAATAAGGCTATTCTTGAGGCTTGGGAGGTTGTTCTAAGAGGAAAGGATATTATTCTAAGAGGAAATAATGCATCTTTTGTGTCTTCAAAGTCTGCATTAGCTAGTCAGCAAGTGGTTTCGAGGTATGTTCCTTTTGGATGGGAAACATATTCTTTTTTTTGGAAGAATATCCTTCGTCCTATGTTGAAAATTTTGGCAACACAAGGGAAATCAACTAAGAGCGGGGTGAATCATTTGTCACGGAATTTCAAAATTATTAAATTTATTAACCCCTATTCTCATATTTGATTAATAACCATGAGAGCATTAATCAACAACACATTAGAAACACACATAACACCAAGATTTTTATGTCGAAACCCTGTTAGGGGAAAAACCATGGTGGAGGTTAATCCATAAGTTTATACTCTGTTAAAAGTATGGAAAAATGGGGAATGCACATGCATTCAGGAACACTGCCTAGAGCTCACTGCTCAAATACAAAAGGAAGACTCATTTTCTTATAGAAACATTTGGATTTCAACCATCCGGATTTTGAACTAAGAAAGTAGCATTTTCTAATGCCCGATTACAGTTTCGGTTAAGCACATGAACACTTCTTCACTCTTCTTCACACTCTGCTCTTCCTTTGAAATATTTAGAACATTATGCATGCACACACTTTCACACTCATTCACATTCAAATGAAGAAACAATTGCTTATATATATCCGCAACAAGGAATTACATCGCTACATGTTGTCTTCAACAAAATAATAAGATGAATACAAACTGTCAGCCCAAAAAAATAAAGATTATTAATGTGAATCTACCAAGTTTGGCCACAACATAGTGAAGAACCAAAATAATATCCTTGAACACAAAACACCTTCAAAAATTATTCCTCGAAGATCCACAACACGCTACAATCACTCTGTCGATCATGAACATGAAAAACATGAACACGCAAGAGAAAATCATCGATCGTGAGCACAACAATCAATGTGGACATGCAACATAGATAGATAATGATCTAGAAACATCCATGAACACCATAGGAACATTCGAAATAACTCAAATTACCAGAATCACATTATCTTCTTCAAGGAACACCAGCTATAGTAACAGAATAATTGATGGAACACAGAAACTCATAACTTGCTCAAATATTCATGCGCACCTCTGAAAATTTTTGATGGATAAACTAGATACACCTTAAAACAAACCCTTTAATCTGAAACTTCTCACCGTCAACATACTAAACTTTCCATCATACTGATCTTCATTGCTTCATAGACAACCTGCAACATATTTTATTACAATTTTCTCAATATCCTTGACATATACAGTCTTAAAGACATTAATGCTAATAGTGTTGACACCAATGACAACCACATATTAGAAACACACCCACAACATCCAACAGTCTCCCCCTTTGGCATTGATGGCAACACATGATGTGAAAATAACCATCAATGCAACCAACTTCAGCACTTACTCCCCCTTAGGTTTTGACTCTTTTCTCCTCAAATAATTCCCATTTTTTTGCATTGCTCTTCTCCCCCTTTGACATCAATGAAAAAGGTACACACAAGCTCTAAACCACATATCTAAATCATCTAACTACTCCCCCTGAGTAACAGCCACCACAACATCAATCAAAATCAATATATGACTGTGAAATGCACAGACCGATGCAAGACAATGCATCTTAGTTCTGATTAGGAGGGGTAATCACCCCTAAATTCCCTCTGAGATACTCAAAAGTATCCTTAGGAAATGGCTTGGTAAAGATTTATACAATCTATTCCTTAGTATGCACATACTCCAATCTGAATTCCTTTTCACTCACCTTCTCTCTCAAAAAGTGAAACTTGATAGATATATGCTTGGTATTTGAATGTAGCACCGGATTCTTAGAAATGTTAATTGCACTTGAATTATCACATAATATAACAATAGGCTCATCATACATAACTCTGGTATCTTTCAATATCTTCTTCATCCACAATACTTGAGTACAATTAATTGTTAGCAACAACAATGTATTATGCCTCTGCAGTAGAAAAATAAATAGCATTCTAATTTTTACTTAACCATGAAATCAGCTTCTTTCCCAAGAAAAATGTGCCACCACTAGTACTTTTCCTATCATTCACATCTCCTACCCAATCAGCATCAATAAAGGCACTCAAAGTAAGATCATCATCTTTAGGATACCACGGGCCAAAATCAACTATTCCCTTCAAGTATCTGAAAAAATTTCTTCATGGCAATCACATGAGATTCCTTAGGATCAGCTTGAAATCTTGTAACAATACATAAAACATTCATGATATTAGGTCTAGTTTGAGTCAAATAAATCAATCCACCAATCATTGATCTATATCTAGTTTGATTTTCCTTTAGAGAATCATCATTTATTGTCAACTTACATCCGATCACCATGGGTGTATCGACTGGCTTTGAATCTTCCATACCAAACTTCTTTAGTAATTTTTTCACATACTTGAACTGAGATATAAATATCCCTTTATTTAATTGATTAATTTGCAATTCCAAAATGAATTTCATCTCTCCAATCATTGACATCTCAAACTCATTTTGCATCTCATCAGAAAACTTCATGCACAAACCATCATCTCCTCCAAATATGATATTATCAACAAATACTTCTACAATCAATTCTTTATCATCATCAACCTTGAAATATAGATTACTATCAGTAGTACCTTTATTAAATCCAAGCTTCAGCAAATACTTGTCCAATCTAGCATACCAAGCTCTAGGGGCTTGCTTGAGTCCATACAAATATTTCTTCAACTGACAAACCATATCTCCCTGATCATTCAATTGAAATCCATCAGGTTACTCAACATACACCTCTTCTTCCAATTCACCATTTAGAAATGTTGACTTGATATCCATCTGATAAACCTTGTAGTTTTTGTAAGCAACATAAGCAAGAAACAGTCTCATAGCTTCAATCCTAGCAACAAGGGAAAAATCCTCTTCAAAGTCAATTCCTTTCATCTGAGAATATCCTTTATAGACTAGTCTCGCTTTGTTTCTGATAACTTCACCTTGCTCATTCAGTTTATTCTGAAAGACCCATTTAGTTCCAATTACATTTTTGTCCTTAGGTCTAGGAACAAGAATCCATGTATTATTCTTCTCAATTTTTTGTAGTTCTTCTTTCATTGCTTCAATCCAATGTTCATCTTTGCATGCTTCATTTATATTACTTGGCTCGGTCTTTGATATCAAACAGTGTTCTTCTACAATTCTTCTCCTAGTTTGGACACCTTTGTTCTTATCACCTATAATCTAATTTTTTGAATGATTTAATCTCACATACCATGGAGTCTTAGGGTGTTCTTGAACTTTAGGCTCTTGTGATCTCTCTTTTGTATTTTCACTAGTTTCTCCTTCCACTCGATCTTCTTGATTCACCAGAACGATTTGAACTTTATTTGAAGTTTGACATTTGTTTATATTGTCATTCTGATCATTAGAATCATATCCACAAGTTTTGGATGCTCTAGAAATGTCTTCATCAACCTTAACATTTGTGCTTTCAACCATTTTTCTCAATCTCTTTTTGTAGCACCAGTAGGCCTTACTCTTAGTAGAATAACCAAGAAAGGTTCCTTCATCACTCCTAGCATCAAACTTTCCTATACCTCTATCTCTTCTGATATAGCATTTACTCCCAAAGATTTTTAAATATCTAACAAGAGGCTTATGACCAAACCATAGCTCAAAAGGGGTCTTACCACTATCACCTTTGATTTGTACCCGGTTGAGGATATAAATAGTAGTACTCACAACTTCTCTCCAATAGATATGAGGAACATTTCCTTCCAGCATCATAGTCCTAGCAGCATCTTGAACTATCCTATTCTTCCTTTCCATAACTCCATTTTGCTGAGGGGTACATAGTGCAGATAATTGTCTCTTTATCCCATGCATTTCACAAAAATAATTAAACTCATGGGAAGTGAATTCACCACCTCTATCTGATCTCAAATAATTAATCTTCTGACCTATCTTTGTCTCAATCATAGCTTTAAAGATCTTGAACTTCTCTAGAGCTTCATATTTCTCCCTTAAGAAAGTAACCCACATCATCCTAGAATAATCATCAATAAGCAACATGAAATACCTGTAACCTTGTAAACTTTTGATTCTAGTAGGACCACACAAGTCAGTATGCGCAAGCTCCAACAATTCATTTGAACAATGATGTTTTCTCCGAAATGAAATTCTAGTTTTCTTTCCTAACTGGCATTCCTTGTATATGGCATTAGAGGGTTTTACCAACTTAGGAAGATCTCTCACTACCTGAGTAGAACTTATCTTGATAATATCATCAAAGTTTACATGAAACATTCTCCTATTCCACAACCAACTTTCATCAACTTGAGAAATCAGACAACTTTTACTAGCAGCATTCAAGTGAAAGATGTTACCTTTTTTTTTTGTACTTGAAGCAATCACATTTCTGGAACTTCCCAATATTCTACACTTTCCATCCTTGAATTGAAGGTTGTATCCCTTATCAACTATCTTTTTGACACTTAAAATATTATGCTTCAGACCTTCCACATAGAGAACATCATCAGTATTATGCTTACCATAAAAATAAATGCATCCTCTGACATGGATTATACCACCATTATTATCACCAAATCTTACAACACCACCATCATACTTTTCCAGGCTCACAAATTTTCTTTCATCACATGTCATGTGATGAGAGCATCCATTGTCAATTACCCATTCATCCTTCTCTTCAACTCGAGCAGTTAAGGATTTCTCCACATTTGCACAACTAGCAAATTCAATAGACACGGGATTAATTTCCTTGATAGAAATAAACACAAAATCATCTTCACTTACATTCCCTTTATCAGATTCATCATTTTCCACACCTTTATCAGTAGCATAATAACACTTACTTTGAAATTTAGCCTTGTTCAATCTTGACTTAGGAACTCTTTCTAGACACCTTAATGCAAAATGGCCTATCTTCTTGCAAGAAAAACATTTAATAGGAAACTTTCCTTTATACTTATCTTGTCCTCTAGCTTCTCTTTTGACAATAAGCACTTCAAGCTCATTCAGTTCTCTCTCTTCTTCTTCAATCTATCTCATTTCTTCCTCATACTTGAATACCTTTCTAGAAGAACTTTCACCTAGATCATATTTGTGTTTATCTCTTCTGGTGGTAGTAGCTTTGAATGCAGATTCTATCTTAGGAAGGGCATCACCAAATTCACTCAACTCAAAAGCAATAATTTTACCAATCAACATATCTCTGGTTACATTTCTCATAGTTTGGAGCTAATCAAAAGTTGTAGCTTTGATTTTGTATGCATCAAGAAAGGATCTAAGCACTTTAGCAACAATCTCTTATTCATCCAATTGTCCACCAGCATATCTGATACCACACACAAGTTCATTCACTCTTTGCATGAAATTAGTAAAATTATCATCATCATCCATTCTCAACAATTCATATTTCCCTTTCAGACTTTGTAGCTTAGCAATATTCACATTAGCATCACCTTCATACAAAGTTTCCAACTTTTTCCAAATCTCATAAGTAGTCTTTAGATCCATAACATTCGTCATCTCAGAATTGGTCAAAGCACTCAACAATGCTTCCTTAGCCTTGATATTGTGTTCAACATCCCTAATCTCAGTAGTAGTAGTAGGACCATTTTGAGGTATAACATACCTATTACTTGTAATGCTCCAATAGGATTCACCAATGCATCTCATATGACACTCCATTTGAGTCTTCCATAGAGAATAATTTGTTCCATCAAATCTCGGACTATCCTTCTTATATGTCACCATCCCAAATCACCTCAATCTGTTAAACTTCTTCCAAGGAACCTGCTTTGATACCAATTTTTGGAAACACAAGGGAAAACAACTGAGAGGAGGAGTGAATCAGTTGTCATAGAATTTCAAAATTATTAAATTTATTAATCCCTATTCTCATATCTAATTAATAACCATGAGAGCATAAATCAACAACATGTCAAAAACACATATAACACCAAGATTTTTATGTGGAAACCCTATTAAGGGAAAAACCACGGTGGAGGTTAATCCAAAAGTTTATACTTTGTTAAAAGTATTGAAAAATGGGGAATGCACATGCATTTAGGCACACTGGTTAGAGCTCACTATTCAAATACAAAAGGAAGACTCGTTGTCTTACAGAAACATTTGGATTACAACTATCTGGATTTTGAACTGAGAAAGTAGCATCTTCTAATGCCTAATTACAGTTTTGGTTAAGCACATGAATATTTCTTCACTCTTCTTCACACTCTACTCTGCCTTTGAAAGATTTAGAACATTATTCATGCACACACACTTGGTCGCTCACTCACATTCAAATGAAGAAACAATCGCTTATATATATCTGCAACAAGGAATTGCATCACTACATGTCGGCTTCAACAAAATAATAAGATGAATACAAATTGTCGGCCCAAAACAATAAAGATTATTAATGTGAATCTACCAAGGTTGGCCACAACATAGTGAAGACCCAAAATAATATCCTCGAACACAAAATACCTTCAAAAATTATTCCTCAAAGATCCACAACACGCTACAATCACCCTGTCAGCCATGAACATGAAAAACATGAGCACGCAAGAGAAAATCACCGATTGTGAGCACAAAAATCAATGTGTAGATGTAACATAGATAGAGAACAATCTAGAAACATCCACAAACACCATAGGAGCATTCACAACTCAGATAACCAGAATCATATTATCTTCTTCCAAGAACACTAGCTATAATAATAGAATAACTAATGACACATATAAACTCATAACTTGCTCAAATCTTCATGTGCACCTCTAAAAAGATTTGGTGGATAAACTAGATACACCTTAAAACAAACCCTTTAATCTGCAACTTCTCACCATCAACATACTGAACTTTCCATCATACTGATCTTCACTGCTTCACAGACAACCTATAACATTTTTTTTACAATTTTCTCAATATCCTCGACATATACAGTCTTAAAGACATTAATGCTAATAGTATTGACATCAATGATAACCACATATCAGCAACACAACCAAAACATCCAACAAAAAAACTTATTAGAGCTAAGTCTTTGAACCTTATAAAAGTGTCTCTCACTATTCTCTAGATTGGAGGATGGTCTTGAGGTCAATGTGCCTGATGATTTGCTAAATGGGGAAATTACAGGTATGGAAAATGATGCAGAGTTAGGAGGACTCAACAACATATCTCACAATCCTTCAACAATAATCCAAAGCAATATTTTTATAACACATGCTATTAGTCATTCTATGTCACAATTGCAAACCCTAGGTAGGGTTCAGACCAACCCTCACAAAAATGGTCATAACTTATTCAAATCTTAATGAAATTTGATGAGACTTGAAGAAAATGAAAGTAGATTCTCTTAGAAAAAAAATTCAATTGGTTTCAGATCAAAAATATATACTTCACAATCCATACCATCATATTTTTTCAGACTGTAAATTCTGCACAATATTGTTAGAATAGGAAGTCTCACCAAAATAGTCATATCTCCCACAAAACGCAATAAAATTCAATGAGACAAAAATAATTGGAAACTAGAAACCAATATCTTTCCATCCATATATGATACTCAATTATTTGAGTGTATAACAGGCCGTACAAATCACAACTTCAACCTGGAAACAATGTAAAATCAGAAAATTCACACAAACTTGAGGTTGTCATTCATCAAACTTCAAAAATAATGTCTCCAACCTCCCAATTCGAGTTTTGGAGGGTGTACTTATACATTTCCAACAAAAACCAACTATTTTCAACCACCTTCTAATTAGTTTGTTGACAAAACACCTTAATGACACTTTTGACAAGTTGCTTAACAACTTTTTTGAGCAACTTTTACAAGTTTTACAATATGGAACAACTTTAACATTATTTGAAAAATGACTTAAAATATGACTTCCTAAGACTCAAACACCTATAAAATGGTTTGATAAAAAAATTTATAAGACCCAACACAAAAATAGAGGAACTATTTACAAATGGCCTCATGGAGGCAAGAAATCAAATAGGTGCTCCTGCACCAAACTCCCAAGGGAAAAAGAATTCAATCCCCTTTGAATTGTATTATTCTTGATCTTCCAATTCCTTTTCACTTTTTCCTTTGTCTTTTCAACCTGAAAATTATTCCTTTTTCCAAATCATTAGTAACATAATGAAATGAAACAAACTTTCTACCATAATACCTCCATCATTCATCAATCCTTCGCAAACCTCTATGACCAATTCATCCATGATCATTCCCTTAATCAACTCAACATCTTCAAATCTTGAAATCAGACTTCTTATATCAGTCATACCTTCACCTTCTCCATCTTCATGCTTAGGAACATCTTTGTCTTCATCTAGGAATTCTTCATGTGCATCTTCATATGCTTCTTCTTCCTCTTTCATCTTCTCATTTCTTCTTCTTTTCACAATTTTCTTTATAGGCCAAACCATCTTCCTTTTCAATTTCAAATTCCAAATTTTCTCTTGTTTCATCATTTGTTCCATCATCTTCATAGATTCTTGGAACTCTTCCTCAAGTCTTTTCAATTCTTGCTTCAACTTAGCAATTTCCCTATCCATCTTTGCTTGTCTTTTTCTCTTCTTTCTCTCCTTCTCTGCCTGCAAATGCCTTCTCAAGTTCTCCATATTTTCTAGATGGTCTCATAAAGTCCCTCCTTTCTCACAACTCACTTTTCTCTCTGCCTTCTCAATGGCAACAACCAGGTTCTCACATAACCTGCAACCAACCACAACACAACACCAAACACAAAACCACAACTACCACTCACCAACCCAAATCTTTCTGGGCTCTGATACCAATTTGATGCAGAGTTAGGAGGATTCAACAACATATCTCACAATCCTTCAACAATAATCCAAAGCAATATTTTTATAACACATGCTATTAGTCATTCTATGTCACAATTGCAAACCCTAGGTAGGGTTCAGACCAACCCTCACAAAAATGGTCATAACTTATTCAAATCTTAATGAAATTTGATGAGACTTGAAGAAAATGAAAGTAGATTCTCCTAGAAACAAAATCCAATTGGTTTTAGATCAAAAATATATACTTCACAATCCGTACCATCATATTTTTTCAGACTGTAAATTCTGCACAATATTGTTAGAATAGGAAGTCTCACCAAAATAGTCATATCTCCCACAAAATGCAATAAAATTCAATGAGACAAAAATAATTGGAAACTAGAAACCAATATCTTTCCATCCATATATGATACTCCATTATTTGAGTGCATAACAGGCCATACAAATCACAACTTCAACCTGGAAACAATGTAAAATTAGAAAATGCACACAAACTTGAGGTTGTCATTCATCAAACTTCAAAAATAATGTCTCCAACCTCCCAATTCGAGTTTTGGAGGGTGTACTTATACATTTCCAACCAAAACCAACTATTTTCAACCACCTTCTTATTAGTTTGTTGACAAAACACCTTAATGACACTTTTGACAAGTTGCTTGACAACTTTTTTGAGCAACTTTTACAAGTTTTACAATATGGAACAACTTTAACATTATTTGAAAAATGACTTAAAATATGACTTCCTAAGACTCAAACACCTATAAAATGGTTTGATAAACTTTTTTATAAGACCCAACACAAAAATAGAGGAACTATTTACAAATCATGGAGGCAAGAAATCAAATAGGTGCTCCTGCACCAGAAAACACCCTATTGTGTAATTTTATAACATTTAGACCAAATATTGATCAATTTAATGAATTGGATAATGGTGTTTGGAAGTTGAAAGATATTTTTTCATTTCTGCTATGGAAAATGGTTTTTTTCTATTTTTTTTTTTTAATAAAGATGATCTCATAAAGGTTTTGACAGGAGGTCCCTAGGATTTGGACAAAAAAAAAATTGTAACAATATCTATCTATGTAAATGGAAACCTAGGTTTAATCCCTCTAGTGATCTTGGAATGGTGGACCCTCCATGGATTAGGTTGTCAAGGCATCCTTTGGAGTTTTGGGGTAGTAAAATATTTTAGGGTATATCCAATTCTTTGGGTCATTTGTTTGTTGTGGATAAAGTAAATCAACTGAAATATAGATTGATTTTTGCTATAATATGTTTAAATGTCCCTATACATATGATCCTCCCTACCCAAATAACTTTGAAATCTAAATTTGGGAATTGGGTTTAACCAATTGTGTGTGAAAATTCTAGGGTTTACTATCAGAATTATAATCGATTTGGGCATCTAAGGGATAGGTGTAAACTATAGGACAATAAAAAAAATAAGAATGTGGTTCATGATCAGACTACCTCTAAATCCTTAATTAAAGATGTGGAAAAGGTTAGCCATGAGGCTAATCTAGAAAAAAAAAAGTTCCAAATCCATATTATGAAGCTATTGTGGGGGATTTTGAGGTCAACTAAAATGTTAAGATTAAAGTTATCCTACCTCAGGAACAATATTTCAATAATCACAAGACATAAATGGAATTTAATCCTCATAAAATTGATCAATTCAAGGAAGGATATCAGAAGGATCAAATCCTTAGTAACAAATAAAATTTTATATACTCTAAAAATGGAGAAAAGTTGACTCCTTGAGAAGAATCTTGGGGAGAACCAAGTTTTGGAGGAAGGGGAAGTGGAAAAGGTTTCTTAGGAAGCACATGAAGTAAGTTATTTTTCAACTAAGGACAATCTTGGAAAAATTTAATAGACCCTTCAAAAGGATTTGATGAAATCAAGTTACAAAATATCAAGACGTTGCAAAAATCTATAGAGGTATTGAAGAGTCATTAAGTTTATTAGGCTTTGGACTGGTTTGTTTCCTTCCTTATTTTGCATTACCATGAAAGGTAATACTGAAGAAGAATGGTCTCCATTCAATATAAAATAGAAGAAGAAGAAAAACCAAATGTAGAAGGTGATAATAATAAATGAATGCCTTCCCAAAGGGAAAGAAGAGTTAGAGAAGTGGCTAGAGAATTAGCCATGATGAAATAAAAGACCTTGGATTTAATATTTCAATGTTTGGAGGTATAGGTGTTTTAAGAATGGAAAACAAAAAATTATTTCATGTGATATATTATGGAGGTTTACCATTTTGGTTTTGATTTAATTTTAAAATTTGTTGTTGAAGTAATGTCACATTTTACAAAAGTTGATTTATGATTGGATGATTGGGTGACATTTTTTGAGAATTTGTTGAATATGGTGAACTAGAGCAAGTGATCAATGGGCTACTATGTTTCATGTTTATGAAAGGTGATGAGCATTGTTATGTTATGGGTGATATGACAAAAATATAAGGGTTTGGGTTAGGAAGCCCTAGGCTTGGATTTATGTCATTAGTGTATTGTACGATCAATGATATGGTTTGAGGTGTAAATGTGGGAAGAGAAGGCATGATTATGAGAGAGAAAACTTGTTTTCCTCCTTGGTTTTGAGCATTGGTAAATTCTTGAGCATAACTATCTATCGTAGGGATCAATGTGGGCATCAACTATGTGAGCTAGACTACACAACTCTTTTATTCCTTGAAAATCATTTATCAACTTCCTAAGGTTGTCCACAATAGGCATCATCTCTCTAGCCAAAGGCTCGGTTCTCAAGTAATCTTGAAGACCTTCTAAATCCTTAACAACACTTTCTTAAGGTTTTGAAAATGGGGTTGCAAGATAAGTGAGCTTAACCTTGGAGAAAAAATTGTAGTTAAGTGCGCTTGAGTTGGAGTAGTGTTGGGATAAATGACCTCACGAGAAGGCCCAGTGCTTAACCTCTATGAGCATCACCTATATGTAATAAGTGCTAAGTGGAAGATTCATTATCATGAGAGATGGGTTCTTTTGAACCACTACTCATGAAACATGGGTCAATGAGTTTAAAACATAAACTATATGGTTGAATCTTGATAGCAATATCACAATTTGATATGTTGTGGAAAATTTCTCCTACTTATCAATTGATGAGCTAAAGGGGCTCTATAATGAATGATTCATAAGGCACAACATTTTTTGAAGGTTTTTCAAATGGGGTTACAAGGTAAGTGGGTTTAACCCTTGGGAAAACTCTATGGTTAAGCATGCTTGAGCTGGAGTAGTATTGGGATAGGTGAACACTTGAGAAGGCCTAGTGCTTCACCTCTATGAGCATCACCTAGATGCAATGAGTGCTAAGTGAACCATTCATTATCATGAGATATGGTTTCTCGGGAACCGCTACTCATGAAACATGGGTCAATGAGTTTGACTCGTAAACAACATAGTTGAATCCTGATAGCAATATCACAATAGAACATAGTTTGTTAGGAAAAATCTCATTAGAGCCTTGGCTTTATGGTCCATAACATCATATTAAGTATCCAAAGTAGGATTTCCATGCCTTAAAACATTATCATCAATAGAATCCCACATATCTTGATATATTAACAAATCCTCCATCTTCAACTTCCACATCTCAAAAATGTTGCCAAAAAACTTCTCTACCTCTATTCTCCTTGATGTGCTTTCCATCTAAAAATTCTCACAATAAGATCACAAAGTATCTTCTGCACAAGCTCCCACTCAAATTTGGATTAGTTAAAAAAACCCAACAGTCCACAACTAAAACCAAAGGTGATCAATATCTTATACCACTTGTAAGGAAGCTAAGGTAGAAAAACAACTTCCTGTAGTAATCTTGAGGGGAGAGTTATGCAAAAAAATAAAATATTTCCACAGTTACATAAACTTAAACAGAAACAAACATAAACAACATTCATACCACAACATAGTGATTTATGTCCAATAAAAACCCTTTCAAGAGAAACCCCCCACGCTCTGAAAATCATCCAATATATTATTCAAAAATAAATAAGATTATAATATACTTGCATAAAAAGATTTCTTACGAGAGTATCACCAACCAAAGATATGAAGGAATCTCAATAGCTAAAAGACTCTTACACCCAACCTCCATCTCATGCATCTAATATATAGGAGATACAATACATGAAACTATCAAATAGTATTAATAACCATGAGCTAAAACCACCTAAAAATTGGTTCCCATCCTTATCTCCAATAATAGATGCCTATAATGTGTCAAAACAAATACCACCACATGTAACTCCCCCTTTACAACTCATTTAGGTGTCCAACATGTTTTTACATCTCTCATTTCAAGAGATCCAACTTCCAAAGGTCATAAATTTTGATCTAGGTATCTGATTAATGAAATAGTTGAACCACTAGAAATCTTGCGAAGTGATCTATCAAGCTATAACCTACTTCACCAATTATGACCACTTTGGGGCCCAAAATTTCCTCTAAGGCCTTAAAATTGAACTTCAGAACTTTGAAAAATGGAAATTCTAGTATCTTAAAATATAGACATGATCTTGCAACAAAAATTTATGAGCATGATTATTTAGCCAATCTAAAGCTTTGAGGAGAATTCCACACCAATTAGAGCTCAAATGTAAACTTACTATAAATAGAAACCTCATGTAATTTGCAAGATTGAGACACCATTTTCCTAACATTAATGAGCAGAAGAATTCAATGTGACATTTTTTTAATTTGCAATCCCATTTCATAGGTGTTTTACAAATTCAAAGGGCTTCTTTTGTGATTTGCAGGCCCATTATAGAGAAATTTTGTAAATTGAAAGGGTATTTTTATGATTTATAAGCCCACTTGAAAGGTGTTTTACATATTGAAAATTCATTTTTATGGTTTACAATATTGATCCATAGGTGTATTACTAATCTAGAGGCATTTGCAAGGTGCAGAGGGTGTTTGAAGAGGCACATTATAGAGGGAGAGGCGTTTTGAGGCTATAGATAAATTTTGTAGGACATCAAAATAATTACAACAGTTGAGTGCATTATTCATCTCCAAAAGGTGAAATTTGTTGAGGTTGATGTTTTCCCCAAAATTACATCATCAAAAAAGGGGGGAGGAGAAGCCACCAAAGTTTTATCCCTTGGTCATATGGTAGGGTCACATGAGGGACAAAACCCCATGATTGCTACTAGTGAGGGGTTAAACTCAACCCCTTTTCCATTTCTCTCTAAAATTGATTTTTTTGAAGATATTTTTTACAAATTTAAGATTATTAAATGTAATTTAGGCAACATGGGGAAAAAATAAAACTATCATAACTTCTTATTGGCAACTCAAAATTGAGTGTTGTTTTAATTTAAAGTTAATAGTTTTTATGTCCAATCCATTTGGAAACGTTATTGCACAAATTATAAAGTTTCTTTTTTTGTTCCATTGCAATTTTCTACGCACTAAATATATAAAGTGTCAAATTTGAGGAGTCCAATACTAAATCAAGGAGGTGTTGTGAGTTGTGTCGAGTGTGCATTACTATTTTCCTTTCGATTCTTCATTTCTACATTTTTTTTTTTGCAACATTTTAGTTTCCAGCAATGGATTCAAATCAAGCTTCCATGTCATTAACACCCTTTAAATATCACAATTGGAAATTAAACATACAACTTGTGCTCTAAAAAATAAAGGGTTTTATAGTGTTACAATGGGCATTGAGAAAGAACCTATTTTTGAGGAAGCTAAAGAAAAATGGTTTAATAAATGTGAGCAAGCATTTGGTTTTTTGTGTTTGAATGTGCCCCTTGAACTTCTCTTTCATGTATAATCATTAAATATAACTTTCAATAATTCAATGCTCTTGCTAAAAAATAATTAGGGGAAGTCATCAAGATTCTTCAAATAGATAATGAGGGTGAGTATGTCAACAATAGGTTTGAGTAGCTTGTACATCAGATGGGATAGACTTGCAGCACACAAATCCTTATACTCCTCAAAAGAATGGTGTTGTAGAACATAAGAATAGATCCTTAAAAGAGATGGATAGATATATAATACAATCCAAGGGCCTTACACCACAATATAAGGTAGAAGAAATCAATTATTCTTTTTACATTTAGAATAGGGTTTCTCACAAAGCCTTGAAGGGAATCACTCCTATTGAATCTTGGATAGGTAGGTAACCATCAATTGAGCACTTCAAGGCCTTTGGATATCCAGCCATGGCACATATACCAGCATATAATTACAAATAAATTGGACCATAATTCAAACCTTGCATCTATATAGGCTATCCAGATGGTGTGAAAATTTATTGCCTACTCCACCCTACCTCACATGAGTTGTACATTGAGAGGAGAATTAAGTTTCAAAAGAGTCCTAACCCTACACTTGGAATTTCTCCTTCTATTGTGAACTCACTTGGTTTTGATGATTCTTCTAGAAAATTAGACCATCCACTGTAGATTCATGAGGTAGATTTTGCTTCTTTTTCTAATTTTGTCAGGAAGGATAATGATGGGGATATATCTTCATCTACTTCTACACATGTTTTGAATGAGGATGCTATAGAACTTGACTCACCTAGTTCTTTCACTCTTTGTGCTAGAAAAACATTTTAGAGTGCATGGACTTGGTTAGAGAATCAAATAGATGGTTGAGCCACATGCTTACTTTGCCTCTGTCTTTGATCTATAAACATTCAGAGAGACATTTATCATACCTAAGTGGGATAGTGTTGTTCATGAGGAGTATAATTCTTTAATGATAAATCACACTTGGAACTTGACACCACTTCCTAAGTGAACAAATTTGGTTTGATGTAGGTAGATATATGAGACCAAGTTTGCTACTGATGGTTTGGTTGATAAGTACAAGGTATATTTGGTTGCCAAGGGTTTTTCATGAGTTGATGTTATTGACTACATAGAGACCTTTTCATTTGTGGCCAAGATGAAGTCTATCCAAATCACACTTGTTATTCTCATAGCACATGGTTGGGATGTGCATAAAATAGATGTGAAGAGTTTTTTTCTTCATGGAAACCTTGAGGAAGAGATCTACATTGAGAAGCCACCAAGTTTTGTTCAAGACCCATCCTTAGTTGACTTTGGAAATCCCTTTATGGCCTCAAACAAGCCCCTTAGGCTTAGTATGCCAAGATGGATTCCTTCCTTCTAGCTTCATGTTCCACTCAATTTCATTCAAATTCTAACGTGTCTCTTGAAATAAGACTATTCATTCAATACAAGTACTTTATGTTGATGATATTTTGATCACTAGGAGCTCTTCATCTACTATTGCAATGTGATTTTTATTTACAAGATAGATTTGGCATGACAAACTTTGGTTTATTGCATTATTTTTGCACAACCCAAGTACACTCTCGATCTACTTTCTCAATTTCACATGATTGATTTTAATCCATATTTGACTCCCTTGTACTAAACCATTGGTTGATGTTACCTTTTATCGACAGCTTGTTGGTAGTCTCATTTATTTGACTCATACAAGGCTTAACATTTCATATGCATTAGGCGTGGTTTCAAGATTCATACAAGAGCCTCATGAGCTACACTATAAAGTGGTTAAGAGGATTCTTCACTACCTTCAAATACTCTTGGATATGGGATTCACTATAGATTTTTCATAGAGGTTGACTTGGTTGGATACACAAATTTTGATTGGGCTAGCAATACTGAAAATCGCAAAAAGAAAAATTTTATTGCTTTATTATCCATAGAGGCAGAGTACAATGGAATTTTTAACTTGGCTACTAAGGCTCTTGGGCTTCAAGGAATTTTCAATAAGTTTTGTATTCCATTCAGGTAGCCCACAATCATCTATTATGACAACCAAAGCACCATCTAGATATGCAATAATATGGTCTAGCACTAGTAGACCAAACACAGAGATTCATATGAATTACATTTAGGAGTTAATTCATAGTCATATCATTGAATTAGTATTTTTCTAGAATTTAAAAAAAATTGTTGAAATTTTAATCAAAACTTTTAATGAGAGAAATTCCATTCATCTGCGAGCTCTTCTTAGGGTGTGGTCTACTTCAGCAACATCATCATTTTTTATTTTTTTGCGGGGTGGTGGATTTCTATTCCTCTTCATCTTATTTCTATCTTTTTTTCTTTTTTCTTTTTTTTTTTTTTTTTGGGAGGGGTTTCCACTAGGTTTACTCCCTTTCTCTACTTTATGGGAGATCACATTGTACTTGGGTTCCTCATTAGGCTAGTTGTTGAGACCGAGTTTCATTGCACCCACCTAGCCAATGCTTAAGGGGGTGTTAGTTTAGAATATTTCTACACATGTTCTTTGCATGGATTAATCCTAATATAGAGTTAAGATTTTTGAGGTGTGATTTTCACTTGGATTTGCATGGAGGTTGCACACCACCAGTTTTGGATTATTGGATTTATGTGCCTACTCTTAGGCTCATTCACTACTATTCTAAGTGGTTGTTGTTTTTTCTCTACATTGTATATGTAAATATTATTGTGAGTTAATCTATTTAACTATTATTTTCAATATTATTTATATTGTATACTCTCATTTTTAATCTTGGAGGAGTGTTTAATTGGTTATCTCTCATGGCTCAACCAGTACCAGTATTTTTCCAATATATCTTGATTCTCAAGAACTATATGGGACTTCAATACCATTTGGGAGTGGGTATGTAGGAAATCCTTGGGTGAAGGATTCCTTTGTGACCCAATTCCATAGGTGAGAGCTTCAATATTTTGGGTTGTTTCTAAACTTTATCAACCTCCCTTATTAGGTATACTTTACCTTGAGGCCAAAATTTTCATTAGATGGTGGCGAAGTCATCCTTCCAACTAATATGTCCCCACTATACTGGTTTGAGGCTTGATCTAATAAAATATAATCCACCATAATCAATCTGAACCCTTCTTGAGGTTTGTGATGTTTGACTTTCCAAAATCTAATTCACTATTGGATGAATTTTAGTCATTATCATTGTGATTTTTCTTTATGTGAATGTGTGATAACGCATCTAACCATGGCATGGTTACATGAATGAGATTATGGAAACCCGTTATCTTGTGTTTAATGATGAAGCAAACTTAATCCATTAGAATCCAATGTTGTGAAAAAATTGTATTAATTATGGATTGTCTACTACTGTACATAAGCACTTCGATTTGTGTTGATTTTAGGATGGAATTCCTTGATTATTTTTGGTCAGGTGTCACTAGTACAATGCAGGAGACAAATTTTAGGTGTTGAGTCATATCTTAGGGTCTATATGGTTGTCACAAGTAGCACAAATCTGAAAAATGTCGAGAACTACCCTTCATATGATAGAGCTTAGCCAGATTTCACCATTACCATATAGGAAATAGATTCTAGGATCTAACCCATACCAATTTGGACCGAATTTCACCATTGTTATGGAGGAAATAGACATCAAGATCCACCAATTCAAAAGGTTTAATGAGTTATAAAAATCTTATTATTGGCCTTACATGATGTATGTTTTTACACTTACAACTTATATGGTGATAATCATAAGTAGAATGGGATGCTTTCCATCATCACACTAACATTCCTTTTTTAGTAAGAATGCATTTAAAGAGTAAGTTTCATTGAACTAGGTAATGGGAAGTTGTATGCAGTAGTGTCACATCATCTTCTTATTTCTAGTTGGTCACTATGTATGTGTGAGTCAATCATTGTGTATTGTAGTAAAATAGCCCCATGGGTTGGGCCCATTATTAAGTTTATTCCCTTACCACTAATGACTCCAAGTGGTTTGGGATGTTTTCTTGTCATCGTAGATGGTGATATATTAGGAAAAGGATATGACCCATGGTATGGTATTTGTTGGTATTCCTCTTATTGGCTATAATATACTTAATGGATTATGTGTTAGTGAACTAGAAGAAGGAAAATATGTGTGTAGTAATATTGCAACTACTCCTTTTTGCTAGCTAATCACTATGTGTACTTGTGAGGTTGTTAATTTATTCATATTGTGTATATGTGATGGGTGTTTGAGCTACTCACATTGTCTGTATATGATGCATGCACAAGTTATTGCATTGTGTATATGTGGTATAATTATGAATTATTTACAATATGCATATGTTAAATATGTCTAAGCTAGTTGCCATGTGTATATGTGATGTAGGTATGAGCTAGTCACCTTACATATAGGAAATGTATGTTTGAGCTAATTCACATATGTACCTATGAGGTGTATAAGAGTGAATCGCCTATTGATGTGTGATATAAGTGGGAGCCAGACACATTGTGTATAAATGATGTATTATTGAGCCAATCATAGTGTGAACATGGGATGTTGGAATGATATGGCCTCTATGTGGTTTTGTGTATATTTTACACTAATTATTGGCATGAAACCAATAGTTGATTGGAATGTGGTTGTTATAATTCTGTTATAATTGTACTAATTTGAAAGCATAAGTTCAATGAATAATTGTGGTTTAAAATTGAGATCAAATATCTCATATAAGAGGAGAGGATGAACTCTCTATCATTGGTGTATGAAATATAGAGCCTATGATTCCTAAAAGGGATACAAAGTTAGAAATTATGAATGGTACCTAAATATTTAGGTGTGGGTGTAGGGATGACCTTGACATTGGAAGCTTTCCACATTATAGTGAGTATATGAGTGGTGATGTAGAGTTGTTCCCACAACTATGGTTGGAAAAATTATGAAGTTGGCACTTATAAATTAGATATAAGATGCTTGATCGATTAAATTAATTCTTGAGGTAATTAAAAAAAAAAGTAATAACCACATAACATATCAAGTGAGAGTCTTTATTGTAGTAAATTTCTTTATTTTTGGTAGTTTCAAGTTAGATATCTCACTTATCATCAAAAAAACATGTTTTGGTTTTTTGATATCAAAAAATCAATTGAAATATATTGAGATTAATCATCTTACTAGTCATCTAAAAAATATTATCTTTGGCACTTATATATCATAAATAAATCGAATCAAATATATTCACTTATAAAAATATGTCATCCACATGAGCTGCTAGAAACAATATTTCACGAGTTGGAGAATTATCTCATAGTAATCATACAATAGTCCTAAAATTTGAGTATATGAGTCCCACTATGAAAGAGATTATGGTGTACCTCATACAATTATTACATGTGTACTAATTGAAAAAAATCTATCAATAAAAAGTGCACCATATATTACTCATTATGAATTGTTACTAAACCTCTATTATATTTGCTAGACTATCTAATGCAAAATTTTAGTTCTACAAGATTTTGCATGGTTTCCTAGAAAACATAACCATCTTAAACTTATACCTAGGATACTATTTATATATCTATGTTTTGGATATTATAATATAAGGGCCAATATGGGGCATGATTCATGGTTCATTGATTATCATTATTGTCACTATGTAATTGTATATTTTCTTGAGATTTAATCCCTAATTAATATTATAAAATTCCTTTTTCATAGGTCAGAAAATGGCTCAAATGCTCATCTATAGTTATCCCTAAATCCAATTATTCTAAAAAAATATCTTAGTTAATTAGACAACCTTGAAATCTTACTCAACACACTATAGCTTTAGCAACTAACAATTGGATCCATAGGTTCAATTAGCATGCTGATATTTTTTAGTATAGTAAGAAAAAAATTGAGAGATTTATTTTCCATAGCCAAATATTTAATTATATAGAAAATGATGCAAAATAATTTTATTAAATTCACTATTTATATGATATAAATTAGTGAAATAACTTTTATTTCAAAGCAGTAAAAAAAATTAAAACTAAAACTCATATTATCATAGTTGAAGTTTGAAATAATCTGAAATTTATTAGAACTAAATTCTATCATGTTTGAAATTTTAAAATTGGTATTGTAGTTAATCTCAAAATTTTTGTATCTTAGAGGGTGTGTTGTAATTGAAATGCAATTCTTGAAAATTTTGAAAGTTTCCATCACTAAAGGGAAAGTGACTTATTGGTGGAAAATCTCACTAGCCACAACTTGGTTCTAAGTTTGAATGTTAATATATCCAATATTTTCATTAATTTACATATAATTCCTTATATAAACAAATAAATTCTTATAGAAAAGTATAAAAGAAAAAAAAAAACTCTATGTAAAAATGTTTTAAATGGTTCAAATAACTCATGTATGTGATGATACACAAAACCTCTCTACATGGTCTACTATGTATGTATCATGATTGCCTCAGTGAAAATGGAGCCAAGAAATTTGGACGAAGTGCTAATATCAATTTAATAAATAAACTGAAGGAAAAGTAAGATGTGTTTGTAACTGTCAAATGATGTGTATATAAAGGAATTTTGAGAAATTTGAATTCCAAAAAATTGAGGGAAAGGTTTATTCAAAATTCATAAAAAACTGATAGATAACTATCTCTCTAACTACCAACTTGTCACGTAAGCAAGTGGTTAACCTACAGAGTAAAATAAATGGCATAAATAATAGTAAAAAATGAATTTTACACCAACACCCCTCCTTGAGAACAACTTAGGTGGGGAAAAAAATTGGGTCCAGGAAACTTGGTCTGATGAGGTACCCAAGCACAATGTGCCTCATGTGCCTCATAAAAGAGGAGAAAACCTTGTAGGAAAAAATCCCTCAAATGAGGGTAAATAAAGAATCCTCAGTGATTAGTAGATAACCAACATAAAATACCAGTATCAATAATGAAGCATCCTACTGTAAGAAGTACATATTATGATCTAAATGACACCAAGTAAAACTAGAAGCTAGAATGAAGGAATCCATCTTGGCATACCAAGCCCTAAGGGCCTATTTGATGCCATAATGGGATTTCCTAAGTCTACATAATAAGGATGAATCTTGAACAAACCCTAGTGGTTGCTCCATGTAGACACCCTCCTTAAGGTCTCCATGAAGAAAACAACTCTTCACATTCATCTAATGCACATTCTAGCCATACGTGGTGATAATACCCAATGTGAGTTGAATAGAGGTCATATTGGCCATAGGTGCAAAGGTGTTAGTGTATTCAATGCTAGCAACCTGTGGAAATCCCTTGGCAACCAATTTTTCCTTGTACTTATAAATTGAACCATTTATTGCAAACTTTTTCTAATAGACCCACTTACATTGAACCATCTTCCTTCCCTTAAGAAGTGAAGTCAAATTCCATGTAATTTATAAGTAATAAATCATGTATTCCTCATACATAGACCTATCCCACTTAGGTATTATTGATACCTTTTATATGTTTTTGGATCAAAGACAGAGGCTAATAAATCATGTGGCCCATTTTGATAATCTGACCATGTATGTATACCATATATTGAATTCCCTACCCAAGTGCCTACATTGTCAAATGTTTGTATAACCTAAAGAGGGTGAGAAGTGGGTGAGTTAGATTTTATAATTTCATCCTCCAAAGCATGTGATGAAGTAGATGAAGGTATCTCCCCATCACTATCCTCCCTATTAGAATACTTTTCCTTAGGAATCTAGTATGGATGATCATAATCATCATAAAAATCATCAAAACAAAGTGAGTCCTCAATAAAAGGAGAAATGTTAAGTGTAGAGTCAATAGGACTCTCTTGAAACTTAACACATCTCTCAATGAAAAAATCATGTGTGGTTGGATGGAGAATTTGATATCCTTTTACACAGACTAGATAACCTAATAATATGCAAGGTTTGGATTGAAGATCCATAGCTTTGTGATGTTATTGAGGTTTTAATGTCATGGGTTAGAGAGATCCAAATACATTGAAGTGTTCAACTGATGGTTTTCTTCCTATCCAAGCTTCAAAGGGAGTTATACCCTTCAATTATTTGTGAGGAACTTTATTTTGTATGTAACAATCACAGTTGATTGCTTGTACCTAGTATTTGGTGTAAGAACTTTGGATTGTATCATACAATTAGCCATCTCTTTCAAATATTTGTTCTTACATTCTTAACACCATTCTATTGAGGAGTATAAGGAATTATTTGTTGCATTTTTATCCCCTTTTTAATGCAAATTTTTTCAATCTTAATTTTGACATATTTCTCCCTATTATCAATTTAAAAAATCTTAATGGCATTCCATGATTGTTTCTCAATTAGAGCTTTGGAATCTTGAAACTTGTCAAAGAATTCATATTTTTTCTAAGAAAACTTAGACCCATTCATATCTAGAGAAATCATCTATAAAGGTGAGAACGTATATTTTCTTAGTAAAGTATGGATGGGGAAATGCCCTAATACATCACTGTGAAGTGGCTCCAAAGATTGTGTTTCCATCTAGGATTTTCCTTTGTTAATTTTTTCTTCAGGATGCTTACCAAGGGTGCAACCCTCACAAAGACCATTAGAGAATGTGACTCTTGGAAATCCTATTACCATATCTTGCTAACCAAATTTCTCAAGATAATGGTATTTAAGCTGGCCAAAAACTTCATGCAATAACTTGATAATCTCATTTGAATAAGCAAGCAAGGTTGTGGGAGAAACGTCAAATGCAAAATGTGAGAAAGTGTCTAATATAAAATGGTGATTTTCCCTTCCAATAGCTACTAAGTCATTGTTGTACAACTCTCCAATCTCAATTGTATCTAGAGAAAAATGTCACTCATGCCTTTCCTTATGTGAGTAATTTGATGCATTGATAGGAGATTAGTTGAAAGAGGATATTCACTTAGAACATTTGTGAATGTTCCTCCTTCAACTTCAACAAACCCTCTCCCTGTAACTCAAGTTGGAGTATCATCACCCAAGGTGATAGTAGACATGATAGAAGGTTCTAAGGAAGAGAACTCAACATGTCAAGAACCCATGTAGTGTGAAGCACATTAGTCAATAATCCATGATGGAGATTATGTGAAAGTTGTAGCATTTAGATTCTTTCCATTAGATTTCTCTATATCATTACCTTAGTTGATTCCTTGTTTGATCAAGATGGCTTGATGGACTCAAGGGCCCCTATATCAAGTTCTTTTGAAGAATATGAGGAAGATGGTCAATATATTTCTGCGTACACTTGTTCTCGGCATGTCTACTCTTCTTACAGTAGGAACACTTAACTCTTTTTTTATTAGGTTTCCCTTTGTTTGAAGAGATTTCAATGATAGATTTGGAGGACTCATACTTTTATTCTTTATTATTCTCCTTAGTCTCCTTGTCATTTTGTTGTGATTTATTCTTCTCTTGGTTTGAATCCCTTTGTTTCTCATTCCCAACAATCAGGGTTTGAGCTTTTATATACTTTAATGTTCCCATTTAAATTAATGTATCTTGCTCCCTAGTTAGCTTAGCAATGAAGTCATCTAAAGAGGGAATTTTCCAAGTGGTACCCATAGCACTCTTGGTGTTGGAAATATTTTTTTTATTAATTTCATAGGAGAGAAATGCATGCCATCATATTGTTGCTATCAAAGAAAGAATTTGTATGCTTCAATGTGTGAAGGTCAAAGGCCACTATTCACAACTTCCAATGCAATCATTATGACCAACATATAGTTTTGACTAACCCTCATCTATTCTTAGCATCCAATACAATCACTAAGCACTAGAGTTATTATTTTTAATGGATCAACCCATGAAACATTTAATTATAATTTAATTTGTGTAAAATTTAGTCGACTCCTTGGTAAAACTAGATTAAAATTATTATTTTAAAATAAAACTGGCCCTAAAATGGGTGAAGAGACGTGATTGGGGTGTAAATAGAAGTTGATGTGGAGGTTAGCGAGTAAGAAAAAAAAAATCATTTGTATTTATTACAACAAAGTAGACCTATTAGAGTAGAGTATATTTATTAAAGCAGAGCAGATTTAGTACAACAAAATTTTCAGGAAGAAGAGCACATATGAAAATCAGTGCAAGAAGATTTTCAAGGAGTTTAAAATGGTCATCATCCATTGAAGAAGTTATATTCAACAAGGTAGAATTTTTTCTCATTTGGAGGTTGTTGCTTCCTAATAAAAGATATTGGTATATCTTGCTAAGTTGGTGTTTCGTAATCAGGATTGGTGTCTCCATTGGGTTGGTGCCTACAAAATAGTCAAATAAGAATTTTATTTTTGTGACTGGATTTGCACAGTAGATCCAAGCAATCTTTCTCCATGTTTTTCTCCTGAAAGGGTTTCCACCTAAATCTTCTCTCTCTTAGTTGGTAGATCTTGTGTGATTTCTATTTTCATGGTTGTTGGATTTTAAATAAGTAAAAGTGTACACTATATTGATTCAGCCCCCCTCTTAGTATAAGTGTATGTGCTCATCAATTTGTATCAAAAGGGGTTCCTTCAAGAATACTCGAACCACTAGAAGGTAGATCTTGAAATCACACATGACGAGTCAAGAATTTTTCTCTTCAAATAGAGCTCATTTTTCGACAAAACAAACTGTGCCTTTTGGATCATAAGGATGCAAACTTATCTAATGGCCCCTGGATTTGATATATGGAAATCAGTAGTAAATGGTTATGTAGCTCCATCATCTCCACCAAAAAATTCAGTTTGAAAGAAGGAAAGTGAAAACAATACAAATTTTATGAATGTTATTTTATGTGGTCTCTGAGAATTAAAGTTTTTCAAGGTGATGCATTTTGAATTTGTAAAATAAATCTGGGACAAACTTAAGAACATCTATGAATGTGATGAAAAAGTGAAGAAGGCTAAGCTCCAAACCCATAAAGATAACTTGAGAGTTTGAAAATTAAAGAAGAAAATATTGCAACTCATTCGTGTGGATAAAATTTTCAACACCATCAAAGGGATTGGTGAAAAGGTTGAAGATTAAATGATCGTGCAAAAGGCGCTAACATTAATTCCCTTGAGATTTGATGTGAAATTTTCCACCATCAAATAAATGAAGGATCTAGATAAAATAAAACTGGGTGAATAGCATGGGATCCTCACAACATATGAAATAAGGACTAAAAAGGAGAAGTCATCAAAGCGAGAAGCAACCTTCAAATTTTCAAATAATATGAATAATAAAGAGCCTAAATCAAGTGATAGCTCTAGAAATGACTCTGATACAAAGGAATCCTATTTTTTGAGAAAGATCAAGAAAGGATCTAGAAAATAAAAAGGTAAGTTACCCTTCAAATTTTTTAATTATGGTTAAAGAGGTCATTTTTTTCTAAGTGCCCACAATTCAAAAAAGAAAGTAGTGATGATGATCATAACATTAAGAAAGGGAGAAAGCATCATCAATAAAAAAAAGGAGCTACAAACAAGGTGAACATGAAAAGAATTGAATAACTTTTGTAAGCACAAGAAATGCCTCTTTTTCAAAGAAAATAGTATCTCATCTGAGGAAAGTAATGAAATTATCTCTAACAGTGATAGAGAAGAAACTCTCTTCATGGAAATAGAAGAAAGAGTGATGCCTTGGAAAATTAAGACAATAGAAAAATAATAATTTAGAAGAAGAAGAAATTGTCGAAATGGATGGGGAAGTGGATCTTGAAGACTCATTTGTTCCTTAAGTGAAATCAAGAAGCTTTAGAAAAGGAATTTGAAACAAAATTTACAACTGTAAAAATATGAAGAAGAGGATCGTGATTTAGAAAAAAAGTTGTTGTAAATCCTTGAAGAAGAAAAAAATACCATCATCAACCTAAAGATTCAACTTGAAGAGAGAAAAAGGATAGAAGAGGAAGTGAGATTTTAGCTAAAGACAAAAGAAGAAGATTGTGAAAAGATGGAATCGGAAATTGTTTCCTTAAGAAAGGAACTAGAGAAAACAACTACTCAATTGAATAGAAGCATAAAGTTTGAGAAGAAAACTAGAATTTTGGACAATATCATCAATTCCAAAAAATCACCATTCATTAAGACTAGTCTTGGATTTGAAAAAATAAGAAGAATACCAAAGAAGATTCAAATTCTAAGGCTAAATAATTACCAAAGAAGATAAATGAAGAAAATCCTAAAGGTTATGTTGATGTGCTTAAGAGCTCCATCAATAGTGATAGCAACAAGAAGAAAGAAATTGTTATCCCACAAAAAACCAACATTCCTCACAAGGAAAATTTTAGAGGAATGTTCCCTCCAAGGCAATCTCACATTTAACTAGGTTCCAAAACTCTTTTTTTGGTTATTTATTCTTTTTTAATCAATTTGGTTATAAAGTAGCAAACTGTAGGACACGTACAAGAAGTAAATCTTATGTATTCCTAAATAAAAGCTACAATTATTTTTCTCCTTTAATGGATGTCAACGTTATGTGTTGGGTAAAAGCACAAAGTCATGTCACACTTTCAACCAACTTATCAACACAACTGAATTTAAGTATTTCTAACTAAAAATCAATTTTGGTCAAACATATGATCTAGTAAGATTAATTCTAGCTAAGTTAGATAGTTCCACAACTTTTTCAACTAAAATTTTTGGCTAAAAATATATGGAGTGCCACTTTGAGTCCAATTTACCAAAAAAATAAAATTATTTGAAAAACTTGAAGTTTCAATAACTCCTACTAATGTAAATAACATCTTTTTAAAAATATAAAAATACCCTTTTGTAGATCCATAAGTGTAGTTTTCAAAAATATATTTATTTTAATAGTTTAATTATTATTTATATTTTATTTTTTATTTTTACTAAAAGTAGGTTATCGACACAAAATATTAGGTTGATTATCATGCCAAGGAAAAATACTAAAACTTATTAAAAAAAAATGAAAAAAATATGATGCACTAGATAAAAGAATCTATTTCAAGATGGTATAATTTTTTTCCATTTTAGATAAATATTTAATATGAAAATTGACATCCAATAGAAATAACTGTTTTTTAATTCACGTACATTTTAATATGTACTTAAAAATATATATATTTATTAAAATTAGAAAAAATATATCCATGCACTAAATTTTCAAGTTATAAATATACACAAAAATTGAAAGAAAAAAAATAAAATTTACTATAAAAATTTTGATGTCTCATGCAACTTCATTTTTCAGCAATTTATTAGCAACTAGATTATAGTGTTAATTTGTTAAAAACTAGTTTAAAATAAAAATTTTAATTTTTTTTTAAAATACGAACATAAAATATACTAAAAAATACATATTTTACTGGTTTACATCATTTCAAAATTCAAAACATATATACCAATTTTTTAGTGATTCAAGTTTAAAAGTTGGATTAGTGTTGGTTGTTTCTTTTATAAAGTGTGACACAGTTTTGTGCTTTTACCCTGCTATAAGTGCAACAACTATGGTCATATAGCACATTTTTGTAGAAGTGGTTTTGTGGAATTTGGTAGACAAAATAAGGAGGATACCCTTGGCAAGAAAAAGGAGGAATCTACCAAAGTTTGGAAAATAAAGTAAGAGCAACAAAAGAAAGAAAAAAATATGCTTGTGCAAATAGCCCCTCATTCCCAAAATGAAGGAAATAAATGGTACATTGATAGTGGATGCTAGAGCCATATGACAAGAAACAAGGGCAATTTTATCTCTTTAAAGGAAGTAAAGGGAGGAACGGTAAAATTTGGAGATAATGCTACAACAAGGATTATAGGAAAAGATACTATGAGTCTTGATAATGGGGAGACAAAAATAGAAAATTATTTGTGTTGAAGGTTTGAAGCATAATCTTCTTAGTGTTAGTCAAATGTGTGATCAAGGACACACTCTTACTTTTCATGCTCAAGGTTGTGAGATAAGGAAGGCAAGTCCAGGAAAAGTTGTTGATGAAAATAGACTAACAAACAACCTATACATTCTTAGTGAGATCAAGAGAGAAAATGTTATATGGGTCAAACAGATGAAATTTGGTTATGCCATAGAAGAATGGGTCATATAATCTTTGATAATATAGTGAAAATCAACACCAAACAAGCTATAAGAGATATGTTGAAGATTTCTAAACTTTCCAACACTCTTTGCAAGCGATTTCAGAATGGGAAACAAATAAGAGCAAGCTTCAAATCAAAGGAGTACTCAACATAAAATCCCTTGGAACTTGTTCATATAGATCATTTTAGGCCTACAAGAACACAAAGCTTGCATGGTGAGAGTTATTTTATGTTTCTTATTGATGATTAATCTAGGATGCAGAAATGGGTTACTTTCCTAAAAGAAAAATCTAAAGCTTTTGAGAAGTTTAAAGCTTTTAAATCCTTGGTTGAAAATGAAACTAGTTTGAGAATCAAGTGCTTGAGATCAGATTGAGGTAAGTTTACCTCAAATGAATTTGGAAACATTTGTGAGAATCATGGAATAAAGAGGCATTTTTTTAGCTATAAAGACTTCACGGTAGAATGGAGTTGAAGAAAGAAATAATCAACATATGCAATAGATGGATAGAACAATTTTGAATGAATTTATGCTACTAGACAAGTTGTGGAGATAAGTATTTAACACAACATTCTATATTGGGTGAAGCCACGATAGTGGTTTACAATTCAAGTGAGGAAGGAAAACTCACAAAATACTAATACATGGCAAAAAACTTGACTTTAGGGATTCGTATGAACCTACTGGTTCGAGCGAACCCATAAGGGATTCGTTCAAACCAGGGTTTGAGCTAACCCTTTTAATTATTTCCCGCCCAAAAACCCAACAAAATCCCTTATGGAAGGGTGGTTTGCTCGAACCAGGGTTTGAGCAAATCTCGAACCCCTAGGGGTTCGTACGAACCCCCCTTATTCCTCATCCCCCCCTGAGACAAAAAAACACCTAAATTTTGGCACTTCGAAGCTGGGTTGAGAATGAAAATGGAGGAGTCTTCACAAACCCAACTCAAATCAGGTAGTCCTCAGAACGAGCTATCCAACGAATATAATTTTAATATGTTTTGGCTTTATTATATATTTGTTTTTTCAGTTTTATTAAACATAGGTTTTTCATCTAAAATGAAGGTCTTTGTTCTGCACATGTGAAAAAATAGCAGATTATCAAAAAAAAAAAATCAAAATATGAGTGCACCAGATATTGAAGTCCTTGATCCAACAAAAAAAAATGAATTTCGATATATACAAAAAATGTTACGCGTTATACAATCGTGCTATGTCTTAATTGTAATTGGTTTGACTTTGAAACTTGATTAAAGAAAAAATATTCAATAAAAATTTGTCTAACCAAGTGGAAGCACTAGATATCAGAATTACAAATATAAATTTGAAAGAATTAGAATTTTATCCTTCATGGAAAAAAAGTTATACGTTATACGGTGTGCATCACTTTTTAAAAATGATGTTTTCTGGAAAAAAAAAGTAGTTTTCATGGGAGATGGAAAAAGAAGTGCAATCTGATTCCAAAAAAATTGAAAAAAATATTTTTAGAATCTATAGACAAAATTTGACGAGACTCTAGTTTGCATCATCTTCAAATTCCTCACGGTTTAGCCGTTATAGGTGTCTGAATGTGAAGATTTAGTTAAAAATAATAATTTCAATGTCCAGTTTGACCAAAAATTGTAAACGACTATTGTGGGATCACCCTATTCTAAATAGAGGATAAATCAAAGTCAACAATATCAAGGCACCTTATGAACTATGGAGAGGAAGACTAGAAACAATCAAATATTTTAAGGTTTTCAAAAGTAAGTGCCACATAAGAAGAGATTATGAAGATTTGGGAAAATTTGACTCCAAATTTGATTAAGGCATCTTCCTTGGTTATTCTTCAAAAAGAAAGGCTTATAGATGTTATAATAAAAGGTTGCAAAAGATCATAGAAAGTGTCAATGTAAAAGTGGATTAAACAAGACATCAAAATGATAAATTACAAGTAATTGATCACCTAGAAGACTCAAGCTACAAGGAGGAAGAAGGAGATGGAAAATAAGAAATAGGATGAAGAGAACAATAAAACCATCTAGATTTGTTCAAAATCATTCAAAAAATATAATTCTTGGAAATAAAGATACTAGAATATAGATTAGAAGAATATTAGCAAGTGCATTAGAACATGTAAATTTCTCCTTTATATCTAACACTAAGCCTATGGACTTTACAAAAGCTAGAGAATAAAAGCATCAAATAGATGCTATGGAAGAAGATCTTAATCAAATTGAAAAGAATGGGACATGGGAAATTATTCCAAGACCAAAAGATAAGAATTTGATTGGTACCAATTTGGTTTTTAGGAATAAGTTGAATGAAGATGGCCAAGTGGTAAGAAACAAAGAAAGGTTAGTTTGTAAGGGTTATGCTCAAGTTGAAGGTATTGATTTTGAAGATACTTTTACTCATGTTGCAAGATTAGAATCTATCAAAATGTTTTTAGCATTTGCTTAAGAACTTCAAATTCTATCAAATGGATGTTAAGTCAGCCTTTCTCAATTGAAATTAGAGGAAGAAGTATACACTAAGCAATCGGAAGGGTTTCTATTATCAAAAAAAAGAGGATTATGTGTGCAGACTAAAGAAAGCACTTTATGGGCTAAAGCAAGCCCCCAATGCCTGGTATTCAAGACTTAAAAAATATCTACAACAATAATTCTTTAGAAGAGGGATTTTAGATGGTAATCTCTACATTAAGACTAAAGATGAGCATCATTTTATTGTTGTTATTTATGTTGATGACATCATTTTTGGAGGCAGCAGTAACAAAATGTGTCAAGAATTTACAAAGGAAATGCAAAAGGAATTTGAGGTGCCTATGCTTGGTGAGTTATCGCTTTTCCTTGGTTTACAAATTTCTTAATCTGATAAAGGTATATTTATCTCGAAAACCAAATACATCAAGGAAATGTTGAATAAATTCAACATGGAAGATTGAAAACTAGTTATCACACCCATTGGTCACAAGTTGTAAATTAAGCAAGGATGATGAATCTACTAAATAAAATCAGACACTATATAGGTCCATAATTGGGAGCCTACTATATGTGATAGCATCAAGGCTAGACATTATGCATGCAATAGGCATGGTGGCATGTTTTCAAGCAGCACCAAAAGAAACTCATGTGTGAGTAATCAAAAGAATATTCAAATATCTAAAGGGCACTTTGGACTTTGTTTTGTGGTATTTAAGAGGTGAATATTTCACACTAGTAGCATATACAAATGCATATTGGGTAGGCAGTATTGATAGAAAAATTGCAGGTGGCAAAGCATTCTTTCTTGGCAACAATCTAGTGTCTTGGCTAAGCAAGAAACAACCTTCAGTCTCTTTATCCACAGTAGAGGTTGAATACATAGCATCAGTATCATGTTCCACACAAGTTCTTTAGATTAATCAAACATTGAAGGACATGAAAGTAGAATATGATCATCTGATTTTAGTACTTTGTGACAACACAAGTGCAATAAATGTTAGATTTGTTAAAAATACACACAAATCAAGATCAAACATCAAACAAAAACATTTTCCACACACAAGAGTTATAAATAATGATTTGTTATTTCCTCAAAAATAAATAACTTACATAATTAAATAATACAATGAAAGAGAGTTCTTATAAGAGAAAAACCTAGATGATAAAGGGATTAGATCATGACAAGTGTCATCATCCTATGTGATGAGACAAAATGATCTAATAATAGCTCAAAATAATAAAAGAAAAAAGCACTCCTAAGTTTATCTTAAGTGCATAAAGTGAAATTAACCTAATAATCAATTAAAGATTAGTTAATAATTAGCTAATAAATGATTACTCTAAGATGCCCCTTAAGTGTAGCTTAGGGAGTAGCTAAAAACTCTAAATATCCAATGCATAAAAAAGAAAAGAGAGCATGAATGGATCCTAGCAACAAGACTTGATGAGGTACACATGTACAATCAAAGAAATCTCTCATAATTGGAGAAAAGGAGAAAACCTCATGGGAAAAACTCCTCTTCTAAAGAGAGATGAAAGAATGTATAAAAATACATGAAGGAAGGAGGCCTCATGAAGACCCCCCAAGGACAACATCCTTTACCCAAGCATCGATTGCAACTAGAGGTAATGAGGTGATGCTAAGCGTTTCATGAAGATGTCTCCAACTTGCTCCTCTATAGGCATGTACTCCAAGTTGAGAAAACCATCCTAAATCGGCTTTTGAATGAAGAGCATGTCGATATCTGTGTGCTTAGTACATTGATGCTCCACTAGGTTGCGAGAAATGTGAATGGCACTCTGATTTTTGCACCAAAGAATAGTGGTACTATTAGGAGGAAAATTGAACTCAAACAATGAATGACGAAGCCACAAAACCTCTTGGTTGGCCAAAGTCACTACACAATACTAAGCCTCTATGGATGATAATGCAATAGTAGATTACTTCTTACAAGACCATTTAATGGGGCCAAAACCAAGGCAAAAAATAAAGCCAAAAGTGGACTTCCTACCATTGACATCACCAACTCAATTTGAGTTAGTGAAGCCAACTATCTGAGAATCTCCTAATGTATAGTGAATGGCATAATGTGAGGTGCCCTAAATGTATCTCAAAAGAAAAATTAAATCTTTACAATGACTCTCATTTGGATCATGGGAGAATCAAGAGACAAGATCAACTCCAAAAGAAATATCAGGATGTGAATGTGGCAAGTACAAAATACTATCAACCAATTGTCTATATTATGTAACATCTATTGAAGGAGTAGTACAAGTGGAATAAAATACAACACCTAGTTGAAATAGTGTGGGGAAAGGCTTGCAATCAAGCATGCAAAATATCTGAAGCATGTCAAGAGCATACTTTTATAAAAAATGGAAATCCCATCTGAAGACTTAATAACCTATAAACTAAGAAAGTAGTGCAAAATTTCAAGATTTATCATCTCAAACTACTCCATGAAATATCGTTGAATACTCTAGATCATGGAGGATGAATCACCTGTAAGGATCAAATAATCCACATGTAGCACAAGGATCAAAATATCACCTTCTTGTCATTGAATGTACATTATGGGATCAGAATGACATCATGTGAAGCTAGAAGAAAGTAGAAAAGTCTTCATCTTCTCATACCAAGCCCAAGGGGCCTATTTGAGACCATATAATGAATGACGAAGCCTGAAAACTAGTGAAGAGTTCTAAACAAAACTATGTGGCTACCCTATATAAATATCCTCATGAAGATCACCATGAAGGAAAGCACTCTTCACATCCATCTGGTATATTGTCCATCCCTATGAAGATACAAGTGAAAGTATATGGCGAATAGAATTCATCTTGGAAACAAGGCCAAAGGTCTCAAAATAGTTGATACCTTTGACCTGAGAAAACCCCTTTGTAACAAGATGAGACTTGAAATTACCAATGGAACCATTTGTAACATATTCGGTATTGTACAACCACTTGCACCAAGCCAAATTTATCCCCTTAGGCAGAGGAACTAGATCCCAAGTATTATTCTTCGTCAATGAAGAATACTCATTTGCCATAGCAGTATACCACTCAAGAATATCAACCACCTCTAAAAAAATTTAGGATCATATGAAATGGTATGACTCAAAAGATGAACACCTAATGTTTTTGCATGAGTATGACAAGACTCTGAAGGATCATGACTACCAAAGATATATTTGCATCAATAGTATTGTAGGCCCACTTGGGTAAAGGTTGAATATCTAGAACTGGATGGAGATCTGGACCATCATTCTCATCCTCAAGAGATGAAAAGAGAGAATTAGGTAGTGAGGGAGAATTTGGTGATGAATAATCCATCTGAGGAAAGTACTCATCAAATTGGACATCCCACCTAAATAAGACATCTCTGGAATAAGGACCAAACAACATGTATGTCTTAACATCCTCACTCTAGCCAACAAATATGAGTGGTTTTATTTTCCTCTCCATGGCTTTCCACTAAGCTTCAAGAATGGATGCCCAAGCCTCACTACCAAAGACTCTAAATGAAGATAAATGGAGCTTGACATGGGACCAAGACTCCTTAGCAATCATATGTTGTAATACCTTGTGAGGCATATGATTTTGAACATAATTATCACAATTAATTGCTTCAGCCCAAAAAGAAGAATCCATATCTCGTGACTCAATCATACAGCTGACCATCTCCCCTAAAATTTTAATCTTTCGTTCACCAACACCATTTTTTTGAGGGTGTATGGAACTGTAAGTTGATGTTGTAGACCATTCTCAATAAAATTCCCTAAAATCTTGATTGACATACTCCCCCCCCCCCCCATTTTTTGTGTGTACTTCCTGATAGAAAGACTAGATTGCTTCTCCAAAAATTCCTTAAAGATCCTAAGATAATCAAAGACACCACTCTTGTACTTAAGAAAGTACACCCATGTACGCTTGGAGAAGTCATCAATAAATGTGAGCATATATTTGGCCCCTGAAAATGAAGTAGTCAAAAATGACATGAGGTAACTATGTATCAACTCTAAGGGTTCCTTAGCACATGTAGATCTACCCATAGGAAAAGAATCTTGGTGATGTTTTCCAAGAGAACATCCTCAACAAACACCATCGATACAAGAAATCTTAGGGAGACCTAACACTAATGCTTGTGTACTCATATACTGAATATATTTATAATTGAAATAACCAAAACATTCATGCCAAATCTTAGTCAGTGTTTGCATGTGCTATGAAGGATGAGCCTAAACTATTTTAACTCTCGAAACCACCAAAACAATATAAACAAGAGGAACTATCAACACTCCCAATAGCCACAATAATATCAGGATCTTGAAGGTCATGAATAACTACATTATGTGGGGAAAACTTGATTGTCCTATTGGTACTAGATTGGAAATTTTGATACACTGAAAGAAGGTTTGTGGAGACATCGGGAACAACAAGAACATCCTAAAGAAAACCACCCTCAAGGGGAACAATTCTTGAGCCCAAAATTGAAAGTTGTGTAGAATCCCCTACTACAATATGAGTAGTGTTGCAATCTGATCAAGAGATGAGACCAAATCTTGAGAGTGAGTCATGTGATGTTTCATGCTAGTATAAAGTATCCATGGAGTTGCAAAAGGTAAATCCCATGTAAAAAGAGCATGGCATTTACCTGTATATGAGGAAGAAAACTTAGGGTCTGATATATTATGTTGTTGCATGGATTCCTCTAAAGCCTCTAATCGCTTACAACATCTAGTGACTGGATGTTCCTCTTCAACACAAAAACTACAAGGTTTTCTTGATGTCTTCTTCGTCTTGGAGGAAGACCTGCCAAACTTAGAAGATGTGTCATTTTGAGGAGTGGTTTGAGGTTTTTGTTCTATCTTCTAAAATGGTTTAGAGGAACGCTCACTACTTGATGAAGTATATGTCTTGAGCTTATTTTTGTTTTTGTTTTTCCCTTTGGATGTTTGTAATATAATGCTTGAGTTTTGGAACTAGAAAGAGAATCAAATTGAGTCAACTTTACCTATTCACAAGTCAACGCTCACAAAAAACCTTGAAAGATGGCATGGTAAATGTAGTACCCAACACATCCATACTAGAGTAGAAAGTAGAAGAGAAGATATGAAATGGCCCTCGAAGCTTAGACAATATTAGGAAAACACATTCTTTGTCAGTTTATTCTTCCCACAACCTTGCAAGAGAGATCTAAGTGATTTAAAATTTTGCAAGAAGTTTTAAATGGAGGGGAAAGAATCAAGTATAAGTGAATTCAATTATGCCTCAATCTATAGAGCTCAAAACTCATTAGTGGTGCCAAAAAGATCTTTGAACTTCTCCCACATATCCCTAGGAGAGGTGCAAGACTCAATATGAAACAAGAGACTTGATGAAACCTGCAATAAAATCAATCACATAGCCACATCCATCTTGTTCATATGATGAAGTATCTCAAATTGATGAATCAATGTTTGTTGCACTTCATCCAAAGTGGATCATAAACCCTTTGACATGAGCAATCTATCATATGAGATTTCCAAATATGATAGTTGTGTGGTGTAAGATGTTCAAATGAAGAGGTATTTTCCATGGTGGTTGAGGTTTTCAAAATAATGTGTCGAAAATATTTTATATTCTCTAATTATATAGATATTGAAAGAGAAAATTATACCCCCCACAACAAGAAAAATCAAAGCCTTATGCAACTTTGAGAGCACAAAATCTTAAAAAAGAAAAAACTTACATCACATAAATCTTTGTGTACTTAGTGATTTTTTTAGAAAAATGGATTACATATCTATGTAGAGCACTAAAACACCTTTCCAACACCTACTCATTCCCAAAAAATGAAGTTTGTATGCTCGTTATGACCCCAGAAGTGCAAACAAGAATATTAGACTTCAACAGTCTGTAGAAAATCCTTGGAGCAAAATCTAGAAAAAAATGGTTGCACCACTAGAATAGGCTCAAAACTAGCTTCTCAACGATATTTTTTTTACAGAAAATTGACAAGTGAGGAAAACATTATACCCAATTCTATGAATGTTTTCAATTTTCCCTATAGGACAATTTGGGGGCTAAAAAAATAAAGCCCTTGGTCGCTTGGGCAACCAGGCGTTGGAGCGTAGGGGGTTGAGTGAGGCCCCTGGTCACTCATGTGATCTTAGTTGAGTGCTAAAAACACCACGAGGGTTGTGAGCAAAGGTCATGGTCACCAATGGGACCGACACTAGCAGTGTGAGAACTCCTCGAGGGCTAAAGACCAATGGTGGGTGGTCACTAATATGACCGCCACTAACAGTGGGGGTCCGCGAAGGGGGGTGTCATTGGCGGTCACTACTTCAAGGGTCGCTCTGGGTGGTGTGGTGGCATTCTGCAAGGGAGCATAGATAGAGCTCAAAAATAGCAATGTGTTATTAATAAAGTGTTTATTTTTTTGGCATTTTTTGGAAAAAAAAAGTCATACAATATAACTTTTGGTGGGTCGTACGGCCTCCCAATAAAACAAATTTGCCTCAAAAGCTCCTATAACTGAATATGAGAAAATTTATAGTCAAATCATCTATTTGACCTTCTGAATGCAATGGTGAGGTTTGTTTAGCTCCAAAGCACACCAAAAAAATGTCAAATCCCAAAACCTACAAAAAAATCATGAAGATTCTATATTTCATTTCTATAACCCTAATTGAGAAAAAACTCTCAAAAATGGAAAAAGGGTTTGTTGAATCCACACTCTAATACCATATTAGATTTGTGAAAAACACACACAAAGCAAGATCAAATAGGAAATGAGAACACCTTCCGCACACAAGTTGTAAATAATGATTTGTTATTTTCTCAATAAAAAAGAACTTACAGAATGAAATAATACAATGAAGGAGAGTGGTTACAAGAGAAAACCCTATATAATAAAGGGATTAGATCGTGGTGTGTCGTCATCCTATGTGATGAGACGGAATGATCTAATAATATCTCAAACTAATGAAAAAGGGGTAGATTGTTGGAAATGTTGTTTTCATTGATATTAAAGGAGAGAAGCGTATGCCATCATATTGTTGATGTCAAAGAAAGAATTTGTACATGCTTAAATGTGTGAAGGCCAAAGACCACTATTCGCAATGTCTAATGCAAACATTATGATTAAAATCTATTTTTGGTTGACCCTCATCTAGTCTTGGTGTGCAATATAATCACTAAGTGTTAGAATTACTTTTTTAATGGGTCGACCCATGAGACATTTAATTATAATTTAATTTATGTGTCAAATGAACCCTTAGTGATTTGAATCTAGTGAAGAAGTCTTATAAGGTGTCAAATGAACTAGGGCTCAAACTGATGAGTTTGTTCTCTAACTCATGGCTTCTCATTTAATCTTGCTTCCCAAAGAGTTTTTCTAACTTGCTATACAAACTTCGTTAGGTGTATTTAAAGCTTCAACATGAAAAAGAAGTTCAGGAGACGCAGTCAAACACAAGAATCCAAAATATTGATCACACTTGTTGAACCACTTAACTTTAGCACTCTCATTAGAAGGTTTTTTTCTATCCCCAATGTCACTCTATATAAGCCCTCGTTCTTTAGTATAAGTTGTACCTTAGTTTTCCATTAATGGTAATCAAATGGAGTTAAACCAATAATAAGTAGATTTTCGTCCATGATTTGAGTTGATTTGTTGCAGCAAAAATAGAAGTCCATAATTTGAGAAATAGAAGGAAGTGCACACGACACAAGAACACACCCCCCTTGATTTGACAGTAGAAACCCCCCAAAAATTTGACACTTTATAATTTTAATGCATAGGCAAGTTCAATTGGAATGAAAATTTTCACTTTGTAATTTTAGTGTGAAATTATGTCCAATTGATTGGGCATAAAAAAATAATCACTTTCAAAAAAATGGCACTCAATTTCAAGTTGTCATTCAAAAGTTACATCGATTTTAAATTTTACCGGACATTTTCTAAATTCGCAATTACAATAAATATCTTTGGAAAAAAAATTGTTTTCATAAATTGAAAAAAAATTGAGAGCATGAAGGTGACTGGTTGTAACCATACCATATAACCAAGAACTTAACTCCTTTGGAGGCTCCTTTCACGCTCCAACGCCCTTTGTTGTCCTTCATACAATGTTGAAGCCAACAAATTCAAACGCCAAAGCTTGCAAGGCCTGCAATTCTGACACCAAAGCCTACAAATCCTGCAAATCACACGTCGAAGTCTGCAAAAAAGCCGAATCCAAACACCTTCTGCAATTTTTTGTGCAAACTTACCATGCCTTTGCAAAGCTTTCAATACAAACGGCAAATTTAAAAAATACCTTTTCAAATCATTTTGATGCAAACCAAAATTTAAAACTCCTTTGTAAATTTAGACAACAATTTAACTCGCCTTTGCCAATATTTTAGTGCAGACAACAAATTCCATCCAAATTGACAATATTTCAACACAGACAGTAAATGACCAAAAAAAATCGGATGTCATTGCAGAGATACCAGACACCTTTGCACAGATGGATCTAATGCAAACTGAGGTAGAATTTAAACAAAAATGCCTTCAAAAAAATATTAGGTAAAGGCAGATTGAAAGGAAATTTAAACCACTGGTAGATTCACATGAAATAGATCAAAAACACCTTCAGAGACTGCACCTTTACGAGGATTGACAAGTTCCAGGATCCTTTCAAATCCACGACCTGACATAACACACCTTCAACTGCAGTCAGAATTTAACACGGCTTGCAGTCAACTCGCAAATGAAATGCAATGAATTGACATTCGCACTAGACTTGCTCTGATACCTTGAAAATGGAGCCAGGAAATCTGGATGAAATGCAAATATCAATTTAACAAAGAAATTGAAGGGAAGAGAAGAGAAGATGTGCTCGTATTCATGGAATGATATGTATATAAAGGAATTTTGAGCAAACTAGATTCTAAAAAATGGAAGGAAACGTTTGTTCGAGATTCATAACAATATAAGAGCTAACTACTTTTAACTACCAACTCGTCACATAAGCAAATGGTTAATCTGCAAAGTAAAATAAATGACGAAAATAATGATAAAACATGAATTTTACACCAACACTCAACAATATGAAATGGACAAAAAAATAGTATTTTATTTATGAGGTCATAAATTGACGATAAAAAATAAAATAATCTCATTCAATGTTTTTAAAGAATATTAAAGTTGAGAATAAAGTTAACACAACATCAAATAATATTAAAGGTGAGAATGAAATTAATATAATATTAATCAAAATTATTGACAAATAGTTGCACAACAAATGAGGGTAGTGCAATTATCTTGTCCTGTGTATGATCATCTCACACAAGGAAGGCCAATATCACCAGAGATAATCAAATCCATCATGAAACCTTGATTGAACGCAAGCTCAATACATAAATTAAAAACATCTCTACTAAGGATCATCCCATACCATTACACTTGTATTTCACCTACGTAAAACCTTTCACCAAAAGATTAAAAATATTATTATTCCATAAATACTAAAGACAGAATGAAAAAAAATCAAGGAGACACTATTTTGTGGTAAAATCAAAGACTTCATCATAATAAAAAGGGGTTTTTGACCATCCAAATTATCTCCAAGATTGTCTTCCAATCCCTAGTGTAGATTGGGAAGCTACAAAGGAATATATGTAATCATATGATCAATTAAATAATAGAAATATTTAGAACAAAATCCAAGAATGATGTGTCTACCTAGCGCACAATGTAAGAAGCAATTTTCTCTAAGCATTGATGAGAATAAAGTGATTGGAAGCAATAGTTTGTGTGTCAAGTTTGAAGAGATCTCTATTGGAATCAAACATAGTGAAAACCCTCACTAGAATTTATAGATTTTTTTCATAATTAAAATAAATTAGATATGCCAATTGCTATGAAATCAAACAGAAAATCACATAATTTATTTTCCCCAAACTAAAATCATACAAGGTATCATCAAAAAACCATAAGACTTTGTTAATGGCTTCTACCAAACTTTTCTCAAAAAAATGAAAAAATGTCTAATTACCATTTTGAGCACATACACAATTTTTTAACATACACAATCTTTTAAAAAATGAAATAATTAACACGAGAAAATTCATGCTTTCTTTGTGATTTCTCTACTATATAATGACTAAATGAATAGCCTCCCCCTCTCTGTGTATAATGATTGAATGAATTATATAAAAAGAGAGGCTATGAACATTCAATCATTATATATAGTATAGAAATCACAAAGAGATAGCATATTACTTTTCTTGTGTTGATTATTTTATTTTTGATAGAATTTGAAAGTTTCAATCATAAAAAGGGCATGCAACTTAGCCACAAGTTGGTTCTAAGTTTGAATGTCAACATGTCCAATATTATCATTAATTTACCTATAATCCCTTATAGAAACAAATACAATTCTTATTACAAAATAGCAAAAAAATTAAAATTAAAATTTATGTAAAAATATCTAAAATGGCTAAAATAACTCTTGTACATGACAATGCATAAAACCTCTCCACATAGTCTACTATGTTTGTATTACGATTGCCTTATTTAAATCATAAGCCCATAAATTGACAATAGGAATTAAAATAATCCCATTCAATATTTTTAAGAATATTAAAATTGAGAATAAAATTAACACAACATCAAAGAATATTATAGTTGAGAATGAAATTAATATAACATTAGTCAAAATTATTGACAAGTATTTGTGCAACTAGGAAATTGTTAGGATATGCACAAATACAAAAAATTTAATGTGTCTCTCTTTTTGTGTTGCACAAAAATGAGGGTGGTGCAATTATCTTGTCATTTGTGTGATTCTCTCACACAAGGAAGGTCAATGTCACCAAGGAAATTGTTCAAGCATGATAATCAAATCCATCATGAAACCTATATTGAAGCCAAGCTCAATACATAAACTAAAAACATCTCTACCAACCATCATCCCCGCACCATTACACTTGCATTTTACCTATACAAAACCTTTCAGCAAAATATTAAAAAAATAATTATTTCAAAGATAATAAAGAAAGAATGAAAAAAATTATGGAAGCAATATTTGTGGTAAAATCAAAGACAATCATAATCAAGAGCGATTTTTGACCATCCAACTTATCTCCAAGATAGTCTCCCAATCCCTAGTGTAAGCTAGGAAGTTGAAAAGGAAGGTATGCAACCATACAATCAATTAAATAATAAAAATATGTAGAACAAAATATAGAAATGATGTATCTACCATGTAGCACATGTGAGAAGCAATTTTCCCTAATCATCAATGAGAATAAAGTGATTGGAAGTGAAGGTGCATGTGTATACTCAGAAGAGGAGATCTCCATTGGAATCAAGGATGGTGGAAGTCCTAGCTAGAATTTATTTATTTTTTTCATAATCAAAACAAATCAAAAAAGCCAACTACAATGAAGTCAAACATAAAATCACATAATTTATTTTCTATAAACTAAAACCATACAAGGTATACCCATAAGACTTTATTAATGGCTTCTACCAAGTTTTTCTCAAGAAAATGAAAATATGTTCAATAACCATATTGAGAACACACACAATCTTTTAAAAATGAAATAACTAACACAAAATAAATCATATGTTATCTCTTTGTGATTTCTCTACTAAAAATAATTGAATGCATAGCCTCTATATATATATAATGATTGAATAATTATATACACAAAGAGAGAGGCTATACATTCAATTTTTATACAATAGAAAAATCACAAAGAGATAGCATATGATGTTTCTTGTGTTAATTATTTCATTTTTTATAGAATTTAAAAGTTTTCATGACAAAAAGAGCAAGTGACTTAGTGGTGGAAAATCTCACCAACCACAAGTAGGTTATAATTTTGAATGTCAATGTATCTAATATGTGCATTAATGTGCATATAATTTCTTATAGAACAATAATAATAATTATTGCGAAGTAGCAAAAAAATTTAAAAATATCTAAAGTGACTCAAATAACTCTTGTACATGACGGTGCACAAAACCTCTCTGCATAGTCTACTATGTGTGTATCATCATTGACTCAATAACATGAAATGGTTTTTAAAAAATAAAAAAATCATGAGGCCATAAATTGACAATAGAAATTAAAATAATCCCATTAAATATTTTTTTAAGAATATTAATGTTTAGAATAAAATGAACACAACATCAATGAATATTAAAGTTGAGAATGAAATTATAACATTAGTCAAAATTATTGACAAATATTTGCACAGCCACTAGGAACAAATACAAAAAAAATAGTATCTTTTCTTTTTTGTTGTTGCACAACATAGGAGGGTGGTACAATTATATCATCCTTTGTATGACCCTCACACAAAAAAGGTTGTCATGAGAGAAATTTCTTCAAGCATGATAATCAAATCCATCATCAAACTAAAAACATATTTACCAAGCATCATCCCTACACCATTACACTTGCATTTCACCTACACAAAACTTTTCACCTAAAGATTATCAAAAATACTTCTTTCAAAGATAGTAAAGAAAGAATGAAAAAAATCAAGGCACTATTTTATGGTAAAATCAAAGACTATCATAATGAAGAGGGTTTTTTTACCATCAAACTTACCTCCAAGATAGTCTTTCAATCCCTAGTGTAGACAAGGAAGGTGTAAAGGAAGTTATGCAACTATATGATCAATTAAATAATAGACATATATAAAACAAAATATAAAAATGATGTGTCTACCTTGCGACACAATGTAAGAAGCAATTTCCCTAGCTGTCAATGAGAATAAAGTGATTGGAAACGGTGTATGTGTCCACAATGAGAATAAAGTGATTGGAAACGGTGTATGTGTCCACTTTGAAGAGAAGATCTCCGTTGGAATCAAAGATGGTGAAAGCCCACTAGAATTTATAGATATTTTTCATAATCAAAACAAATCAAATATGTCAACTACTATGAAGCAAACATTATATCTCATAATTTATTTTCTACAAATTAAAATCATACAAAATATCCTCAAAAACTAGAAGACTCCATCAATGGCTTATACCAAGTTTTTCTCAAAAAATGAAAATATGTTCAGTAATAATTTTGAGCTCACACAATCCTCTAAAAGTAATCAACAAAAGAAAAGTCTTATGCTATCTCTTTGTGATTTCTCTAATCTATAATGATTGAATAAATAGCCTCTCTCTATGTATAATGATTGAGTTAATTATACACAAAGAGAGGAGTTATTAATTCAATCATTGTACAATAGGAAATCACAGAGAGATAGCATATGACTTTTCTTGCATTAAATATTTCATTTTTTATAAAATGTTCAAAGTTACCATTATGAAAAGGGCAAGTAACTTAATGATGGAAAATCTCACTAACCACGAGTAGGTTCTAAGTTTGACTGTCAACATATCCAATATTCTCATTAATGTACCTATAATTCCTTATAGAAACAAATACAATTCTTATTATGAAGTATCAAAAACATAATCAAAATTAAAATCTATGTAAAAATGCCTAAAATGGCTCAAATAACTCTTGTATGTGACAATGCACCAAACCTATCTACATGGTCTACTATATTTGTATCACGATTAGCTCAAAAACATGAAATGGCTTTTAAACATTGATGTTTTAATCAAGAGGTCATAAATTGCCAATAAAAATTAAAATAATCTCATTCATTATTTTTAAAGAATATTAAAATTGTGAATAAAATTAGCACATCAATGAATATTAAAGCTAAGAATGAAATTAGTATAACATCAATCAAAATTATCGACAAATATTTACACAATCGAGCAATTGTTAGGTTGGTCACAAATTTTAAAACAAAAAAGTGTTGATCTTTTGATGTTGCACAAGAAAAGAGGTCAATGCAATTATCTTATCCTTTATGTGATCCACTCACACAAGGAAGGTCAAGGTCACCAAGCAAACTTATTCAAACATGATAATCAAATCCATTATGAAACCCTAATTGAAGCTAGGCTCAATACATAGACTAAAAACGTCACTATGAAGCATCATCCCTACACTAAAAGACAAAAAATGGTTCTTTCACAAACAATAAAGAAATAACGGAAAAAAAAAAAAAATCAAGCATTGTTTTGTGGTAAAATCAAAGACTTCATCATAATGAAGAGTAACTTTTGATCTTCCAATTTATCTCCAAGACAATCTTCCAATCCTTGGTGTAGACTCGAAGGCTACAAAGGAAGGTATGCAACCCTACAATCAAATAGATAATAGAAATATGCAAAACAAAATGTAAAAATGATGTGTATACCTTGTGACACAGTGTGAAACAATTTACCCTAAACGTCGATGAGAATAAAATGATTGGAAGTGAGGGTGTATGTGTCTAGCTTAAAGAGGAGATTTCCATTGGAATCAAAGATGGTCAAAGCCAATTTATAGATATTTTTCATAATCAAAACAATTGGAGATGTCGATGCTATGAAGTCAAACATAAAATCACATGAAGTACCCTCAAAAAACCTTAAGATCCATTAAATGCTTCCACCAAGCTTTTCTCGAGAAAATGAAAATATGTTTAATAGCTATTTTGTGCACAAATAATCTTTTAAAAATAAAACAGTAACACAAGAAAAGTCATGTTATCTCTTTGTGATTTCTCTATTGTATAATGATTGAATGAATAGCCCCACTCTCTATGTATAATTATTAAATGAAACTCATCCCCTCCCCACTCTCTATGTATAATTTTTTCATTACTGATGATTAAATGAATAAGCTATCTAGTAAAAGAATTTAGTTACCCACTTAACACTTCAAAAGAAATGGCGGTTGTATGATGCTTCCATTATATACTCCTACACATGCTTAACATGATAAAATTGAAGAAAATATTATTTACATGTTTATAACTAACTATAATATGTTATTTGAGACAACATAAGCTTAAAACATTACTTATTTAATATTCTTTTAATCAAACATGTTTAAGACATGCACAAGGAATCAAAACAATGTTGAAATTCACAGACATACCTATGAAATAAAATCTTAAATACAAGATCTATGAAAATTATATAAAAAATCAATATGCATTCAAATGATTTTATCTCAATCATTCTACATTTTTCCTAATATAGTAAATCATATATCACAAACATGAATTTATTCTACCATGATAAGGTTCCATGTAATAATTGTATGGTCATAATTTTTTATGTCGGTAATCCTTTTAATCTCTAGAATGGATGTGTAAATTTCATCTAGTGCTCCTCACTTAGGGATAACTTATCCCCATAAATACACCACATATGAAGAGAGAACAGTGAAATGTTTAATGCTCATCATAGGTCATCTCAAATAATGCAGCCTGCTGCGCATACAACTGAACGAAATAAAAACGCATTAATGAAATGTTTTATGCTCATCATAGGTCACCTCAAATAATGCAGCCCGCTGCACATACAACTGAACGAAATAAAAACACATTAATGAAATGTTTTATGCTCACAATAGGTCACCTCAAATAATGCAGCCCGCTGCACATACAACTGAACGAAATAAAAACATTAATATCATTACTTTGCGCAGAAACATTCTGTAGGAAAAATGGATTTTGTAAAACAATTCATTAAACGTAATATATTATGGCTTCACCCATAGGGTCTGAAGAAAATACGAACTCAAAATTCAACAATCAAAAAGCATTATTATAATAAACCCATGAGCCTTCACAAGTGATCAAGGTAGAGCATTGGCTCAAGTAAAACCACAGTTCAAATCGTGCATGGCGAGTTATGGAGTATGGACTTCTCAATAAATTCATGGGCCTTCGCGAGTGGTCAAGGCAGAGCATTGACTTGAGTAAAACCACAGTTCAAATCGTGCATGGTGCGTTGTGGAGTTTAGACTAAGGGCAGAAAAGAGAGCAGAAATAGAGCACCCAAGAACCCATGTTGCCAATGACAATTCCATATACAGCCAGACACAGAGAACTTTTCCAAGCAAAAAATATAAGATACAAACAGCCCATAAGTAGGGTGCGTCTATGCCAAGCACATACATACATTAACAAATTACAATCAGCCATTTTTTTCAGCTTCAAGTCTTATCCACAGTACCATCCACAGCTTAGCATTTGCTCAAACCATCTATAGGTTTGTATGAACATTCAGGCAACTTTGCATCGCCAAAATCAAAAAGAAAATTCGAACATAGCAGTTGACTGCATCGAAACTAGACCAACTTATCAGCTGCTACCACTCTGAAGCTTTCTTTCAACAACTATTTACATAATGGAGATCCTTCTGTAAATGGTAGACTGTAAAATGATGTGTACGCTAAGGTACTATAAATTTCTTTTGTCTGGTACATGAGATATCATACAGTAAATGTATGTCTACTGAACCCGAAAAATTCAATGCTTTGCTGACCCTTGATGCCTTGCAAAATGCAGATAAATTTTCAGGTGCAACTTTAGTATAATCTGGTGTATTGAATTTATGGTTCTAGTTGTTGAAGCCCTAACAAAAACTCTTGGTCCTGATATTTCATATCATGTGTACATTTTCCTTGGTGAGCAGCTTGTCAGCTTCTATTTAATGAAGAAGTTAAAACAGCTGGAAAAGCAGAGAGGTAGAGCCATCACCAAAGGATCTCAACTCAGCTGACTTCACAATGGCTCGACACAGTGGACAAGTTCTCTCCCTCTCAAACCTGTGAAGAAAAGTTATCAGAGAGTTCAGAGAAAATAGAAAGCAAAATGATTGACTTGATTGCACCAATGTCTACGATATGTATGCACTTTTACAATTTATGGATATCATGTGTAAGGTAATATTTAATGAAAAACAAACTGACAATAAAGATTTCAAACAATATAAAAGGAGAGTACGTTACCATTCAGATACACAGTCATCACAAAATATATGCTTACAACGTAGCAAGATTGGCGCATGCATTTTCTCCTGACAAATAGCACATAGATCTCCAGCTGCAACAACCTGACACAAGTAATCCTGTTAAGGACACACATGATGTCGCAAGCAGACCAGCAAAATAACTCAAGGATTACATGAATATTTTGATAAACACTACGACCAGAGACTTTTTAAAAAAAATTCCAATTGCTATACTCAATTAAACATTAAGAACTTCCAGCGCACATCATCCTCTTCAAATTGATGATAATTTAAATTTAAGGATCTGAAACATAACATAACTTCCTTCAAATAACATATCAAGAAAAATCTGTACTGTTAGAACTTATCCAAAATAACATTTTAGATTCTGATACACTTAAAGAAGGACCAAATAGCATGTGCAATTGGAGCTAAATACATATATTAAAGTTTTGACGTTTATTCATCCACCTCCCAAATCTCTACACTGAATCCTCATTCTCCATTAGAAATGCAACATGATTTGAGTTTGAGGACCTGATGCTTCAAGAATTTGTGTTTCCTTAAAGACCATCTCAAATGAAGCTACCATTTACGATGGTTATAACTGCACAGTCCAAATAGTGGTTAAATCGTTTATGGACTTGGAAGCAAACTAGCCATAGAAAAGGATTTGTATATATGAATATATCTCATTCGAAATTCCTGCATATATATGTTTAAAATATGCATACTGAATTGGTTACGGGTCCCGATTGTTGCTCCATTTTAGTTGGGAAAACAAATGTTTACATTTATATTCCATTCTCCCCAGATTCAAATAAGCTCAGTCTTAAACCAACCGAATAAGATATATATGTTGCAAACCAAAGCTACCAGAAAGTAATAGTGTAGCAGTGGGAGAACTGTAGAAGGGAAACAGACGCATGGATCTCTAGTACTTAGATTTTAAAATTTATAGAGCTGACAAGGTTAGATATATTTCAATTTTAAAATGGAACAAGCCAAAAAAATTGTACAGATTGTATATATTACAATTTTAAAATGAAAATATATGATGGATTACCAGATTTGTAGGCAAATAAAAGGATTGTAATAGCTTTATAGATTTCACAGCTAATTCTATGTCTTCTGTGTTTCGAATAGTAGATTAAAATTCATCTGCTCATTTTTTGAGTTTGTGTGCTGCATCAACCGTCATGCAGAAGATAAATACTACATCGGGGACACAACATTGAAAATGCATCTAAATTTTGACAAACCAATCCAAACATATCAGATGAAGTGGTTTTTATTTTTTAGCTCAAATTTAATTAGTTAAAAAACTTAGAACAATCAAACAGTTTTGCAAACACTTGCATCTTTGGTGTGAAAATATAAATTTGAATATAAATCAATTAGTTGGGAATAAAAATGGAAGGGCCAACTCAAGAATCTTACAACTTAGATAAATAAAACAGTTGCAGCTGTCTCAATGACATAAAATAGCACATCACTGTTGGGTTTATATGTATCTGTTGTAACTTGTTCTATAGACCTTTCCGTTGTTGACATCAATGGGTCCTGATAGCCTATGGGTTACAGACATAAATATCAAAAAAGGCATGCTTTCTCTATGTTCAATGAATTCTAGAAAAGACAAATTGCTTGACTTAGTCATAAAGATCAAAACTTAGTCAAAAATATAGGTACCAAGAATGGGGAATCAGAGACCTGTCCCCTAAGATGAGTTATTAGGTGCCACAGTCAATTGTTACATATTTCGAGCACTAAAAACCTAACACAGACTTGAGAAAACCCATGATATGAAAGATTTGTATCCCGCCTTCTTGAGGAAAAGAGAAATACCTAGAAATTCTTTATTGCTAGAGCAGGCCACTATGTCGTCTTACATATTATTAAAAACTAGATTCCTAGAACCATGTCTGGGCAAAGCTAGGGTTGAAAAAGTTTTCTCCTAGTTATATCTCCATTCTGGTCAGTGTGCATGGAATTCTGGGGCTTGTGGATTTGAATATGCTTGTCTCCACACTCAATGTTCGAAGTATCTCTGGAAAAGCAATAAGTCTGTAACATATGTTGATGAGACATGGGACATCATAGGTAAAGAACATTTTAAGAATTAACAATGCTTTCTTCTTGAGGCGATTTTCAATTCTTCTCACCATCCCAGTTTTGTGCCACCTTGCCACAAAAGGGCCTAACTTCCATTGTACCCCCTTGGCACAAATAAGTTTGCATCATAGGGAGTCACCGTTCAAAAGAGTTCTATTTGAGTTTCATGGAGTGTGCATCATAAAAGCTCTTAAAGGGCTGCTATTTATTTAGAGGACCTGGACTTTCAAGTTTATCATACACAACATTTCCCAAGTTTGATATGCTTGCCAGAAATTGGTAACTCATGCTTAATGGCATGCTCAGTCCTTATTTAAAAAATGATACAGATCTAACAATGGGCTCTGAGAAGACTACTGCTTCAACCAGAACTTGTGCAGATTCTTCTCAAGGAAATTACAGTACATGCCGTGCTAGTACACTGTTGTGACAGCCAACTCAAAATACTGCAGGCTGTTTTGTTACATGATGCATCCTATTCACACATATTGCAAAATACTTCCATGACTTGATAGACCACAGTCACCAATATCCTACCATTCAAGAATAATGACTACAAAGTAGTGAACAAATTTCAACTAATAAAAATCAAAGTAAAAGTAACCCTAGTCGAATGACCAGCTGTTCTATACAGCCCAGCACTCCAAAACACATTTTTTTAAATAAACAACTTTAGTATTATCCATTCTGATTGTTTTATAGACCCTGCCCCTGAACCTGTAGTCTATACTCTTGATGACCTGTTAAAGGAAAACTCAAACATAGCCACCCATCAGTTATTTGCCACTAAATAAAGATCAAGTAGCTGCTAAGTAGGCTGCAAGGAAGCAAGTTCAACAAAACAGATAGTTGGCCACCTTAAAAGCATGAGTCAAGCTGCTATCACGTATTTTATTTTTAAGTTTTCTTAAAGTTTTAACCTTTCCAAACGCAAATTCTTGATGAAATTCTTGATGTAGTTACAATTACATCTCAAGAAAGGTGGAAAATATAAATATGTACATATAGCAAACAGAAAAATGGCACCAATTTTTTTCTGGTTATTGCAAAGCATTACATTTCTGATTATGATAGAAAAACAAACTTCAACCTTTGTGAATGATTTCAACAGATTTCTCATTCATCCTGTGAGGACAGTTTTATAGCAGTTTTTGACTAATGTTAAATGATTCTTATTTACTGTTATTTACATGCTGTGAAGACAACCACATGGTTGTTTTCTATGTTGCAGCTGCCACATTGTCTTTAAGGACTCAAGATCAACAAATGTAGACTGTGAATAAACCATCTGTAAAAAGCTAAAAGCTATGTATAGCTCCTATCGTGTGTTGAATTCCATTCTTAAACCTTTCTAGAATAAAAAATTGTTCTAAAATTTAATGCCTTGGTTATCTTGGTAGATCTGGAAGTTATATAATTATAGAAACTAGTAAATATATAAATTAATATAGATGCACACTGACAATGAAAGCAATGAAATTTTGTTAATTCGTTTATCAACTCTCTTGTGAATTTTCAATTCAGCTATAATGTTTTTGATATGATAATCAAGGGAAAAGGACCCTCACCTGTTTACAAGAAGATTGACATTAAGAGCAAGGCAAAAGCTACCAACAAACAGAAGACAAAGAACCAGAAAGAAAAACAAACTGCAGATAGCTGAAACAGAAGAGCAACAGTTTGAAGCAAAGAAGTTAGCCTGCAGCCAACTCAGAGGGTTCAAGGTATTGAGGATGGGTTTCTGTTAGAATATTAAATTCTCTATTGTATAATGGTCAATTAGTGCTACAGTAGTCAGTAGCTGAGGTAGTTAGACATCTTAAATGTCTACAGTGCTCTACCTCCTCTATAAATTGTAATCTACTTTCTTTTGTTAATTCAAGCAATTTCTAGCCCAAAATTGTTTCATGGTATCAGAGCATTTCTGACCCTGTCTCCCTCACGGGAGGGCTCAGGATTCTGGGAGGGTTTCAGAAATTTTGTGAGAAGAATTTTGTGAGCTTTTTGAAGCAGTAATTTGAATTTTTTTCAGACCTCTTTTACAGACGGGTTTTGGTGTTCAAACCTGTTAAGGGTTTTGACCTGTCTTCTGGGCGTTTTTGTCTGTAATTCGAGAAATTTTTTTCATGTGTGACTTCTGCAATTTTCGTGGGTTTTGTTTTAACCTGTAATTCGAAAAAAAAAAAATCGTGGTTCTTGCCCGCCCGCACGACTTTCTGGCTTAGGTCGTGTTTCTCCTACACGACTCCTGTTCGTGGGCTTTTGCCGTAATTTGGAAGGGTTTTTTGTGCAAAATCGCAACCTCTTCTTTCACGTTTTGCAGTAGGGCGCGATTCTGAACCACGTCAAACTCTTTCAGGTCGCATTTGCCTTAGATCTGCACGATTTCATGCCTCTATCTGCTCGCGATTTGACCTGGTATTTTCGCGGTTTCCTATTCGCTTGAGGGCGTGTGAGGGTCGTATTTCTACCCGTGTCGACCTCAACTCTTCACGCAGTGATCTGTATCCTTTCGTGTCGAGTTTCATCTCTTTTCGCGACAGCTCTTCTTCCTGACTTTTTTTTAGTGCGTGATTTCATTCTGGTAGAATGTGAAGGCGTCATTTCCTTCTTTCTAGCGCGTGGAAAAAATGGTGGAGATGCGCGAAAACCCTCTCTGACGGATTTTGTGATCTATTTTGATCACGTTTTTCTTGTGTACCAACGACGGCTTTTGATTCCGAGTTTTTCCTTTCCTTTTGGACGCGATTCAGATGCAATTTTTCTGCTGTTTCAGGTCGCGATTTGTCTTCATTTTGGAAGACGTCTTTTCTCAAGCTTTGTGCTACGCTTTCAGAAGGTTTCCCGTATTTTCTGCAATTTTTTCAAGCTCTCATGGCCACCTAGGGCTTTTGGAACTTTCATCTAGGATTTTGACCCTCTGTTTTCAGTTGAAATTTTTTCTGACTACAGATTCCTTCTGGGTTTTTCGAGAGCTCAATTGGGTTGGTCTCCGATTTTTTTGGGTGCATCGTTTTTCGTGCCTCAAATTTTGTGCCCGCGGATTTACATTGTTTTCTGTGCCTGACCCTGTTTCAATGTATTGAAACTCGTGTCTTAGGTTTTGTGCATCAGCCTCTTCTCAGTACCTTATTTTATGTGCCTCGAAAAGCGTGAAGATGGCCAGTTTGAACAACATTATGTTGGACGGCAATCTGCGATTCAATGGCAAAAATTTGTATGGGTTTTAAAGTTTTTTCCCTTAAAAAATTTGTAATCTGGGAGGGTTTATAATTTTTTCCTCAAAAAAAAATTAAGAGTTTTTCCTGTATACCCTAGTCGAGGTTTCTGTTGTTCGGGAGGGCTCTCTGGTATCTAGTTTTTACCGTTTTTTCCGAAAAAACAATGATTTGTAATCTTGGGTTTGGCGATTTTTTCCTTAAAAATCGTGTTTTGTTGCAATTTGTTTTGGTCGCACTTGGAGTTGCTGAGGCGAACATCTGCACAACTAGCTTATTGCAATCTGTTCTTGGGTGTCATGCTCCTCTGCAAAAGTTTCGACGGTTTGCCGATTTATCCTCAAAATCATGTCCGTTGTTCTCGGTGTGTCTCTGGTTTCAAAAAAGGACAGCTCTGTTATCCAACATCAGGTTGGACATTTTGTGATGACTTCTGGTCAGCAGTTCTGCAGTTTTTGGGAGGGTTGGTGGCAGACTCATCTCGATGGCAAAGTCAGTGGCAGGCTCTTGTCTCTTGTTGCAGAGCATACTTTGGACCTTTTTTGGTTCTCTTGGTCATTCACATTCTACAGATCCAGGGAGGGTCTCCGTAGCAGCAAAGTGTTCTGAAGAATTTGTGACCAATCGACCTACAGCTTGTTTTTTGTAGGCTAGTTAGTAGATTGACCATTAAGGGAGGTGTTGGTGTGTGTTTTGAATACGCCACCGAACACAGAATAAAATGCCCAAAAACACTCTATCCTCTCTTGAAAAATCACCGCGTATGCTAAGATTGCGAGAAGATCATATGGCGATTCCAAGGTTTCTTTTGTCAGGTCTTGACGTGTGGATAAGATCAGTGGGCGTTGTGATTTGCTGGTAATCACAAAGGGACTTACATTATAATTCGTTTGCGGATTGAGGACTTAGACGGTTTTATCTTTGAAGGCTCTTTTTGATGGGTATTTCGGATTTTCAAAAAAAAATGTAAAAATAGATAAGGGTTTAGGAGTGTTAATCTAATCCTAAGAATTCAAGAGACGGCGATGATTGGGTGAAACAAGGAACCACACTTTGTTTCGCCTCCTTGGGACAACTACGCAAAGTGGGTGCAATCTTCTAGGGGTGTGATTATGATTTTCATGTCCAGAATAAGACTGAAGTTAAGCATCCACAATTTAAGAGCTCAGGCTAACTTTACGAATTGGATACAAATCATCTATCCAAAGAAAGTATGAGCTAGATTTCACCAATCACCACTATCAGATCTATCATTCATTTAACAAACATTCAAATAAAATTCTACTCTAATTCTAATCTAAGTGTTGAAGGAGATATGTAACCTTACACACCACTTGAAAATAAAAGTGATTCAAAGCAAATCATGCATAAGAGCTTTTATTAACAGAAATGGTCTAACGCAACAATTTCATATTACTCACTTCACAAATTGTAAATGAGAGTAAACAAGTTTATATAGAGTTTACAAAATTGAATAAACGGCTCAGATTAAAAATGAGCCAATGGCCAAGATCAAAACAAATAAACCCTAATTAGGGTTTCCCAAAATGACTTCAATAAACAGAGAGTTGACAGGGTGATGTGGCGCTTGGAGCTATTTTCAAGGAATTACATCCCGATCCTCCTGCGTTGTCGTGTGTTCGATGAATCTGGACACGATCAAGGCAACTTCATCCATGGTGACCTGAGGAAGCATTCCAATCCTGAATTCTAGTCCGTCCACGCTCTCGACGCATCTGGCAAAGGTATCCTCCCACTCTGGCTTGGTCTTCTCAAAAGACTCTCGGATGCTTAAGAAGTTCGCCAATTTGGCCCAGTCCTGCTTCAAAATGGGTCCTGTGATGGCAAAGATGCCTTCTTGGACCTTCCCTTTCAAAACCTCTAACTGCAGGTCATTCTCTCGTAGGGCCTCCTTATCCAGGATATCAGCAATCATGTTGAGAATTTTGGCCTGAACTTCTTTGACTTGCTCCTCTAGCTGGAGACTGTCAACTTTTACTCTGTCTAAGACTTCACCTCGTGCCGTTAGTGCCCAATACCAAGTATGGAAGTCATAAGCCGCACCAGCTGCAATGATATCTTCGTCTATCAATTCTTGCTTAGGAATCCCTTTCAGAATCCTAAGGCAAGGAATTATCCTATCTTGCACATCTAGAAGGCTCTCCCATACTTCCGCCAAAGCGACTAGTCTAGAAAGCAGTGAAGTGGCCTGACCGTAAACTAAAGTCAACCTCTCCACGAATGCCTCAGCTTCAGTACCTTTGGCTGCTATCCATTCCCTGGCCTCTCGAACTGTAACCCTGTTTTCTTCCATCTCCTTGGCTGCCTCTTGCGAAGAGTTTTGGAGAAGAGGAGCTGCCGTGTTATCTTGATCAAGTGGCTTGACCAAATGCCTAGATATATTCTTTTAAGTGCTCAATTTCTAACTGGCACTCTTTCCTCTTGGCTACCTCTTTTGCCAACCTCGACTTGATAGTGGACACAGAATTGTCCAAGTCTTCAATTTCTTGGCCCTTCGTGGTTGGACCCAAGTCAATGGTTGTGATGGCATAATCTTGTGGAGCCATGTCCTCCTGTAGCCTGTCCACTGTAGGCATTGCAATTTGCACTGTTCTGTTACCGGTTTCATCTCTCTGTATGCTCGAGAATTTCTTTGTTGGCTTCTTGACTGCAGTCTGCGTAAGTCTTGCCAAGAAGTCCGCAGTGTCATCCTCTTCTGGCTCTTCCACTGGCGAATGTACTTTCAGCCTCTCCCTTAGCCAATCCGAGATCGTCGGTTGTTCCATGCCTTCATCTTCCGGCCTATCTTCCCTGTCAGGAACGTCCAGAATTCCCCTAAGAGCTGAAATCATTCCTTCCTGGAAATCCTCATTTTGGGTGCCCACATTTTCATCATCGGACTCCAATATTTCCGTGCCCGTGGGAGATGGTGGCGCATCTTCGTCCGACTAAGGCTCCATATTGTTTTCCGGAATCGAGGAAGGATCCCTAATGTCAGCCAGTGAAGCATCTACAGTAGCCAGCATCTCTTAAAAGTTCCTAGATGCGGCCGAGTGTGAAGGCTTTACCTTAGCCTGCTTCTGAACTGGCTCCTTGCCTGCAGCTATCTCCTTCATTTTCCTGGAAGTGGTGACCTCTATCATCTCTACTCCCTGGGATGCATTTGCATTGGAAGAATAGGATTCCGCCTCACACAACATATCATAAGTCAAGGTTATCCTTTTTCGCCTGAGCTCCTGAATCTGTTGATCAACCCACCACTGTGTATACTTGATGACAGGTCTCATCAAAGTATTCAAATCGGCGTGCTCGGGTTCTGACCACCTGACCACGGGCAAAGCAAGCTCTCATCAAGGTGCGGCTGTACCTGTTGTCCATCTTCTTCCAACTGATCCGGCACTCGACAAAGTTTCGTTGCTCTGATCAGGCTGACAGGCAGTCTAGACCACATCTTTCGCCTAACCTCAAACTCGTCCGCAGCATTTGCCTAGAAATCTTCCAGTTCAACCCTATGCTTATACCTCCTTCCATCCACCGTCTTGATGTGATGATGCGGGTCGAAGTGGCTCCTGGATGGATAGGTAGCAAAGGGGTAATGCTATATCTCGAGCCTGGCACTATTTGCTGCTTGCGATGATGGACAAGACTCTAGCATGTTCCCTATAAAGAAGGGAAAAGTTACTGCCGCCTTTTGCTTTGTCCTTTGGAGGCCTTGAAATTCCTCTAGCTGCCTTAGTACTTCCAACAGGACCATCTTGTTAGTCGGGAAGATGGGCAAAAGATATGGGCTCCCGGTGAATCCCTGGATTCTAATGTAAGTATATCGGGGATACTGGATAAACCAAGATCCATATTTGCCAATCAGCTTTTTGGCCTCAGGAGTCAGCCGTTGATGCGTCCCTCCCTAGAGTATCCTGGTGATATACATAAGGAAGGCGTCATGAGCTCACCTGAAGTGAGCTTTCTCTCTTAACTGCAGTTGTGGATAACAGTCATATGCCTTCAACTCGTTGGATCCACTGCCGACCATGCCTTTGCATATCAAGCCTGCGTACTTGTAAGTCCTAGCCAACATATAGATGACATAAGAACTCATATAAAACGTTTTAGTTTTCTCCAAGTTGACAAGCTACTCGTGGAGGTTGTTGCTTATCATTCGTGACCAGTTAAACATCTTCACGCCCTCTGTGATGTCCTCAATAAAATAGTACATCCACGGCTCGAACGGCGCCCCCAAAGGACTGCCTGCTATTCTGTTCAGCAAGTTAATGATGTCTCCATAGTCCTCCTTGAAGTCTGTACGCATCAACTTCTTGGGCATTTTCTTGACCGACGGCCTAGGCTTGCCCAACGATGACTTGTTGATGTTGGCGGCACAAAGGTCAAGCTGTTCATCATACAATCTCCGGGCATCTTCCTTAGTTTTGTAGGTAGTCTTAGGATACGTAGGAATGCCAAAGGCTTCTTGTATGGCCAATTCTCCCAGGTGTGCCAATATTCTCCCGTCAAGTGCCACAATTTGTCTGAACTCGGCATTATAATGAAGCGCACACTCCACCATTAATTCAGCACATTCAAGCGCAGGCGGAAATCCGGCAGCTTGAAAGATTCTATTTCTCACCATTCTCCTGGCGGCAGGCGTTGGCAAAGGTCCATTGTGCCCGTATATTCTCTTCTTGAATTCCTCGAGGTCAATGTGACCAAGGTTGGTGTCTGAGATGTTTTTCCATTTTGATTTTATTCTGGTTTCCGGCTGCAATCCTTTACTTGTGAATTTCATCTATGCTTGCCTGGACGTCTCTCCTTGATCGACTGTCAACCTGCAAGTACAAAATACTTAACATTAATACAAGACTTTTTAAAATTAATTTAATCTGGGGTGTTTGTTGGAGAAAATCGCACTTTCAGCTTATTAAATTAAAATTTCTGTCAAAAAGCAAGCTGAAAGTGAACAAATTCGCCCATCTATGAATGAAACTCGTGCCGGAAAGAAAGTAGAAGATAGAAACGAGGTATAAACACATTGTCGATTAATTTCCAAACCTCAGAGATCGTATTCTGGCTACAAACGAATTTAAAAATTCTGAAAATCTGCCAGAGGAAGTGCGCCAAAGCTGAGAAGTACGATTTTCAGCAAAGAAATAACTTATTTCTTCCTAAAAATCACGCCTGTCGACAAGAAATTGCTTCCTTGATTCTCACAGCAATGTTACTTTCATGAACTTCTCCTTCGCAAACGATTCCTTGAAGATTCGAGAGAGATAGCTTCTTCTCAGTCGAAATTGAGAAGAAATGAGTTGTTGAAACTCATTTTATGGCTGAGAAGTGCGATTTTCCTCAAGGAATTGCTTTCTTTCTCTAATTTTCTTCCAATTTTAGAAACGTTTTTCTTCTCAGATTGGCAAGTTTCTAATTTCACTTTCAGTCATTGAGGCGAGTTTCCAATTTTCATCTCTGTGCCACCTCTATTTGAGATTTTCAAATTTCTTGAAAAATTGCCTAAGTGTTGGAGAAAATATCAAAAGATATTAAATTAATTGTTTAAAATTAATTTTCCAACATACTTTAAATCTTCGAATCATGGCAAATTTAAATTTACCTAAGGCAGAATAATTTAATCTTCCAAATAATCTTCGTGTTTCGAATTTTTAATTAAAATTTCCCAAGTATCGGAAAATAATATTAAAATATTAAAATATTAAATTCCAACCCGTTTAAAATTGATACATGGCTAATTTTGTTGTCCGTGGCCAAATATTTCATTTTCCAATTGTCTACCTAGCCAAAATGTGCTCGATAACTTGTCTGTCGATTTTCAACTTTCTAGGCGGACTTCTGGCCTCTCTGGACATTTTTACTTAGCCAAACAATTCATTTTCTATCTTTCTAGGTTGGGCGACCTTGGAGATTTCTCTGCCACTTTGCCATTTTTTATCTGTGCCTTAGGAATTTTTTTCAAGCTAAGAGGGGCGGACTTCACACTTGCTCTACCAAACACTCTTCATCCTATGCCAAAGAATTTCATTCCGTTGTGTCGAGGAGTGATTTTCGTGCCGGCCAAACCTCTTCTTCCTCTGGACATTTCTCCTTTTTTCATGCCTTAGAAAAATTTATCTTTCAAAGTTGGACGAATTTCTTATAACTCCTTGCCAATGGCGTATTTTATCCTCCATTTGTTTAAGGCGGACTTCAACCTTTTCTTGCCATGGCGAATTTTATTCTTGACTTGTCCAATGGCGGACTTCACTTGTAATTGGCCATTTAGTTCAACATAAGGCGACTTTTCCTTGCAATTTCACCCTTTTCCAAACATCTTGGAGCAGACCCTTGCATATTTCCTCCCTTCTCCAAACTTCTTGGGGCGAACTTCACATGCCTCTTGCCATTTTCCTTTAGGCTGGGCGGACTTGCTAGCCTTCATGCCTTTGACTTTTTGGGCGGACTTTGACCCTTTTGTGCCATGGGCGGACTTGCTCTTTCCTTTGCCAAGGGCGGACTTGGCCTTGTCTTGCGCCATCCACCTTCTCCAAACATCTTGGGCGGACTTTAGCTTCCTTGTGCCAAGGGCGGACTTGGATTTGCTTGTGCCATGGCGGACTTGGAGACCTTCATGCCATGGGCAGACTTCATGCTTGGCTCGCCAGTGCCTACCTTTGGCAAGGTAGGGTGGACTTCACACTTTGTCTGCCATTCCTTCCTTGTGGGCGCCTTCTTCAGACTTAGCCATTTTTCCAAACCTTTTGCCATTTTTACCTTGATTCTTGGGCGTGTTGATTTCTTGCTTGATGGGATCCAAAAATAGAAAAAGCAAAAAGCATCCCTAAAAAATAGGAACTCCAGAATGGCCTAAAAATGCCAAAAATCAAAAAAGCAAAAAGCAAAAAAGCAGAATCCCTAAAAAATAGGAAGTGTCAGAATTGACCGAAAGCAATGGCGTTCCTCGTCTACTGGATCTTCTGAGCATTTCCATGACGTTTAAGCATTCAAACGGGCTCAAAATCTCAACTTGGCCAGACTGACTCTCAAAAATTTATTCAAATTGAACTCTAAAAGATGTTGCGCGGAGGGCGGAACCAGAACTTGGGGGTCCCCATTTGCGATGGGGCGATGTGTGAAATAGGTCACAACAAGAGGGTGTTAGAATATTAAATTCTCTATTGTATAATGGTCAATTAGTGCTACAGTAGTCAGTAGCTGAGGTAGTTAGACATCTTAAATGTCTACAGTGCTCTACCTCCTCTATAAATTGTAATCTACTTTCTTTTGTTAAATCAAGCGATTTCTAGCCCAAAATTGTTTCAGTTTCTCCATATGCAGAAGTCCTGCTCCTGCGTAAGCATCAACAGTAGTGTAAATAATATCTTCAACAATAGGAATGGATATCTCCTCATAATTACATGCCACAAACATGGCAGCAACTGCAACAAGCTACAATGGCTTTCTTACTACTGTTTTAGGATAGAACCAAGAACAGCATCTCTTACATGAGCTTAACTTCCAAATGAATCTTAAAAAGTCCAATTCACCATAATTGCTTCCATTTTTTTGTTTGTCAGGTTGATGACACGTGAAATTCGAAGGAATAAAGGACCCCTGTTTCAGGATAGAAACTATAAATATCATGAACAGACAACTACAGTTAAAGGATTGCCCTTGTCTGTCTCATCAAAATCAGCTGTCGGATTCTCTATTGCTTGATGCTTCTATTTCGATTTCATATCATTCATCATTACCGTTCCTTGATACCAAGTGATGTTCTTGATCTTCTGACTATTGGCAGATGGTCAGCGCTCCCCTCAGGATTCGTGACATGGACTAACCGCCTCTCATGGATCCATTAACTCTGGTAGTTGTATCAGGCATTGATAGGTTGATCTTTCGGTGCAATGGCAATTGTGGGCCAACAAGTGGTATCAGAGCCAAAGGTGTCGGGTTTGAATCCCCTTGGGTAACGTTGAGGGGGAGTTTGTTGGCAGATGGTCAACGCTCCCTCGAGATTCGTGACATGGACTAACCGCCTCTCGTGGATCCATTAACTCTGGCAGTTGTATTGGGCATTGATAGGTCAATCTTTTGGTGCAACAGCAACTGTGGCCCAACACTGACATGGCACAAAATCCAATACATGGCAAATATTTCATAGGCAATGTTTCGATTCATGTATAATGTTATGTGATAAGGTTCTATAATATATATGATGAATATCTTATCATATGAATATTTGAAATTTCATCTATTTTTAAATTTTCCCTGTTTCTTTAAGAACAATGCATTCCCTTAATAAATGGCCTCCTCAAGATGCACTCCCCTCATCCCCTGCCATCCCCAACCTAGAAACTTGGTAGAACATATTTTTTGACTGGTGGAGGAAGATCTAGGGCTCCCTTTGAGCACACTAGAGCTTCCAAACAAGGCATGCACTGAATATTGTAACAGCAGAAGTCTATAGCAAAGGAGAAGTGTGTTAAGTTTTAGTGTGAAGGGCATGCCTTGATTTCAAAAGTGCTTGGGTATTCATTAAAGGAGCCGACCAAGGTTTCAGAATTTGAACCAGAGTTCCCAAGGAGGCACACTAGGGCTTTGGATGCACAGATTCTCAAATTAGGTTTTTGAAGGTAATTGCAGATCAAATTTACTAAACTTGTCTCTCAAATACAATTTAAAATTGCACCAAAATTGTCTGAACATAGCTCCCATTGTACTGAAACTAAGACTTCAGAAACAGCTCAACTCTCAAAATAGATTGCCCTCCTAAAAATAAACCATGTCTAAAAATAACTCATCTCTAAAAAATATCATTTTTCCAAACATTCAGCAGATTACTCTGCCGCTGATTTCTTGATCTTGTAAATTTGATACCTTTTATTTGCATCTCTCACCTCCTTTGGATCCGGCAAGTCAATACAACAAACCCTGGATTCATGTGAACAAATTACATCCTCATTCTGCACGATGAGCTTGTTGTAATTGACTTGCTCTACCACAAAACCAGAAACAAGTATCAAGATAAAAAGTTATCACCTATTTAATTCCATGTAACTGATCTCTTAGATCTGTCACAACCTTTACGCTAGCCTGCATAGTCCCAACTACAAACTTGATAGTCTAATTCCACTCAGTTAAATAATTTGTTTCTCAGCTCTTGAAAACATTCACCAACTACATTTTCTGCTTTGTAACTGTCATCTCCTTAGTATCAAGTAAGAAATTGGTCCAAACCATGATATCGTTCAACATCTCCTTCTTCAAGTTATCTGCCATATCCTTTTGCAGTTTCAATTTCTAAAAGATTTTAGCCAATTCATCAATAGAGCAAATACCTTTCACCAACAACTGCTCAATCCACATATCCATTGTCGACCCATAAGCTGCAATTTTATCTAATTGTAGCCACAGATTCATTCAAACCAAACGAAGATACTGATTAGGTTGCCCTGAATAGGCCAAAGGCTTGACCAAATGTTCAATATATGGAATCATGTTTCTCACCTATTCCCTCAAAGTTGCTTTATCCTATTCCTCTTTCTTCTTTTGGTAAGACAAGAGGCTGGAGTGAAAAATTAGGTTTCCCCCAAACCCCCACCAAACTCATTTGATTCATTTTGTAGCTATATTTTGCATAAAATTTATATTTATTTTTTTAAAATATGTTTTTTCAAAAATTTATGTGTTTTTTAAGGTGCCGAGTTTTTCCCAAGTACTCCGACTCAATTTTTTTGGCTTGCTGAGTACTGTGCGAGTCCAAGTTTGCGAACTATTCTTAGGCCAAATGACACTATCAACGTCATATAACTTTAAACAGAAATGATAATGATGGTCTCCAAGGAGAATAATTTCATGCTTAGTGTATTATAAATTTGTATTTTGAACTTCTGAATTATTAACTTTCCCAATGGATATATAAACTCTGTCATGTGCACCCAGATATAGAGGACTATTCCATTTTGAAATGTCCACCTCACTATTACATTCTAGGCAAACATGGTATGTCGTGACAGTGGAGAAGATAGATTTTTCTAACCATGCCAAAGGGAACACAAGATGTTCACAACATCAAATATTAGAAAAACTACTAAAATTGCTAGTTCTTTGATTAAGGTAGGGAGTTTTATTATAAAGCCAAACTTCTAGTTTAAGTGAGGAATTAAACTTTAATTTTGAGTATCATTATTCAAATCAACATATGACCATAGACTAGCACATGACAGAGACCTGAACTTGACAATCACAACAAGCAATTACACTGCATTAACCACATGCAATGTGAATGTCAAATAGAATAATAATCAGCCAAGCCTCTAATTTAACTTGAGGAAACCAAAGATAGAGAGTTCTTATAAAACCAAACCTCTAATTTAAATGAGGAAACTAACTTGTATACTGTCGATCACCATTACAATCAACATGTGACCATAGACTAACATACAAAATTGGGATCTGAAGATCACAAGTAGTAAAGATCTGGCATTAGTCCCCTGCACTGAAAATAATACATACATAAAATAGTAAATTAATAATTAGACAATGCTACAAGTACATCATATTATGCCTTCGAAAATTTACATATCATCAAATCAGTTGTCATTTTGTGCATGTTGGTCTTGCTGTTGCACCAAAAGATCAACCTATCAATGCCCAATACAAGCGTCAGTTAAGATCCACGGGAGGCGGTTAAACCATGTCGCGAACCCGAAGGGAGATGTTGGCGGTTAGTCCAACAATCCCCCCCTCAGTGTCACCCGAGGAGTTTGAACCCGTGACCGGCTCTAATACCAATTGTTGGTCTTGCCGTTGCACCAAAAGATTGACCTGTCAATGCCCAATACAAGCGCTAGTTAAGATCCACGGGAGGCAGTTAAACCATGTCGCGAACCCAAAGGGAGATGTTGGCGGTTAGTCCAACAATGTGAGTAGCATACTGTTTGAACCCAAATTGCTACCCCTAAAGAACTTCAAAATCAGTCATATGTGTAGCCATATGTCAAGTCATTTTTGTCACATCAATGTCAACTATGTTATCTATCCTATCAAGCAGTCAAGTCCTTAAGTGTTAGTTTGTCTTGGTCCACTAACAATATATCTAAGATGCTCATCATGAAGATTATCAAGCTTTAATCCTATAAGATACCTCAACACAGATAGACAAAGAAAGAGTGAAATTAAAAGACTATGGTGGAAAATGCCAAGTAGAGGCAGGAAGGATTAAGGTTAAGACAAATCTACTCAATCTCATTGAAATAAAATCATTTATGGGGATAATCTTTCAAGCATAAAGTTGTCATTGTGAAAGGTCCAAAATTCAAGTTAGCAATTTCATTGTCCACCAAAACTCAAACTTTCTAGTTGCTTTTTGCTTTCTTTGTTTTTTGCTCCTTAGACTAAGGAGAGAAACTCGAAAACCAAACTTTCCATTTTTAGAAAGATGTTTTTTGCTTTTCTTGCTTTTACAGAAAATAGCAATGGATGACAAGGTCAAAAGATTGTCAAAGCAAATTCAAGCTTCATCACGTAAAAATGGATTCCAAAAGAAAGAAAGGCAATAATAAAAGGAAGATTCATCAAATTTCGATGTCAAAGTGTTTGAAAATGTAAAATAGAAGAAGTTTAAAGTTTTCAAGTTAATCATTCGAAAATTCCTTCGAATTGGCAAAAAGTGGAGATTTCTCCACTACAAGCCAAGTTGTGGAGTTTTCACAGTAGCTTTGCCATGTTCAAAACTTCTACTTCTTGGCACCTATCATCAAAATTTCCACTTCTTGGTGTCCTCCAAAAGTTCCACTTCTTGGTGTTAAGTTCAAAAAACTCCACTTGGCATTAAGTTCCAAAAGTTCCACTTGGCATTAATGAACCAAAGTTCCACCAAAAGCAACATGGGTGCCTATGCTCCACCAAACACCAAAATGGCATGTTTTTAAGCAAAACAAAGAAAGAAAAGTAGCACCCAAGTTTGTTAGTGTTTCTTAGATCAGATTATACAACTGAAAGTACTTAAAATAATGCAACACATAAGACAATAAACACAGCAAGATACCCTGGGAAAACCCTCCTCTTGAGGGAGAAAAACCCAGCAAATAATTCTCTTATATAAGGTAGAACAAGAGCAGAAATCTGCTTACAACTTAAGCCCAACAATGGCCAATACTTGATACAATGAAATCGCACCTCTCCTAGATGCAAGATATACAAATGAATATGATCTTCCTTGAATTCGGACTACTGCTATGAAGGTGCGAACTTCTACTCTAATTGCGAATATACTTGATGAACTTGATTGATGATAATGACAAGTAAGACCTTGTATATATACAAATGAGGCGACTCTTCAAGTTAGGTCGGCCCTCTATGAAGAAACACAATAAATTAATATTACAAGGTAGGTCGGCCCAAGCAATAAACAAAACATGCGAACCATATAGGGTCGGCCCTTTATGTTTATTAAATGTTATTGTCATAAATTAAATAGCCGAAAGGCTACCATTTAATTTATGCATCCTTCTCGAAATGTGTGCAATGGAAGTGCAGCCCTAAGCTGCTATAACATCAACACTCCCTCTCAGCTAGGGATGATACTTCCACCTGCACAAGACACATCATGTCAATATGAAAACAAAATAGAATATCACCTCATCGTGATATCAACCATCATGGCTACCTCCATAGATGGTATGAACAAGTGCTCATCACTTAATGTGATGTTGTCACCTCAATGTGACTTTCACCATGGCTCCTCCAGAGGGTGATACACAAGCACAAGTAAATCATCACAGATTCACTCACGTGATGTTGTCATGGAGTCACACACATGACATCCACCATGGCTCTCCCAGAGGGTGGAAACAAGGGCTTTCACCTCAAATCTCGAAGAGAAATGCACTACCAAGGACTTGCACCTCAAATCTCTCTCAATAGAGAAATGTATTATCAAGGGCTTACACCTCAAATCTCTCTCAATAGAGAAATGCATTATCAAGGGCTTACACCTCAAATCTCTCTCAATAGAGAAATGCATTATCAAATCTGAAGATCACTAATACTGAGACTCCCTCTCAGCTAGGACTTCATTCTCCACCATATCAAGCTTGTCTCGAAGGTACACAAACATTATCCTGAAGAAATGCTTGATGAGAATGACTACCATCTGCTCATCAGTGCTGATATACCTCAACTGCATATCTTTTCTCAATATCATATGCTGTAATGTACTCGGCCTTAGCTGTACTTGGTGCCACAGAAGACTGCTTCCTTCTATACTAGGATATCATCGCAGGCCTCAACTGAAACAGCATCTAGAGCAACACAACCATCATCTTTAGGTTCAGTAGGCTCCCTCTAAATCTTCAATCACTCGCATCAACCATTTGACCTCATTGTCCAAGATTGCCTGCAACACTTGTCTTTAGGGAAATGGTTTCCAACGCACACCTCTGTAGAGATTCAGGGTTGTCCTCTTCGACCGCATTCCAGATCACTCTATTCTGAATAGGTTTGCGGAGCTACCAATCCAGGTTGACTTGAGCAATTCATAACCCAACTGCTGAAGAGGTACTTCAACAATTTAGCATCCGGCCTTGCAACACTACAACCTTTACTTATTCTCAGTGAGTCATAGAACTCCCTCTTAAGGTTAATTATTCCTCTTCGAATAGCTACAAGTAGAGTCTCCATCCTTCAACCTATAGGATGCATCAAGCTCTACTTGAAAGCAATCTCTTACGCTTCTTGATTTATCCTGAAATCATTAACAAGAGATTACTAATAGTTCATGAAACTCAACTATCTCAAATAGACATACCATAACTAGGAGCATACATGATTGACTATCTCAATGTTATAGCATGAATTAGTAACTACAAAAAAATTCATGAACATTATTCAACCATGCAATACTTATCTCATAGAATTCAAAAATCTCCAGAGTAATAGATAATTAATTCATCAATCATGACATGTCTTTCTTTCAATTTCTCAAAAGAGCTAATCTCAAAAGACAATCTTCACAATTTAGCATGATACAACTTGCAATGAATAAATCTAAAGAATCTTATCATAGAGATCACTATTTACTGGTCACACATAAACCTAAGTAAATGATGTCAGATTTGCACAACTCAACAAACTGAATTTTAGCCTAGAATGGTAAACAAAACAAAGAATACTTATCTCTTAAATATTCTGAAGGGTGGACACGGTATGATACGCTGCTCTTGCGCTTAGTACACAACCTTCACAGCTTGAACATAGGCCCATGACTAGAGTAGAAATTCACTAGAATCATTTTGGGGAGAGATCTCAATCACATCCGCAAATGAAGCATGCTGATTAGGCCTGGTAGGACAATCCTTCGCATAGTGACCAAATTTGTCACATCTAAAGCATTGAACACGAGAGAGGTCCCACTTCTTCTTGAATGCAGGAGCACCATCTGACCCATTATCTCGATTCCTCTTAAAAAATCCTTTCTTCCAAACTTTTCCTTTCTTCGATGAATGAGAGGCGAGAACATGTAAATCTTCATTCTTTGAACTTTGACCAATGCCCCTTGCCGTTAGTCTCGACTCCTCTTGAATGCAGTCAATCCTCAATCGATCAAACTTGGGAAGTTTAGATCTTGCACTGATTCCTTGAATAAATGACTCCCATGAAAGTGGAAGACCATTGAGAGCAAGCATAGTCAAGTCTTTATCATCAATCATGTGACCAATTGTGGAGAGCTGATCTCTTATCTCTGAAATCCTCATGAAGTAGGTGATGACAAACTCTTTTTCTGCCATCTTAATGTGAAGAAGTTGTTGCTTCAAGGTTAGGGCACGACTGGTGTTGTTGATTTCGTACATCTCTTCCAATGTTTTGAACATCTCCCTTGTGGTATCCAACTTGAAGACAATCGGAACAATATGATCTTTGACGGAATCAACCAGCACTTTCTTTGCCCTAGTATCTTTCTTCCTCCACTGCAACTTCTCTTCTTCCTCCTCAAGTTCGGGAACTTTTGTTTTCACAAACTCAGCCAAATCATTCTCTTCCAGTGTGAGCATGATCCTGAACCTCCATGATGTGTAATTAGAAACTCTTTCGAGTCTATCCTCGATTTTCAGACCGTTCACCATCTTGAAATTTGAAATAGGAGATAGACTGAAGAAGATTAGAGTGAGTGCTGCAAACTAAATCTGATCACGATCTTTTTCAAACCCGCTTTGATACCATGTTAGTGTTTCTTAGATCAGATTATACAATTGAAAGTACTTAAAATAATGCAACACATAAGACAATAAACACGGCAAGATACCTTGGGAAAACCCTCCTCTTGATGGAGAAAAACCCAGCAAATAATTCTCTTATATAAGGTAGAACAAGAGCAGAAATCTGCTTACAACTTAGGCCCAACAATGGCCAATACTTGATACAATGAAATCGCACCTCTCCTAGATGCAAGATATACAAATGAATATGATCTTCCTTGAATTTGGACTGCTGCTATGAAGGAGCGAACTTCTGCTCTAATTGCGAATATACTTGATGAACTTGATTGATGATAATGACAAGTAAGACCTTGTATATATACAAATGAGGCGACTCTTCAAGTTAGGTCGGCCCTCTATGAAGAAACACAATAAATTAATATTACAAGGTAGGTCGGCCCAAGCAATAAACAAAACATGCGAACCATATAGGGTCGGCCCTTTATGTTTATTAAATGTTATTGTCATAAATTAAATAGCCGAAAGGCTACCATTTAATTTATGCATCCTTCTCGAAATGTGTGCAATGGAAGTGCAGCCCTAAGCTGCTATAACATCAACAAGGTTAGCGTATGGGCCAAATCAAGGATGAAAAGCAATAAAGTGAAATAAATGAGAAAAAATGATGAATCTAAGTCCTCCTTTCAAAATAATGCCCAAGTTGAGAAGCACGAATGGAAACAATGTGTTGGAATTGCAATTTTATATTATTTTCAAATATTGAAGTTGCAATTTAATATTGAATAAGCTTTGCTTTAAAGTTATTATTTTATTATTTTTGAAGTTATGATTAGAAAACTATAAAAATGTGTCATTTACATATGAATTAAATTTGTTAGTTTTTATGATCAGATATATTAAACTGAAAGCAATCAGAAAATGCAGCACTTAAGACAATGAACATAGCAGGATACCCTGGGAAAACCCTCCAACTTGAGGGAGAAAAACCCAGCAAATATATCTCTTATATATTGATATAATAAGAGCAGAAATCTGCTTATAACTCAGGCACAACTCAATGCCGATTTTGATACAAAGAATGATTGCACCTCTCCTAGATGCGAATACAAATGAATATGATTCTCCTTGAGATTGAACTGCTGCTACAGGAAGATGATCTGCTGCTCATGTATGAACTCCTTCTAGGAGTGCGAATTATGATGAATGAACTTGATGATAGAATGAGTGATCATCACTCATTCATATACCCACTGAAGGGAAAAGACACATCTCTCCACGGCAAGAGGTCGGCCTCCAAGAAGAGACATCTACTTTAGAAAATCGTGACTTCCTAAAGTCGGCCCACATTAATTATTAAATGATAATAAATGAAGCACCTCTTCATGTAGATAAATCGACTTCAATAAATAGAATAGCCGACAGACTATATGATATTTATTGTTGCAAGTCGTGGCTGTAAGTGATGCCCAACGCTGCAACATCAACAAAATGATAGTTGAAGGCAGACTTATGTTGGAGAGGTTGTCACTCAAGTTCACAATCAACTATCAAGTTAATGTGTTAAGTCTTTTGTGTGTAATGAATGCAATGTTGAAGCTTGCTTATGCTGCCAAGATTTCCGCTCAAGTCAAGATTCAAGTGTTGTAATCATGCAAGCAGAAGAATAAGTGACAAAAAGTCTTATGTTAACTTTGCATAGCATTTACTTTCGAACTCATGAAGTAACTTTGTATGTTTCATACTGAATGTTTATCCTTCATTGTTATGTTATATTTGAACCAATCAAATTGTGGATGTAATGTTGATGATCTCTAATTTATTTTTCAAACAATATTAATCTTAAATCATATTGTAATTACTAATTCCGTATTACAAAAACAAAAAACTTGTTGGTGAGATGGGAGATTTTCGGGTCTTGTGCTCTAACCTCTAAGATGAAAAATAGATAGATCAAGTTTGTTTTAGTTAGTTCATCTTTATGAAAAATCCCCAGAACTAATTTTGCAGTGTTTCTTGTTAAATCCAGTAGATTAAATTAGGGAGCTTACCCTATAAATAATGGGAGCTTACACTATGAATTTGAAAAGATGACTTCCTCATCTGCTATTTTGTTTTGTGTTGTCACAAAAGTGACAAATTAATACACCAACACATGCCAACATAAATAATGAATAAGCATTACTTAAACTATCCAAAGAGCGTGGTAATTTATCCAAATATCAATGTCAAATGCCTTTGAAGCTGTTTAAGTTGCATGTTGTAAAGTTAAAACATTTTGTTATCTATCTCGATACACTTCATGAGGTAACTTATTTGCTAAACTATGTTCTTGACAGGACACCTCATTGTTGCAAAATGAAGACAGAATTGATCCAGCTTCAGAAGAGTGGCTACTAACTTTGAATAAGAATAACAAGTGCCAACACATTGACACTTAGCATCAACAAAAAGGTCGCTGCATCAAAGGATGAGATGTTGGAATCTCTCAAGACATTTCCTAACTTCTACAGAGGAAATTGTCCTCAATCTGTCTCCGATCAGTATCAAATAAATGGGGAGAACCCACACACCATTTAATTTGCCAAAAGGCCATGTCATATATGCCCAAAGAGCTGAATCGTGAATGTGTCCCCAATCTGTCTCTGATGATCAGTATCAAATAAATGGGGAGAACCCACACACCATTTAATTTGCCAAAAGGCCATGCCATATATGCCCGAAGAGCTGAATCCTGAATGTAAAAGTTCAGGAATTATTTGCAATTTTGCATGAAGACCATTCAAATTTTTTCTTTTCTTATATTGGAACTCTTGTCATTGTTTTATCATTTATGAGATGTGTGAAAATAAGAATTGCACAAATGTTTTAACCATCCTCAAGTTTATAAGACTTAGATGTCGAATATTAATAATTAAAACTGGCCTTCAAGGAAATGGAGAGGTACGAAAAAGTGCAATGCATGAAACAGCAATATATCAAAAATTGATGGAAACCATTTGGTCATTATGTACCTCATTGAAATTGATAAAACTTAGAATTATGATCAGAGCTGTATAGCATTGTTTACTGAGATGATGACCCAGTAAAGGAAGCTGTTGGTCATGTTTCATTTCATAGATCTCATAATCATTTCATTAATCCTCCATCCTACAAGACAATTGAACAATAAGAGGTTGAATGGCCAGTCCTGCCATATCAGAACGGTGTATCAATGGACCATTTATCAATTTCTTTATTCTCTCAAATGTCAACAATTGGCAATGATAGCTTAATAGTTGCCATCTTGCTGTCTCCCTCTATAATTTTCTGATTTTCATTCTTACTTCTGGATCTAAAGAGAATTCAAGCTTTGATAATCTTTTATTTTCTTTTTGTATTCTTTAATGTTCTATCAGATTCTCATTCACTTTGAACACTCCCTTGCCTTCGCTAAGCTTCATCAACTAACTACAGTCCCATTAACCATTCACTGGTTATTAGTGGATGTTATTGTATATTTCATTTCTTTTAACTAATTCTGGCCAGACTTTAAAAACAAATTTCAAAATTGTACATGAATCGCCATACCTCTTCTGCAGTTGCATATGATCCATACTGCACTTCTTTATGGGATAAGGCTTTCATTGCTGCAAAAGATGCTTGCACCTAAATCAATGGTTGATGCAAATTGATTAGAAATTATGTTTCAAGCAATTTAAAGGAACAATATACAACAATGGTAATAACAAAATTTAGAAAGGAAAGCAAGATAAAAAAAACATGGTATGGGTTGTACTTGAGTTAAATCCACATTGGTTAGAATCATCGTTGGAAAACTCACCAAGACTTGGGCAGAAGTGCACAGACTCCCGATAAAAAATCCCTACACACAACTCATGCCTGGCTAATGTGCCATATCAGACCCTCAAACTCGGGAGTCTTGTGTAATTTTCACCAGGAAACTCAGTGAGCCTCAGGCTCGGATTCACAAGTCCCAAGCACAAACTCAGCTGAGTGAAAAAAAGACAATTATGGGCTTTATAATATCATATTTTTTCACTCATTCAATTGGCTTTTCATCATTTTCGTCTTCAGCATGTGCATTCTCAGTCGATTGAATTGATTGTTGGATGATTGGGAATTAAAAGGATCCAATTTATTGATAGCTGGTTAAAAGCTATAAAATAATAAACTGACAAAAACAACATATTTTCCCTATTTGTATTATTTTGGTTTGCCAAGTCAATCTCAATTCCAAGTAATGTTTACTATTATCAACATAGACTTATGTGTTTAAAACTGAAAAACAAGGGTGACACATAAGGCATCACATGCTCTGAAAGCTTTGCCAATGAAGAGAGAGGCTAGAGGGAGAAAAGCCAAACGGGGCAATTACATTCACCATTTGTCCCCATTCTAACAAATGCTTAAAGGTGTTTGTGTTCTAAGTGGGTCTTTAGGCCTTGTAATTATTACCAATATACAAGAAATAAAACATCATTAGTGTAAGTGACTGCTTATGGAAGTCATCTTGAAAGAATTTAAAATATAACCAAGTCAAATCCTATAAAATTAAATTCTAACATAGCATAGCAATGCTGATCTCCTGTATTGAGTGTTCCCTGATCTCAATCTTTACAGATAATTTAAATGACTAGAATATTCTGCAAGTAAAAATTTCTCTGATCACTCTATCAAGAATCTAGAAACAGTGATCCGAGTTCATAGGCATATACCTTCTTTTGCAAGCGATGCCATGGATAGTAATGTTAAATGAAGTGAATCTTCTCTTTTAATATTTGTATAAGTTCATTGTAATGTCCCCATTTTCGATGTCCTTCTCCAAGCTAGCTTGGTTTTGACTCACTTACTATTTTTAGTAAGTACTATATTTAGTAACTGGTCAGGGAGGCAGTGTGATGTAGGGTTTCCTATTTGGGCAATGTGTGGAAGTTGCCCGATGAGCTTTAATGTTTTGTGCCAATCCTTTCTGTGGGGTTTTTCGATGTTTCAAGCGAGACTTACTATTTTTAGGCCAATTCCAACACTTACTATTATAGTAAGTCGCTTTGCATAGCAGCTTTTCGTACCAGTTTGAGTTTTCAGTAATTTTACTATTTTATAGAAAGCTGGTCCAGATCAAGCTACTTTCAGCAATGTCATTTCAGTTGAAGCGTTGGATTGCTAAGGTCTGATTATTTTAATATGTGTTTTTCCTCTTTTGAAATATTTTAATAAAGTTATTTTATAACTTTACATTGAGGATCTAAGGGGACATCAACTTGTACCTCGGTGCCTAGTTGATGAACTTAAGTGTTTTTAAAGCATCAAAAGTAAAATAGAATGTTGGATAAGGGGGACACCTAAGGAGACGTAAAGCAAGGTTTAAAATGAAATTTTAATAAAATACAGAGGCAAAAAGGGGTGTAGTTTTTGGAGGGAGTTCATTTTCAAACCTAAGTTTGCCCTAATTCCTCATTGAGCCTATATTATCTCATTTGATTATGTTGAAAGGGGATGCATAATAGGATGCTGTTGGTTTTACACCAAGGGTCTGCAGAACGTTGTTGAGGACAAAAACCCTCTACAATCAGGAGCTGGTTTCTGTGATGTCCCTTACCTGGCTGGTTCTAAGGTTGTTGGACGATAAAGGATTTGAAACTCTATTCCCACCCCAAGGGTCCTTTGCAATTGTGAAACCTTGAAATAATACTTGCATCACCATTTGTATACATGTCCACATTCCTATACGTTAGCTTTAACATCTAGAATCCAGAAATCAGACATAATCATACTTGCAGATTGAAAACATAAGAAGAGTCACTCAACCCATTAGGAGAGGGGAATCCTTAAGGGGCCTAAGGTCTACCACCTTCTATTGCCCAACCCTTGTCTCAAGCCTACAGGACATAGTGCCTAGGTAGGACCCCCACCCCTCCATGACCCAACCCTTGCTTTGGGCCTGTGGGGCAGAATGCCCAACCCTTGCTTCCGGCTTGTGGAGCGGAAACCTAGGTGAGGTTTTTAGACAAACCACTTAAGTCATGGTTCACCTCTTCTGGCAGGATTTCATGCACAATTCAGACAGTTTATATGCAGTCACCACTTATGCAGCCATTAGTACTTCATTTATAATTACACATATTATGCAATAAAAAGTATTCAATATGATCAGACAGTTCATTGAGTCCTAACAAGAAGGTATATCAAAATGCAAAACTAAATTAAGCAATATACATGTCTATCTGTTCATTATATTCTTTTGATGGTGCAATTCAATATATCCTGCAGGTCCAACATTAGTTCGATACAAATGTAATTTACCAAAAATCAGACATCAATCAGATTTAGATGTAGATCAATCATTAATAGAACCATCTCTATAGGAGGTAAACCATTATGGCCTATAATCAGTCAAGGACTACACAGTCCCCTAAATGCAATGTCGATTAACAGTGAGTCTATTTCCAGAATTCGATATCCAAGAAGGAATAATTCCAACACATCAGAGGCAACGGTATGCATTTCAACGAATCAAGTCTATAGATTATTTATAATGATACACAGATCGGTTGGGCAAACAAGGGCTCAAGCAGCATTGATATGTCAGCTTGAGGATGACTAAATATTAAAACTAAGTGAGTAGTCTCACCTGGTTCACTGGATCTGCTATGTATATTCTCTGGGAATGATTGATTGGTTGATGTATCTAATGGTGTAGTTTCCAAACTGTTTGATCCTCCCTTCCCATAACCTTCTTTGTTGTTGTTTGTTTTTATATCCTATGATTACTTGAATAGAGGTGCTGGTTCAAGAAGGTGATCACTCTTCTCAACAGGTATGACCTTTCATTAGTGGTGTGGCTTTTATCTCATCGACCAAGTTTGTTGAAGAGCAACTCTACGATTAACTATATATATATATATATATATATATATATATATATAAGGATGATTATTATGGTAGCAACAACAATATTCTGATGCGTATTCTGGGAATGGTAGCAACAACAATCGTCAGTCAAGAGTGACAACTTGACAAGGGAAGACACCCAACTAAAAGACTGCTCTAAGCGATGTCATGTATCTTAGATTATGGGCAACATAATGTCTATAGTTTCAGGTTTGGACCTGTAAGAATACGTGAACAATTGGTGTGATAATCTGCTGCTAGAATTATACCACCATCCCTACTTGGTATTTCTTATTCTTGCACCTTGGAGAGAGAGCACTGTTTCTAAGTGTTTCTAGCTACTATGCGTCCCGTGACAACTGATCCTGGGCTCTTTAGGGGTACGCTAAATTTGTTGCTTAAGAGGCGTACATCTGTAACATCCTTCATGATCTCGTCTTGAAATTCCCTGCCTTTATATGCCCGATAGCTACTCGAAGTCGAAGGTCATGCTTCTAGGTGAGATCGCACCCTTTTACTTCATCGCGTCTATTTGCTTAATATTATCGCTTTTGTATTTGTGTATTACAAATTGTTTACTTTAATAGGCCCATTTGTATTTTCTATCTTGGGCGATTTCTTTAATGGACATTAATCCCTTGTCATTGAACCTAGTTTTCCCCATCATTTTATACTTTGAAAGGCGTTGATATTTCCTTCACCAAACTCTACAAGAGCTGCAAAGCCGAAATGTCTCCTGGAAGAGGTGATGGAAAGGTCTTTGTCCGCCCGGCTTCTCATACTGTTGCGCAGAGCCCGCCGCAACCTTGCCTTGGCATGCCTTCGGCCTCATGTTTCTCACGCGACACATCCATATCTCTTATAGTTTCTACCGATATGTTTTACATTCATTGTTTCTTATTCAAGTATAATATATTTATTATTTATTTTATATATAGAGGCAAATATTCCGTGGAGGTCAAAGATTCTCATAGCACAATTGAAGACTAACTCGCATCGTCTTCGGTGTGAAACGGGGAGATGGAAAAGGCCAAAAGAAGTTTGGGAAGAGAGGGTTTGTATCTTCTGTGCAGCAGGGCAAGTGGAAACAAAAGAGCATTTTATCCTAGATTGCAAAGCTTACAGTGACATCAGAGGAAGCTAAATAAGGGGGTTAACAGCAGGAAATTTTCAAGATCTATTCAACATGGAATGGGTGGGCAGAATGGGTGAACTCATTATCAAATTAAACGGAAGGAGAACGACACTTCGCAATGCTAAAATTGTTGGAGTCACTGTCCCATAGACCACCTTTTGGTCTCGTGGACGTTAAAAGTCTTCTATTCTATTCTATATCATTTAGCATTCATGATTATAATTATTTTTTAATATTAATTATACCAAGGATTAATGTTAGAATAAGAAAGATACGTTTAAATATTCAATAATTATAATATTATTATATATTTGTGTTTTATATTAATATTTATTATGTCATGATTATTATAATATTATTTTTAATATTTATAAAGTTATTTATAATATTTATGATCATAATATTGTCTTGGACAATTATAATCATAATGATATCAAATGGTTAACAATTCTAAATATGTTTCTAATATGTTAACGATTCTAATGTTATTTTAATATTTGATAAAGTTATTTATAATATTTATGATTATAATGGTATCAAAATCATTAGTAATTTTAAATATGTCTTTGTTACCTTAGTGTCCAATTTTGGGGACATGACAGTCCTCCCCTCCCAAACTTGCTTGCCCTCAAGCAAATCCCCTTTTAATGTCCAAGATATATCTATGTAATGTTTTTATAAAGGATTCTTCTTCTACTTGGCTACAAGACCTTAGGAATCTTATGAAGAGAGTTCAAGTGATATATTATCATTCTTAACGGAAAGATTGGTTGGATAATATGTTCTTTAGATCTTTTAAGGTGTAAGGGCATTGTTTGGGGTGATGTTTTTTCTAGAGTTTCTTTTTTGGTATGTTGGCACTAGCTAGTTTTCACAGGATGGCAAGACTATGCTCTGATACCACTACGATGTTCCTTACCTGGTTGGTTCTAAGGTTATTGGATGATAAAGGATTTGAAACTCTATTCCCACCCCAAGGGTCCTTTGCAATTGTGAAACCTTGAAATAATACCTACATCACCATTTGTATACATGTCCACATTCCTATACGTTAGCGTTAACATCTAGAATCCAGAAATCAGACATAATCATACTTGCAGATTGAAAACATAAGAGGAGTCACTCAGCCCATCAGGAGAGGGGAATTCTTAAGGGGCCTAAGGTCTACCACCTTCTATTACCCAACCCTTGTCTCGGGCCTGCAAGGCATAGTGCCTAAGTGGGACCCGCACCCCTCCATGACCTAACCCTTGCTTCAGGCCGGGCAGAAACCTGGGTGGGGTTTTTAGACAAACCACTTAAGTCATGGTTCACCTCTCCTGGCAGGATTTCATGCACAATTCAGACAGTTTATATGCAGTCACCACTTATGCAGCCATTAGTACTTCATTTGTAATTACACATATTATGCAATAAAAAGTATTCAATATGATCAGACAGTTCATTGAGTCCTAACATGAAGGTATATCAAAATGCAGAACTAAATTAAACAATATACATGTCTATCTGTTCATTATATTCTTTTGATGGTGCAATTCAATAATCCTGCAGGTCCAACATTAGTTCGATACAAATGTAATTTACCAAAAATCAGGCATCAATCAGATTTAGATGTAGATCAATCATTAATAGAACCATATCTATAGGAGGTAAACCATTATGGCCTATAATCAGTCAAGGACTACACAGTCCCCTAAATGCAATACCGATTACCAGTGAGTCTATTTCCAGAATTCAATATCCAAGAAGGAATGATTCCAACACATCAGAGGCGACGGTATGCATTTCAACAAATCAGGTCTATGGATTATTTCTAATGATCCACAGATCGACTGGGCAAACAAAGGCTCGAGCAGCATTGATATGTCAGCTTGAGGACGACTAAATATTAAAAATAAGTGAGTAGTCTCACCTGGTTCGCTGTATCTGCTATGTATATTCTCTGGGAATGATTGATTGGTTGTTGTATCTAATGGTGAAGTAGTTTCCAAACTGTTTGATCCTCCCTTCCCATAACCCTCTTTGTTGTTGTTTGTTTTTATATCTTATGATTACTTGAATAGAGGTGTTGGTTCAAGAAGGTGATCACTCTTCTCAACAGGTATGACCTTTCATTAGTGTTGTGGCTTTTATCTCATAGACCAAGTTTGTTGAAGAGCAACTCTATGATTCACTATGCCAATCTGCTATATATATATAAGGATGATTATTATGGTAGCAACAACAATATTTTGATGTGTATTCTGGGAATGGTAGCAACAACAATAGTAAGTCAAGAGTGACAACTTAGCAAGGGAAGACACCCACGGTTTCTAAAAGACTGCTCTAAGCGATGTCATATATCTTAGATTATGGGCAACATAATGTCTATAGCTTCGAGTTTGGACCTGTAAGAATACGTGAACAATTGGTGTGATAATCTGCTGCTAGAATTATACCACCATCCCTGCTTGGTATTTCTTATTCTTCGACTTGGAGAGAGAGCACTGTTTTTGAGTGTTTCTAGCTACTATGCGTCCCATGACAACTAATCCTGGGCTCTTTAGGGGTACACTAAATCTGCTACTTAAGAGGCGTACATCTGTAACATCCTTCATGATCTCTTGTCTTGAAATTCCCTGCCTTTATATACCCGATAGCTACTCAAAGTCAAAGGTCATGCTTCTTGGTGTTAGTTTTAGGATCAGAAATTCAATAAGCAGAAATTGCAACACATAAGACAATGAACACAACAAGATACCTTGGGAAAACCCTCCTACTAGAGGGAGAAAAACCCAACAAATATATCGCTTATATATTGAAGTAATAAGAGCAGAAATCTGCTTACAACTCAGGCCCAACACAATGCCAAATTTGATACAATGAATAATAGCACCTCCCCTAGATGCAAAGATACAAATGAATATGTTTCTCCTTGAAATCAATCTGCTGTAACAAGATGATGATCTGCTGCTCAAGTGCGAACTTCTTCTATGAATGTGAATTGACTTGAATGAACTTGATGATCAAATGAATGAAAGTGATCTCACATATATACAGTTAGGTAGGAGGATGCACCCTTTCATCATGCAAGGTCAGCCTTAATTAATAATTAAATAAGTTGGCCACATTAAAGAAGTCGACCTCAATAAATAATAATAATTAAATATTATCTCTTGACTCAAGTGAAGCGCATCTTCACTTAATAACGTCTCCAATAAATTAAATAGCCGATGAGGCTATATTTAATTTATGCTTGATGACCCGTGGTGGCTGGAAGTAGAGGCCCGACGCTGCTAACATCAACACTCCCTCTCAGCTAGGGAGGAATACTTCCTGATACACAAGGTCATGGAATCTCTCAACATGACACTCACAATGGCTACACTCATCTGTGAGAAGAGAACACATCACAGAGTCACTCAACGTGATATCATCCATCATGGCTACTCCCATGTATGGAAAGAACATATGCACTAGTGCCCATCACGAGGTCACTCGACGTGATGTTGTCATCTCAACATGACATCCACCATGGCTACTCCCAAAGGGTGGATAAACAAAAGTACAAAGAAATCATCACGGAGTCTCTCAACATGATGTTGTCATGGAGTCTCTCAACATGACATCCACCATGGCTACTCCCAGAGGGTGGAAACAAGGGCTTTCACCTCAAATTTCTCTCACAGAGAAAGATGCATTAAAAGTAAGTCACAAATGATCACTGATGCTGAGTCTCCCTCTCAGCTAGGGCTTCATTCTCCACAACTCCAAGCTTGTCTCGAAAGTACACAAACTTCACTTTGGAGAGAGGCTTGGTGATAGTATCAACCGTCTGCTCATCAGTACAAATGTATCTCAATTGGATAGCTTTCCTCAATACCATATCTCTGATATTTGATCTCAACATGTTTTGTTTTGTCATGAAACATTGGATTGACAGAAAGCTTCACACAGCTTTGATTATCGCAATGGATGACAGTTGGCTCCAATAATTGTCCAGACAATCCTGCAAGGAGCTTCCGAAGCCACACTGCTTCTCGAGCTGCCACACAAGCTGCAATATGTTATGCCTCTACGGTGCTTAGTGCCACTGAAGACTGCTTCCTGCTACACCAAGAAATCATAGCAGATCCCAAATTAAAGCAACAACCAGAGGTGCTCATCTGATCAGCTACACTCCCTGCCCAAGCAGAATCAGAATATCCTTGCAACTGAAGATCTACACTGGAAGTATATCTTAAGCCATATCCAACTGTGCCACGTAAGTATCTCAAGATATGCTTAGCTACAACTAGATGTATTTGCCTTGGTTCACTCATGAACTGACTAAGTGCACTCACTGCATAGCAAATATCTGGTCTAGTATTGACTAGATACATCAATGATCCAATCAACTGCCTATACATAGTGGGATCCACCAAATCCGAACTAGCTACAGACTCACTCAACTTCTTCAAATTGGTTTCCATCGGTGTAGACATGGATTTGCAATCCATCATACCAAATCTCTTCAAGATATCTATAGTATACTTCCCTTGACTTAAAACGATCTCATTATGCCTCTGCCATACATCTAATCCTAGGAAGTAATGCATGCATCTAAGATCCTTCATCTCAAATTCAAAAGCTAACTCCTTGCATTTGATAAGGAGTTCTTCTCCAGTAAGAAATAGACCATCAACATAAAGAACCAAGATTAATGCCTCACCATTAACTACCTCGAAGTACAGGTTTGAATCAACATCATTCTTGGAGAAGCCCAAGCTCATTAGGTATCAATCAATCCTCTCATACCAAGCACGAGGAGCCTACTTCAGGTCATACAAAGCCTTCTTCAATCTGCAAACATGAGACTCCTTCCCATGAATCTCAAAACCATCAGGTTGCTCAATGTATACCTCTTCTTCAATCACACCATTAAGGAATGATGTCTTCACGTCCATCTAATGTAGTTTCTATCCCTTAGCTGTTGCAATAGCAATAATGGTTCTAATGGATGTATAATGAGCAGCCAGAGCAAATGTTTCTTCATAGTCTATTCCCTCTTTCTAAGAGAACCCTCTAGCCACAAATCTAGCTTTGTACTTCTCAATGCTTCCATTAGCTGCATGCTTGATCTTGAAAAGCCATTTAGAAGATACAACAGATTTCTCTTCTGGTCTAGGTACAATATCCCAAACATCATTCTTGATGATAGATTGATATTCTCCAACCATGGCATCTTTCCATACCTGCTGACTTGATGCTTCCTCAATACTGGAAGGCTCAGATTCAATGATATGACTCATTAATGTAACATAGCTTGGGAATTGTTGTGGTCTTTTGCTTTCTCTAAATGTGCCTCTAGGAGCTGCAAACCTTTTTGCCTCCTGCATTGTTTGCCTAGCCCATAGAGGTCTTTTCCGACCTATGACAATATCTCTTGGCCCATCAGTTGGTTCCAAAGGCTCAATTGGATTACCATCCTCTTCTTGTTCAATAGACTCCCTCTAAATCTCCAAGTACTTGCATCAACTTTCTGACCTCCTTGTCCAAGATTGTCTACAACGCTTGCCTTAGAGAAATGGTTTCCAGTGCACACCTCTGTAGAGATTCAGGGTTGTCCTCTTCGACCTCATCCCAAATCACTCTATTCTGAATAGGTTTGCGGAGCTACCAATGTTAAATCCAGATTGACTGTCTTGAGCAATTCTGATCTCAACTGTTGAATAAGGTCTTTCACAGATTTAGCACCTGGCCTTGCAACACTGCAACCTTCACTTCTTCTCAGCTAGTCACTAAATTCCCTTTGCATGTTAATTCCTCCTCTTCGAAGAACTAATCGCAAAGACAACCTGAATAGATTCTTCATCTTCGAGAGATGTCTCCAGCCACCAACTCAGTCCTATGGCTGCAAGCTATGACTCCATACTTGATCATTTCTCCAGTCGGCATGATTTCCTCACAAGATGCCTCAAGCTCTTCCTCTCTATGCAATCTCTCATCATCTTTTTCCTCCTTGATCCGTCCTGGAAGCAATTTTGGAGAGATTAATAATAGTTCACTAAACTATCCTAAAGAGAAATACCAATGCTAGAAGCATACATGATTCACTGTCTCAATGTTATGAATTAATAACTACATAAAAGATTCATGAACATTATTCCAAGGTAAGAAATACTTATCTCTTTATTGTTTAATCTTCCTTGCAATCCACCAATTGTTCTTCCCTGATCTTTGCACCTAAAGATACAGATATGCTCAAGCTTCTTCCATGTAGATATATTATTCAGCGCATTCTACACTTCGATAGAACTTCAACAACACACTTATTAGAGCCCACACAGAAATCACAATGGCTGCATATAATTTGAAGATCACGACCTCCTCATTGTCAATGCCCAGCACATGTCACATTTCCATTCCATTTCAGAGACATCTCAAGTAACAAAAAGGTACTACAGATAGCGCATTCCTTCAATGCTATATCGATATTCCAAGCTCTTTCTTATGTCTTTAGGTACAACACTATCTTCATCGATACCAAAAAGAAATTAACTGCCCAGCAAGAAGGATTCGCTAAAAGATTAAAAAAACGTTGAACTCCGGGCAACTCCTGATATGATCTGAAAACACTTCTTTACTTTCTTTATTTTCTGTTCACTCTGCCTTGATATAATCACGCCTTATGGACTTCCAACATGCCTCTTCTCAAATAAAGCAACAGCAATATAAGATTCACGTCGCATGTGTATATGCTTGCCCAATCTTCTCAAAAGGCTATTAACAACTTCTTTGTTAATCCTGTTTCTTACTGACACAATATTGTGAAATCTCCAGATTGCATGAATTGGTATCAAATGACATGCCTGATACTGGAACTTTTCTAAATCCCGATGGGTATCTTCTTTACAATGTTTGCAAGCACGTCAATTACATCGACTAAACACAAACAGGGGATGCCATTGTAGACTCTTAGTCTATTGTCCCGAAATGTGTGTATCTTCAATCTTAGTCTTCAATGTCGACAATGAAGCCTCTGTACTATGCCGACTTCATAACTCTCATTGCAATCAATTTCTGATCAAATCTTTTCTTAGAACCACTCTGATACCATGTTAGTTTTAGGATCAGAAATTCAATAAGCAGAAATTGCAACACATAAGACAATGAACACAACAAGATACCCTGGGAAAACCCTCCTACTCGAGGGAGAAAAACCTAGCAAATCTATCGCTTATATATTGAAGTAATAAGAGCAGAAATCTGCTTACAACTCAGGCCCAACACAATGCCAAATTTGATACAATGAATAATAGCACCTCTCCTAGATGCAAAGATACAAATGAATATATTTCTCCTTGAAATCGATCTGTTGTAACAAGATGATGATTTGCTGCTCAAGTGCGAACTTCTTCTATGAATGTGAATCGACTTGAATGAACTTGATGATCAAATGAATGGAAGTGATCTCACATATATACAATTAGGTGGAGAGGACGCACCCTTTCATCATGCAAGGTCAGCCTTAATTAATAATTAAATAAGTCGGCCACATTAAAGAAGTCGGACTCAAAAAATAATAATAATTAAATATTATTTTTTTAATAAAGTGAAGCGTCTCCACTTAATAACATCTCCAATAAATTAAATAGCCGATGAGGCTATATTTAATTTATGCTTGATGAAACGTGGTGGCTGGAAGTAGAGGCCCAACGCTGCTAACATCAACACTTGGTGAGATCGCACCCTTTTACTTCATCATGTCTATTTGTTTAATATTATCACTGTTGTATTTGTGTATTAGAAATCATTTACTTTTAATAGGCCCGTTTGTATTTTCTATCCTAGGCGATTTCTTTAATGGACATTAATCCCTTGTCATTGAACCTAGTTTTCCCCATCACTTTATACTTTGAAAGGTGTCGATATTTCCTTCACCAAACCCTACAGGAGCTGCAAAGCCAAAATGTCTCCTGGAGGTGACAGAAAGTTCTTTGTCCGCTCGGCTGCTCATATTGTTGCTTAGAGCCTGTCGCAACCTTGCCTTGGCGTGCCTTCGGCCTCGTGTTTCTCATAAGACACGTCCATATCTCTTATAGTTTTTACCAATATGTTTTACATTCGTTGTTTCTTATTCAAGTATAATATATTTATTATTTATTTTATATATCATTTAGCATTCATGATTATAATGATTTTTTAATATTAATTATACCAGTGTTAGAATAAGAAAGATATGTTTAAATATTCGATAATTATAATATTATTATATATTTGTGTTTTATATTAATACTTATTATGTCATGATTATTATAATATTATTTTAATATTTATAAAGTTATTTATAATATTTATGATTATAATATTATCTTGGACAATTATAATCATAACGATATCAAATGGTTAATGATTCTAATTATTTTTCTTGTATGTTAACGATTCTAATGTTATTTTAATATTTATAAAGTTATTTATAATATTTACGATTATAATGGTATCAAAATCATTAGTAATTTTAAATATGTCTTTGTTACCTTAGTCTCCAATTTCGGGGACATGACAGTTTCGGTAGTGAAACACCTACCCTAGCTGGTTGGGGTGTGGTTCCATTCAGGGATCACTTCAGAGCTTCATTGTTTGCAGTTTCAGTCAAGAAAACATGAAGATATTCGAGTATTTCTTATGTGTTCTTATTGGGTTTTGGAGTGCAAAGGATTGGTATCATTTTGGATTGTTTGGGTATGATATTTGAGGTGATTTTCAAAGTTTTTTGGGCACTTTGTGACAGGGTCTGAACCTGGTAATTCGATCATATCTTCATTGGCTTGTATCAGCAATCTGGGTGTTGGCTAATCGAATGCTCCTCTTCTAGGCGATTCTGATCATATATTTATACATATTTAATGGTTGAAAAACTGATCTAATAAAGGAGTTCTCCCTATTTCAGCTAGTCGCCTATTTAAGGTTTACTTCCAGTTTTATATCCTGCTCAGAAATGTTTGGTTTGCTGCCAACGATGGGACTCGTATAGAGATGTCAGGTGTTGAGATTTGCATAGGGTTTGATGGTTCTATCCCTTGGTATAAATCACTGCAAGTTGGAGTTCTTCATTTCTGTTACATGCTTCAAACCAGGTCTGAACTGTATTTCTGAGTTGGTTGAGTGTTGGAAGAAGTCTGAAATTTTCTGTTGTAATTTTCTGAGTACTAAATCTGAAAGTTATCATTTGCAAGTATAGCTATTTCATGTTATTTTATGTACTTCTTGTTATTATCATTTCATGTATGCAAAACAATGATCGGCACTTGAAACAAACAATCAAACATCCTCAAACAAACACAATCAGCAAATCAGAAAGGAATAAAAAAATCAGGGGCATACATTACATTCATAGAGTTAAAATCAACCTAACCCAGTAGGACAGGACAAAGAATAGACTAGAACATGGCCACAGTTATCTTGGTTCAAGGACAGAGCAGGGCATAATTCCAAAGAAATGGAAGACCCTCAAGTGGAAGGGTTGTAAAACAGAAACCATACATTGAAGATACAATTGATTGAGATGCAAGGGCAGAAAACAGCCAAATGGCAGAACAGACAGCACCTAAATAGACCCAAAACTAGAAAAAAAAAAATCACAAGACTATACAAAAATTAATAGACAGATAGAGGAATGTATTAAAATGGGAGGAATGGCAGGCAATCAGGTGGTTTGGACACGGCATCAATAATCTCTTCTAACAACATTTAACCTGGATAATTTCCTGGATTTGATTCCAACATAGACTTCGCTCACAAGGTATTTGACTTTTCATTCTGCATCTTTCATATTACCAATGTAACAGTCATTTTTACTTTATAATGTTATCTGTAATTTTATAGTTACCTTTTCCACAATTGATGTCAGCTTGAAAGTAAGGTACAATCCTGTGGTCAGAGATGAGAAAAGGCTTCCGTATTCTTTGTTCAGAAAGAAACGATACCAAACTGGAGTAGGAAGCAACGCACGGTAAAGAAGCAGGATGTATTCCACAAGTGTCAAGACCTGCCCCTGCAAAATGTGCATAGCAAGCATATAAAGATCTCAACTACAAAAATCATACAATCAAAATTACTTGTGAAAAATCGAGCAAAAAACGCAAATGCTTCATCAGAATGGAAACAGAATTCCTCATACTGCAATTACTTAGCTTTATATATCCCTTTAGAAAGGAAAAAAATAATTTGACATGTTTTGTCTTATGTCGGAGTTTTCTCCAAAATTGTACTTTTAGCAAAATATGCATCCTACAGAAGTTATATGGGATAAGGTCAAATGGCAAAAGCAAATGGGCTTCCAAAGTGGTGCCAAAATTCTGAAAGTGGTTAACTCTTATCTGCAACAAGCAACAAACATGTCCTGGCAAGGGCAGCAAGTAGAATTTGAAACTTTTTTGCATTTGATCTTCAATTCGGTTCATCTTTCAATCCTCACATGTTTAGGAAGTTGAAGAGATCATATGTTGCTTTTCCACATTGGGGGAGAGGTTCACTCTCATTGTACAGTTGTTGTAGTCCATCTTCATGACAGTTGCAAATTTGAATGCAAGCCTGAGTGAGGTAAGAGTGTGATGTATTTGTAAAGAAGCTTTAAACCTGTTGTGTGAGCTCATTAGCACCATTGTAAACATTCGATCCATCTTTTCAACAGTGGAATAGAGGGTAAATTGCTCTCTAGAGCTGGAATTTTTTGCCCTAAGTTGGTTTTCTCCAGGGCAAAATATATGTTCAATTTGTGTGCATATTTCCATTTGTTATTCCACATATGTGTGTGAAGATCTGTGCTTCCTTGATTTGTGCATGTCTGTGTTCATTTGATATCATTGTAAGCAGTTTAGAGTGCTTGCTACGGTGATTGAAGAGTTCTTTGCATTGAGAGTCCATTTACTCAGAGCACACTAAGGAATTTCCTCCCTGTTTACGCATCAGCCTGTGCCTTCAAGCTTATATGGTCTCATAGCCATTCGTTTGCTTTTCCTGTGTAAGAGAGAATCTGCTTACCTTACTGTTGTATACTGCCCCTTTGGTTCATGTAAGACTTTTGTGAGCCTTCTCTCAGGGTACTGAAAGTGCAATAATAAGAGTATTAAGGAGGGAAAATCTGTGGGCATAATGTGATAGGCAACATTTTGTTGGAGGCAAAAACTGTCCTCAAAAGATGCACAGCAGCAAAAGAAAACAGCGGGTAGAAACCGTAATGTCGTAAAATTGCACCCCTTGCAATTTCACTTACATTCTTGCATCCAATTTAGTGTCCACTCCCTTAGCATTTGTGTAGGCTCATTTTACCCATGCATTAGCCTTTTCCCCTCTCAGGATGCTCAAGACCCCTTTTCAACAGCCACCTTTTTGCATCAGCTTAGCATCAAACCTTTGTGCTTTTCTCATTCTCACCTTTTTGTAGTGTGATTTGTCTGGACACTAGCGCGGCGCGCCGCGCTAGCATCCTATGACATTTTTACATTCAAACGGTTGTTTCCGAGTGCCTTACCACTTGTCAGCTACTTTTGTCAATGGTAACAATTCGAGACACCTTGTAACGGCTTGGGAAGCTTCTTTTCCCTCCTATTCTCTCTTTAAAAGTGGTCTTTTCATTCCATTTGGTCTTCTTGGGTTCTATTTTGAACTCTCTTTTCTTTTCTTGGACATTCTCTCTCTCTTTTCTCTCTCTCAAGCTTGCACAGCTCTCCACATCTTTCTACAGTGCTCTCAAGCTCTCTTGGCAACTCTCTTGGCTCTCATAGCCTCTCCCTCTCTCTCTCTCTCTCTCCTTGGCTTCCTCAAGCCTTGCAGGCGATATCTCTCTTGTCTTGTGTCTTTGAGCATCTTGGGATCTCTCACATCCCTTGTCCATGCATTTCACTATCTCATCTATCTATCTATTTTAGTGTCTATTATTCTATCTATTTATCTATCTATCTAGCTATTCGTGGAGGTGGGAACACTGAACCAGGGGTTTGACTGCCACAAGCCCCTTAATAGCCCCAACGATTTTCCTCGATCTTATGTGTGTAGGTATTGAAGATATTTATTTGCTAGAGGCTCCATTGCTTGGGTTGTTGTAAGCATTCTCTTTCTCTCCTTCTCTCACTTTATCATTTACATTTTACTTAATTTAATTCATTTCACTATGTGTTATCCTATGTTCTATTCCTACATTCTTAAGAGTTTTTGGCAATCAGATTATTAGTAGTCACTTTGTTGTTTTTTTGGGATAGTCTCAGTTTTTGGTCCGTACAAGACACCAACGCGCCGCACTGTCATCCTTTGGCTGAGAGCTCATCAATCTATCCAAAAGACGTTTGTGACCTACTCATTCTGATTTTGAAACTCTCGCTTTGTTCCTTGAGGTAGTCTGAAGTAGTTTAGGGCAGTTCATCCCCTGGGACTCTCTTGAGAACAAAGAGACTTGTGAGCAACAAATCCCCCTTTTCTACAAAAACATAGCAGCAACATGTATTTCAGATATTTGCTTCTTCCTTCTATTCCACCATGGATGGCCTGGGTACTCATTTTACCATGCCTACCTTTGATGTGTTTTGTGAGCGTTTGTCTCGTGAGCAGTCACACCTTTCTCAAATGGATATGCTCTGAGGATCAAAGAGCAAAGCATTGGTTGCTCAGCCATCTAAGGAGAAACAAAAGCAAAAACCGAAGCCCAAGAAAGATTTTGCAGATAATGAGCATTCCTCCAAACCACCTCCTAAGTCTGATTCTAAACCATCTCCTCATCCCAAACAGGGGAAATCTTTGAAGTCTGGTGAGTCTTCCTCCAAGACTAAGCAGAAATCAGGAGACACTTGCAACTTTTGTGGCAAGGAAGGACATCCAGTTTTCAGGTGTTGGAAACAATTAAAGGCTTTAGAGGAAGCCATGCAGCAGCATCACATCTCCTCACCTCAGTCATCTTCTCCTTCCACGGGGAAAGGCCATGCTCTCACTACTCGAGCATCGACCTATGGGTCCACTTGGATTTTAGATTCTGGTGCTTCTCACCATATGACTCACACTCAGCAGTTGGTCACTTCTCTTGCCTCTTGTGGTACTTCACAGATTGCAGTGGGTGATTCTACACAGCTTTCAGTCTTGGGTTCAGGTTCTGTCTCTTTGGATGGGGGCACTCTACAGGATGTTCTGGTTGTTCCTGACATCTCGACGAACCTCCTGTCCATTTATCAGATTTGCCACACTGTCTCTGGTAAGACAGTTGAGTTCTCACCACATGATGTGGTTATTCGAGACCTCCATGACTCTGATCTGGTGATGGCTACTGGGAGTGTTGATACTGCATCTCGTCTTTACAGATTTGATGGATTTGAGTCTTCTGAGGGTACAGGTTCATCTCTTATAGCACATGCAGATTCAGTGAGTAAGCTTTGGCATGAGCGTTTGGGCCATGTCAATTACAGATATCTTCAGCAGATGAGTACACAGGCACTTGTTCTTGGTCTTCCACAGATTTCCTGCACTGATGGTGTTTGTCATGGTTGTGTGCTTGGCAAGCATCACAGGGATCCCTTTCCGAAGGGAAGAGCCACTCGTGCTTTGGCACCCTTGGAGTTGATTCATAGTGACCTCATGTCATTTCCCACTCCTTTTTCTGGGGCCAAGTATGTACTCACATTCATTGATGACTTCTCCAGACGCACATGGGTGTACTTTCTTAAGTACAAGTCTGATGTCTTTGATTCCTTTCGAATCTTCAAGACATTTGTCGAGAAGCAGTCTGGCCTTTCTATTCGGCAGATGCGTACAGATAATGGGGGGGAGTATGTGAATCAGGCTTTCAGAGATTTTTGCACTGAGCATGGTTTGCAGCATCAGTTTACTGTTCCCTACACCCCTCAACAGAATGGTGTCGCTGAGAGAAAGAACAGGATTTTACGGGAGATGGCAAATTGTATGATTCAGTCCAGGTCCATGGATTCATCCTTTTGGGCTGAGGCAGTTAATTGTGCCAACTATATTCAGAATCGGATGCCTCACAAGGCGATTCGACACATGACTCCTAAGGAGGCTTGGTCTCATAACAAGCCTAATGTTTCATCATTTTGAGTATTTGGTAGTGAGGCATGGGCATTTATTTCTAATGCTCAGCGGAGAGCCATGGGGCGAAAGAGTCGACCCCTCATCTTTGTCGGCTACTGTGAGGATGTTAAGGCGTACAGGTTGTTTGATCCTGATTCCAGAGAGGTCCTGTTTCGACGGGATGTCCAGTTTGATGAGCGCCTTCCTACAGTTGATACCCTGTCTCCAGTGTCTACTTCACTACCTCCTCCTCCCACTACTGCTCTTCAGGATTATTTTGAGGATGATTCTGATGAGGATATTGATGATCCCCCATCTCCGCCTCCACTTGCTCCACCTCAGATGCCCAAATGGGCTCGCTTTACTGTTGAGGCAGCAAGATCTATGTCAGGTGATCCTTCAGACACTCGTCGCACTCGTTCTCATACTACGGGTTCTAGTCTTTTGAGTCATGCTCTTTCAGAGGATCCTCAAAAAATTTCAGAGGCGACAGGTCACCCTGCGTGGGATAGTGCTATGGAGGAGGAGTATTCCTCTTTGATGCGGATCAGTACTTGGATCTTTGTCCTCTTCCTAAGGGCAGAAAGTTGGTTCGGTGCAGATGGTTGTATCGCACCAAGTATGTTGTTGATGGTTCTATTGATAAGTACAAAGCATGTCTTGTTGCGAAGAGTTTTTCCCAGGTTGAGGGTATTGATTACTCCGAGACATTTGCCCCTGTCGCCAAGATGAATTCTATTCGCTTTGTACTATCACTTGCAGCTTCTAAGGGATGGCCCGTTTTTCAAATGGATGTGAAGAGTGTTTTCTTGCATGGTGACCTACAGGAGGAGATCTATATGGAGCAGCCTCAGGGATTTGTGCAGGATGCTTCTTTGGTTTGCCGACTTCGGCGTTCATTATATGGTCTCAAACAGGGCCCTCGGGCTTGGTATGAGAAGATGGACTCTTTTTTGCTCTCCACTGGTTTCACACGCTGTCATTCTGATCACACCGTCTATATTCATAATCTTGAGGGTGAGATCTTGATTCTTGTGCTATATGTCGATGATCTCCTCATCACAGGTAGCTCATCCTCTATGATTCAGCATGCTCAACACGCTTTGATGGAGCAGTTTGAGATGACAGATCTCGGTCTTCTGCACTATTTTCTTGGTCTTCAGGTGGTTCAATCTTCTGATGGGATCTTCATTTACCAGCAGAAATATGCTCTTGATATGCTTCAGCGCTTTGGCATGCTTGATTGCAAGCCTGCCCCCACACCTTTTCAGTCAGGGGTTGTTTTGACTACTCCTTGCCCCACTCCTTCAATAGATTCTACACTTTACAGGTAGTTGGTTGGCAGTTTGTTGTACCTGACTCACACTCGTCCTGATCTTTCCTTAGCGGTTGGCCTTGTCTCTCGATTCTCCCATGATCCTCATGAGAGTCATTGGCAAGCTGCCAAACATATTTTGAGGTACATTCAGGGCACCATTTTTTATGGCATTCGCTACACATCAGGGGATCCTCACATTGTTGGCTACACTGACTCAGATTGGGCTGGTGATGTCAATGATTGGAAGTCTACTTCTGACTTTGTTTTCTGTCTTGGCTCTGGTCCTATCACATGGTCTTGCAAGAAGCAGACTGCTCATGCATTATCATCTACAGAGGCTGAGTACCGAGCTGTTGTGCTTGCTAGTCAGGAGATTTTATGGCTTCGACAGTTGATGATTGAGTTTGGTTTTCCTCCTGATAGTCCCACTATTCTTTGGTGTGACAATCAAAGTGCTATACACATTTCTCGCAACCCGGTGGAGCATCAACGGACGAAGCACATTGAGCTTCATATGCATTTCATCAAACAGTTGATTCAGGATGGTTCTCTCATCTTGGAGTATATTCCCACTACCGAGCAGGTTGCAGACATCTTCACGAAGCCTTTTGCATCGCCACGCTATCTTCAGTTGCGCTCTATGCTTGGGGTGAAGGAAGTTGTCCTTGGGGGGTCTCTATGAGGCCTTCCTTCCTTCATGTTTCTTTCTGCATGTTCTTCTATCTCTTTTTGGAGAGGAGTTTTTTCCCACTGGGTTTTCTCCTTTTCTCCGTTTCATAGAGATTTCTTTGTACTTGGGTACCTGATCTGGACTTGTTGTCGGGACCCATTGCTTTTGCTTTCAGTAGCTTCTTCTAGGTTTTAGCTTCTCCCTAAGTCTAGCTTAAGGGGGGGTGTTAGAGTAATTGGTTATTTACTTGATTAATTAAACAACATTTGTTTAATTAATTAAAGTCCCTTTTATCTCTTTTACACTTAAGCTAACATTAGGTGCATAATAATTAATTATTTTATTAATTATTAATGTGCAAGCCTAGGGTTTTCCTTTTTAGGGTTTCGACCTATATGTGGTTGAAAACTTTCTTTTGTATCATTAATTCATTTTACATTTTGGTGAATACAGAGCTCCACATCTTTGAGCACCTTTCATTGTTTGCTTCTCTTTGCTTCTCCCTGTAACAGGTATTCTTGCTTGCAGAGATCACTGGGCTCCTGTGAAGTTGGAGTTACTCAACTTCTACACAGCATTCATTGGGGGTTAAAATCATGGCTTGCTAACATACAATCCTTAGTTTTGCCTGGGTCTCAAAAAGCAATTAGAAAAACTTATGGCTTGTTAAGTCACAAAATAACCTTGATCAGATTGTGTTAAACAAAGAAGAGAAACTAGTTGATAATCCCGCAAGTTTTGACAGAATATATAAGGAAGCTTTAATGCTTCTAAAGTTGTCAATTGCAGGTGAATTAGTACCTGATCATCGAATACAAATTCAGCACCAACATTGTGGGTAGACCTAAAGAACAAGATACAGATATCAGAAGTTGAGCAGGCATTGTATCAAGAATCTCTTGTTTTCTTCTAAGTTACAAGAAGAAGGATCCATCTTTGAATATTTTTTGAAACTTAGTTCCTAGTGACCAATTGTATGCTATTAAAACAAAGAATGATGAAGCTATGGTAGCTTTGATCTTATGAAGCTTTGCCAACATCCTATGATTCTTTTGTTGAACCCCTACATCTTATTGCGGTGACCTATTCACTTGGCTTTGAGAAGTTATCAACACTTCTTTTGCAAATGTAGTGGAGGCAAGACCAAATGGAAGCATCAACCTCAAACAATACAAAGAATCCATTCAGAGCAAGGATCAAAGGCAAACATAAGCACAACACTAGCTTCACAAAATGACTCCTTCAAAGGCAGTAATAAATCAAAGAGATTGAACAGAAATATATTTACTATCATGAGTCCAGACATGTTAAGAGAAATTACCAGAAAAAAAGTGAGTAATATGGCACATCAAAGGGGATCAAAGCATGCAAACGTTGCTAAGAGTGAAGAGAAAGACATAACAAAAGAGTTTTCAATTGTTGCAATCCAGGAGCAGTCAGCCAAGTCCACAATTTTGACTCGGGCATCTAGACACTACATACCAGAGTGTAAAGACTGTAACTTTTGCTGAGGAGAAGCACAAAAGTGAATCTGTTCCATTAGGTGGATGGATAGACTCACTATATTGGAGGACATAAAGATGTTAGTGTTACATTGAACAATACTATGAGTCATAGTTGCAAGACTCGCCAAAAACTCGGCAAGTTTCGAAAAACTTACGAGTTTTTTTGGTTGGCGGGTTTTCCAAGCAATTGTACGCCGAGAAAACTCGTCGTACATTCTAGAAAAAATCACCGTACTTTTGACGAGTTTTTCCAGAATGTACAGCGAGTTTTCTGGAAAAACTCGCGCGACTTTTGAGATGCCCAGGCAACCGCTTAAAAGCAATTTTTACTTCTTTTTTTTCATTCATTCTCTCCTCACACTCAGCAAAAAACCTCTCGAAGGCATTGTGCGCTCATTTGCAGCAATTTTGCATCCAAAAGACAAGATTTGAAGGGCGTTGACATCAAATTTAGAAAGCAAATTGGATTTCTAGGTAGGGTTTCTCATTTTTCTTATTCTTTCATTTTTTTTTTTAATTCTTCATTCTTGTTGGTTCTATGTTAACAAATCATCTAAATGTAGTCTGAAAATTATTTAAATGCATTTATATTCATCAAAACAAGATTTTTTTATGATTTTTTCTTATTTTTTCACATATTTTGCTCATTTTTTCATTTTTTTTAAACCCTAGTTATTTTTTTTGTTTTGAATCCTCTTTTTTGTTGAATAACATGTTTACAATCTTAGATTAGCTTAATTTTTTACTAGTTTGAAGTAATTTTCAAATTTGTTACATTTTTTCACATTTCTTTGAAACCCTAGTTATTATTTTTTTTTTTAAAATCCAATTTTTTTGTTATGAAAATGTTTAGAATCTAGTGATAGATTTTTAGTAATTTAAACTTAAAGTAATCTCTTTTGATTTAATCTAATTTAGCTTGTTTTTAAATTTTCTATAAAAAACTAACAAGTTGTGCTTTGACTTTCACTTTGTGTAGGTTAATAATTAAATGATAATGGATACTGAACCTGCTTCCACCTCAAGCTCTATCCCATCCGTGCCTGCGGGGTTTGTAGGCACTCGTCCTCCAGGAGCTAGAGATCCTGCCTGGAAATATGCTTATCTAGGACCCATACCTGGCACGGTATATTGCATTCAATGTAAAAAAGTATATCGTGGACGCATCAATCGCCTCAAGTACCACCTTGCAAGCATCCCTCAACGTGAAGCTAAGGAATGTCCTGAAACCACAGAAGAAATAAAAAGACATATGAATGCCATACTTTCAGCTGCAGAAGAAAAAAAAGTGCAAAGAGAGAAGGCAAGACTAGCAATGCAAGCAACCATTGCCTCTTCTCAAGGTGCTCCAATTGAGTCGGATGATGATTATGATTTTACTGAGGAGATAGTGGGCTCTCTTCGTGGCCCACGTATGCGAAGATCAAGGCAACCCATTAACACCTCCATCTCAGCTTCATCTACCACTAGTAGAGCACCAGGGGCAGGGGCAGCTGCAGGACCTACACGGTTGGATAATTATTTTGTGCCTAGAAACACCCCTAGTGCACAACCTTCCTTAGAGGCGACTGGATGGAATAGGGAGGTGCATGAGCAAGCAGACATTGCTTGTGTAGATTTTTAGTATTTTAATAACATCCCTTTCAATGTGGCGAGTTCTCCTTACTGGCACAATTTGGTCACCGAATTGACAGTTGCAGGAAAAGGCTACAAGGCACCTTCTCGCACAGACTTGAGTGGGAGGTTAGTTTATGTTCTTTAATTTATGTTTTTTAAGTTTAATTTATGATGAATTTAAGCTATTTTTTTGTTTACAAATAAAAATTGTGTACTTAATTTCACTTTGTATTTGTAGGTTGCTTACTAATGCAACTGAAAGGGCAAGGGCAGCAGTAGAGGAGCAAAAAGAAAAATGGATAAAATATGGCTGCTCTATTCTTTCTGATGGGTGAACGGATGGAAAAAACCGTACCATCATTAATTTCTTGGTTGCATGCAAAGAAGAGGTGGTGTTCTTAAAATCAGTTGATGCCTCCCACATTGTAAAAACTGCAGAAAATTTGGCTAAGATGTTGGAGGAAGTTTGCATGGAGGTGGGGATTGCAAATATTGTGCAAATCATAACTGATAATGCAGCAGCATATGTGGCAACAGGAAGACTCCTCCAAGATAGACAACCCTCAATTTGTTGGACACCATGTGCAGCCCATGTCCTTGACCTTCTTTTGGAGGACATAGGAAAACTAGATTGGGTCACACCAATTGTAGAGGACGCGAGGAGGATTACTAAATACATCTACAATCACCCTTGGGTTCTTCGCTTGATGAGGGAGCACACCAAAGGGAAAGAATTGGTGAGGTCAAGTGTCACAAGGTTTGCAACGATTTTCTTAACGTTGCAAAGCATTCTTAGTTCTTTGACGGCTTTAAAACAAATGTTTGTGAGTCAACCATGGATGGACTCAACCTATTTGAAGAAGCCAGAAGGAGAAAAGGTGTCAAAAATTGTGTTTGATGCCGAATTTGCAGAAAGGGCAACAGAGATTGTGAAGGTAACTTCAATTTCAAACCATTGAATTTGAATTCAAATTGAATAAATATTTTAATGTCTTTCATTGTAAATTTGAAACTCTAATATTTTTGCATTTTTATATTGTAATTTGTAGGTGTCAAAGCCCTTGGTTAGAGTGCTCCGCTTGGTGGATGGGGATAAAATCCCAATGGGATATCTTTATGAGGCCATGGATAAGGCCAAGGAGGCTATAAAAAATTATTATAAAGGGGACAGCCTCAAATTTGATCTCATTTGGGAGATTATTGACAGGAGGTGGAACCATCAACTCCACCAACCCCTCCATGCAGTAGGGTACTTCTTGAACCCTCATTTCTTCCATTCAAGCACCTACTCAAATCCTACTGGAGAGGTTATGGAGGACCTCATGAAGTGCATTCAGAGGATGTCACCCACCCTTGAGGAGGGAGAACTCGTTGTTAATGAAATTCAAAGTTATAGAGAAAAAAGGGGTGCACTCTTCTCTTTAGAGCTAGCAAAGAAGACAATACACAGTCAGCCACCAAATATAAAATTTGAAATTTACAAGTTACAAATATTGATAATTTGATAACATATGTTTTCAACTTTTGAGTTTTGACTTTCCTTTCTAAGTTTCTAAGTTCTTTTCTAACTTTTAATTTGTTTTTTGTAGATGTTTGGTGGTCAAATTGGGGTGGAAATACCCCACATCTCCAAAAATTTGCCCTCCGTGTCTTATCGCAGCCTTGTAGTTCGTCCAATTGTGAGCGCAATTGGAGCTTGTTTGATGCCATCCACACAAAGAAAAGGAACAAACTAGCTCAAAAACGCATGAATGACCTTGTATACGTGCAATATAATCTTCGGCTGCGCAAAAAACAGATTAAGGAAATATCAAATGATCCAATTGATTTGGACGAGATAGATCCATACAATGATTGGATAGGGCAAGATGAGCAACCTCCATTGTTTTCCGAGAATGAGATCTATGACTTTGAGCGACAGGCAATGGAGAGGGGGGAAGGGGGATGGGGAGGGGAGTTGGACTTGCATTCTCATTGGATGACATTGAGGATGATCTTGAGGAGGAGTCATTGGCAGTGCCAAAGCCACCAGTAGTAGGATCTACATCCAGGATGGAGGTTGAGCAGCCGCAGCAGATGCCTACGAGTCAGGCCACGACTACACCCTCTCCCGTATTACTGAGAACTAGAAGTACTACTACTAGACATAGGAAGAGGAAGATGTGAATTTGTAAAAGCTGAAATATATTAATGTTGTATTTACTTTCAGTTTTACAAAAACAATTTGCTATTTTCATTTTGTTTCAAACTATCAGTATCAGCGTATTGAGCATTCCACATGGGGATGCGATTTTGTATCTAATTTTCTTTCAAATCAATCAAATATAACTAGACTCAGCTTGTTTCTTCTATGTACTCATTTTATTGACTCGTTGGATGCATCTTATCATTGAATTTTGCAACAAAAAATGTGTTTTTAATGAAGTTTAAGCAATTTTTTAAGTTGCCGAGTTTTTGCCGAGTTTTTTCCGAACTTTTGCCGAGTTTTTTCCATACCGTATTTTCCAGGCTTGGCGAGTTTTTGAAATTGGTGAGTCTTGCAACTATGCTATGAGTTATACTTTTAAGAATGTCGATATATTCCTAACATGAATAAAAACCTTCTATTTATTAGTGAAATAACCAAGAATCCTAGTCTTTTATTAAATTTTCGAGGCAACAAATATATAGTCAACTCTTAAAAATAAATTGCACTTGGTACTGGTGAGAAGATATTGCATAAACTTTTTTATCACAAATCAGCAAATGCTTCCACACAAGAGGTATGTACACATAAATTATCAATATTTGTCTATGCTTAATAAGACTTACATGGTCAATGGACTTCCATCCATTAAAAAAAAGACTGGTGTAAAGGATATCAAGAGGGAAAACAGATTTAACACCCATTTGGTGCTGACAAAGCATAACATACCAAAAGAATCTTGGACCTGTATTGATCTGTGTGGTCACACCCACTATGTAAGCAGCAAAGTACTTTTTTTTCTATTAGTTGATAATATTTCCAGGAAAATGTGGATCTGTTTCCTGAAAAATAAGTCAAAATGTTTTTCTCAGATTGTAAGCATTCAAAGCCTTGGTGCAAAAGCAAACAGATAAACAAATCAGGACTCTCAGGTCTGATAGTGGAGGAGGACTTGTCTCAAAACAGTTCCAAGCGATCTGCACAAGGAATGGAAAGGAGGACTATTACAATTATGGAGATGTCAAGGTTGCGTGATGAATAATCGAAATGTGTCGTATCAGTATAAAGCAGAAGCTGTAAACATAGTGGTCTACATTCTTAACCAATGTGTTCATATGCATTAAAGGATTACTCTCAGGACTTTGCTCTGTAAAGAAGATTACTTCACTTTTTCCCACTGCTTCACTAGTCCTCAACAAAAACCAACATTGTTGGTACTTGAAATAGGTTGCTTCTTCTTTCTATTGGCATCTCTACTGATAGACGACCTCCTTTAATGTATTACTTGGATGCTCCCACCCAGCTCTTTCCTTCGAAGGGCACCATTATTAGAGCACCCAAAGAGGATATTTACAAATAGTACATTTAGGTCACCTGAACCTCCCCTCCTATGCCACTCAACCCAATGCTTTCTTTTTACACTAAGCATTTCTCACAAGTGGAGGATGGCATCTTATGTCGTCCTCACTATCTCCAACATCATCAGTCACTTAGCTTGAGGTTTCCTCTTGGCCAGCTGAGGGTGTTTACCCACAAGCTACAAGTTGTGATGGATCACCATATTCTTCGCCAAGACCGGATATATTATCTTTGAGCCCTCTACGAGGTGGAGAATGAGGAGCATTTTTCTTGATATGCCCCATTCACTATGAGATCTCAAGAAGATATTACTGCCCCTACAAGGACTCAAGGTACACTCTCTCTACTTTCTTTAGATATCCTAACCAGTAATACTTGGCCCTTTATCTATGGGAGGTCATCACCCTTTGGCACAAATCCTTGCAATGGATCTCTATGTATCCTAGATCCCCTAAGTTGATCACCTCCTCCATCTAGCCCATATAGGAGACTAGCAACTCTAAACAGCTCTCGAATACTGCTACTTCAAACATAGACATGAATAGACATATGAGACGGCATTTCTCACAAATTTTGCCCCAACACATTACCCCTCAACAACATGATTCTACTTCTTCTCAATGGCATAGTTTGGCTCCTTCTTGATGACATAGATCTACTCCTCTTTGGTCTCACCCCTAGCCACAAAGACAAATGCATATTACAAGATTCTTCACTACTATAGGAGTTACTTTAGCCTTGGGTGTTATTGTGATTCTAGGAGCAATTTGCTTCCTCTTAGAATCCCCTCGGCTTGTTCCTCTTGGCCTTAGGCAGTCCCCAATGAGTACTATCAAATCTTGTATCCGTCCTTTCACTATGATCAAGGATGACACCAATGACTCCTACATTTCAACCTTGGACTATGATACTTCATGAGACTTTCCCATTTCTCCAATACTCCTCAACTTATGCTCTTTTGGGGTTCTTGTCCCCCCTACTTAGCTATTTGATTAGTTTCTTGACTATGTGCTAGGATCCCCAACAATATTAAATTTTTGTCTTTGGTTCTTCCCCTTTGTCTCTAGGTTTCTCTCCCTAGAAATTTTTATTGTAATCTAATGTACTCTCAAGTTCCATTGACCTACTTTTGGTCATTTGTGGATATTAATATGATTTCTTTCATTCTCAAGAAACCATAATTAGTCAAGAGACCATTGATAAGTGAATTTCATATTTTTTAATGCGTTTCTTTCGCATTTATTCCAACAAAAAGAAATAATCAAATTAGATGTAAATTGCAGTAAATATTATGTTTGTTTGTTATAGCGTGCAATCAAAAGCATACAAATAACTAGATATCTCTACAAACAAAATTGTTATGTAGATAAGAAGATATCTTTCTTCTTGGATAATGGTAAATCTTCAGACAATATTGCATACTAGCTACTAATAATAATTTTGGAACAAGTTTTGGTGTTAAAATGAAACAAGATGTAGAATAAGGAAAATTAAAAAGAGTACAGTTCTAGAAGGGATCTGATGAAGATCAAGGTGATAATCAAACTTCACAAACAAATCAAGGGAACCAATAATATAGACCGAAATGGTTTTAACTATTGTACCATGTTGAAAGATGTTTGGGAGGATAAACCGCCACGGGCAATGGAAGGCCAATCTACACAATCAAGGAAACAAATTGTGCAAAATTCTAATAAAGTGAATTTTTCTCTTACTTCCATTGTTTTATAGGTGCTTGAACCTAGCATGTATGATGAGGCAACGGGCAATCCTAAATTGAAATTTTCCATAAAGGTTAATATGAGGCCTTGATGCAAAACATGATTTGAGTGATGTCTAAGTTACTTCAAAAGAAGAAGCCCAATGGTTGTAAATGAGTATATAAGGTAACATGTAAATCAAATGGTTCTTTAGACAAGTATAAAGCTTGCCTTGTTGCTAAGGGCTATACATAGCAAGAAGGGGGGCAATATGTAGATAGCTTTGAGCCCAACTACAAAGATGTTGAAAGTGCCTTGTTGATCATTTCCTTGCAACTTGTTGGGAGTCAATCTTAAAATACAAAAAAATGTTTACGACCTAGCCCCCTACATTTAGCCTTATTGTGCTCGTCATATATAGCCAATCTAAGAAATCTTTTGTAGTATTGAAAAATGTACTCCTTTACATTTTCACACTATGTTTGCATCCCCTTAATTAATTGGACTTAATTAAGCTTCTAGTTGCCTAAATTATGCATTCCTAAGCCTTATTATTCCCGTTTTCCGAAAGGGAAACCGACATTAAACAAATGCTAACATTATTTTAAACACCTTGGAAATTGTGTCCTGGATTTAGGTCCTATTGTGACCTATTTCACACATCGCCCCATCGCAAATGGGGACCCCCAAGTTTGGTTCCGCCTTCCGCGCAACGTCTCTGAGAGTCTTGAATTTGGATAAATTTTGAGAGTTAAGTCCGGCTAAGTTAAGATTTTGAACCCGTTTGTGTGCCTTAACGTCATAGAAGTGCTTAGAACACCCGGTAGACGAAGATCGCTATTGCTTTCAGTCATTTCTGACACTTCCTATTTTTTAGGGATTCTGCTTTTTTGCTTTTTGCTTTTTTGATTTTTGGCATTTTTAGGCCATTCTGGAGTTCCGATTTTTTAGGGATGCTTTTTGCTTTTTCTATTTTTGGAAAGTTTCTATTTTTGGATCCCACAAAGCAGAAAATCAACACGTCTCCAGAAATCAAGAAAATCCAGGTAAAGTGAAAAAGTTTGAAAAATGGTGAAAATTTTGGGAAAATGCTCAAGTCTGAGAATGGCGCCATCAAGAAAGAAGATGGCATGGAAACCTCAAAGTCCGCCCTACCTTTGGCATGCCAAAGATAGGCACTGGCATGAATGTTGCCAAGTCCGCCATAGGCAAGGTGGTCTCCAAAATCCGCCAAGGCATGAAAGTTGCCAAGTCCGCCCTTGGCATGAGGAAGCAAAAGTCCGCCCAAGATGTTTGGAGAAAGATGGCATGAAACTTGTGAAGTCCGCCCCTAGAAAAGGATGGCACAAAAAGATCAAAGTCCGCCCAGCCTAAGGAAAATGGCATGAAACTCATGAAGTCTGCCCAGCCTAAAGGAAAATGGCATGAGGCACATGAAGTCCGCCCCAAGACGTGTGGAGAAGGTAAAACATGAAGGGGTGCGCTCCAAGGTGTTTGGAAAGGGGTGAAATTGCAAGGTAATTCATTGGAAATTGAATTAAATGATTAAAACAAGTGGAATTTGCCGTTGGACAAGGCACAAATAAAATTCGCCATGGCAAGGAAAGTCTAAGACCAATGGGTAATAAAAATACGCCATAGGCAAGAGATTATAAGAGATTCGTCCAAACTTTGGAAGGAAAATTATTCTAAGGCATGAAAAACGGAGAATTATCTAAAAGAAGAAGAGGTTTTGGCCAGCATAAAAACCACGCCTCAGCACGACGGAATGAAATTCTTTGGCACAAAATGAAGAGTGTTTGGCAGAGCAAGCATGAAGTCCGCCCCTCTCAGCTTGGAAAATTCCTAAGGCACTAGTAAAAAAATGGCAAAGTGGCAGAGATCTCCAAGTTCGCCCAACCCAGAAGATGAATCGTTTGGCTAAATAAAAATGTCCAAAGAGGTCAGAACTCCGCCTAGAAAGTTGAAAGTTGGCAGATGAGCTATTGAGCATATTTTGGCTAGGCAGACAATTTGAAAAGAGATATTTTTACCTCTGACGAACGAACTTAGCCATGTATCAAGGTTAAACGGGTTGGAATCTAATATTTTAATATTTTTAATTATTTCCCTGACACTTAGGGAATTTTAATTAAAAATTCAAAATCCGGAGATTATTTGGAAGATTAAACTAGTCTGCCTTAGATAAATTTAAACTTTGCCATGTTCGGAAGATTTAAAATACATTGGAAAATTAAATTTGGACAATTAATTTAATATCTTTTCCAAACTTAGACAATTTTCTTTGAGAAAATTCGAAAATCTCAAGCAGAGATGAAAATTAGAAACTTGCCTCGATAACTGAAAGTGAAATTAGAAATTTGCCAATCTGAGAAGAAAACGTTTCTAAAAATTGGAAGAAAATCAAAGGAAAGAAAACAATGCCTTGAAGAAAATCGCACTTCTCAGCCATAAAATGAGTTTCAGCAACTCATTTCTTCACAATTCCGGCTGAGAAGTAGCTATCTCTCTCGAATCTTCAGGAAATCGTTCGCAAAGGAGAAATTTATAAGAATAATACTGTTGTGAGAGTCGAGATAGCATTTTCTTATTGACAGGCGTGATTTTTGAGAGAAGTAATTTATTTCTTTGCTGAAGCCGTACTTCCAGCATATTGGCGCACTTCTTCTGGCAGATTTTCTGAATTTTTAAATTCATTTGCAGCCACAACACGATCTTCGAGGTTTGGAAGTTAGTTTACAATGTATTTGCACTGTGTTTCTATCTTCTACTTCATTTCCGGCACGAATTTCATTCATGATGGGCGAATTTAATTACTTTCAGCCTGCTTTTTGACAGAAATTTTTAATTTAATAAGGCTGAAAGTGCGATTTGTCCAAGCTACACCCCGAAACTCGTCAAATTTAAATAATCTTGTATTAATGTTAAGTATTTTGTGCTTGCAGGCTGCCGATCGATCAAGGAGAAATATCCAGGCAGGCACAGATGAAGTTTGCAAGTAAAGGATCGCAGCCAGAGACCAGAATAAAGTCTAAATGGAAAAATGTCTCAGACACTAATCTTGGCCACATCGATCTCGTGGAATTTAAAAAGAGGATATATGGACACAACGGACCCTTACCGACGCCTGCCGCTAGAAGGATGGTGAGAAACGGCATATTTCAAGCTGCCGGATTCCCGCCTGCGCTTTGCTGTGCTGAACTGATGGTGGAGTGTGCACTTCACTATGATGCTGAGTCAAGGCGGATTGTGGCGCCTGATGGGAGAGTATTGGCGCATCTGACGGAGTTGGCCATTCAGGAAGCCTTCGGCATTCCGGCATATCCTAAAACCGTCTACAAGACTAAGGAAGATGCTCAGAAGTTATATGATGAAAGCCCTGGTCTTTGTGCTGCCAACCTTAACAAATCTTGGCTGGACAAGCCTAGGCCGTCTGTTAAGAAGATGCCCAAGAAGTTGCTGCGCACGGACTTCAAGGAAGACTATGGAGATATTATTATCTTGCTGAACAGAGTGGCAGGCAATCCCTCAGGAGCACCCTTTGAGCCATGGATGTATTACTTCATTGAGGACCTCACAGAAGGTGTCAAGATGTTCAACTGGGCTAGAATGATAAGCAATAATCTTCACCACCAGCTTATCAACCTAGAGAAGACCAAAACGTTTTACATGAGTTCTTACGACATCTATATGTTGGCTAGAACTTACAGATATGCAGGTTTGATCTGCAAAGGCACAATTGGCAGTAAGGAGAATGAGCTAAAGCCTTATGACTGTTACCCACAACTTCAGCTGAAGGAGAAGACGCACTTTAGGCGAGCCCACGACGTGTTCTTGATGTACATCACCAGGATACTCCAGGGAGGGACGCATCAGCGGCTGACACATGAGGCCAAAAGCCTAATCGGTAAATACGGGTCTTGGTTTATCCAATATCCAAGATTTACATATATCAGAATTCAAGGATTCACTGGAAGCCCGTACCGTCTGCCCATCTTCCCTACGAATAAGATGGTCCTGCTCGAAGTGTTGAGGCAGTTAGAAGAGTTCCAGGGTCTTCAAAGGGTGAAACAGAAGGCGGCAGTTACTTTTCCCTTCTTTATAGGGAACATGCTGGAGTCTTGCCCATCATCACAGGCAGCTGACAGTGCCAGAATCGAGATACAACATTACCCTTTTTCCCCATATCCGGCCAGAAATCACTACGACCCCCATCACCACATCAAGACGGTGGATGGAAGGAGATACAAGCATAGGGTCGAATGTAACGACCCCAAAACCGGTAAACAAAATTTTTCTAACATTTCATTCCTAAACATATAAAAGTATCAAGTAACAAAGACATTGCAATAAAATTCGTCCTTTCTTTATTGATAAATACATGCAAGTTACAATATATTTTTCCACATGAATTCCATTTTCATTGTAAATATAAATCAGAGTACAAAGTAAAACAAATTACATACATAGCTCGTAAGCTTTTGCACAAATAGTAGTAAGACGGTCTAGGTTCCCTTCCTTTCAAATCTTGGTGTATCCGTCGCCTGCGGTGGAGGAGAAACATCACTCAGGCGCTTTTCCGCCAACCACGGACTGTTAATCCGGTCCCCCCAACATCTATCATTCAATAGATGGCCCTCCCTTCGAACGAAGAGATTGGTAAAGTAACCGGCTGCGACAACCCAACTGAGCATAGTGTTGTGTCCTATACATCTAGAACTTGCTATTTCACAATCCCGAACTAGCATGATGGATCACAATGAACTGACAGTGTAGTCTTGACTATCTCACATCTAAGTGGATGTCGTACCTTCCACTACTTTGGCCAAAGTATTCTCATTCAGTACTTCGAATGAAGGTCATCTATCATATACACTACTCAGGGCCGATTTGACTTAAGGCTATCTTACACTACGCGTAGGCTAAGTCCTTCACTGGATTGTCAATCATCCCAGACTATCCTACATCAATTTAATTCAAGACAACAATTATAGGTTCAAGTCCTTCACTGGATTATCTTTCATCCCAGACCAACCTACGACATTCTTACTTACTAGAAATAATCCAACTTGACAAGTAATCCATTCCTTCTCTCCTGTTTCGGAAATCTTTATCCTAGGAGTTCCTTAGCCTATCTCAGTTAGTCTAAAACTCTAAGCTGCTTGAATTCACTTGACTCCTGTCCTTATTTCGTTCCTAGAATATAGTAACTAGTTTACCCTTATTCTCCATATACGGAGATCATACACAACATGCAATATAAAAAGCACATAAATCCTTCATTTTTATCTTTTCTCTTTTATGAAAAATAAGTAAACTATCCCTTGAAGTTCCTTAAGCTATTTCTTAATTCAAAAAGCTTTTCTAAGGAAATTCAACTTATTCCCCAATTCAACAATTCCTTAGAAACATAGAGGTTTCCTATTATTTTTCCTTTCAAACTACAGCATAAAGCAAGGCATACTCAAGCAATCTAATCACACATTTTAAAATAAATGTCAGAAAATCTACAAAGATATTTCTCATGCCTGATTTCCTTTTGCGTATGAGCTTGATCGGTAGCTTCAATCCTTGCTCCACCGTCCTTCGCAGCCTTCTCTCAACTTGAACAAATGCTACTTTCAGGTAAATGCAAAAGGTTGCTCTCAGCAATATAGTTCCAAATTGCAAATGGCTTTCAGCAAAAATGGTATTGGTTTTCACAAAATGGTAATGGCTTCTCATAAAATGACAATGGCTCTCATAAAATGAAATTTCAAAACATAGAAATACCACAGCACTGTATTTCGAATTTTCCAAAGCAAGGAGAGTGAATGAAAAATGAGTGTCTTTCAACAATGAGTGAGAACCTATTTATAGGTTTCGAATTCTCATGTTTCCTACCTTGTAGGCATGAGAATTCGACACCTCTTCTTTTGAAAATGTCAAAATCTGCAGTGGCAGTCAAATAGCCAAACACCCAGCAAAAGAGTTGATGATTCAACATATTTTTCTAAGAATGTTTCAACATATCATATGCTAATTTCGTGAAGCAACCACGTCTAGGTTAAACTTTATTCATGCCTTCAAAAATGGCGGACTGCAGCACAAATGGCGTCCAAAGTTTCAGTTTGAAAACGTCAAGGGTTTTTCGCAGCCATTTCTATCTTCTATTTACCCACGCGTCCACAATGGTGGCGCCTCATGCAGCTGCGACCAAGTCTACATTGTGAGAGCTGGGCGCGGAACTGCATTTGCTGGAGTTTTTCCCCATTTTTTTAGCTTTACACAGTCGCGCGATTTCTTCACGGGAAGAAATCCGCGATTTTTCAAATATTTCCTTTATACTTTTCAATAGTCTAAAATTTAAAACATTTAACTTACTTAATATTTTACATGCATTTACAATGGTCTTTAATAAATTTCGAAATTCTTTTCCTTTTAAATATTTCGAATTTCCTTTGTATGGTAATGCAAGGTATTTACCAAAGACTATGTAAGTCTTATTGCCTTTATTTCCAAAGGTAAATAAATTCAAATATCTTTATATGATAAATGTAAACTTAAATGCCAAAGATTATAGTCTAAATCAAATCTTTCCAAAGGTTTAGATATTTTAATATTCTCATTAAAATGTATTAATATATTTTGTATTATATTCAATACAATATTATTATAGTTTTTAACTTACCTTTCTTTAAATATATAAATATATCTATATAATATTCAAATATTATATTAGATATATTAATATATTATATTATCGGTAAAACTATAATAACATCGATATTAAATATATTATTAAATATATTAATTAACTTACCCAGTTTACACTTAAATATATCTATACATGTTTATTTTCAAATCTCCAATTACGTGTATTATAGGCCAGTCAGAGCACCTCTAATAGACGTAATTGCATAAACACGTATTTATACATTTAACTGTAAATTCCAGGCATCAGTAACTTATCAGTTCACATTTCACATTCAAGGTTCTCAGAACAGTAAGTCAGTCAATCAAGGAACACCACTCATAAAGCATAAAGAAGTAATCATAACTCCTAAGCCTAAGGATGACTTATCATGACAACTTAATCTGACTCAGTTCCCAAAACTCTTAGTGAAGTGTGTGTATGCTCAGCTTGATCAACTTTACCGGTTACTCGACCAAGCCCCTCTCCCGAGTGATGTCTCCCCTCTACCTAGAGGAATAGTTCCTGTTCCTGCATCCACAAACATACAATCTCGGCAGTTACTTGTTCATAACATCAACAGTATACAAAAGGTCTAAGTTAGAATATTCTCAATTCAATACTTTGCATGCAACATAACATCAATAGAAGTACCAACCAAATGAGACAGTCATTTAAATAGAGAACATTCATTTTGATAACAAAACACATTTTATTCATATCAAAGATTCACACAATACACTCATTTGCCCTATGCAATAGTAGCTATACAATCGGGGTGTAACATCGAACTGGAGGACTATTGGGCGAATGCTGCAGATGAATTTGAGGTCAGACGGAAGATGTGGTCCAGATTACCTCTCAGCTTGATCAGGGCAACAGAATTTTGTCACGTGCCAGATCAGTTGGAGGAGGACGAGAATCAGACGCAGCCGCGCTTTGATGAGAGTTCGGCCTTGCCCGCTGTCCGGTGGTCAGAAGCAGAGCATGCTGACTTGAACGTCTTGATGAGGCCTGTCATCAAGTTTACTCAGTGGTGGGTTGATCAGCAAGTTCAAGAATTAAGGCGCCAGAAGATAACCCTGACCTATGACATGCTAAGCGAGGCAGAGTCTTATTCTTCCAATGCGGGAGCATCACAGGACCTCCCAGTGGTAGAAGCCACCACGTCTAGAAAAAGAAAGGAAATAGCTGCAGGCAAGGAGCCGGTCCAGAAACAGGCAAAGATGAAACCTTCTCAATCAGCCGCCTCCAGAAATATTGAAGAGATATTGGCTACCGCCAATGCTTCACTAGCAGATATGAGGGATCCTTCTCCGATTCCTGAAGACAACGCGGAGCTTCAGCCAGATGAGGATGCGCCACCTTCTCCCACGGGCACCGAAATATTGGAGTCGGATGACGACAATGTGGGCACCCAAAATGAGGATTTTCAGGAAGGGATGATTTCAACCCTTAGGGGAATTGTAGACGTTCCTGATAGAGAAGGCGTGCCGGAGGAGGACGGTGTTGAGCAGCTTACGATCCCGGAATGGCTGAAGGAAAGGCTAAAAATACAAGTGCCGGCAGATGAACCAGAAGAGGATGATACGGCAGACTTTTTGGCCAAACTGTCTCAAACCGTGGCCAAAAAGCCGACGAAGAAATTCTCCAGCATACAGAGAGACGAGGCCGGCAACAGGACAGTGCATATCGCCATGCCCACAGTGGACAAGCCGCAGGAGGATATGGCTCCGCAGGATTACGCCATCACAACCATTGACTTGGGTCCAACCACTAAGGGCCAAGAAATGGAAGATTTGGATAATTCTGTGTCTGCCATCAAATCAAGGTTGGCGAAGGAGGTAGCCAAAAGAAAGGAGTGCCAATTGGAAATTGAGCGCTTAAGAGAGTACATCCAGCACTTGATCAAGCCACTTGATCAGGATATTACGGCGGCTCCTCTACTTCCGAACTCTTCACAGGAGGCCATTAAAGAGATAGAAGAAAACAGGCTCACGGTTCAGGAGGCCAAAGAATGGATAGCAGCCAAGGGGATTGAAGCTGAGGCATTCATGGAAAGATTAACTTTGGTTTATGGTCAGGCCACTGCCTTACTTTCTAGGTTGGCTGCTTTGGCAGAAGTATGTGATAACCTTCCGGATGTGCAAGATAGGATAATCCCTTGCCTTAGGATTCTGAAAGGAGTTCCTAAGCAAGAATTGATAGAGGGAGGCGTCATCGCAGCGGGAGCAGCCTATGACTTCCACACTTGGTATTGGGCCTTGACAACACGAGGTGAAGTCCTGGAGAGGGTCAAGGTTGATGGTGTCAGATTGGAGGAACAGGTCAAGGAAGTTCAAGCCAGAATCCTCAACATAATTGCGATGTCCTGGATAAAGAGGCGCTGCGAGAGAATGACCTGCAGTTGGAAGTTTTGAAGAAAAGTGTCCAAGAAAATATCTTCGACATCACTGGGCCCATCTTGAGGCAGGACTGGGCCAAATTGGCAAACTTCTTGAGCATCAGAGAGTCCTTTGAGAAGACTGAACCAGAGTGGGAGGAGACCTTCGCCAGATGCGCCGAGAGCATGGATGGGCTTGAATTCAGAATCGGCATGCTTCCGCAGGTTACCATGGACGAGGTTGCCTTGATCGTGTCCAGATTCGGCGAATACACGGCAGCTCGAGAGGATCAGGATGTAGTCCCTTGAAAATAGCTCCGAATGCCAACTCATTGTTGTTCACTGCCAGTTAACTGAGGTCATTTTGGGAAACCCTAATTAGGGTTTCGTTTGTTAAATCTTGACCGTCGGCTCATTTTTAATCTGAGCCATTTATTCAATTTGAGAACTCTATATAAACTCATTGACCCTCATTTGTAATTTGTGAAGTGAGTAATAAAAAAATTGTTGCGACGAAACTATTTCCGTTTATAAAAGCTCTTGTGCATGATTTGCTAAGAACAACTTTTATTTTCAAGTAGTATGCAAGGTTTAATATTTCTCCTTCAACACTTAGAGTAGAATTAGAATAGCATTTCATTTACATGTTGGTTAGATGAATGATAGATTTGATCGCAGTGGCGGATAAAATTTTGCTCATACTTTTGTCAAGTGGATGATTTGCACTCGACATGTAAAGTTAGTCTGAGCCATTAAAATCGTGGATGCTTAACTTCTGTTTGTTTTGATTATCAATTCGAACATGAAAACCATTATCACCTCCGTTGAAGATTGCACCCGCTTCGCGTAGTTGTCCGAAGGAGGCGAAACGAAGTGTGGTTACCCATTTTGTCTACTCACTGCTGTCTCTTGAATTCTTAGGCGTAGTTTAGATCTCTGAACCCTTATCCTTTTTTGCCTTTTTTTTTGGAAAATCTGAAGATACCCACCAAAAGAGCCTTCAAGGATAAAACCGTCTAAGTCTCCAACCTGAAAAAAAGAATTTCATGTAAGTCCCCTTGTGATTACCAGCAATCACAACGCCCACTGGCCTTATCCACATGTCAAGACCTGACCGAAGAAACCTTGGAGTTATTGTATTGTCTACTAGATTTTTGCAAGCACTTTTCAAGAGAGGATAAGAGTGTCCTTTGGGCATTTTTATTCTGTGTTCGGTGGCGTACTCAAAACACACACCAACAGGTCCCAAGACCCAAGGGCAAATGGGTCCTCCTTAAGTGCCAAAACCCAATTTTTAATATGTTTTTGGCAGCATTTTAATAATTTAAATTCAAGTTTCAAATGTCAGCTTATGGAATCTAATTTTCGGGAAATTAAATAAACACCTATAAATACATAGTTATTTTATCAATTCAAACCTAAGCATTATAAGTACACATAACTCAACTTTCACAATAGCAAAAATTATTGTCAAGAGCATTGAAGAGAAGATTTATCAAGCATCTATAGCAGCAATCAAGATCATATCATCATGTCAAGATTCATGTGTGTCCATATTAAGTTTTGGAGCTAACATTGTGATGTAGGTTTCAAGCATTCAAGCATCAAATCAAGCAATCATTCAAGCCAATTCAACCAAGATCAAGCTCCTTAGAGAGATGTGTTAGACTTCAGTCCTCTAAGGGTGGCCATTAGGGGTTTGGTGAGTTGTGACATAGCATTGTTCATTTATCAAATTCCTTTTGTTTATCATTATTTCATTATCAAGGTTTAATTATCAAATCGGGGTTTGACCAAAGCAAACCCCTATTCACCCAAAAACAAACATTTTTCCCTCTCTCTGTGTGTGCAGATTTGCGGGTGAAGAAGGACTGAAATTGGATTAAAAGTGCAATTTTGCAAAGTTGTCATCAAAGTTGTTAAGCCACGGAAACTCACCTACAGATTTTATTTCCAACTTTCCGACAGTGGAATCTGGAAAAATTAGAAGCCTAGATGTGATGTTCCCTGCTACTTTTGATCTAGATTTTTTCTCTCAAGGAATATCATAAGGGTTACCAAAATGCAAAACAGAGATCTTAGTTACTAAGACCTTCTAACACTTTAGGATTTTTCACCTAAAGGAGAGGGAATAGACCAAAATGTCAATGTTTACACTTCTTAAACCACTGTATAAATTCCTTACTCAATCGGGTCTAAGCTTACTTCAAGGAATATTGTCAAACAGTTGGTTTGCAAGGTCTGAGTTTGCTGTTTTGAACTTCTGATTTGTTTTGATGAAGTTGTTTGATGTAAATATGCTTGAAATGGGTGTGAGAGATATTAAACTAAATGCTGGAAATGAAAGCAATGCAATAATAACTTCTAAATGCAATCTTACAATGACTGATATGACTGTAACAGCAAGTATATATCATCTAGACATTTTATCAAACACTTGCTATGCACAGTTGGAATCCCATGAACAATGCCATAATAACAAGTATCTAGTATGCAACCTTATTTCTCCTTACAATATGATGTAATTTGATTACAATGATGCCAAGACTCTTGGCTACAAAACATTTATCAGAATTACATATAATATGTCTACCATGCTGGAGCAAGTATATCAGCAAATACATGAAATATGCAATGCAAAGTAACAACAAAAACCTGGGACAAGTCGATGAGATGTTGAGACGAAATGATGACCATCAAACAAGTTGTAATGTGGTGAAATCATGCCATCATGAAGCCGCCCCTGTTCTGATATAACACCACTGAAATGATGATGACAGCAGCATAAAACTCCTTCAAATTACAACAATCCTCATCGCCATAGCCTCCTAAGAGAATCGTCCAAGGTCTGATATGAAATCAATGCACCAATGATTTTATATGAATTTATTTCTCTTCTAACATCAAAATCGTCCCTTCTCCAATGGCGCCCAGCTGAGACAAGGAATGAAATCATGTAGCAAACAAAACACAAGATCGAACCTTCATGAAATCATCTTCTCCAATCTATTTCGACCTCCTTTCTTTCCCTTGACACAAATCTGAAAATGGACACCAAGAATCGAACCTCCCAATATCAGAATCGCACCACTATGAGGTAGCACCCAGCAACACCAAGTCTGAGATTGTAGCAGCTGCAAGAACACTTTTCAATATCACCAAATCATCCTCCAATAAGAAAAATCGTCCCTCAAAGGATTGATACAAAAACTGAAATGCAAGCTCCAATCAATTCCTCCAATGGTGCTAATAATTTGGCCTAGGGCCACAAAATTATATTGCAGATGAAAGGACTAATGTATCCCTTTCCCAAACTAGATAGGCTTGATCTCTCACAAGCGAAACTAGGAATCAGCTAGGCTTGATGTCTCACAAGTGAAGTTTGCCAAGCATTAAGCTCAACAAACGTAGAAAATGAAGTAGTCAACTCAACCTCCCCAAAATGCCCAGCCAAAGCTTCTTTTTATACTTTTCTTGGGAAAGCTCACGCACCTTTCTTGTCAATGTGGGATAAAAGATATATTTTATTTTTAGTGACTTCACGATATAATGTATTTATTTTAGTCACTTTATTAAATTAATTAAATATAAGGTCACTGTTTTAATATTTAATTGTTTGATAACCTTATAAATAACTAATTTAATAACCCACTTAATTTAATTAAAGTAGTCAATTAGTCATCCTTATGAAATATCATTAATTTGGACAACTTAATTAATTAAATTAATTAAATAATTCTACCTCCAAAATTGGGGACATGACACTAGATCTAGGATCAAAGGACAGTGAAATCAGATTTTGTACCTCTGTATAGAGACCCATTCGCCCTAGGGCAAATTTGTCCTTGCAAGACACTCGGCACTCATTTTTGGAGCCTGATACACATCATTATGCCCTTCTCAAGTCTGCCTGAAATTTCTTGTTTCTATTTGTGCTATCCTTAATTTTTGCATTTCAAGTTTTGCATCACATAATTGAATTCATTATGTATTTTATTTTTATCTCCCAAAAGTGCATTTCAATCATTTATATCATAAGGCAAACTGTGATCCCCATCCCCATAGAGTTGACTCACCTCAAGGTTGAAAGTCAATTCTATCCTTGGGAGATCTCTTTTTCTAATGAACCTAGAAAAAAATAAGGGTTTCCTAGGTCATCATTTCATTTTGGTGAACCCCTTTCAACCACCCTTATCCACAATTTTTCTTTGTTTCATCTTCAAATGGATCTTACCTTGGTCATATTGCCTATATGTTGTTCTTCTTCATCCCCCATGTTCCTATCAAATGCTAGAAGTTGCAATGCCCCTTGACCCCACTAGCGGTTATACCCCCACCGTGCTCATTCAATTTGCCAAGTACACTTCCAATCCAAGTTTATAAAGTACACTTCCAAGTTTGTTTACAAGCCCTCATCTACATTATCATCATCAGTTTGGAAAGTCTTTCCGAATGTTACTTGATGCTTACTTGTTGCCTAGAAGACGACTTTTTTCTTTTGGGGGGGGATGATGTAATTAGGGTACAATGTCTATTATTATGTTTCAATAATATTGGTTATCAAACTATGTATTAATTGTTTGTCGGCTTCAAGTAGTTAAAAGCATCAGTTGGTTGACAATTGTGTTCCTCTTGGCAACCATCAAGTCCTTTAAATAGATTGTGTATCATCAAGGAAAGGGGTATGATTTAGTCAGATCAACTTTGATCCTTGGTTGAGCATCTTTGGTCTTCTTCTATAATAATTTCATGTGCAAATAAAGATATATTTTACCCCTGTATCTAGTATGCATTGTCGTCCCTATTATTAATTTATGTATTTATTTTATCAAATAGAGCAATAAACAAATTTCATTTGTAATAGGCTAGTCCTTGGTCTAGTGCTTTTGAGGCCAAGCCCACATTAAATACTACTACAACTCTTTCAATTTTTCTATCATCAATTGTGATCAATCATTTTAAGGATACCTCTAGGAACACCCTCTTGGTTCTAGTTGAGCCCAAAGTGAATGAAAGAATGTCCACTTTCAACAATTTGCCTGCAATTACTCACATTTTGTTGATGAGCTAATTAAATCCCCCTTCGGGACATTTCCCTTGCCCTAAAGCAGATTGATTCCTCTACGAGTGTGAGCAGCAATTTTGAGACCCAACACAACTTATTTTGGATGGAAGTATATCAAACAAATGTCAAAAGTGCATCTTCGAACAAAGACTTGATGAAGGAGAACTACATGGTTCAAGTGCAAGGATTTTGAGTCCTAGGAAAAACATTTGGTTTGACGGTTGGTTAGATCATTGAATGGACTCAAGCAAGCTCCCCAAACTTAGCATATTATAATTTATTAACACTTCAGAATTAGAAGAAAAACTTTTATCCTTAACTCTATGTAAAAATTAGTGGTGACAACATGGTCATTCCAATTATCTAAGTCAATGATCTTCCCATCACCAATAGCAAGGCCAATATAAATATTTAAGTATTTTTTAAATGATAACTCTAGGTCTCCTATGATCATTCTATTTTTGCATCACAAACTAAGTATGCCAGAACAATTCTGAAAATGTCCAATATGGCCAAATCTAATCTAAAATATATGCTTATGGAAGTTGGGATAAAACTCATTTGCACAAATTCATCACTAGTCAAAGAATTGATGTATTGTGTCAATTGGTGGGTAGTTTGATTTATCTTTGTAATATCCCTTGCAGACCTTGGCCTTAACTTACTGAATCTAAACTCAAGGAATATGGCCAAGTTCACCAAAACGAGAACAAAGATTTTAGTAACTATGAGCCCTCTAACACGTCTACGGTTTTTCACCCTAAAGGGAGAGAAATAGACTAAAATGGCAATGTTCACACTTAAGATGTCCCGAAACCAAAATAGTATTCCTTGCAATATCTGACCTAAGTTTGCTAATTTAGGCCTCAAGGAATATTGTCAAACACTTCTCAAACAATCTCTTTATTGCTGATTTTGTGTTTTTAGTTTGCTTGCTTGCTTGGATTGGTTTCAAAAGAAGTTTATAGGTTTGCAAATTACACTACAATGACTAATCAATGATCTAAGATGATAATGCAATTCCTTTTGGATTTTCAAATGCAAATATATGAATACTACATGAGAAATGTGCATCTACAGCCAATTGATATTTTGTCAAACACTTGGCATGCATACAATTATGTTGATCATGAAAGATATAAACATGCTCATTACAACAAAAACATGACCTGCAACTTATGACTCCATTATTGAGATATATTGTCTAATACAATGCTGTTAGAATATTATATTTTTCATTTGTTTAATGGTCAACACTAGTTGGTAGGTAGACATTTATTGTCTACAATAATCTACCTTCTTTATAAATTTTAATTTGTTCTCCTTTTTAATACAAGCAATGTTTAGCCAGCATTGTTTCATGGTATCAGAACCTGAATGTCAAAAATTTGTTTTGTTTTTTTAGCTAGAAAATTTTGTGGCTGCTTGGTTTGAGAAAAATCGAGGGTTTTTCTTGCATCTTTTAGGGCGGATTTCGGTGTGTAATCGCACGCCTCAAAAACCTATTGGTGTGCGTTTTAATACCCACCGAACACAGAATAAAATGCCCAAGGACACTTTATCCTCTCTTGAAAAGTAATTGCAAATACCTAAAAGATAATACAATGACTCCAATGTTTCTTTTGGCCAGGTTATGACATATGGACAAGGTCAGTGGGCGTTGTGATTTGTTGGTAATCACAAGGGGACTTACATAAAATTCATTTCTCGAGTCGAGGACTTAGACAGTTTTATCATTGAGGCTCTTTAGATGGGTGTTTCAGTTTTTCCAAAAAAAAAGGACAAAAGGATAAGGGTTTAGAAATCTAAACTACGCCTAAGAACTCAAGAGACGGCAGTGACGAGATAAAATAGGGTAATCACACCTTGTTTCGCCTCCCTTTGGACAACTACGCAAAGCGGGTGCAATCTTCAACGGAAGTGATAATAATTTTCATGTTTGAATTGATTAAAACAAACAGAAGTTAAGCATCCACAATTTAATGGCTCAGACTAACTTTGCACATCGAATACAAATCATCCATTCGACAAAAGTATGAGCTAAATCTTATCTACCACTGCTATCGAATCTATCATCCACTTAACAAACATATAAATGAAATGCTAATCTAATTCTACTCTAAGTGTTGAAGGAGAAATATTAAACCTTGCACACTATTTGAAAACAAAAGTGATTCTAAGCAAATCATGCACTAGAGCTTTTATTGACGGAAATAGTCTTGTCGCAACAATATTATACTACTCACTTCACAAATTGTAAATGAGAGCAATCAAGTTTATATAGAGTTCATGAATTTGAATAAACGGCTCAGATTAAAAATGAGCCAACGGCCAAGATTAAAACAAATAAACCCTAATTAGGGTTTCCCAAAATGACTTCAGTAAACAGAGAGTTGACAGGGTGATGTGGCGCTTTGGAGCTATTTTCAAGGAATTACATCCCGATCCTCCTACGTCGCCGTGTGTTCAATGAATCTGGACACGATCAAGGCAACTTCATCCATGGTGACCTGAGGAAGCATTCCGATTCTGAATTCCAGTCCGTCCACACTCTCGGCGCATCTGGCAAAAGTATCCTCCCACTCTGGCTTGGTCTTCTCAAAAGACTCTCGGATGCTTAAGAAGTTCGCCAATTTGGCCCAATCCTGCTTCAGAATAGGTCCTGTGATGGCAAAGATGCCTTCTTGGACCTTCCCTTTCAAAACCTCTAACTGCAGTTCATTCTCTCGTAGAGCCTCTTTATCCAGGATATCGGCAATCATGTTGAGGAGTTTGGCCTGAACTTCTTTGACTTGTTCTTCCAATCTGATACCATCAACCTTCACCCTCTCCAAGACTTCGCCTCGTGCCGTCAAGGCCCAATACCAGGTGTGGAAGTCATATGCTGCTCCTGCTGCAATAACACCTCCTTCTATAAGCTCCTACTTAGGAACTCCTTTCAAAATCCTAAGGCAAGGGATTATACTATCTTGCACATCCGGAAGGTTATCCCATACTTCTGCCAAAGCAGCCAGCCTAGAAAGTAGGGCGGTAGCCTGACCATAAACCAGAGTCAACCTCTTCATGAATGCCTCAGCTTCAGTCCTCTTTGCTGCTATCCATTCTCTGGCTTCCCGAACGGTGACCATATTTTCTTCTATCTCTTTAACAGCCCCCTGTGAAGAGTTCGGAAGTAGAGGAGCTGCCGTGTTATCTTGATCAAGCGGCTTGATCAAGTGCTGGATATACCCCTTTAGGTGCTCAATTTCTAACTGGCACTCTTTCCTCTTGGCTACCTCCTTTGCCAACCTTGACTTGATAGTGGATACTGAATTGTCCAAGTCTTCAATTTCTTGGCCCTTCGTGGTTGGGCCCAAGTCAGTGGTTGTGATGGCATAATCTTGTGGAGCCATGTCCTCCTATGGCCTGTCCAATGTAGGCATTGCGATCTCCACTGTCCTGTTGCCGGCTCCATCTCTTTGTATGCTCGAGAATTTCTTTGCTGGCTTCTTAACGGCAGTCTGCATAAGTCTGGCCAAGAAGTCAGCAGTGTCATTCTCTTCTGGCTCCTCCACTGGCGCCTGTACTTTCAACCTCTCTCTTAGCCAATCCGGGATCGTCGGATGTTCTATGCCTTCATCCTCAGGCCTGTCTTCCCTGTCAGGAACGTCCAGAATTCCCCTAAGGGCTGAAATCATTCCTTCCTGGAAATCTTCATTTTGGGTGTCCATATTTTCATCATCGGACTCCAATATTTTTGTGCCCGTGGGAGATGGTGGCGCATTTTCTTCCGGCTGAGGCTCCACATTGTTTTCCGGAATCGGGGAAGGATCCCTAATGTCAGCCAGTGAAGCGTCTACAATAGCCAGCATCTCCTCAGTATTCCTAGATGCGGCCGAGTGGGAAGGCTTTACCTTAGCCTGCTTCTGAACTGGCTCCTTGCCTACAGCTATCTCCTTCCTTTTCTTGGAAGTGGTGGCCTCTATCATCTCTACGCCATGGGATGCGTCCGCATTGGAAGAATAGATTCCGCCTCACTCAACATATCATAAGTTAAGGTTATCCTCTTTCGCCGAAGTTCCTAAATTTGTTGATCAACCCACCACTGTGTATACTTGACGACTGGTCTCATCAAAGTATTCAAATCGGTGTGCTCGAGTTCTGACCATCTGACCACCGGCAAAGGCAAGGTCTCATCAAGGTGCGGCTGTACCTGATGTCCATCTTCCTCCAACTGATCCAGCACTCGGCAAAGTTCTGTTGCTCTGATCAAACTGACAGGCAATCTGGACCATATCTTTCGCCTAACTTCAAACTCGTCCGCAGCATTTGCCCAGAAATCTTCTAGTTCGACCCTATGCTTGTACCTCCTTCCATCTACCGTCTTGATATGGTGATGCGGGTCGAAGTGGCTCCTAGATGGGTAGGTAGCAAAAGAATAATGCTGAATCTCGAGCCTGGCACTATCCGCTGCCTGTGATGACGGACAAGACTCTAGCATGTTCCCTGTAAAGAAGGGAAAGGTTACTGCCACCTTTTGCTTTGTCCGTTGGAGGCCCTGAAATTCTTCTAGCTGCCTTAGTACTTCCAACAGGACCATCTTGTTAGTTGGGAAAATGGGCAAACGATATGGGCTCCAGGTGAATCCCTGGATTCTGATGTACGTGTATCGGGGATACTGGATAAACCATGACCCATATTTGTCAATCAGCTTCTTGGCCTCAGGAGTCAGTCGTTGATGCATCCCTCCCTGGAGTATTCTGGTGATATACATGACGAAGGCGTCATGAGCTCGCCGGAAGTGCGCCTTTTCTTTCAACTGCAATTGTGGATAGCAGTCGTATGCCTTCAGCTCATTTGATCCACCGCCGACCGTGCCCTTGCATATCAAGCCTGCATACTTGTAAGCCCTAGCCAACATGTAGATGACATAAGAACTCATATAAAACATTTTAGTTTTCTCTAAGTTGACAAGCTGCTCATGAAGGTTGTTGCTAATCATTCGTGACCAGTTAAACATCTTTACGCCCTCTGTGATGTCCTCAATAAAATAGTACATCCATGGCTCAAATGGCGCCCCCAAAGGACTGCCTGCTATTCTATTTAGCAAGATAATGATGTCTTCGTAGTCTTCCTTGAAGTCCGTACGCATCAACTTCTTGGGCATTTTCTTGACCGACGGCCTAGGTTTGTCCAGCCATGACTTATTGATGTTGGCGGCACAAAGGTCAGGCTGCTCATCATACAATCTCTAGGCGTCTTCTTTAGTCTTGTAGGTAGTCTTAGGATACTTAGGAATGCCGAAGGCTTCCTGTATGGCCACCTCTCCCAGATGCGCCAATATTCTCCCATCAGGTGCCACAATTTGTCTTAACTCAGCATTATAATGCAGCGCACACTCCACCATTAATTCAGCACACTCCAGTGCAGGCAGAAATCCGGCAGCTTGGAAGATACTATTTCTCACCATCCTTCTGGCGGGGGGCGTTGGCAAAGGTCCATTATGCCCATATATTCTCTTCTTAAATTCTTCGAGGTCAATGTGGCCAAGGTTGGTGTCCGAGACGTCTTTCCATTTGGATTTAATTCTAGTCTCTAGCTGCGATCCTTTGCTTGCAAACTTCATCTGTGCTTTCCTGGATGTTCCTCCTTGATCGACTATCAACCTGCAAGTACAAAATGCTTAACATTAATATAAGAACTTTTAAAATCAAATTACTCCGGGTGTAATTTGGACAAAAATCACACTTTTCAGCTTATTGAATTGAAATTTCTGTCAAAAAGCAAACTGAAAGTAATAAATTCGCCTATCTATGAATGAAATTTGTGCCGGAAATGAAGTAGAAGATAGGAATGAGGTGTAAACATATTGCCGAATAACTTCCAAACCTCAAAGATCGTGTTCTGGCTGCAAATGAATTTAAAAATTCAGAAAATCTGCCAGAAGAAGTGCGCCAAAGCTGGGAAGTGGGATTTTCAGCCAAGAAATGACTTATTTCTTCTTAAAAATCACGCCTGTCAACAAGAAATTGCTACCTCGATTCTCACAACAACGTTACTTGCACTAAATTTTCTTTCGCAAACGATTCCCAGAAGATTCGAGAAAGATAGCCTCTTCTCAGCCGAAATTGTGAAGAAATGAGTTGCTGGAACTCATTTTATGGCTGAGAAGTGCGATTTTCCTCAAGGAATTGATTTCTTTTTTTCTGATTTTCTTCCAATTTTTAGAAACATTTTTCTTCTTAGATCGGCAAGTTTCTAATTTCATTTTCAGTTGTCGAGGCAAGTTTCTCATTTTCATCCCTGTGCTACCTCTGTTTGAGATTTTCGAATTTCTCAAAAAATTGCCTAAGTGTTGGAGAAAATATCAAAAGATATTAAATTAATTGTTCAAAATTAATTTTCCAACGTTCTTTAAATCTTTGAATCATGGCAATTTATCTAAGGCAGAATAATTTAATCCTCCAAATAATCTCCAGACTTCGAATTTTTTTAATTAAAATTCCCTAAGTGTTGGGAAATAATTAAAAATATTAAAATATCTAAAATTCCAACCCGTTTAACCTTGATACATGGCTAAGTTTGTTCGTCCGAGGCAAAACATCTCTTTTCAAATTGTCCGCCTAGCCAAAATGTGCTCAATAGTTCATCTGCCAAATTTCAACTCTCTAGGCAGAGTTCTGACCTCTCTGGACATTTGACTTAGCCAAATAACTCATTTTCTCTCTCCTGGGTTGGGCGAACTTGGAGATTTCTCTGCCATTTTGCTATTTTTTTTATTCATGCCTTAGGAATTTTTCCAAGCTGAGAGGGGCGGACTTCATGGTTTGCCTTGCCTTGCATTCTTCATTTCTTGCCAATGAATTTCATTTCGTCTTGCCGAGGAGTAATTTTCATGCCGTCCTAACCTCTTCTCTCTCTAGACATTTCTTCATTTTCATGCCTCAGAAAAATTTATCTTCTAAAGTTGGGCAAATTTCTCATAATTCCTTGCCAATGGCGTGTTTTATCTTGTATTTGTCTAGGGCGGACTTCACCCTTCTCTTGCCATGGCGAGTTTTGGTCTTGCCTTGTCCAATGGCCAACGTTACTTGTAATTTCACCATTTAATTCAATTGATAGCGAATTTTCTATGTAATTTCACCCCTTCCAAACACCTTGGAGCGGACCCCTTCATAATTTTACCCTGCTCCACACTTCTTGGGGCAGACTTCTCATATCTCATGCCATTTTCCATATGGCAGACTTCCTAAGTTGTTTGCCATTTTCCTCTACGCTGGGCGAACTTCACATTTTCCATGCCACTTGACTTATGGCGGACTTCATCATGCCTTAGCCACTTCCTATCTTGCTGGGCGGACTTCATAGACCTCTTGCCATTTGACTTTCTTGGGCGGACTTTGATCTTCTTGTGCCAAGGGCGGACTTGGCTTCTCCTTTGCCATGGGCGGACTTGCCTTGCCTTGTGCCATCCACTCTTCATTTTTGGGCGGACTTCATGTTCTTCATGCCAAGGGCAGACTTGGCTTCCTTCTTGCCATGGCGGACTTGGAGGCTTCCATGCCATTCCTTCCTTGAGGGCGCCATCTTCATGACTTAGCCATTTTCAAAAAAAAAAATTTGCTATTTTACCTTGATTCTTTTGACATCTGTAGGTGTGCTGATTTCTTGCCTGATGGCATCCAAAAATAGAAACTTTCCAAAAATAGAAACTTTCTAAAAATAGAAAAAACAAAAAGCATCCCTAAAAAATAGGAACTCCAGAATAACCTAAAAATGCCGAAAATCAAAAAAGCAGAATCCCTAAAAAATAGGAAGTGTCAGAATTGACCGAAAGCAATGGCGTTCCTTGTCTACTGGGTCTTCTAAACATTTCCATGACGTTCAAGCATTCAAACGGGTTCAAAATCTCAACTTGGTCGGACTGACTCTCAAAAAGTTATTCAAATTTAGGACTCTAAACTGGCGATTCAGAGGGCGACATCAAAACTTGGGGGTCCCCATTTGCAATGGGGCGATGTGTGAAATAGGTCACAACAAAACCCTCGACATTTGGCTGCATTTTTTTTGGTGTGTTCTTTCCTGCACCCGCGCGAGACTTCCACTAACCGCGCAACCATCTTTCTGCACGCGATCTCTTTTCACGTCTGTTAAATGGCAGATTTCAGGGTTTTTTGAATGGTTTTTTTACCATTCACACGCGATCTATTTTCGCGTCTGTTACCTGTGTTTGGCCGCGCATTTTTGAAGTCTCCTTTTGGCCACGATTTTTGCCTGTAACCTGCGCGTTTTTCACTATCTCTGGTGGTCGCGTTTTCTTTGTTCTTTCACCACGACCTACATTCGTGCTCGCATTTTCTTCTGTTCAGGTGACGCGAATCTCCTGGGCACGGATTTAGTTCCTGGCTGCATCCTTAGTCACAACTTTCAGCAGTTTGTGCAGTCGCGTTTTTTCCTCTTATTTTCGTCCTTGTTTGGATGTGGTTTCTGATCTAAGGCCACGTTTTTATTGACGTTTATGATCTGCCCCCTAGTTGCCTAGGGTTTGGCATTCTTTTTGTCAACTTTTTGTGCAAATTCGAGCTCATTTCTGCAATTTTTTGAAGCTTTAATGGTGACCAAGGGTTTCTACCAATTCCTCTAGGGTTTTGACCCTCTGTTTCAAGGCGAAATTATTTTTCGATTACAGATTCCTTCTGGGTTTTTTGAGATCTCAAATGGGTTGGTCTCCATTTTTTTGGGGTGCTTCGTTTTTCATGCCTCATTTTTTGTGCAAATTTGTTTGGGTGGCTAGGGTTCCAAACTCTGTTTTTCCAGCCGATAATTTGTTCTTCTGTATGGATTTTTTAAATATTTTTTCCTTTATAATAAAAAAATCTGGCTTAATAGGTTTTAATATTTTTTCCCTTAAAAAAATCTGTATGGATTTTCATAATTTTTTCCCTTAAAAAATTCTAAAAAGGTTTATAATTTTCTCCTCAAAAATTAAGAGTTTTTCCTGTATACCCTAGTCGAGGTTTATGTTGTTCGAGAGGGCTCTCTAGTATTTGGTTTTAACCGTTTTTTTCCGAAAAAAACGATGATTTGTAATCTTGGGTTTGGCGATTTTTTCTTCAAAAATCGTGGTTTGTTGCAGTCCGTTTTTTGGTCGCACCTAGAGTTGTTGGGGCAAACATCTGCACAACTGGCTTCTTGCAGTGTTTTCTCGGGCGTCATGCTCATCTACAAAAGTTTCGACAGTTTGCCGATTTATCCTCAAAATCGTGGCAATTGTTCTCGGTGTCTTTGGTTCAGAGAGGGACAACTTTGTTATCCAACATCAGGTTAGACGTTTTGTGATGACTTCTGGTCAGTAGTTCTGCAGATCCAAGGAGGGTCTCTTGAGCAGCAGAGTGTTCTGAAGAATTTGTGACCAATCGACCTGCAGATTTTTTTTGTAAGCTAGTTAGTAGATTGACCATTAAGGGAGGGTGTTAGAATATTATATTCTTCATTTGTTTAATGGTCAACAGTAGTTGGTAGGTAGACATTTAATGTCTACAGTAATCTACCTTCTTTATAAATTGTAATATGTTCTCCTTTTTAATATAAGCAATGTTTAGCCAACATTGTTTCAAATGTTGATATAGGAAGGCCAAGACTCTTGGCAATACAATAGATATCAAATATATGACATCCAAACTCATTGCTATGTCCCCTAAAATGGTGTGCTCCAAGTCTTCTATGAAATCAATGCCAAGTGTGCAAGCTATAAGCAAAATCGTGGGTCTCTACATGCCGCCATGATGACTGAAATAGATATCAGAATATATAAGCAGAAAAATCGTCCTTGGAAGGACAAATAGATGAAGTCTCCAAAACTGAAAATAATCTTCAAACCCAAGCCTCAATCGATCTCCACAAAATTATAACTTTATTCCACCATATCGATTTCTCAATTTTGGCCATAGGCCATTAAAATTGAAACAAGACTGAAGTATCTCACACCCAAACTGCTGCAACCCTTCAGAGGAATATTTCACCACCTCAGTTATGCAAATCAATGGGAGCCAACGTTCCCAAAGACCACAATATCGAACTGCAGAAACCCAAGGCTTCTCCACAACAAACATGTCAAGCAAATATCAAAATGTCCTGGCTGATGAAACAAAGGCTGACCCCCTCTACTTATACTTTTCTCACCAAGTCTAGGGCGGCCCATCTAGAAGCTTCCATATTATTCTTTTAATTTTTATTTGCACTTTATTAAAATATTAAAATACAATTCATTAAGTGCAAACATGATAGCAAATCATTTGGTTTCCCAACATCCAGATAACACAATATGTTTTCCAACACATTATGTTAACCAACATTCAGCATAACATAGGAAACCCCCTTATAACTATTGAATCCAGGAGAAGAAGCCAACCACTAACTAGGAAACTACCACAAAGGACCCCCTAACCATGCTCATTAGCCTACAAGGGTCTGGAATAGGCTAAACCATCCACAAACAACATCAGGCTAAAAAGGGGACATTACAATCTTACTACCACTTGACAGGTCTAGGCCTCCTACATTACTGCCTAGCTGCAGAATTTTGGTAACTTAATCATTCTGTTTTTTTATCACAAACCAAGTATGCCAAGACAGTTTTGAAAATGTTCAATATTAGCCAAATTCTAAAATCTATATTTATGGAAGTTGGTATAAAACTCGCTCATATAGATAATTAGTCAAAGAATTAATGTATTGTTAATTGGTGGGTAGTTCAATTTATCTTACTATGAACCTATGTTTTATAATAAGTTGTCTTTCCAGATTCATGTCTAATCCACAAAAAGAACATTAGCATGCTGCAAAAAGAGTTCTTCAATTAAAGGTACCCTCAAGTTTGACATATTATATCAGAGCTCTACGGATTGGATCAGTCAATTCTCACAAGTACATGTTTTTACTCTTGCTTCAGAAGTAATTTCATGGCAAAACAAGTAGCAATATACATTTCATTGAGACAGCATACAAGGCTGCCATCAATGGGGTAATGAGGTGATATGGTTGCAAAGGATGTTGATTGATCTTCAACTTGAGCAAATGATACCAACTCACTCTTATGTGATTATCATAGATTTCTAATATGGTGAAGAAACATGTATATCATGCCAAAACCAGGCATATCGAAGTTCAAGAGCATTACATCAAACATTAGATCGATAATGAAGACATTTGTCTTTAATGTTGTCCAAGAGATGAGCATATTGTAGACATAATCACTAAACACCTTGGAAGAGATAAGTTCGTCAAAGTTAGAGATAAACTTGGGATTGTATTTGGTTTAGTCATTAAGGATGGATATTAGATAAATTATAGAGTAGTTAGGCAAGCTAATGGTTTTTTTCAAATTGCTAAATTAACTGGGCTGTTGCATCTACCAAAAGCTTGTAGTCATTTGTCTTTTTGTACATTTGTTATACAGTCACTCTATTTGTTATACAATTGCCAATTTATATATAATGACATATAGTTGGAAGACTCGCAGAAAACTCGCTGACTCACCAAAAACTAGCTAAGTCATTCTCATGGCAAGTTTTCGAGCAAGAGACTCGCTAGAAAACTCTCCATGTTTCTAGCGAGTACTCGCCGGATATTTGGCGAGTCAAAAGAGAAAAACAAGCAAAAACTCGCCATGAGTACTCACCAGATTTTTGGCATGTACTCACAAGAAACTTGGCGAGTCCGAGAGAAAAAACCACATGCGGCATATAAAGCGCAAATCGTCTCAAAAAAAGACCCCGAAACATTAAAACACGGCTCCAAAACAACGATTGAGCTCTACAAAACCCCCCAACGTCTTTTTTGCCTTCAAACACACCATTCACAGCATTTTGGCATCTAGGAGAGAAGATCAAAAAGGGTTTTTAGGCAAATTTTGAAGGAAAATTCGAAGCATAGGTCAATTTTATTTTATTTTTTTAATTTTATTTTTAAACATTTTTCTTCATCTTGGCTGCAAAATCCAACATCTAGATTAAAAACAAATCATCATAGGCTAAAACTAAATAGTATTTTTGTATTTAGATTCAAAAAAATTGGATTCATCACGATTTTTTGATGATTTTTTCTGATTTTTTAAATGAATTCATTGTTTTTGCTTACACAACTTATTCTTTTTATTTAACCTTTTTTTTTTTTTTTGGAAAAATATTAGGAATCTTTAGATTATATTAAATTTTAACTGATCCAAACTAATTTTATGCTGATTTTTAGTGATTTATGTTGAGGTTTTTTATTTTTGTTAATTTTAAAATTAAAATGTTGTGCTTTCACTTTGCATGTGTAAGCTAAATACATCATATAATGACAAATAGAGAAGCTTCTAGATCAGCTTCAACCTCAAGCTCCACCCAACTGGTGCCACCGTCGATTACAAGCACTCCTCCTCCTGGAGCTAGAGAGTATGCTTGGAAATATGTCGTGCAAGAACCGATGCCTAGGTTAATTATTTACGTTAAATGTCAAAAGCTACATCATGGAGACATAAATCACCTCAAATACTATCTTGCAAGCATTACTCATCGTGATGCCAAGCCATGTCCTAGGACTATTGAAGAGATAAAAAGAGAGATGAATGCCCTACTTGTAGTCACAAAAGAGAAAGAATTGCGAAGGGCAAAGACAAGGGAGCTCATAGCAGCATCTATAGCTGATGGTCATGGTCATCAAGTGCAAACAGAATCAAATGAAGATATGGCATGTCAAAGGCATAGTGTGATCTCTTTGTGGTCCACACATCTAAAGCACATCAGCATCTACTTCAAGTAGAATGCCAACACCTACACCTACACACATGCCACATAGGTTTTCTTTGCCCAAAACACACCTAGAGCAAAACGATCATTAGAAGCTACAAGGTGGAATAGGTAAGTGCATGAACATGTGAATATAGCATGTGTTGATTTTCGGTACTTCAACAACATTCCTTTCAATGTGGCAAGTAGTTCTTATTGGAACAATTTGATAACTGCATTGACAGTTGTGAGAAAAAACTACAAGACGCCTTCTCGTGAAGACTTGAGTGGGAGGTTAGTTAATTTATACATAATAAATTTATGTTGAATTTTAGGCTAAATTTATGTTCAATTTATAGTAATTTATGTTGAATTTTAGGCTAAATTTATGTTCAATTTAGACTATTTTTTTGCATTTAAAAATCAACATTTTGTACTTTCACTTTGTACTTGTAGGTTGTTCGTAAATGCAACCAAAAGGGTGAGACAAATAGTGGAAGAACAAAACAAGGAATGGAAAAAATATGGCTGCACTGTTCTTTTAGATGGGTGGACGTATGGAAAAAAACACACCATTATCAACTTTTTGATAGCTTCAAATGGTGAGGTGATTTTTTTGAAATTGGTGGATGCCTCTAACAAAGTCAAAAATGCAAAAACATTGTGTCTAATGTTGGAGGAAGTTGTCATGGAGTTGGGCATAGAAAATGTGGTACAAATCATAACTGATAATGTAGCAACATATGTGGCGATTGGGAGATTGCTCCAAGACAAACATAAGACACTTTTTTGGACACCTTGCGCAACACATTACCTTGACCTTCTTTTGGAGGACATTGGCAAACTTGATTGGGTGACACCAATTGTAGACGATGCAAGAAGCATAAGAAAATTTATTTAAATCACTCTTGGGTTATGTTGTGACCTTTTCACACATCGCCCCATTGCAAATGAGGACCCTCGTTGTTTTCTTTTTTTTGAGCTTTGTCGTTGTGCTTCAGTTTCATTTGGTTTTTGTTTGGGTGTTTAGAGTTTGAGTTTTTGAAGGGTCACCCGAGTCAAGCAATGAATTTGAGCCCAAATCAGTGCACAAACATCATCAAAATGCTTAAAGGGCCTAGGCGATGAAGATCAACTGTCATTTCAGTCAATTCTAACACTTCCTATTTTTTAGGAGCTATTTTTGGAAAGTTGTTATTTTTGGAGAAGTTTATATTTTTGGCAGGGTTTCCATCTTTTGAAAGTGTACAGGTCATGGTTTCATCAACATCAACTTCGGGAGATCCCAAAATGGAAATAAGTGAAAAACTTTGAAGAAACTGAAAATTTACTTAAGTGTTGAACATGGCATGAGTTAATGGAAAATTCGCCCAAGCATGAAGAGTTTGATGGCATGGACAATGGACAAGTCCGCCATGGAAGGTAAGAAAATGGCATGTCACAAGGCTAAGTCCGCCCCAAGTTAAATGGCTTGGCACATGGACAAGTCCGCCATGAAGAGATGGCTTGAGCATAAAGGAAGTCCGCCCAGCTCAAGTGAAAATTGGCACAAAGCCTCGGCAAGTCCGCCCCTACCAAACTGGAATGGCACAAAGCATAGACAAGTCCGCCCTTGAGAAGTTAGCTTGGCACAAGGCAAAGTCCGCCATATAGAAGATGGCTTGAGCATGGAGAAAGTCCGCCCCATGAAGAGTTTGATGGCTTAATCATTAGCCAAGTCCACCTAGCATGTGGAAAGATGGCAAAAGCCATGATGAAGTCCGCCCAGCCTAGAGGAGGAAAGAAAAAACAGAAAATTTGGCTAAGTATTGATACCTTGCCTAAGTATGGGCACCTTGGGGAATAAAATTTCAGAAAATGGTTAAGTGTCAAAAGTGAAAAATGGCACAACATGTAGGTAAGTCCGCCCAGCATATCAAGGAATTGGCTCAACACATGATGAAGTCCGCCCCACCCCTTAATACATGGCAAAAGCATCTAGCAAGTCCGCCATATAGAAGATGGCTTGAGAATGAGACAAGTCCGCCCCATGAAGATAGAAGATGGCATGAACACTAGGTAAGTCCGCCCAAGGCTTAAAATACATGGAAGAAACATTTGGCAAGTCTGCCTAGCCTATAAAGCTTGCCAAAACACTTGGTGAAATTCACCATACTTGGATAAATGAAAAAATTAAAGTTTTTTGCCTAAGTCTAGACATTGGAAAATTAAAATATTAAATGGCATGTCTAGATAATAAAGAAATTCGCCAAAAACATGAAGAAAAATCATAGCGAATTCATGGCAAAATTGATAGAGAAAAAAAAAATCGCCTTAGGCAGAGGCATGAATGACTTGGAAAAACGAAATTCAAGTTCGCCTTTGGATGAAAAATAAATAAAATGCCATGATAATTAAAACGAATGGGTTGGAAAATTACACATAAAATATTATTTTAATATTTTTATTTTCCAAAACCATTAAATAAGAAAATTCGAATTTTCTCTAGGCAAATTTTGAAAAAGAGAAAGAAAAATAAGACTTCACTGAACTGGCGTCGAATTTGGAAACTTTCTTTGGAACTGGTGCTGGAGATTAAAATTGTTATTCGGGAGAGAAGTACAAGCCAAGTTTGAACTAGATTAAATGGAAACAAGTAAACTTTGCTAAATGGGTCGAATTTTCAACTTTAAATTGGCTTTGTTTCTCATTTCTTAAATCATTCTTTTGAAAACGAAGTTGTGAAAAGAAGTTTTGTCTAAGGCAAGAGAAGTTTTTGTGAGGAAAGTGAGTTTTCTTTTGAAGTAAAAGTTGAAGAAGAAAAAGGCGAATTTATTCAGCGGCAACACAATTTTATTGTCAGAGTACCAAGCAGATTTACTTTCTCTTCTTTATTCTGGCGAATAATTCTCTTCTTGATTTGATAAATTCTTCCATTTCCAGCAATGATCATTTCCAAGATTTAATTTATTAAGTTGGCTGGAATATGTTTTTTCGAAATAATGGCTTAAATAATTTGAGTTTAAAATTCTAAATTTTAATATTTTCTTCATGCTGTTTTGCAGATTTATGCTAGACAAAGGAGAACCTTCGAAGAAAATACAAATGAAATTCGCTAGTAAGGGTTCGCAACCAGAGTCTAAGATTGTCTCTAAATGGAAAAATATCGTGGATACCAACCTTGGCCATGTAGACTTTGATGAATTCAAAAAGAGGATGTATGGAAGTGATGAATTCTTGCCTACGCCAATTGCACGAAAAATGATGCGGAATGGCATAGTTCAGGCTACAGGATTTCCGCCAGCAATTGAATGTCCAGAGCTCATGGTGGAATATGCATTGCACTATAATGCAAAAGAAAGGCAGATTGAAGGGCCTGACGGTAGGGTGTTGGCATACTTGGGAGAGCTAGCTATACAGGAAGCGTTTGGAATCCCAACTTACCATAGAACATCTTACCAGACAAAGGATGAGGCACGCAAACTTTATAAAGACAAACAAAACCTTTGTGCAACAAATATGAACAAGTCATGGTTGGTAAAGCCCAGACCCTCAACCAAAAAGATGCCTAAGAAGTTGCTCAAACCTGATTTTAAAGAAGATTACAGAGATATCGTCTTGTTGCTGAACAGAATAGTGGGTAATCCTCAGGGTGCACCCTTTGAAACTTGGATGTATTACTTCATCGATGAAGTAACTTAAGGAGTGAAAATGATTAACTGGTCAAGAATGATCAGTGATAGCCTCCACGAGCAGTTGATCAACTTGGAGAAGACCAAAGCCTTCCATATGAGTTCCTCTGTTGTATATTTGCTTGCTAAAACCTACAAATATGCTAGCCTAATTTGCAAGGGTGTGGTTGGCAATGGCGAAAGAGAGTTCAAGGTTTACAATTGCTATCCTCAGTTACAGTTGAGTGAAAAATCACACTTTAGACGGGTGCATGACGCCTTTCTCATGTATATCACCCGGATACTCCAAGGAGGAACGCATCAAAGGCTCACCCGTGAGGCAAAAAGTTTAATCAGCAGATACGGATCCTGGTTTATCCAGTTTCCTAGATTCACCTATATTCAAATCCAAGGATTCACAAGTTCCCCTTATAAGTTGCCAATTTATCCCACTAACAAAATGATTCTGCTGGAGGTTCTAAGACAGTTAGAGACATATCAAAATATTCAAAGGCCAAAACAGAAGGCTGTCGTCACGTTTCCACTCTTTATTGGAAACATGTTAGAGTCTTGTCCATCAACACAAGCAACAGAGAGTGCCCGATTGGAAATACAATGGTACCCGTTCACTTCCTACAAGTCCAAGAATGACTTTGATCCACTTAATCATATTGGAGCGGTGGACGGGAGAAAATACAAACACAGAGTCGACCTTGAAGACTTTCGGGCCAATGTTGTTGATGAGCATGAAGTAAGGAAAAGACTATGGTCGAGATTGCCATTGGATATGATGACGACAAAGGAACTCTTCTGTGTGCCTAATCAACTTGATGATGATGAAGTGTACGTGCAACCAGGCTTTAATGAAAGGCTGTCGCTTCCTCCTGTTAGATGGTCTGAGCCTGAACTTGGTGACTTAACAACTTTTATGAGGCCTGTCTTTAAGTACTCGCAATGGTGGGTAGACCAGCAATTTCAAATTTTGCAGCAACGGAATGTGCCATTCACATATGACTTGATGGGCGGGGCAAAGTCGTGTTCTTCTAATGCCGGCACTTCTCAGGGAGATGAACTAGCCGAGGCTGCCAACCCAAAAAAGAGAAAAGGTAAGGAAAAGGCAGTAGATGAGGAACCAGTCCAGAAGAAATCCAAGCCCCTTCATTCAACCACATCCAGAAATGTGGAGGAGTTACTGATCATGGAGGAAGAGTCATGGGGACAATTTAAAATTCCCTCGCCAGTTCTAGAAAGGGACATGGAGCCAATGCAGCTAGAAGATGATTATCATCATTCCCCTACAGGCATGGAAATTTATGAGTTAGATGATGATATAGATGTCATAGGAGGCGACTTCCAAGAGGGAATGATTTCAGCCCTCAAAGGAATTCAAGAAGATCCATCTGTGCAGGAAATTCGGGACATACAAGACATTCTAGATGATCAGGTAGATGGAGTTGAACAGTCAACAATCCCAGATTGGCTAAAAGAAAGACTTAAAATCAAGGTACGAGTACAGATACCAGAAGAAGATGATACTGCAGACTTCTTGGCAAGGCTAGAACAAAATGTTACAAAGAAGCTAGCCAAGAAATTCTCTACAATACAAAGAGATGAAGCTAGTAACCGTACTGTACAAATTGCAATGTCTACAGTTGAGAAACCGCACGATGAAATTGCTCCAAGTGAATATGTCATCACAATCATTGATATTGGTCCAACAACAAAAGGAAAGGAAGTTGAGGACCTGGATAATTCTGTTTCCACCATTAAATCCAGGCTAGAAAAAGAAACTTTGAAGAAAAGAGACTACAAAATGGAGATCGAGCGACTAAGGGAATACATTTAGCATTTAACAAAGCTGCTCAATCAAGGTGACCAATCAGCCCCTCCACTTCCAAACTCATCGCAGGAACCAGTAAGAAATTTAGAAGAAGAGTTGACTACTGCCAAGGAGACCAAAGAATGGATGGTGGGGAAAGAGGAAGAAGTAAGGGCATTCGTTGAAAAGTCGGCATATGTTCGTGGGCAAACTTCTTCTCTACTCTCACGAGTTGTAAACTTGGCGGAAGCATGGGATGGCATCCAAGACATTCAAAGTAAAATCATCCCATGGCTTCAAGAGATAAAGGGAATTCCTAAGCAGAGATTGATTGATGAAAAGATCATTGCAGCAAGAGCGGCATATGATTTCAGCAACTAGTATTGTGCACTGATTTCACGCGGAGAAGTCTTGGAGAAGGTAAAAGCAGAAAGTGCTAAAATTGAAGAACAGGTGAAAGGAATCCAAAATAAAATTTTCCACATGGCTATGGATGTATTAGACAAGCATATTGTCTGAGAAAATGACTTGCAATCGAGCAATATGAAGAATGAAGTTCAAAGGATTTTCTCCACCGGGCCAATCTTGAAAGAGAATTTGACTAAGGCATTTGACTTCCTGACCATCTGAAACACCTTCCTGCAGCAAGAGTCGGAATGGATGATCACCTTTGCCGAATGTGCAGATAGTCTAGATTTGCTGGAGTACAAAGTCAACACATTGTCGGACATCACCATCAAGGAAGTTAAAGCCATTGTGTCCAGATTCATTGAACGGAGCAATATGGAAGCAGATAAAGACACAACTCTCAGTGGATGACTCATCTGTTTGTTAACAAATTGATATTTAGGCAACCCTAATTAGGGTTATGTTGTTTTAAATCTGGGCCATTAATCTTGGCCATTCATTGTATTCAAAAACTCTATAAGTACCCCACTCTCTCATTTGATAATGATTAGAAAATTAGATTATAATTGGAGGTTAGAAATCAGAGATTAGAAGATAGAATAGAGAGATAAGATTGTAGAGCATAGATAGTATAAATAAGAGAGTTTTATGAAATTGTTGCTGAAAACTATTCTGACAATAAAGTTCATAATGCATGAGATGCTTTGAATCCTTTCATTGTCAAATGGTTGCATGGTTGCATATTTCTCTTTCTCGTAGAATGGATTTAGATTAGAATTTTATTTAAATGTATGTTAGTGGAATGATAGATTGATAGTAAAGATTAGAGAAACTTGGCTCATACTTTCGTCGGATGGATGCTTTTCATTCGATGCGTAAAGTTAGACTGAGCTTTTGAGGTGGATGCTTCAATGTTTGCTTCGAATAATGTTGTTCTATTGATGGTATTGTTCATAGTGAAGAAATCTTAAGCACAAATCCCAGAAGATTGCACTTGCTTTGTGTAGTTGTCGTTTTGCATGGCGAAACAAAGTATGGTTTTGTTTAGTTTCACTCAATCCTTGCAGTCTCTTGATTCCATAGGAATAGTATGGGATTTCTAAACCCCTACTTCTTTTTTATTTTTTTATCTAAAATCAGGAAAGTCAAAAAATATAACACTGCATTCGAATATTTGCTTTCAAGTAACTTACTAGAGTAAATCCCTTTGGGTTACCAGCAAAATCACAATGACCATAGAGCTTATCCACACCCCAACTTACGAAACATTGGAATTACCGTGTGACCTTTCTTGCAATCTTAGCACAAGAGGTAGTTTTTCAAGAGAGGATAAAGCGTCTCTGGATTCTTTATTCTAGAGTGTTTGGTGTGTCATAAAACACACATCAACAGGTTCTTAATTTGATGAGAGATCACACCCACAAGAAAGAGTTGGTAAGATCAAGTGTCACAAAGTTTGCAACGATTTTCCTAACGCTACAAAGTATTATTGGTTCGTTGACTTCTTTTTAAACAGATATTTGTGAGTCAAGCATGGCTAGACTCTTCTTATTCAAAAAGGCCAAAAGGAGAGAGGATTGGAAAAATAGTCTTTGACAACCTTTTTGCACAAAGAGCTACAGAGATCATGAAAGTAACCTCAAAAATTTGAATTTAAATTCAAATTGAATATTTTATTTTTTAACTTAAGTCTTTCATTATAAATTTGTAACATTAATCTTTTTGTATTTGTAAATTGTAGGTGTCGGAGCCCTTGATTAGAGTTCTTTGTTTGGTAGATACGAATCAAAACCTAATGGGGTATATTTATGAGGCCATGGATAGTGCCAAAGAGTCCATCAAAAATTAGTACAAGAGGGACAGACTCAAATTTGATCTCATATGAGAGATCGTTGATAAGAGGTGGAACAATCAACTCCAACAACCCATCCATGCAGCAAGGTACTTCCTCAACCCTCATTTTTTCTATTTAGACACTTTCTCAAATCCTAATGGAGAGGTTATGGAGGGCCTCATGACATGCATTCAGAGGATGGCACCCCAAGTTGAGGTGAGACCTCATTGTTCATGAATTGTAAAGTTACAAGGCTAGAAAGGATAGGCCCTTTTCTTCAGAGCTAGCTACACAAGGAAGAACCACTCAAACACTAGGTATAAAATTTGGAGTCTTTACTTCACATGCATCTTACAAGTTACAAATTTCAAATTTACAACTATTGATAATTTGATAAAATATGCTTTGGCTTTGCTTTCTAACTATTCAATATTTTATTTTGTAGAGTCTTGGTGGACAAATTGGGGTGCAAATACCCCAAATCTCCAAAGACTTGCCCTCTACATTTTATGCCAACCATGTAGTGCATCCAACTATGAGCGCAATTGGAGCTTGTTTAAGTCCATCCACACAAAAAAGAGGAACAAATTAGCTCAAAACGCCTCAATGACTTTGTCTTTATGCAATACAACCTTCGGTTGCGCACAAGAAGGGTAGAGGACGAATCATGGGATCCCATTGATTTGGATGAGATAGATCCTTATAATGATTGGACGAGGTGAGATGAGCAACCTCCATTATTTACTAAAGATGAGATTCTCATGTTTGAGAGACAAGAATTGGGAGATGTGAGTGCAGTAGGAGATGTAGGATTATATGACATTGATGAGGCTAAGGAGGCATCATTGCCATCTACTACTAGGATGGAGGTCAATTTGTTGCCTTCCATGCCAAGCAAGGAGCCACAGTAGACTCCAAGGACTAGAACCTCTACCTCTCCCCTAGTTCTCTATAGATTAGGGAAGAGGAAGATGTAAAATGTTGTATTTACTTTTAGTTTTACTATTTTCATTTTGTCATCTATCTATTGTATCAGGCTATCAACCATCAGGATTTCGCATGATGATGCGATTTTATACTCAATTTGCATTAGAATCAAGCAAATTTAATAGAAAACACTTTTCTACTCATTTATGGACTCATTGGATACATCTTGTCATTGAATTTTGCAACAAAAAAAATGTGTTTCTAAAAAATTTAAGCAATTTTTTAATTCGAGTCTGAGTTTTCCAACTATGTAATGGCATAATGTAATGCCAAATTACTGCCTGTGCGTTCAAGTTTATAAATTTAATAACAATGTATTCAACATAAATTTTCAGCTGATAATTCTAGGGAAAGAAAAGGCCCTCGGTCTATAGAAAAATTGAGCAATTATTGAACCATATGGGAAAAGGTATTGAAATAGAAAAGCATGATAAAATCAAATCTGGGTGAAGAAAAAAGAATACCTGCTTCCTATAATTACAACCTCTATTGCTTTTGTAGTACAAAAGGAGGCCACTTTTTAAGATCATGGCAGCTTGCCGCACCATTGTATCTACATCAAATAGACAAAGATTTGATCAAGCTATAGTGTGCATATCCACATATCTTAAGCAAGAAATTTTACCAAACATTGAACAAACAGAAATAAAAACTCAAGGATGTGAGCAGTTTATCTATTGTGAGAGTAACAGATCACAAAGTAACTACTCAAATGTGCCATTAAATTGAATGATCCTCGCAACATAGTTTAACATAACATTTTGCAGACAACTCATCTGGCTTACTCTATAAAGAAAATGGACACATCAAGTAATAATAACCTTCTAGACGAGAAAAAAATACTTACCATTGACAATGATAACAAATATAGCATGCCAAAATGGTGGTATGGTCTTTGGGGGAAGCATAAGAAGTGGGTACCACAGGTCATCATTCTTATACCACCAATAAACTCCAGCGACATGCAACACAAGGACTGACATAATACCAATCAAAGCTGATATTTTTCTTTCACCCTGAATGAGCCAAGAACCTGTGTTAGCCTGAATAACCTAAAGATACTAAAAATTCAGCTCAATGCAAATAAACCCAAACTAAAATGTGATAAGTAAATACACTCTTACTACTACATTAAGAGACTAAGTTACAGGAAATACTGCTCCACCCTCATTTCCATTTCAGATACTGCTGAAGAAACTAAAACTTCCCAAGAATGCGTGGGAAATAAACAGAAACTTGTCTAGCAACCTTTCCAAAAACTGGAATGCTGTTGGAAACAGCTCATGTCATTTCCAACACAAGTCTTGTCTGACAATGCATTTAACATCCACAAATGGCAATTTTTATGTAAGAAAACATTTTCAAATGCATTTGAATATTAATTTATCATGGTAACAGTTAAATGCTACGAAATAATTTGGAGAGAGCCCACTACACTTGCAAAACAAATTTGCAATAAGTCACACTACATTTGTGATGATGTCATAGCCATGCATGAAGGAAATATGAATGTTTCGGGAGTGAAATGCTAGTCAGACAACCTATTTTGTGATGAAGCAAACTTTTAGCCCTAATGATTTAAAAAAGTTTAAAATATCAGATATTTTTGTCCTCATTTTTCTTGTCCAAGGTGCATTTTAAAACCTAGAGAAGGCAATTTGTGTAAGACAAACCTTTAGAAAAGCATTTGATTTTTTACTTATCATCTTAAATGCTACAAAATACTTTCGCCCTTTCGCCCATTAGATTTACAAAGCACAATTTGCACCATATTGCACTAGATTTTTTATAATGTCGTGGCCATACATGAAGGAAATAAGAGTGTTTTGGGAGTTAAACACAAGTTTGACAGCTTTTAATGTGGTGCTACAAACTTTGGTCTATTAGCCCTGACAGATAAATTTTAAAAAAATAAAGGTAATAAATATAGTTGTCCTCATTCATTAAAATAGGTAATTGCGCAGAGCAATTCCATTGTTCTAACATCTTAGGTCAATTGATGTTTAAATTTTGGTCTTAATTTATGGCATGTATTATTTGTTGCAAAAATAAGCATATGTTTTTTGAACTCCTTTTTTAATTTTCAAATTTATTCAGTTAATGTTCCACTTCGCTGTTTATAGAGGGTTTGACACCTCACATTTTGGATGTTTCCCTTTTGGAAAGTGTATTTATCTTCAAGTGTCCTGATCTATCAAAGATGTATGTTACTATGTTAAATCCTTCTAACCACATCCAGTTATTTATGGATATCAACTTCTCTCCTTCCTTTGTCTCCTTCCTTCACCATAAAAATCCATACAGAAATACTATAAAGTTATAAACTATGGAAAAGAACGTTAGGAAAATGACAATTGAAACTATCCCCTCAAAGATACATAAGAGAGAAAACGAGTCCCAGGCTCTTGCAAACAAAGACAAATATGCTTAAAATGTCCAAAAATGAACATATCAAAACAATACGGTTAAAGACAATCAAATTAACGCTTTACACAGAGGTCTCTTCTGACTCTTATAAGCAGCAGTCCTATTGAACCTAAACAATGAATGCATTAAACACACTACTCAAAGACTAGGACATTATAGACACAAATCCATAATTTTTCAAGCATATATATCCTATAAAATCACACTTTAAATGAATGGTAGACATTCTGATACACAGTGCATACTGCAAATATTCAGGCACCACATAAGTTGCAGTAAAGAGCATACTACAAAAAATAAGGAACAAAACACTAAATAGTTTCCTAAGTCAATAACACATTGCACATTGACCAAGGAATTTGTGTTGCTTATTCAGACTTTGGCCTCAGCCATTTCATTCGACATAATGCCAAACTAATATGCACCTTTCACTACAAGTGCATAAATAATTGAAATTTTACGTCAGACTGGCTCAAATTCCTCAAATACTTTACACACAGACAGGAATGCAAGACCAATCACTTTGTCAATATCTCTTTGGCATAGCCGTGATTCACAAAAACCTTCATTTTTTATCATCAATCAAAATACCTAAATCTTAAATTGACATAAGTCTACTGGTCCATGGTGACACATCCCTAGGACCAAGGTATGCTTCCTGGACATCTGGAACATTTTTTGGCTGGGGAACACAGACCGGACACCCTCCTCTCACCTGTCCCTTCTTTTTTAGAAGTACTGGACAGCTCCAGGACATCACCTATAAGGAGGGGCATCTAAGGGACACCCACTATTATTTTTCAATTTGTTAGGGCACTCTGGTTTTCCTGGAATGATCACAAGACATCATGACGTCACTTAACTCTCCTGCAAAAATCAAGGGATCCTCCACAACTTTCTCAGTGATGCATTCAGGAAATTATCGACTGCTCATTGAGCTTCAATGAAATACAATGTTGCTAGAACACAATAAGCCCTCTACACATTCTCTGAGATCCTTGCAAGCATAGTCTGTTATTTCTGCTTGTTTTCCAGTAATGGAACACTCTAACAGACCGGATGAAGCAACAGTGACGAGATTAATCGTAACTTCATGCCATGCTCAAATTGAATCTCCCACATTGTTGTATATAATGCCACATCTCCTATTTGTCTTCTCTAAAGTTTTAGCATCCAGTGCCTTATATTATCCCTCAGCTATAGACTAGTCACATTAGTGGTCAGTGCCACCCCACTGGCCATTTCCCTAGTATCTTTTTCCCACCCATGCCTGGGCTTGTGATTGTTCAACTTCAACATGCACCCACATCAACCAACACCAACCTGTCAACTATATCATGGAGAATAGAAAAATAAATAAAAATGATATAAAAGAAAGCCTAAAGACTAAAGGGTCGGTTTGCCCTATCTACGTCACTATTAATGCATCGAGGTTATGATATGCTATTAATCTATAAATTGGTTATGTTTGAGAGCATTTGGTTCTTCTCAACACACTGTAAAGTATAAAGTCTAAGCATATGAGCAAATCCCATTTCTAAAATATATTATAAAATTATACATGTTATTTTTTAGACAGTTTGCAATGTCTACTTCTTTGCTTAAACCTCATTTTGCACTACAATGGTATAATTAATTCATTAAAAAATGTATGAATCCAACTTAACTGAAACTCTCCACAATATTGTCTTTAAAATTAAAATATTCATTTTTATTATTTTTTGTATATTATTTTAATAGCCTTTCCCCTGCCTGTAATGGCCAACCCCGTTCTGAGTTTTTGACTTTAGACTTTTTGTTCAATGTTTTCAGTTTAGTCTGTGGTCCGTTTTATCGAACTTATCTCATAACATTGCATTAAAAAAATGAACAGCTCACAAATAGAAGTATGCATGAACAAAGAGATAATTTCTGAGTTTAATTTCCAAATTCAGAATAACAGAGTATGTAAAATCTGATAACACAAATCAGAATTTCTCTGCTTTATACTGAACTGCAATTATATGACAAATTCAAGAGAACACTTCAGACTTATTGCCTAGATTCCCTGTGCAAAGTTCGGTGCTAAAATGAGCAGATTTGATACTCAGAAAAGTGTACAGACGTATGTGAAATCAGAATTAGATGGCCTCTACTCAGCTCGTTACAGGACTTGGAACTGAACATACATTCTCAGAAAATATCCAAAGACTGGTACATGAATTCATTCCCCATAAACCCTCCTATTTGCAAGTTGACTATCAACAAAAACTTATAGCCAAACCCTTACAATGCAATGACTGAAATACAGAACTAGTAATGACAGATTAAGAGTTCTCAGACCTGGAGATTAGCACGCAAGGTCTGCAATCAGCTTGAGATAAGTGCAACATTGCCAGGTACAGACTCTAAACCATGACCTTCCTTCCTGAACATACTAACTCTCCATAAAGGCCACACACATCTCAATCCAGCCTCAAACAATTTCTAGAATGCCCAGAAAAGATCAGACATCACAAATCTGCAAGAGGATAAGTGCAACCAGGGCTTCAAGACTCACGCCATGCAACAAATGCTCAGAACGACCCTCAAACTGGTCTGTACATGCTGAAGAAACTCACGCCATGCTCCAACTATCATATCCAGTCCCAGCTCAACCACAAATTCCAACACCTAGGGTTTCCAAATAACACGACCTCAGAGAAAGAATGAATAGCAGAGTATATAAAGTCATTGTAGCTCAACAAGAACAGGAAGAACTAGCACTATTGTTGAAGTCTTTGCTCAACACAAACCCTTACTCCAATCCAACCAGAAGTACATTCGTTCAACACCAATTTTGCCACTGAAAATGACTCCCAAATATTGCAATGAAGCTCCTATAGAAAGCCTGAGTAACTTCCTCCACAAATCCAGCTAGGGTAGATAGCTTCACTACCGAAACTGGAGCCAAAGATGAGGGTTTCCGTCCTCAACCAGCTACACACAATAAACTGGAAACAATCCAGCAAAGTCTCTTTAAGTTGTCAAATCCATCATAACCAAATGAGAGCCAAAAAGCAGATTAAATAGAAGTGGAGGGAGAAATTAGGGAAACCTCCCATTTGAATCCTTTTCCCTCAAAAAAAACTTTTAATATATTTGCTTTATACTTTAGAAAATAATCAAATATTCTTCAAAAGGGCGTCCTACTCAAAAGGAAACTATTTTACCTTATTAAACCTTCTAAAACAAGGTTAAGATATCTCATTAGGCACCAAGGTACTTTTTGATGACCACCTACCCCCTCACTTAAAATAACTTAAATGACTTATAAAAAGCGATTATTAAATAATTCAACCTTAGACTCTCCAACGCCACCATAGAAATAACACTGCTAAGGACACTAAGAATCTGAGACCAATTTCTCGAAATAGACTTACTATAAATAGCAACTACTAAAAATAGTAAGTGCTCACCAAATAACAAACTTGCCAAAACATTAAAGCCCGTCGGACAACTCCAACATACTACCCAAACAGGAAACCCTACATTGCACTGCCGCCCTGACCAATTACTAAATATAGTACTTACTAAAAATAGTAAGTGAGTCAGAACCACACTAGCTCAAAGGAGGACATCAAAAATGGGGACATTACACTCCCATCTCCAAACTCCAGAAGCTTTTAGCTGTCCTTGAAACTCATCCCCCCATCCAAGAAATGCAAAGAAACACTACATAGATCCAAAGTTCAATCAGCCTTCTCCTTCATGATTTAAAGTCATTTCATGTTCTAATGCCATAAGATGAGAACTTCTTTTCCCCATTGTGGGTATCTTTTATAGACTATTTTTTTAAAAGTGGCTAATTTTTACAAATTAGAAATAAATTATATTCACCAGTTATCAAATTATTTAAATAATATTAGCCAAGTTTTCCTGTAAAATGTACATAAACTTGTCAGATTCCACAAAATATATATGTGCTAGTAGTAAATTCCATGAGTTTTCTCAAAAATCCATCTACAAGATATATCTTGCATTTTTAATTTTTTTGAGCTGCAAATATGTCTTCCATTCTAGTTATGAAAAATTTGCATTCCTTATAGTTTTTCACTTTTTTGGGATAGGCAACATCCAAATATCCCCCCATCCCTGAAATGCAAAGAATGCGTAGGTCTGAAGTTCAATAAGCCTTTCCTTGATGATGGAAAGCCATTTCATGTTCTAATGCCATAAGATGAGAATTTCTTTTCCCAATTGAGAGTGTCTTTTATGGGTTAATTTTGATAAGTGTTAATTTTATACAAATTTCAATTAAATCATATTCACCACTTAGAAAAAAAAAATTAATTTATTTTCCAAGTTCTCCTATCAAATGTACATAAACTTGTCAGACACGCCAAAATATACATGTACTAGTACTGAATTCCATGATTTTCCTCAAAAATCATCTACACGATAAAGATATATCGTGCATTTTTTGAGCTGCAAATTTTGCCTTCCATTCTATATTATGAAAAAAATTGCATTAATTAAAGCTTTTCTTGCATGACAATGTCTAAATAAGAATGAAATATTAACACATGTGCACATGTGCATGGGAATTTTTGTACACAGCTTGCAAACACATAAGAGAAAGCTGACACAGGCCATAATAAGAGTTATTTCTATTATTAAATAAGATTTATATCACCATATTTAATTTCATTTAACAATTCATTATAATTTCAAAGAGTAATAAATTCAACAAGAAGCAAAGTACAACGTCTACCACCAACAGTTGCTAATTATGCTCAGTCTCTATGTTTTAAGACTATTTAAGTGAATTATCTAAGCAAAACAAAGGGCTCCCACCACCACCAAAAGTTGTTCATTATGCCCAGCCTCTGCATTTTAAGTACATTATCCAAGCAACAAAATGGGATCCCACCAAACTGATAACTAACAGAATTTGCTGCTATCCAAAACACAACTCAGTCACATACACAATACAGATTATATAAATAAAATTTAAATACTAATTATAATTTTGTATGTGTTTAGATTGGCATTATTGCTAGAAATTTAATATTATTTCAACGGTATATTATTGTTTGGATATGATTGTGGATGTATGTAGGAGAAGTTGACGGAAAATCAGTTCTGTGAATGCAAAGAAAGCAATACATAGGATATATTATCTTGTCATGTTTCTTTTAAGTTGTGAATCATTCTGATACCTTCAGTTTCATCCTACCTTTTTCACATTTGCCATTAAATGTTCCTTGACTAATTTGAGTTTATAAAGTTGATCTTCACGCTTTCAAGTACAGAGGCGGCAACAGAGGTAACCATAATAGTAGTGAACCTCTGGTCATGACAAGTTCCAGATTTTAAACAGTGGCCACATTGAAATGACCCCTTACACAATTTTCATTTTAAGAGAAAATAACACATGACTCAAAACAATGCATTTTTCCTAGCAGGAGTGTAGCAAATATTCTTTGATATTGTAAATGCTAGTCCAATGTTTTCCAAACCACAAATTAGCCCTCCACAATTTCACTTGTTTTCTAGTATCACCTATCTATAAGAAGACTTAATCCATTTGAATCCAATATCGAGTTTTTCCATATTCATAACTATTATAAGAGTATGTACTTCACATAAAAATATATCATAATAATGACTACTGTAAAGTTTTCTCATACACTTCAAAGACTTTTTAAACAAAAATTTAACTGCCTAATTGGTTATGTCAGCTTCAACAGAAAGGCACCAAGCCTATTCAAAATATCATTTTTCTGTGCCATATTTGATATAGTGTTCCGCTGTTGATGGAGTTGTTACAATTTACAACTAAGTCCACCCCTAACCCAAGAATTAGCATCAGCTGGTCTCCATTGTCATGTCCCCAAAATTGTAACACATTGAAATGCAAATAAATGAAAAAATAACAAAATACATATTAGCGATTTAATGCTAGGAAGTATTGAAGTACAAATAACAAATCAAATAAATATCAATATATAAATATAAGCAATTTAAATATTATTATTATAATTATAATTATCATAGATAATATTATAATTATAATACAAAATAGAATAATAGATATTATTTGTAAATATCATAATAATAATAATATTCACAAGAAAATAATATTATTTGAAAGTGACTAAACCTAGTTAAATAAATAAAGAATAATCCTAAAGGCACAGATTCTAATAAAGAGACATATTAAATACCATAAACAGCAGCAACAGCGATTACAATCACTATATTACAAGCAGCGATTAAAGAACAACAGCAATTACTTTATGCTGAAGGGGGTGCCTTGAATCCAAAAGGCATGTACTTTGACCAACAGCTATAACTCTTGGGCATGTCAAGTGGGATATAAAGGCAGAAAATCCCAAACAAGAGAGGCATCGATTAGGGAATAAGGAAAAAGATCAACTAAGCAGAAGTCAGTATTATTTATTTCAGAGTTTCTGAATTATATCAGTTAATATCATTTGTCTGTGGGTTGCAATTAATATATTGGTGATAGATCATCGATTAGGAAATAAAGTAAGATATCTACTGGCAACAAGGCTTCTGTTTGTATTGTAAGTTGATATAATTGAGATGGAATAATTAAAAGATATAATGTATTGTTAATAGGATCAAATGGAGAACCTATGTGTTCTCTAATGGAGGACCACGTGTCCTATAATGGAGAACCTATGTGTTCTATGATGGAGGACCAAGTGTCCTATAATGGAGGACCAATGTGTCCTATAATGGGGGACCAAGTAGTCCCAAAGAGTATTCATAGTTCACTACGTATTACTAATGTGATTATTGCAAATACGAATTCAGTTAGTTTATAAGGAGCCCAATCATGAGGGAATGGAAGGGGATGGAACGATGTGGGAATTGGAATCCTCAGTAAGTAGGACTAGGCCACCTCGTATGAATGGCATGCGCCGCATGAGGTCAAGGAGGCTAAGACACCCCATCAAACTCCCCCCTGTCAAACTCCCCCCTCTTCCATGCTCCCCCATGATTGAGCATCCTCAAGGTGGAGTAACAATCAAATTAATGAATTTACGTAGAATTATTAATGTTAATCATGATATCCTATTTGTTAAGTGATTATTGTAATTGATTTCTAACTTGTCTGCATGGATTAAACCGAGCCAAGGTACTCTCTAAATCCACTAATTGATTGGAAAATCGATAATTTAGGTTAAAATTGATATGACCCCAATTAGGGGACATTACATCCATCCCCCAATAGATTCCTAAAATTCAATTTTCATGGCACATATCATGGTAATCTGTGTCTCTCAGAAGTGGATTGCATCATCCCAAATGATGATGGATCTTTGATATTTGCAGCTTCTAAGAAACTTCAGGAGGGCACCACCAATTAAGCTGAGACCCAAGTTCTTCTCCTGGGACTCCAGGTTTCCCAAAAATTTGGACTTTCTATGGTTCAGCTGGAAGGAGATTCTATGAATATCGTCAACACAGTTAAAGAAAGACATTCTCAATGCTCAAAAGCAGCTAATGTACTTCAAATTGTTTGGTCCTTGTTAGATGGGCCAACATTTTTCTCAATCCAACACTGCTTTCAGGAAATTAACCGCAAGGCTGATATTCTTGCAAATTTCACAATTGACAATTAATCTTTAGCAGCTATCCTTGTGCGTGGATGGATTCACTCACAGCTTTCCACCCTTCACCAACTCAGTTCCTATTACAACCACACTAAAAGAACCCATATTATTGAAAGATAGTGCCTCATTATAACATGCATGAATTATTATGGAATGAAACTCAGCTTGTTGAAGCAGATTATATCTGGCGTGGGGAAGGTGGCATTTTCTTTCTGTTCTGCATCTCCGTTGTTGAGTTCTCTGATGGAGTCCAAGGTTTGCTTACGTTCCAAGAAGCACCAAATCACCTTCCTTGGTACTGCGTCAAAGCTGCAACTAGGTAAAATTTGAATACCAAGCATGGTGTAGTGTTGCATGCTCTTGTTAAGAAAGATTTTCTTCTGAGCTTGGAAGACACCTTGGTGGAAATAGATGCCTGGTCTGGTCTATGTCTCCCAATCATGGGATTGAAGATGAGAGGGCTTGTGCCAATTGCTGCTCATAGGGAGCTCGAGGCTCATTTCTTGACACTGGTAGAAGTGGTTGTGGATCTTCAGAATCGAGTCAGGCCTCCTTCTATTTTTTGCTTTTTCAATTACAACAAGGATAGCATTAGTACACAATCGTTAGGGTTAGCATTTAAAACCAAAGGATGCTGATATAACTCGACGTCAAGCATGTGCTTTCCAAACCGAGACGGAGTGGGAGCTAGCATATGACGGAGATGTTAAAGATGCTGAATTAACTCGACGTCAAGAATGTGCTTTCCAAACCAAGATGGAATGGGAGCTACCATATGACGGAGATGCTAACTATGCTGAAAGTAAACTCAACACCAAGTATGTGCTACCCAATTCCAGAGTGGAAATGAGGCGACCATATGGCGGAGATATACAGAAATACAATGCAGCTTCAGAATGTAAAGTAAGATTAAGAGAAATGCTGACAGTACTACTGTGCAGCTTACAAAATATCAGAAGATGCCTGCAATAAACAAGATTAGAAGCTCTCCACTGCTGCAATAATAGATATGATCATTCCAAGGTTAATTATGACCTTCCAGATACAACTCTTCACCAAAATGCAGATTACTCAAGACTGATATAACAGAACAACAACGTAATATGCATAACCAGCAACCCTAGAATCCACTAAAATGCTCACAACTCACTCAATACTTGCCAGAATGACATGAGACCTGATGCAAACGAAAGCTATAATGATGGCAATGAGGACTAGACCAAGAAACAGCTAACAAATCGAAGTATTCTTTTTTCTAAACATTTGCCAGGCAGACCAGAATGGTGCGGCCAATAGAGAGAAGCGATTTTGCTTTTAAAAAATAAACACTCAATATTAAAATCTGAATCTTTGCAAGAAGGGTCGCCCCTATCAAGGAAACTCAATGAATCAATACCCAGAACGACTGTATTTTTATTTTCAGATTTATGAGTGAAACTACAGATTCAGCTTGACTTCAGCAACTTCAAAATGAGATTGAAATGCAAATCTAGAACTCCAAAAATGCAAGATACTCAACTGAAATGCAAGACAAACCTATTACAAACTATCTCTCAACTAGTTGCTATCTTTCAAGCAAGAAGAAGAGCCAAGCTAGGAGGCATTCATTCCTCGAAGCAATCCCAAAGCCATTCCGGCAGCATAACAATATCATAAAACATAAGATGATCCAAAAGAAGAGAAGGAACCTCCTTTATAGAATGAAGAGAAGACTCTGGAGGCTTCTAGAAAGTGTGCCCTAATCCCAAGCTGCTTTTAGGTTTAATCTTTGACCAAAACTCTTTCTTCAAAATGGCGTACCTTCCTTGAGAGATATAAATCACTTCTCTTTTTTTAAATAAAATATAAACTCCTTCAAATAGGCGTCCATTTTCCCTTGAGCAATTATAAACTTTAGGAATATAAAAATATTTCCTTCATGAGAAAATACCCCTCAAAGTCCCCTTCTTTAAAACAACTGTTAAGTTATATCACTAGGCCAAGGGTATTTTTAAAATAAAACATTTTGACTTAAAATAACTTATTTCTCCAAAATGAACCCCTTAAGCCAAAAATGAGAATTGCCCAATGAACTGCCAGAAGAGGAAAGTCGACTGAGCTGATGCTGACTGGATCACTGCTAAAAATAGAATTTACTAAAAATAGTAAATTCCTGAAGGTGCTCAGAATGCCGAACCGAAACCACCAACGCGAAGCTCTCAGAAAACCCAGAAGGAATCCGAAATCCAAGTTCAACATTTCCAAGTGCAAGCTCCGCAAAAAGACGAAAACATCCTCCAAGAAGTTTGGAAACCCTGATTCGAGCTTCTGCTTAGCCTACGAGTTCCCAGAATTAGGCTAAATCCAAAAAAAAAGCATAGGGCTAAATTGGGGACATTACACAAACACATGCTGAAGGTTTTGCAAATGTGGTAGCAAGCTAAGTGGGCTTGATCTTGGCGGAAAGTCTATGGTTAAGCGCACTTGTGTCAGAGTAGAACTAGGATGGATGACCTCCCAAGAAGTCCTAATGCTTCACCTCTGTGAGCATCACCTAGATGCAATTAGTGCTAACCAGATTGTTGATGCTTGAGAGATGGATTCATGTGAAACACCACTCATAAAAAATGGGTCAGAGAGTTTGACTCAAAAACTACATAATTGTGATTTAGTCAGGAATCAAAAAAATGAAGAAAAAATTGTTGTTTTTTATATGTCAAGAACATTTATTTGTATAGAAATAGAGACAATGAAGAGAAACGAGAGTTTACGCCATAAATTTTGGAATATAGTTTCTTTCATTAATTTTCAGATAGCTGATTACATTTCTCAATGCACAGTACATTACTACATACATACGTAAAATAATTATTAATTAGTTATTTAATATTTATTACTCCTTGTGTATTAAGCCACCTTATGTGGCGATGTGTCACTTGAAGAGGGAGTTGAACTCTTCAAGGTTGTGTGGCATTCAATCAACTCCTCAAGATCAAAATCTGCATCCCCCAAGATACCAACAACAGAGCAGAATCCATAGGCTTGGTGGAAGGCCTCAAACTTGCAACTTCATTCAATGTCTCATCTTGAGCTTAAATAACATTCAAAAGTGATCATTAGGGCCATGATTAGGGATCAATATCTAGATTAGAAGGAAGGAAGAGAACTCACAACTCAAATGATTCATGTTTCTTGGTCTCATGTATACAGAGAAGGTGATCAGGCAGTTGATTTTCTCACCAACCTCATCTTTAGACTTGGTTGACACCCTCTCGTCTCCCCTCCCATCAAGCTGACCTGTACTTGAAGATATTGGACTCTTTAACTCCATTGTTTTTTTAGCTGGTTTGGTCTGGTTCATTTGGTTTAGTTTCCACCGAATTTGTGCTTGCTGATGTGGGTTTTGTGTTCATGTTGCTCTGCTTGGTTATCTTTGTTGTGGAACTATGCTCCCATATTTTATATGTTGTAATTAATGGTTATTTTCTCATCATTGTTGTCTACTGTTTGGGCTCAATTTTGTTATTTTGGGCTTCTCTGCACTGGGGTTATCTGCTATTGAGTTTCAAATTGGGGATATGTATAAATTTATAAAACCTATTTTGCTAATCAATGGCCAGGGAAAACACACAACCCCATTAGCATATCCAATAAAAAATCAATTTCAGACATCAGAATTGTTCTGGCTTATGAATGAGTATAATAGACCAATCTTGTAATGTTTGAATTGCTGAATACAACCATATCCAAATGTCTCCTGGAAAATTTCCATTCTTGCCACTCTAACACTAATAGTAACTCCAACTATAGAATATTGCTAAGTTGCCGGTTTTGGTACTGGGTCAGGTATGGCTACGAGGTTCTGGTACACTGGTATGGCCATAAAAAAATCTTGGGTACAGCTGTATAATATATGTATGTGCAAAAGAATTTAAAAATACACAGAATTGTAAATACATGTGATACAGATATATCATATAATATTATATTTTGAATTTTTGATAGTGTGATACTTCATCATTGATCAATGGTAGTAATAAAGATAAATGTCAATTGATAGTTCAAATTTTCAATATTATGTCATATATCATATATTTCCAAGACGATTCAAAAGAAAAATCATTACAATTACAAAATTTGAAAATATTTAAGTAATACAATCAAAAATTTGTATCTTGGTCTTCAATCTTCATCAAAAGCATCTAGATCAAAGTACCCTTAGAGAAAAACCAACTATTTTTCAAAATGCAAAAATGGCATAACAAGAATGAGTTTGTGTAAATAGGGTTGTGTTTGTCAAACAACAAACATAAGGGACATGTTTTAGGTTTAGGTGCTTTTTAGGGTTTTTTTATGTTTTAAATTTGTAATGTTTAAAAAAACTTCTTAAATTCATTTGTCATGTCCCCAATATCGTAACCTATTGAAATACAAACACTAAATAAAATTTCAATTTAAATATTATTATAATAATATTATATCATAAGATAAAAACAAAATACATATTAAAATAATAAATATTAGTAATTTAATTACTAATTCTCACAAGATAATATTATAACTAAATAACCAAATGTAATATTATAAATATAAAATATCAAACAATTTAAATATTCTAATCATAATAGAAAAAATTAATATAAAATACACAAATATATAAAGTATGAAATAAGGTTTAGGTGCTTTTTAGGGTATTTTTATGTTTTAAATTTGTAATGTTTAAAAAAACTTCTTAAATTCATTTGTCATGTCCCCAATATCGTAACCTATTGAAATACAAACACTAAATAAAATTTCAATTTAAATATTATTATAATAATATTATATCATAAGATAAAAACAAAATACATATTAAAATAATAAATATTAGTAATTTAATTACTAATTCTCACAAGATAATATTATAACTAAATAACCAAATGTAATATTATAAATATAAAATATCAAACAATTTAAATATTCTAATCATAATAGAAAAAATTAATATAAAATACACAAATATATAAAGTATGAAATAAATAAACAAATAACAAATATAAAAATAAAATAAATAAATAACAAATAAGACTAAATATAAAAATGTAAAATAGGCAACTATATTATTATCATGTCATAAAAGAGCACCCATTCTATGGAATCGTAGAATGTGGAATAATACATAAGCAGGGATCATTTATCTTAGCCAGCGGTTAATATAGATCAGGCAGATCTAATGTATTAAAATAAGCAATTGTTAGGAAGGCAGCGATCCATTCTCAAACAGTAATTAGTTTAAACAAAAAGTCATGTCCCTTGATAGGTGGTGTCCATCTCAAAGGATGCACCCATTAATGAAGACATGGGAACATATATATATATAAGGGAGTCAAAAAAGGAATAAAAAAGAAAAGGGGAGGAAGAGAGGGTGATCTGAAAAGGGAAATAAGGAAATAAATAATGAGATATCTGCTGTACATAAATACTGTTTGCAGCCATAACATTATTGGGAGATAAGAGTAGAATATAAATGAAGAATAATTATATAAATGTATGTATGAATACCAATCAATATAAACAAATAATTATATATAGATATATAAATATCAATCAATATAAATAAGGGAATAATTATATAGATGCTTGCAGCAATTATTGAACCTTATAAGGAATTACGATCTTAATATAAAAATGAATAGATTAATATTTATTTCTATATGTTTTTATACTATGATCAATCAAATGTAAGGTTGAAGGAAGGCGATTAAGGAATAAAGAGGCATGGGAAGACAAAACAGATAAGGTGATGTACTCACTTAGCAATAATATTTAGCATATTTTGAATATAAAAAATCGATATTGCTAATCTGATTATTGATATAATGTTTTCTTTAATCTTATCCTAATGAGAATTATTCTAGGAAATGATGAACTTAAAAAACCATTGATAAATCAAGATATATTTGATTATAGGCATGAAATAAATCTTGGATGAATGCAAATATAGCTGATTGTGTAAAGATTGTCTTCTTTGTGCTTGTAACCCTATCAAGAAGGGTGAACCATGGTTTAAGTAGATTGTCTAAAAACCCCACTTTCAGCCCCTTAGGCCCTAGACAAGGGATTGGGCCTTACAGCCCCTTAGGCCCTTGACTAGCAATTGGGTTATAGAAGGTTGGGGGTCCCACCTAGGCTTCAGCCCCATAGGCCCTGGACAAGGGATTGGGCGAATAGGAGGTGGTAGACCTTAAGCTACTTAAGGATTCCATGATTTCCTCTCCCCCTAATATGATGAGTGTCTTCCGAGGTGTTGCCATGAGTGGAGAATGCAAGTACTAAGCCACTAGGCAAGAAGGATTGTGATGGACAACCGCTTGAGATTTATTTGAGAGCTTCAAGGCGGATCCACCTATGGCACTCCTCATATGTCTTCTTAATTGCATTTATGATTATGCTTATATTTTGGATATCTAGATATTAACGCTAACAGATATATGCATATGTGGAAATGTTGCTAATATGGTGAATGCAGATCTCAAACCAAGATTACTTCATTAAAAAGAACAATCATTTGGAAAGAAGAAACCAAAACGATTACAATGCAACACTCATTTGGAAAGATCTGTAAAATACTCACTCAATTTTTTCCCTTGATTTCAATATTAATTACAATGCAACACGCACCCGTTAAGGTTAGCTCCAAAACCAAAACGATGCGGAATAGTAACTCTAACCAAAAATGCGCCCTAAGACCCGATGAGGGAGGAGGGGCGGGCATATGGTCAGAGGATCCCTAGGATCTAAATAACTCAATAACTATAACTGATTACAACTGAAAGAAACTCAATGCCAAGAATGCACACACAATCCCAAGGAAGGAGAGGTGTTGTCATATGGCGGAGAAAACTAAGCAAATACTGAAATGAAGTTACAGTTGAAAGTGGAAAGATAAAACTCAACGCCAAGAATGTTCACCAAGATCCTTAGAAGGCGGCTGATAGCATATGGCGGAGTAATTAAACAAAACTGATATGTAGATAGTCGGAGAACCAGCCATGAAGCAAATTCCACACTGCCACTTATTCAGTGGGGTGAAAACATCAAAGTACAAAGCAATTCATCTGCAAAGCGGGCATCCACTTAACAGTGGGGATTCGCCACTCAATGGTGGGTGAAAGATGAAATCCAATGAACAATTTTCTCCACATTGACGGTAAACCATCCAAGGGTACAACTATGAGGATTAAACATGAATAAATTGCAGCAAGGAAATGACTGAAACCGTACTATTGTTTACAGTCTTAAAATATGAAAAAGAGCTGCAAATTACATGAAAATTACAATAGCTTCAAAGCACATAGATACTGGATGATCCCACATTAGATATCTACTCAACTTAATGAAGATAAGACTGGAAATTCAAATTGAAACAAGTCTGATATAAAATTTGCAATTCTGAAAATGAATTACCAACAACTGTAAACTCACTTAGATGCTCATAGCTTCACCAAATTACCTTTGAATTGACTGGAACGAAGTGCAACAGCTCTCTACAAGGTTGGCGCCCCAAATGCAATGAAGAAACAGCATCAAATCTCACTAATTATTTTAGCACGAATCCCAATGTGCTCTAAGAGGGTACGACCTGGCTAGAAGGGCGATTTTGCTCTTAAAAATCAGTTTCTTTGAAATTAAATCTCAGCTTTCATGGAAAGGGTCGCCCATGGTCAGCAATCACATAGCACAAATGCCCAGAATGAAATAAAATTTATTCACAAAGCTGCTAACAAAATTTGATTTAAGCTGTATGTGAACCAGCAACATTAAAACTGGAAATTCTCACCAATATCTGCACTTTGATGCACAATATGCACTTCTGGATGAAGCACACTCTCAAACAACCATCTAGGGTAACATAGTTTCAGGCCCGAAGAATGGAATAAACTTGCTAAGCTTTCCCTTAGCCGGATTTTGAAGTCAATTCAGCCATAGTTTGTGGACTCGCCGCAGACTCGACGAACTCAACAGACTCGGGAGTCCATGGCTGAGTCGAGTCGACTCACCACGAACTCGAGAGTCGAGTCTAGGAGAGTCCTAGGTCGGACTCGGGAGTCTTGACCCAGGACTCCCCTGCGCGGCTGGGAGTCAAAATGTGTTAAAAACCCTTTTTTTTTTTTTACTTTGTACTTCATTTTAACTCATGAGTCTGTGATTTTCAGGTCTGCAATTTGATTTCAAGTTGAAAGAAGCTAGGAGAACGAGCTAAAAGGATCAAAATAGAGCCAGGTAAGTGATCTAACTATTCTTTTTTCTTTTTTTTTTCTTAAATTTCTTCAATTCAAAATATTAAAAAATCAAGAAAAATAAGGGGAAATGTTGCCAAAAAATTTTCTATTTTCTTGAATAGCCTAATTCCTACTATTTCTAGCTTGGTTTTGCATTCTTTTTTTTTTGCAAATGTTTGAAATTTTGAATCACATTTTTTTGGATTGTTTAGCAAACCCTTGCTGATTTATTTTTTTCCATGTTGAACTTGAAACAACAATGTCATCTTCAAATCCAAAGGGAACGAGAAAAGACCCTGCATGGAAGTATGGAATACCAGGAAACAAAAAAGGTGAAGTGACATGTACTGAATACCAGAAATGGATGACAGGAGGAATAAACAGATTAAAATACCACCTTGCAAGAATACCTGAGCAAAATGTGGAGGGATGCACTAAAACAACTCCTGAGATTATTAGAGAGATGAAAGCCCTTCTTGCTGAATATGAGCTAAAAAAAGATGAAAGACAAAAAACAAAGGATGCCCTAGCAACAGTAATGAGTGGATCCCATTCTACACCAAGTATGCCCCATGGTGCTACAAGTCCAAGCATCTGTGCTCCACATTCATCTTTTGGTAAGAGTCCTAAGGGTTCCTATTCTACTGCTAGTGCTGGTCAGGGTTCTTCATCAAGACCAAATTATTTTATTCCACGTAATGTTCTAGAAGCACAACCTTCACTTGAAGGTACCAATTGGAATAAGGAAAAGCATCATGAAGCTAGGATAGCTGCTGCAAACTTTTGGTACTACAATAATCTACCTTTCAATGTTGCAAACAGCCCATATTGGGAAGGTTTAGTGAACGCCCTTACAGTTGCAAGAAAGGGTTTTAAGACCCCATCAGCTAGAGATTTGAGTGGGCCATTGCTAGAGGAAGCCATAAAGAATACACGGCTTGTGGTTGATGAGCAAAAAAAATTTTGGCGAAGAAAAAGTTGCAGCATTTTACCTGATGGGTGGACAGATGGACGAAATAGAACTCTCCTAAACTTTTTAGTGGCCTCCAATGGTGGATTGGTGTTCCTAAAATCAATAGATGCCTCCCATGAAGTTAAAAATTCCAAGACTTTATGCAATCTATTAGATGGGGTGGTCCAGGAGGTTGGAGTTGATAATGTTGTCCAAATTATCACGTACAATGCAGTTGCATATGTAGTTGCAAGTAGGCTACTTATGGAGAGGTATCCCACAATTGCATGGTCTTTGTGTGTTGCACATTGCTTAGACCTATTGCTAGAGGACATTGGGAAGATTTCATGGGTCAAAAGAGTGGTTGAAGATGCAAAAAGTGTTACAAAATTTATCTACAACCATACTTGGGTGCTTTCTTTGATGAGGAAATTCACAAATGGCAAGGACCTTGTGCGACCTGGAGTGACACGATTTGCTAGCCACTTCCTCACATTGCAAAGCATTCTTGGTGCCATTGGTCATCTCAAGCAAATGTTTGTGTCCGATGCTTGGAAGGAGTCCTCATTTTCCAATAGAGCTGAAGGGGAGAGGATTGTTACCATAGTTTTTGATGAGACATTCATCAAAAATGGAGAGGAGCTGATGGGGGTAAGTAGCAATCACACAAAAAAAATTATACATGATAATCTATTTGCTGTTTTTTATTTTTTGAGGGGTTAATTTTGTTATAATTTAACATTTGTTTTCATTTTTTTAGGTGAGAGAAGCTTTGGTGAGGGTTCTTCGTATGGTGGAAGGAGATGGCATGCCAATGGGTTTCATCTATGAGGCAATGGATAGGGCCAAAGAGGCCATATCACGTTACTATGGCGGCAGCAAAAAGAAATATGAAATCATATGGTGCATCATTGATCGGAGATGGACAAACCAACTCCACCAGCCGATTCATGCCTTTGCCTACTTCTTGGACACATTTAAGGCGGATGAGGAGGTCATGGAAGGTCTTGTCACTTGCATTGATAGGATGGTGCCTGATAGTGAGCTGAGAGATAAGGTGTTTGATGAGTTGGAGGTGAGATTTGTTACATCTTATTTATGAATTTGCAATGTTGAGCCTTGACTATCTATGAATTTTCTATATTTGATTTACTTTTTTTTTTATCTATTCAAGGTCTACAAAGGTGCAGAGGGGAGACTCTTTTCCTCCCAACAAGCAATTGAAAGGAGAGGAAAACAACAACTAGGTAAAAAATGAAATTAGAAACTTGATACTTACATATAGATTTTTTACTTTATTCTTATTTCTTAATACTTATATTTTTTAAACATGTTTTTGTAGATCTATGATGGGAGAACTATGGTGCTAGCACACCAAATCTTCAAAAGCTAGCCATACGTGTCTTGTTGCAGCCATGCAGTGCTTCTGGGTGTGAACGCAATTGGAGTTTATTTGAAAACATTCACACAAAGAAAAGAAACAGGTTGACTCAGCAACGCCTAAATGATTTAGTTTTTGTTCGATACAACCTTCGCCTTTGAACAAGAAAGGTGGAGGGTGTTTCACACAAGTCCATCGACTTGGATGACATTGATCCATATGGTGAATGAACTATTGATGAACAAAATGATGAGGCTGATGTCTTCCTTACTGATGAGGATCTTGTTGAATTAGAGAGAGCAGCAGCAGAAGAAGCAGCAAGATTGGATGCCATGGAGGACAACGAAGACACATTTGAATATCATTTTTCCCCTGCTCGATCTCCTAGTCCTCTTTTGGATACTACAACACAAGCACCTTCTAGTTCTAGGCCTCCAAAATTGAGTACCATTGGGAGGGGAAAGAGGAAGATGTAGATTACATGTGGTTGTTAATGTTTTCCTCTTTTTGACATGATTATATGTAAACATTTATAAACTTATGATGCTGTTATACATTGAAACTATGAGTATTTGATGATTATGAATGATTAAATTTCAATTATTGAGTGTTTGATGATCATATGACATGTGTAATCTTTGAATTATGAGTGTTTAATAATCAAATTAAGCTCTTATGTTCTCTAAATGCATTAATTTGTTCTTGTTTTTTGTAAAACTATGATTATTTTTTTGCCGAGTCTTTTCCCAAGTCCGTCCCGAGTCCGAGTCATATTTTTGGGCTGCCGAGTCCACGGGGAGTCCAAGTTTGCAAACTATGAATTCAACAGCATAACTTTACAACATTTTCCAAGATAATAAATGAGAGAGCAAAGGCCTTCTTTTATAAGTTTTGAGGTGACCCTTCAGCTTCTCCATAAAAAACTCCCTTTCTTGCTCTTGAAAATATTTTAATTTTAAAATATTTCTTCCCTCTTATTTTGGTGTCCAAACTTTAGGGAGATAATAAACTTTTAATAAAATAATAACCATCTCCAAAGTGGTATCCCATCCTTAAAATAATTAACTGACTTTAGAAATATTAAATATTTCTTTCATGAGACGTCCTCCCTTTTATGACCATTTTAAAAACAACATGAAGTTATTATGCTAGGCCAAGGTCATAAAATATTAAAATCATTTATTCACAAATGCACCTCAGAAAGCCAAATTAGGGAAAACTCAACTGCTCTGCTCAAAGTGAAAAGCTTACTATGTTGTTGCCGATTGGAGTCTTGCTAAAAATAGAACTTACTAAAAATAGTAAATTCTAAAAAGTTGTTCCGCTCACTTTGCATGTCATACCATTGTGAAGCTCTCAAAAAACCCAGAAAGAATCCGCACTCCAAATCTCAAAACTCCAATGTGTTGGCTAATAATAGCAAGTTCCGGAAAAGGTTGTCTAATGGAGATGCATGTCACACCATTCTGAAGCTCTCCAAAAACCCAGAAAACATCACCAGACATGCATCAAAAACTCATACATGCAAACCCTCAAAACTGCTCCAGAATCCCAATAGAATAGGAAACCCTAAGTTTACCTCAGACAAGCCTACAGGCTTTCGGAAATAGGCTATCAGGCATTGAAGGCCGAATGGAAAAAATGGGGACATTACAGTCCACCCTTCCCATAATTGTTTGTCCTCAAGCAACTCAATTGGTATTCCAAAATCACTATGCCAAACCAATTGAAACTGAACATGATCCCAGGGTCCCAACTTAACCTAAGAGATCAATAGCACCAACTAATGTAAGCATTGCACTGTTGGATGCCAACACAAGAGACCACCAAATGAAAACTAAACTCAAACACCATGGGAAAAAACTCCAGAAATCCAACATTGGCTTCCCCATCCTCAACTGCTAAATTGTAAATCCAAGTGATTCCAGGATTCCAAATCATTCTCAGAAACACTGCTCCTCTAATCCGTTGCGCTACTCTAATTAAAACATCAAGGTGGAGCAACATAACTCAATCCACAAAAGATGATGCACCAAACATGTCAATGCCCGGGTCCCATATCAATTTGTAGGACCTCCAAACCTCACTATCATAATTCTGATCAGCAACAAAAATATTTTCAAACGTCACCAAACCATTGCCAAACAACAAACCATGCTCCATACTCCATCTCAATCCAAAGGGATATACATTCATTGGAAAGACTCTAAGAAATCTTCACATTTTTCACTTCATGAGCCTTAATTTGACAAATCAAACCAACTAATAACTCGCTGCCCCAAACAATAATGTATGAGATATTATTATGAATTCCATTGTTTATTATCAAAGAACAACCCATATCTAAATTTTGACTATACTGAATCATTTATTTGCTTAGTTGAGGCAAACCTTCAGTCCAAATAAGAGATGAAGAGACCTGAAATTGAACTAACCAATTGTCAAACAGGTCTAAAATAATCATCTTGAGATCTGATTTTTGAAAAATCAGCATCCAAGAGGGTAGACAGCAACTGCAACAAAAGAATTTCTGATCAAATTTGACATAATTGTTCATGAACAAGGCTGGTGGCACTTTTAGCAAGGGTTCCCATGCCACCACAAACCAACTTCTGATCATATTTCATTTCCAGAACACCAATTTACGATCAGAAATAAAGAACCAATGACCAAGAAAGAAGGAGGTAGCAAACATAAAACTGAAATTTTGACACTTATCACTCCGTCCAACCTTTTTTTATGCATACCATTCTTCATAAGAATATACTTGAGATCCCAAATACTAATTTTCAATTGAAGACTTTTCCCAATGCAAAAGCCAATAATCACAACTACATTCAGAAGACAATGTGTTGGTTTAACCCCTTTAAGATTTTCAATATTACCTTGCCCAATAATGCCAAGATCCCAAACCATCAGCAATGAAAAACCATTTCTCAGATAGAGAACTATTCTCACATGAATCCTCTGATTTTCCCGTTCCATCTAAATAAACACTTCTTGAAACTCCAAGAAGTAATCAACAAACCTAAGTTCGTTGAAAAAAGTGAATCCAAAATCTTTTGTCATATATTGCCGAAAAGATTCCATGAATTCTTCATTAAATATAATTTTGGAATCAGTTGTTCTAAGAGAAGATGGAGACATAGTGAAATCTGACAAATACCTTACAAGCATCCTCATCGAATAATAAATAAAGTCCTCATCAGTACGCCAATCAACTCTTTGTTGTTGAATCAAAAGAACATCTTCATTTCTTAATGTTCCTTGAATTACCATTCCTTGTTGAATGGATGTACTAAAAGCAGCAGTAGATTCCTCTTCATGTAGCTCTCGAACCACCTCTCCACTACTGAAAGACCAATTGAAATTTCTTCTTTCTTTGATATTACGATAATCCTACTTGTATGTGATGTAGCTAAATTGCTTCACAAATTGTTGCACTTGCCACATGATATTTTGATTTTGTTGAGGAACGAGCAATTGTGGCTTGCTTGTTACTTCTCCAAGATTACCTGAAGAAATTCCTTCTTTATTTTCAAAAAGAGGATTTTCATAAATCCTGCTAGCATCTTCTTCATACAAGATATTGTCAAATGCCTGAAAACTTGTCAATGAGAATTTGAATGCTCTTGCTTTTCAGGACAACATACCAAGTCAAATTTTTCTTGTATGAGATCAAGCTCATCAAGAATTTTTTGGAGCTCTTCTGCTCTTCCTTTGTTTTTTATTCCCATGAACATTGAACTGCAAAAATCTGATTCCCAGCTTCAATTAAAGTCTCATGCACTTCCTGCAACTTAGCTTTGGTAAGCTCGTTCCACTCCAATGCTTTATCAGCAATTTTGGCCACTTCGTCTTTGTCACGAATGATGTGCAAAAGACTAGTTTTAATTTCCCCCAAAGCAAACTTAATGGACTTCATTTCATCTATGGAAATGCAACATACAAATTCTCCTCGTGGCACTTCATAAATCAGATTTTCAACATGCTAAAGAACTCCATCAAGTTTTGACAATACTTGAATTCCATTTTCTACAGTTTGTGATCTTGAACTACAATCTTCATAAACTGGCTGAGATGTTGTAGCACAACTTTGATGGATGAAGATTTCAAAAATGGTTTGAGTTGTATCCCTCAATTTGTCTCACATGTGATGAACACTCTTCGTCATTCCATCCATAGTACCTTCCAATTCCTTAGATTTTTGCCTAGCTTGTTTTCAGATGAAGAGAAATCTTCCTTATGACTACTAGAAGTTTCTCCTTCCATGTTGTCTTCTACACATGATTTAAAAGAATTGGTCAAATCAGCTTTGAAGTGAGAAGAGACTTCAGCTTCCTCTTTTTCTTGACTTTCAAACCAGCATTCTCCCGAATTGTGAAAAGGCAATTCGCTAGTTGAATACATATCTTCTACAATCCGAACTTCTCCCTCATTCGGATCTGCACTTATGGTCTCTTCATGCAACTCCATGTCAGCTCTTGTTCCAAAAATTCTTCCCTTGGATCATCAACTTGAGGCTCCTTATCACATGTTAAATCACTGTTCTCTACTGCAGGATGAATGGAAACTCCTTGAACATTTACTATGAATTCAAATGGATTCCAACTTTCCTCCTCCTTTTCAGCTTCAAAAATCTCCTCTTTGTTTTCAACAATCTTCTTCATGAGTGGTTTCAACTTATCTTCACATTGATTGAAAAATTCTTTGACTAACAAATCAGCAATAGGAGAAATCTACTCTTCATGTTCATAGGCATTCTTGAGAAGGGATTGAACACTTCTAGGAAGAGTATCAACTTCTTTGATGGTGTCAATTAGAACATTTTTAACAGCTGCAAACACCCCCTCTTTCTGCTCACTCCAAGTCGAAGTGAAGAGATAATTAAACAAATGGTAAATCTGATTTTTCATCCCCAACTCTATCAGAAGGATGCACGTTCTTACTTCTGAAAATGTCTTTAGGACAGCAGCTCTTCTTGGAAACAAAACACTCCCAGTTTCATCCATATCTTGAAAACTCTCCACAATCATACTTAATATGGTCTTCATAGTTTCTTCATCATAGGGCAATTGTGGTTCCACAATTCTTATCACTTCCATGAAACAAGAAGAAATCAGCAGCTTAGTTTCTTCATCTGGATGCCCCAACCAATAGGCCTGATTTAAAATATTAACTGCAGGAGTTAATGCCACTGCATTTCCTTTGAAAGTGATGGCTTCACTTATCTCAAACATTGTTCTAACAAATGAAGAATATTCTCTTCATTTCCCCTTGACTAAAATTCTTTGCCAAGTCTTTTTCCAACCAAAAAGAGAGTCTTTGCCACCTTCCTCTCTTCTTCATTAGCCATACCTTAATCTAACAAGACAAGGTTTCGCAAAACCTCTGCAAAAGTGTCAACATCAAAAACTTTTGAAACTGCAACTCAACTCTTCTACTTTTTGTTGTAGTATCGGTCTTCTTTGACTCTCATCTGATAACTGAAGCGCTAAAACTCATAGGATGGCAAGAAAACAAGCTCTGATACCACTGTAAGATACCCACTCAATTTTTTCCTTTGATTTCAATATTAATTACAATGCAACACGCACCCGTTAAGGTTAGCTCCAAAACCAAAACGATGCGGAATAGTAACTCTAACCAAGAATGCGCCATAAGACCCGATGAGGGAGGAGGGGCGAGCATATGGTCAAAGGATCCCTAGGATCTAAATAACTCAATAACTATAACTGATTACAACTGAAAGAAATTCAATGCCAAGAATGCACACATAATCCCAAGGAAGGAGAGGTGTTGTCATATGGCGGAGAAAACTAAGCAAATACTGAAATGAAGTTACAATTGAAAGTGGAAAGATAAAACTCAATGCCAAGAATGTTCACCAAGATCCTTAGAAGGCGAGGTGATAGCATATGGCGGAGTAGTTAAACAAAACTGGGATGTAGATAGGCGAAGAACCAGCCATGAGACAAATTCCACACTACCACTTATTCAATGGGGGGAAAACATCAAAGTACAAAGCAATTCATTCACGAAGCGGGCATCCACTTAACAGTGGGGATTCGCCACTCAATGGTGGGTGAAAGATGAAATACAATGAACAATTTTCTCCACACTAGCGATAAACCATCCAAGGGTACAAATATGAGGATTAAACATGAATAAATTGCAGCAAGGAAATGACTGAAATAGTACTACTATTTACAGTCTTACAATATGAAAAAGAGCTGCAAATTACATGAAAATTACAATAGCTTCAAAACACATAGATACTGGATGATCCCACATTAGATATCTACTCAACTTAATGAAGATAAGACTGGAAATTCAAACTGAAACAAGTCTGATATAAAATTTGCAATTCTGGAAATGAATTACCAGCAACTGTAAACTCACTTAAATGCTCATAACTTCACCAAATTACCTTTGAATTGACTGGAACGAAGTGCAATAGCTCTCTACAAGGTTGGCACCCCAAATGCAATGAAGAAACAACATCAAATCTCACTAATTATTTTAGCACGAATCCCAAAGTGCTCTAAGAAGGTACGACCTGGCTAGAAGGGCGATTTTGCTCTTAAAAATCAGTTTCTTTGAAATTAAATCTCAGCTTTCATGGAAAGGGTCGCCCATGGTCAGCAATCACATAGCACAAATGCCCAGAATGAAATAAAATTTATTCACAAAGCTACTAACAAAATTCGATTTCAGCTGTATGTGAACCAGCAACATTAAAATTGGAAATTCTCACCAATATCTTCATTTTGATGCACAATATGCACTTTTGGATGAAGCACACTCTCAAACAACCATCTAAGGTACCATAGTTTCAAGCCCAAAGAATGGAGTAAACTTGCTAAGCTTTCCCTTAGCCGAATTCTGAAGTTAATTCAACAGCATAACTTTACAACATTTTCCAAGATAATAAATGAGAGAGCAAAGGCCTTCTTTTATAAGTTTTGAGGTGACCCTTCAGCTTTTCCATAAAAAACTCCCTTTCTTGCTCTTGAAAATATTTTAATTTTAAAATATTTCTTCCCTCTTATTTTGGCATCCAAACTTTAGGGAGATAATAAACTTTTAATACAATTATAACCATCTCCAAAGTGGCGTCCCATCCTTAAAAAAATTAACTGACTTTAGAAATATTAAATATTTCTTTCATGAGACGTCCTCCCTTTTATGACCATTTTAAAAACAGCATGAAGTTATTATGCTAGGCCAAGGTCATAAAATATTAAAATCATTAAATCATTTAAATAAATCATTTATTCACAAATGCACCTCAGAAAGCCAAATTAGGGAAAACTCAACTGCTCTGCTCAAAGTGAAAAGCTTACTGTGTTGCTACCGACTGGAGTCCTGTTAAAAATAGAACTTACTAAAAATAGTAAATTTTGAAAAGTTGCTCCGCTCACTTTGCATGTCATACCATTGCGAAACTCTCAGAAAACCCAGAAAGAATCCGCACTCCAAATCTCTAAACTCCAATGCACTGGCTAAAAATAGCAAGTTTTGAAAAAGGTTGTCTGATGGAGATGCATGTCACACCATTCTGAAGCTCTCCAAAAACCCAGAAAACATCACCAAAGATGCATTAGAAACTCATACATGCGAACCCTCAAAACTGCTCCAAAATCCCAATAGAATAGGAAACCCTAATTTTACCTCTAACAAGCCTACGGGCTTTCGGAAATAGGCTATCAGGTATTGAAGGCCAAATGGCAAAAATGGGGACATTACAGAAGACACAACAGATAAGGTGATGTACTCACTTAGCAATAATATTTAGCATATTTTGAATATAAGAAATCGATATTGCTAATCTGATTATTGATATAATGTTTTCTTTAATCTTATCCTAATGAGAATTATTCTAGGAAATGATGAACTTAAATAACCATTGATAAATCAAGATATATTTGATTATAGGCATGAAATAAATCTTGGATGAATGCAAATATAGCTGATTGTGTAAAGATTGTCTTCTTTGTGCTTGTAACCCTATCAAGAAGGGTGAACCATGGTTTAAGTAGATTGTCTAAAAACCCCACTTTCAACCCCTTAGGCCCTAGACAAGGGATTGGGCCTTGCAGCCCCTTAGGCCCTTGACTAGGGATTGGGTTATAGAAGGTTGGGGATCCCACCTAGGCTTCAGCCCCATAGGCCCTAGACAAGGGATTGGGCGAATAGGAGGTGGTAGACCTTAGGCTACTTGAGGATTTCATGATTCCCTCTCCCCCTGATATGATGAGTGTCTTCCGAGGTGTTGCCATGAGTGGAGTATGCAGGTACTAAGCCACTAGGCAGAAGGATTGTGATGGACAACCTCTTGAGCTTTATTTGAGGGCTTCAGGGTGGATCCACCTATGGCACTCCTCATATGTCTTCTTAATTGCATTTATGATTATGCTTATATTTTGGATATCTAGATATTAATGCTAACAGATATATGTGTATGAGGAAATGTTGCTAATATGGTGAATGCAGATCTCAAACCAAGATTACTTCATTAAAAAGAACAATCATTTGGAAAGAAGAAACCCTAAACCTAATCAACAAGTGAATTTTAAGGCAAACCGGGTAAGGGACATTACATCATTTTAGGCATTTTAAATTTTTTTCTGCCCATAGGGCGCCTAAGGCATCAAGGAAACTCCCTCTCCACACCCAGGCTGCTCCAATCGCCACTCCAAAGCCTGGCCAAGTTAGGTATAGGACTGGGATACTTAAGGCGAGAATTCAGTAACTTAGGAATAATGAATCCATCATGGTTCAAGATGAAAAATAGCATCAGAGAAAATGGTAAAGCATTACTAGAATGTCCAAGAGCAATAGACAAAGTGAAGGTTTTTAAATACAAACAATATTATCTTTTAGCTCTCAAAATCTGAATTTAATATGCCTCTATACCTAGATTGAATCTCTATATTCTAAGATCCACTATTTTACCCAAATCATTGGTCATAATAAAACAGCTGCTTAAGGACAAGAGTTTATGATGAAGAAATAGTAAGTTTGGAAGCAAGAAGGTTGATGGCAACCAGCAAATTGTAGAATGGTTGTACAAAAGATAGAAGCTAGGAAAAGATACTTCCCTTGAAGAAAAAGGAAAGAACTACCAAGAATCCATGGCTTTAAACATACTCAGCAATAAAGAGGTCCAAATAGGTGTACTCAAGAGTAAGAAGAATGAAGGAAGAATTCATTAGGCAAGGGCATTGTCAATAGTAAGCAACCAAAACCTAGAATTATATCGAAGCCACTAAGTACACAAAAAAGGACTTTAACTAAATATTAACTAGGGCATAAATTGCAACAAAATTGTGAGATGATTTTTTAACCATCAAAATCACAATGTTCTAGTGATTTTTCAGGAAAAACTCAATTTGTCCTTTTTTAGCGGGAATTGCAATTTATGAGGGGGAAAACAGTTTATGGAGCTGATTTCATTGAAATTGGAATTTATCACAATTTTTTGGCAATATTTGCTACTACGATTATAACATCCACATGGCTTAAAAATTTAGTATATATCTTATAGGTTCCAATCATACACACCATATAAAATTAAAGCCAACGACTAAAGTTCATCATGGTTCTTACTCAATAGTTGTGAATTTTAAATGCCAATGCCCGAAGGATTTCTTTCCATTGAAACCCTACCAAAACTACAGTCTAAATCCCATGAAAGATAGTATTATTGAATCTAACAAATCATAAAGTTTTCCTTCATTTAATTCCTACATTACTAGGTTCTCAAGGTACCTAGGCCACACCTGGACCGGATTCGTACCAGATGCAAATCTCGACACTGGGTATGGAATCTATGGATCACAAATCCAGGTATAGCCTGGGTATATCTCAATGTACCCTTGCGAACTTGTGATAAATCTGAACTGCAGTCAAAAGTTCAACAAAAACAAAAGCAATTACATAAGAACAAAGGTGGAAACCTTAACCTAAACTAAACCTAGAAAGTGAGTACCATGCCTCTAACAACAAAAAATACATACAAAAAAAAAAGTAAAACCTCATTCCTACCTTTCATTCCTCATTCACCAAAAACTCCATTTTCACTGATTGTTTAAGGCTGCAAGTTAGATTTGAATTCATTGATAGTGTTCTTGCTATTCCTACACCTTAGGAGGTGTTAGATACATGCCAAGATGATCAAGAATCTTGCAAGAAGCAGAATCTCCATTCAAGGAAGTTTGTTTTTCTTTCAAGTTCTTAAAAAAAAAATGTTTCACAGCTCCACAAGCTTTTCTTTAAAAAAATAAGTTTTTATCTTTATCATTGTTTTTTAATATCTTGTTATTTTTTAATAAGTATTAGTAGCCTAGCATTGCATAATTGCATTTTTTCCCTAATATTGCTTATTTTAAATTTTAAAAGGTGTAAATACAGATACATTCTAGAATGGTTGGGAACTCTAGCTCTGTGGGCCAAGCATCAAGTAAGGGTTTCAAAATCAACCTTTCTAACAGAAATAGCAACATGTTATGATGATTAAGTAGCTTCTTGGAGGCAGGGGTTATCTTTGGTGCTACAACCAATGCCAGAACTATAGCTGAGTGAAAGCTCACTTGTGTACAATTGTTGGCTAGGGAATTAAAGCTTATAGTAGGCCAACCAACATGGGTTGGCAAAAGGACAAATTCTCACATACATCAAAAGGCAAGAGAAAGCAGACAAAACAACTAAAAAATCTCAATAAAAATCTCTTCTTTTGGTGATGAAAGGATCCCTCAAGAAATTCTAAGGTTGTCCTCGAGGACTCCAATAAAGCTGCTACACATCCATTTCTTGCAACTCCATCTTTAGAAAAAGCAATAGCACCCCTTCTTCCCACAAAAAAACAAAGGATACAAGCACATTAAAAAAGACATTTCAAAATGAGGTGAAGGGAAATGCACATGAGTTCATTGCATGTCGTATTCAAGCCAATGGGCTTCCTTTCAACCTCCTAACATCACCAAATTGTTTGGAAATAGTGAGAGGGATAAATGAGGGCCCTAAACAATATACAAGTCTTCGGTTTGAAACGGTACACACCACCTTGTTGACCAAGGAAAGAAAATTTGTAGGGGTTGTCCATTTGTTTTTGATGGATGAGTAATTATAAGCCCTTAATTAATGTCATAGTAATATGCCATAAAGAGGCAATGTTTTTTTAGGCAGTTAATTGTGATGGGTTTGTTGGAGCAGCCAAGATCTGCTTGCAAACTCAAAACAATCCACAAATGAAGATATGCAAAATGATAAAATATCATAGGCATGTGATGTAAAATGTACAAATGAACCTTTCTTATAAAGGCAAGCAAGAAGAGGTGAGAAGGTAGGAATCAAACTCTAACTACCCCTCCAAGTATGAAACAAAGGTTGAGACACTTGGTGAATCTACATAAGGTGAGACAAAAGTCTAGATAACCTCTAATTGAGCTTAAGTGTAGTGTGAATGGGACTCTACTAAATAGGCTAAAAGCTAACTAGTTTGATAATACGTCTTTTCACACTAGCACCCCCCCTAAGCGATACTTAGGGAGTAAGCTAAAATACTAAAAAGATGAGTCCCGGCAACAAGGCTTGATAAGGTACTCATGTACAATAATGATCTCTCACAAACGGAGAAAAAGGAGAAAACCCAATAGAAACAAAATTCTTCTCCAAACGAGAGAAAAAGAAGGATAAATATTAAAAACTTTGAAAAGATGTCCCATGAAGATAGGAACATGATGATGAAGAACTCTTGAAGCATGTTGAAGTTGTAAACTCTACCGAAGATGAATCAATGTCTGCTGGAATCAACGAACCTCCAAGAAATATAGATCAAGATAAGAGATACAAAACACTACATGTGAACATATAGAATGCTACTCAACCATGAATACACAATGGCACAAAGGCAATCAAACTTTGTGAAGTTAAAGATGCAAATAGTACTATGATTCTAGATTACGATCAATAAATGCATGAGTGACATGTAGTACACTACTAAAATGTACATCACGGTGCTCTACATAAGTACTAGAATCTCACAAAATATGATCCACTGAAATAATCCCCCCATAGGAGAGATAAAGATAGGTCTATGAGAACCCCCGAAAAGTAGAAGGTTCCTCCACTGCTTCATTGAAACCAAGGAAGCATTAGCATAACATTGTGATAATTCCCCCTTTAATGTTGACGAGGAAAAGGTATAGGCAAACCAACTTAAATTAGGCACAAAAGTGTGCACAAGAATGTAGACCCAACATCAGGTCCAAAAAGATGTACAAGAAACTGAAAAAAGGGTGTGCATCAAGACACACACATGAGGCGAGAATCATGAGGATTCATTGTTGTGATGGCAAATCAAGACACTACACAACCCCCATTACACTATAATTTAGTGTAAGTACAAAATTCCCTCCCTAAGGAACATACATTCAGTTGTTGTGGCACTTTATATGAGTGCATTTGCAGACTTATTTTCTATTTTGACTTCTTACAAGTTTATGTCATGAGGTGGACAATGAAGACATATTAAGTATGTCTTTCAAACCTCAAGAAAATGACAAAAACAGAAAATGAAAACCCCAATTATTCAAAGCATGACCCCCCTAAAATGATACGGTGATATGACACTTTATTTCAGTGCATTACAAATTCCACAAAGTGGATTTGATGTACAAAACCTCAAAAGAGACATACTCAGAATTTGAAATTCTGAAACATTTTCATGAAAAATTAACATCACCACTGCCTGGAGCTCAAAAAATCATGCAGGCCCAAACCCTCTGAAGTTCCAAAAACGGGAATTGTGCAAGGTGTCTTCTGAAAATCTGAATTTAAAAATAAAAAATCTGTACATCATACTACAAAAAAAATCATACCATTGGATAGAGGACAAAAAAATACACAATGAAAAAAAATCACCCAAAAAGACATTTGTTTGCTCGAGAATGACACTCCTGAAGTTGAGCCAAAAAATAAAACAGGTCAACGGTGAAGGGGCAAACTTGGGGTTGAAAATTGATGACATCATGTTGGCATCAACTGACGAAATATTCTTAGAACTAACAGAATATTCTATGATACCTACAACAGTACCAACAACCAAAAAAAGTAATTTTTTAATAATTATAAAATTACAAAAAATTAAAAAATTGCTGCACAGAAGTCGAGGCAGCGCGTAGATCAAGAAACTGACGCAAACTAGTACACTGATGCAAGAGGGTACGCTGGACAGTACTACTGTACAGACTGTATGAATTTTTGTATGGCCCTCCATGGCTAGGCCCCAAAAAACTTAGAATTAAAAAAACTCCAAATACCCAAGTGTTATATATCAAAAGTCATCTCTTAGCCCTCCTGAGCGCAATTGTGATGTTGGTTTTGTTCCAAAATGCACCGTTTGGAACTTGATTCCCACGACCCTTACAAATTCAAGAGAGAAAAGGATTGGATTTGCAAGAATGCCAAGATCAGAGAGCATGAAACAACTTCCACAAGTGAATTAAATATGCACAATAGTATGCCTATCAAATATAAAATGAAGAGTGTAAATACCATGATCAAGCCTTGCTTATATAGGCAAGGATGAAGAGGTGAAACACCTTTATCACACCTTTATAAAATGGATTTGAAGTACATACACCTTTATCCACTCAATAAAGTGCAATTAGTAAGAAGCAAAAATCACAAAAATTGGTCTACATACATTGCAACCTGCACCTCCTCTCACACAAGCACGTCAAGTACAAGGAGGGGAAATTGAGGCATCAAAATGTAGCACCAAAGCATCCCAACATGGATGCTTTTGTTGCACAACTTTCCTAAGTCTTAAATGCAATGAGGGGCATGAGGCTGCTGTAAAGGACATGTATAGTAAGCTTGTGAGGGTGGTACTATCACTGTTTGTGGTTTTAACAATCCAAATTTTGATGTTGATAACCACAATAAAGAGCAATATGGTGATCTGTATTCAATTTCCAAGTCCAGTTCCACCAATATATACTATTTTAATTTATCCTTAACATTTGACATTGATTTATCAGTTATCAACTGTTTATTAATTTATGTGTGTGTGTGGTGATCTGTATTCAATTTCCAAGCCCAGTTGCACCAATATATATTATTTTAATTTATCCTTAACATTTGACATTGATTTATTAGTTATCAACTGTTGTGTGTGTGTGTGCGCGCATGTGTGTGTGTGTCGCTGTTTGGGTGTTAACAATCCAATTTTTGATGTTGAAACACACAATGAAGAGCAACATGGTGATCTGTATTCAATTTCCAAGTCCAGTTGCACCAATATATACTATTTTAATTTATCCTTAACATTTGACATTGATTTATTAGATATCAACTGTTTATGAATTTATGTGTGTGTGTGGTGATCTGTATTCAATTTCCAAGTCCAGTTGCACCAATATATATTATTTTAATTTATCCTTAACATTTGACATTGATTTATTAGTTATCAACTGTTTTGTGTGTGTGTGTGTGTGCGTGCACACGCGTGTGTGTGTGTGTGTGTGTGCACAGCCATAACAAACCTTAGTCAAAATATATCCAATTGCCAAATCCAAACTGGCAACTTATTTTAATTCCATGAGTTGCAATAAAATTCTTCATTAACCTCTAAGCAAGAGAACAAAACACAATTTTCAAAACCATGGAAAAGACATTAGGATGCTTCTCAAGAATGTTCTTGCACAAGTAACATGACATATATACACTTATTAAACAATGTTGACATGTCATAAGGGAATAGAAACATGGAGAATCACCTTAAGTGCTGATTGCTTCCGTAAAAGGTCATTCAATTTGATCATAACTGCAGTTATCCAGAATGAAATCAAGAAACCTGAAATACAAATGACCAAATGTTCCAGTATTAGTATCCTAAATTGGTAGCACTTATTCCCAGAGTATATGCCTCCCAGGCAGAATAAGAAATGTAACGGCATTCTCAATAATGTTTAATAATTAATGAATGCTGCAAGCAACAATATCTTAACATAATAAACTGAAGCCCCAAAAAGAATGCAACGACAATCTTTCATAAATAACAGTAATTATGGCTAAAACAAAATACATAAGGAGCTGTCGATGTGGTCTTCTGTGTTTACAAATCATTGAATGCTATTGGAGTCAACATTAGTACACTGGTTTAATGCCTTGAAGGTTAGTCTTAGTCAAATTGGTTTAAAACCCGAATACTCAAAATATATCCAGCAATATGCATTAAAAAGGGCCACCAAGACAACGAGAAAGCAATCAAGTTATGAGAAGCACCATTTAATATTCTCTTAAAATTTTCTCTTCTCTATGCACAAATTATAAATGTTATGTACGGAAGTTTCCTTGTTGCAATGATGATTAACTGAATCTTGACATTGTACAGAGAAAATTCAAAATCTTACCTTGAAATACTGGGTGGGACAACTCAAGCTGATACAGGGGATTTGTTACTGTACTTGTGGATAGACAGTCAGAGACACCAATAAGAACATGTCCAACAAACTTGCCATGGAGGAGAGAGAAAAGGTGGAAACAAAGACATTGGTAAAAAGTACCCGAACTTGGTAGGCTATAAGCTTTCATCGAGAGTTTCAAATAAGTTAAACCCTCACCATTGAAAAGAAACTTGCTACATGTTTTCCATGGGCCAGATCTCCCACTCATAGGTCTCTCGGATTGTGTGCGTTGTGCTGTCACAAGGTTTGCAGAGGATTTCATTAACAAGTTTAGAAAAGGCAGAAGGTACACAGATTTACTACCATTGCAACAAGACATTTCCTCAAGAAAGTGGATCCAACAAGTCAGAGTACATATGGCTAATGAAAAGGATAGAATATCTGAAGAATTTGGAGACCACTGAGGATAGATTCCTGACATTGATGGCAGACGTTACAATCTTCATCAAATCAATGGAGGATCTTGACAAAATAGAGATGTTCTTGAAGAAAATCATTACCATAGATGACTTGTCAGATCAGATGCAATATGTAAGGTACTTCAACAATTTGGAATCCAGGGCAGGTAACTTCCAAGCCTGTGTAGAGAAGGATGTATACAAAATTGCATTAAAGACAAGGCACAGACCATATGAATGCTGAGTGCTCCCTTGTGGGTTGTGTAATGCAGCTGCTATGGCCATGAGGTTGACGAATTAAGTGTTGGGCCCATTCAGAGATTCATGTATTATTGTTTACAGCCTGAGTGGGCCCAACGGTAAGATGTGTATGCTCTGCAATGGTGATTATAAGATTGAATATGAAGCGTATAGGGTTGTACATTCCTTCAAACAATTTCTAAGGTTAATGGTAAAACAATCCTCTTGTGAGCTTCCACTATGTTTCACTTGGCAGTGACCCATAAAAACTACCTTTACCTCTACCCTACTTGGATGATATTTTGGTCTTCTGCAAAATGTATGAAAAATACGTGGTGCATTTGAGTCAAGTGTTGCAACTTGCAAATGTTGACCAAGAAAAAGTTGCAAGCCTAAATCAGAAAATATGTGGATTTGCAAATTATCATGCATCCTCCAATGCAACATGTCTCTTTTAGGTTTTTTTGTGGGCTAAAGCATATTATTTAAGGCAACTTGCAGCAGTAGAATTAAGGTAAAAAGGAAAAGGAATGCTATAAGGTGCGATAATCAAAAAGCAATGAATTCAAGATGGGTTTGGTCCAATTGAAATAATTAGAATTTCTCAAACATAACAAGCCAATTGAAAATCTAAGCTACCCATGTGCCCTTTCAACTTTCATGTATAAGCACTTTAAAAAGGATCTGGTCCAACTGAAATGATTAAAAATTCCCAAACTTAATAGAACAATTGAACATCTAAGCTCCCTTCTTACCTTTCAACTTTGACGTGTGAGCACTCAAAGTTGTTAATGAAATTCTACCATAACCATGATTTAATCAATCTTTAAACTTTAGGATTTTAAAGAAACAAATTATTTTCAAAACGTTTAGTGCAGCCTGTATGAGGACAGATAAAGAAACTGGATCCTAGCCAAATTTAAACATTTCAGTAATACGAGAAAATAGCTACATCTTTGCCCTGAAATACATGGACATTGTCTCTTCTATTCATGAATGGGCCATAAATCTAGCAATAACTTGTGTACACAACCTCCTACATTTATATTTCTTGAATTTGAAAGAACCTTCTTTCAGATTTTATGGTCATCTAGTTTCAAGCCAAACTCCATCAAGATGACTTTGACGATGGTGCTATACCCTATTATACATTTTCAAAGTTGTGATAACTTATGCATTTTCAAATTTGTAAGACCCTTTATGTCAACTTACCGGAATACATTTTCTAGTGTTAAGGAGATTGTCCTCGTGAAATAGAGGAATACAAAATCATGCAATTAAGGTTGCAATACAAGAATTCTAGCAGAAATGAAGGTTAAAAGATAAATGCTATAAAATATACAGTGTTAAAAACTTTGCAGAATGTTCACTTCAATTAAATGAAATCGCGGGAATGACATCTTAATGAAGTGACAAAAACCACGTACAACCATACCTGCGTCAATACTTAGGATCTCGTCTGTGTAAGGTGGCAATAACCTTTTGTAACCATACCTGGATAACTATTTAGGATGTCTCTTAGTCAGGTGGCAAAAAAATATTAATTTATGAATTTTTACTTCACTATGTTAGTATGCCTAAAGAGGTCGGTACAAGCGGAAAAGATTTCCAAAAATAAGAGGAAGTAGTGGTGAATTCTTTAAATAAAGAGAAATATTTGGAACCGCGTTCGCCTATTCTACCAAGTACTGTGAGCGATCAAAATATAATCTTGAACTAAGGTTGAAACAAAAATTTGCGGCAGTAATGAAAAAAGGTAAATTGAACAAACCTTGCAGGTGTTGGCGAACGAAGATGATGAAGAGTAGGAGCGAGAAGGGCAAGACCTGTTCAATCCATCTGGCCAGCTGCTGAATCTCATATCTCTGAGATCCAGTGTTGTTATTATTATTACTACTAGTATTACTAGCACTATTAGCATCATCAGCATTCCTATCCCTTCTGGCGGGCACATCAGCAGCAGTAGATAAAGATGGCATCGAGGTTAGCGCAGTCTCGACTCCATTGTTCTGCAAAGAAGAGGTCGCGGATTCGAACCCTCGCTCTCCACGGAAATCATAATTATTTCCGCTCGCATGCTCCTCCGCCTCGCCTGCGCTGAAAATCCTAATAGATACCTCCGCGGCCCCTACCTCGTCAGCAGCCCTCCCCGCCACGTCATCTCCCCGGCTGAGACCACTGAAAAGGAGTCCGCCGCTAGCCGAGTTCGAGCCTGTTTCCGACGGCCGGGAAAAATCCAATAAAGACGAGAGTGGTGACTGTATCGCACCTGCCAGAGAGAAGGGCAGGCCATACCTTCTAAGGCTTTCCATGAGCCCTACTTAACCTCGCAATAATTGCACACTGCCTACTTTCCAATTTCCCTTCAGTAAAAAATCAAAATCGTGTACCTTTCCTGCATCTGCTGCTATGGCGATCTGTAAAGGCGAGTTATTTTTGGCTTTCAAGATTTATATTTGCTTTCAAGGGCTCTGCTCGGCTCGGCTTCCACCAACCAAAGATCAAGGGGTGGGAAATACGCTCTCCACTTTCCTGTTCATTTATTGTTTCGAGTAATATGTCGTGTGGTCTCCCACTTCCCACTGTCCCTTCACCCTCCCTTACCTCTCCCCGACGGGAATGTGAGTGGTGAGGGCTGGTTTTCCTTTCTGTCAGCAGTCGAGTTTAAGTTCGACAGCCTGCAGTTTCCGCATTCCAAACACCTGCAAATGCTAAACGAGGAACGAGGTCATTTCTTGAGAAAAGACACGTGCTTATATTTAATTCTACTGTCTGTAGTTATTGACGGGGTCGACGCTGTCGAGAAAACTGCATAATTTGAAGTTAACAAAAATAATAAAGAAATCTCTCCAACGTTGAGCGGGTCCAATTCTTGTCTACAGCATTAAATTATTACTATTATTTAAATTTAAATTAAATTGTATTATGCTGGGTGAATTTGTAGCTTATAATTCAAATGCAATTATACATTTTTAATTAAAAATTTAAGAATTAATCAATTTGTACATAGGCTTATATTCTTAAGTTATGATATTGTTATCAGATTTAAAAGTGTAGTTTTTTGAGTCAAACTCATTGAGTCATGTTTCATGAGTAGTGGTTCACAAGAACCCATCTCTCATGGTAATGAATGGTTCGTTTAGCATTCATTGCATCTAGGGGATGCTCGCAAAGGTGAAGCATTGAACCTTTTTCGAGAGGTCATCTATTCTTAAGTTGTTTGAAGTTTAATAAAGCTTTCAATTATGTATTTACGATAGTGTATTTTGTTGGCGTAAGAACTAACACTTCCTTGAGTGTAAGTTTGTATGGATAGCTACGCACACTACGTAATGAGTGCTCTTCAAATTAGGAGGGGAAGCTCCCTCGTTGTGCTAGAATGCATGGAAAAGGAAAGTAAACTAAATCCTATCTTTTTGTTCTCAGCTAGTAGAGGCACAAGGTTAAGAAAACCTAGAACGTTGCAGCTAAGGATTTTCTGGTTTCGCAAATCATCTAACTACAACTAAGCTAACTTCTTTAAATCTATCCAGTTTCCTCAAGAAAATAGAGCGCGAGGAAATGGAGCAGGAATGGTTTTATATGATAAGTTGGGTACATATTTGCAACATGAAGGCAAGGTTGGCACAACTATTCGCTTGGTTGAATAAGCTTATTATCACACACATCATACGATAAGCTTTGAGTACAAATTCTCAACATGAAGGCAAGGTGGGCACAACTATTTGCTCAATTTGAATAGGCTTATTAATAACAAAACACAAAAGATAGCCAACTAGGACAACAAATTGCATAGGCGAGACATGCGTATAATCTACGATCGAACTAGCCACTATATCTAACTAAGACAAGCATTCATCATAATAATTGCATGGAACCCAAGTGGCATAACAACTCATTATCAAAACAAATGCTCATGAACAGATACCAAAAAGACAATATTACAAGCAAGGTGGGCACAGCATTGTAGACATGGAAAATGTACAATTTTGGTTCGGCACACTTGATCCTAATTACTAACAACATTTCCTCTTAAATCATACTCTCAACATTTCATCATATTTTGTCTCTTAATTTAATGAATCATTATTCGTTTAATCAAGTCTTTCTCCTCCATTGATTAAATTAATCAATTTAATTTAATTAACCTTATATTTATGTTTAATTAAATAGATCATTTTATTTGATTAAAATCCCTAAAGTCCCCCTATTGAATTAAATAAATTAAACCTTATTTGATTTAACCTAACAAATTCCTCCTTAGTTAAATAAATCAAAATCATTTATTCAATTAATCATTTCCTCTCAATTTGATTTAAATTAATTCATCTATTTGAGTCAAAATTGTCAAATCATCTAATCTCCCGTTAAATTAATCAAAACCTTGATTAAGTTAATCCCTCTCACTAAAATTCTCTAAAGAATGCAACTTGCACATGAAAATAGATTTAATTCATTTATTAAATCTCTATTTTCCCTCACATGGCATCAAAAGGGAATATCCCTCATTTGAATTCAAAAAGTCCAAGTGGACTTGGTCCTTCCAACAAGGCATTTAAGGCCTCTTGCATGTCCTTTGCCTTGAGCCAAGTGACATTAACTTCATTTTCCTTCCCTCTTCAACAAGTCATTTCACAAATTCAAATTCAAACTAATTGCATTTATTGGCACTTTGGCCAAAACTTGCACAACCATCAACCATTCACATGGTAACAAGTGGCATTCAACCATTGGATTGAAAGTTAGTCCCACATTGCTCAAAGCTTGCTCATTCTTCCAAATTCAAATCTATAAATTGGAAGCTTATCTCCTCATTTTTCATCCACAATTACATGCAAAGTTACTCTCTTAACATTGAGAGCCAATTTTGTGCACATCACTCCGTACTTCATTTTTTTCATAGTTAGATTATACTCAAATCTCATTGGGAGATTTGACCATTTATTTCACAACCATTCACATTGCAACTTAGGAGTTGGGAAAGGGTCAATGTCAACATTCAATTGGCACCAATTCCCCCATGGGATCATAAGTTTATTGGCTTAATTAGGATTTACATTCTTTTTGTATTAAGTTTTTCATTTTCCTAGTTTGAGTTTAATAGATGGATTTCATGGAGAATCTCTCATGCTTGTTTGCATTTGATCTAACAAATTGACTTGTTTGTTGTTTTTATGCATTTGCAGGTTTAAGGGTTCACAAGCATATATTAATCTCTCCTGCAAAAGTTATTTGAATAGATACAATAATAGCAATACTACAGGCAAGGTAGGCGCAACATGTATGCTATCAAGCAAAAGTTAATTACAAATGAGCTGAAAGCTCTTATTTATAGACATCAGAGTGTGGGAAACCCTAAAATCACCTTGAGTCAACTACAATCCTGCAATACATGCAAGATCTTATTTATAAACCCTAATTGAATGAAACTATACACTTAACTGGCAAACTACCATCAATTAACTGATAAAAACAATGCTAACTAGACCATGTGCAACATGCACGTCCTTATTGAAAGAAAATCTAACTGATAACTAACATCAGTTAACAAAAATTAACTAAGAGTCCCTCCTGCGAAGATATCTCCAATAATGAGATAGGCGTGCCTGATGTCAACGAGAAAACTCGGGAACTAAAGTTTGAGTTAACTATTGCTTATGACTCATCCTCGTAAACAACTGCAAGGTCTAACTGAAATTCTACTCCAAGTTTATCATCTCTTCTAGTAATATATCGATAGTATCATCATCTGGCACTCTGACACTATCCACGATGATTAACTGTCTGTCTAAATCTTTGTCTCCATCCTGGATTTCCCTCTGACTATCTCTAACCTTTGTGGTCACCTTCTTGCAATTGATAGTCAACATTGATAACTCCTCCATTTTAGACGCCTTTGGCCCTCCACCTAGGTTACCATGAACTAGCCTTTGAACTCAGCCTGAAATGCCTCTAACTTGGTGTATGTACCATCCTCATGCTGATAATGACATGGGATCTGAGTGATGTACTCGTTGATGAAATGAAGAGCTGCAGTAACCTTTTCCTGAATCATGCCCATCTTAGCAGAAATCCTGTCATATGTCTCCACCTTGCAAAGATACAACTCTCTCCAAGTGAAGACCTTCTTTTGATCGCCATCTGCTTCAATGGTGTCATAGGCTCCCGCAAGCTGTGATATCATAATCAGATCCTTCGACTTACGCTCGGCTATGAAAATCTCGAGCTCCTAAATCCTCTAGCGAAGACTATGTGTGTCAACCCTCAACTGATATAGCTCTATGAAAAGGTGTCGACTAGTAATGATGAAATCCTCAATCCAGGTATCCAACAACTTTCCTCGATTAACCAAGTGGTGAATCCTCTATTGATCTACGGCAGTCTCTCGAAGCTGTGGGAGTAAAGGTGCTTGGCCCTCGCTACCATGAAGCAAACTTGAGATGTACACGCGGAGTTGCCTGATTTCAGCCTTGAGAACTGCCTTATCCTCACCATCCTTCATGACGCGTTCCTCCAGATTACTCATGACAACCCTAAACAAGCTCACATTGGTGTGTCGAGTACTCTTACCTAGATTAGTTTTGACGAAGGTAAAGTCACCAACATCAACTTCATCTAAGTACTTGCCTTCTAGAGGTGTAGCAACCTCTATGATGATCTTTGCCTCAGGATTCTTCTCAATGTTAATATGCTTTATGGCCCTCTTATTCAACCTGTTCTGATAGGGTTCACCGAACTCAAATAAGTCAAGATCATACGAAGGCATACGCCTCTCTCTTCCCAATGACCTCTCAAGCCAAGATGAATAAGCAATGCTACCTCTCGAGGTGGAGCTTCTTCTACTGTATCAGTTGCTGGCGGATCCACTGGTATGAAGGTCTCATGTATTGGAGACTCAGGCTCTGAATCAATGTCTATAGGAGATGACTATGGTGAGAAAGGTGTACCTGTAGATGACGAACCAAACTTAGCCTGAATTAATGGTTCTGATGGAATAACTAGCTCTGCAACTAGAAGTGTTGGCTCTTTCTCAACCTATTTCCTTTTGGTGATGCTCTTCCCTTTTGAATTAACCCCCATCTTAACCCCTTTAGGCGGCTTCATGATAACCTTAACTCGAGGCCTCACCCTAGAAGTAGAAGGCAAAGAAGAAACCACCACAGCTAGTGACTCTACAACTGGGATCACCCTTTGCTTCCACTTGCTCTCAAGGAAGTACATGGTTGTTTCGATAACTGACCTAGACAACTCTTTCACTGAAGTGTTCACTAGGATATACCAATCAGGTTGGCGAAGTGGCTAGCGAGCGACTTGGTCTTTAATGAATGAATGAAGGAGTATCTTGCCATCATCATCAAACAAGCCTTCCACATCCTCTGATAAGAAATCAACAATTTGTGGAATAGTAAGCCTACAATAATGACGTCAACGCACCTTAAAGTCATCCTCACAATTGACCCAGAAGTCCTCAAGCGCTGCCGAATGTGAAACATTTCACTCCAACCTTGGTGAATAATGACCTAACAGATCATAGGTACGCTTCTGAGGAAAACACTCAAGCCAGAGTTTCTCTAACTCGTGCGCCATTAACTTGCAATCGACAATTGTTTTACACTTATAAATACCTAACTCAAAAGGAAAGGTGAAAGTTGGCTTATGTAGATTGCAAAGAAAAGTGTGAACCTCATGTGCCTATCTCATGAACTCCATGAAAAGAACCTTATCCAATGGGTACCTCGGTAGCATCAGAGGCTCTCCTGTATATCCATATACACGAATATATGTGAAATTAGGGAATTGGATGAACCAATATGCCCAACTCTCCATTGTTGATTGTGCCTCTGCAAAAATCCTCACATGCATCTCATTATCCAAATCTCTAACTGTCCTCATTAGAAAGTGATCATTCACCGCTATAAAGTCCTATTCAACTTTCGAAAACTCCAACTAAGGGTAGTATTTGTGCACTCGTTGAACGCCCAAAACTCCATTGGTCTTCAATAGTTTAAAGCTGCCTTAAAATGCAACCAAGTAAACTAGAAAATTCACGATGTGGAATTTGTGCATCTTTAGGAACTCTATAATCTGTTGGTGAAGACACTCGCTAATAAACATGGCCTAGTCAAAGGTTTCTTTCTTATCAATAACTCATGAGATGAGGTAGAACATCCATGATCAGAACACGTTTGCATCTTCAAAACCTACTAACCGGTTGAGGAAAGTTATCAAAATAGCGATCTCACCCTTGAAATCACCATGCCCAATTTTCCTTGGCATGTTGGTTTTTTGAACTTTCAACCATCGCTTAACTACTTTCTTTTGCGATTTGTCCTTGTCCTCCTCCCATATTTTGTCACAATCTGAAATGGATACAGCAAAATGATTTGAGCGTGGAGGAATAGAAAAGCATTTTTCTACATCCCTCGGTTTAAGGCTACAAACAACCCTTCCATTTGTCGACCTGATTTGTTTGGTAGACGAGTCATAATGCTTGACACAAGCAAGTACGAACTCGAGATCGAGATCAAAGGCTGAGATGGGAATGGATGTCGTTGTAAGTATCCCTGAACGCTCAAGATTCCTGATTGTAGTACTGTTGATACCCTCCAATGAGTTTAGATTGATGATGGGAAAAACATGACTTAAGTCAGTATCGGTAGTTTTCAGAAAGTTATGAAGAAAGACCTGTTTGGCCTTATAGTCTATGGGATTATACTACATTCTGAAAAACTAGACTTTTGACTATAAAGTCGGGTATGTTTGGACAACTTCGAAAAAAACTAAAAAAGCTCGGGGTTAGGCTAAAAATAGCAAGTGGAAGTGATTTTTTTCGAAAAAAATCTGAGATATGGGTTTTGTGCAGAATCAAATTCTAATGCAACCCAAAAAGTCAGAATTGCGAAAAAATGGGAAAAGGTTTTTAGTTGAGATTTGAATTGGCAGTTGGGGGCAATTTTTCCTGCAAAAATCTGGAACATGGGTTTTGTGTATAAATGAATCCTAAAACAACTTAGATCAACAAATTTGCGAAAAAACGTGATTTAGGCCCACATGCAAAGAGAATTCTGAAAAAAAAACACAATGTTCTAGAAAAGAGGTAGCGGGGCAATTTTCACAAAATAATCTAAGACATGGGTATTGTTGTTGATGCTAACATACTCGAACCCAGATGATGCTTTTTTGAAAAATCTTCCATTTTCTTTGACATGCGAAGAAAATCTAAGACGAGAATAAAGGAAAATAAGACAGAAGAATTGAAGTTTTATTTGTTTGTTTTCTCTCTTCTTCTGTAAAAATTTGCCTATGCTTGAAGTAGAATTGATATAACCTACATGCAAATAAAAAAAAGTCTGAAATAATCTTCTCTTGAACAATTTGAATCCGTAGCTACGAAGAACACTAAAATTTGACACCTGTAGCACCTTCAGATCAATTTTATGCTCAAGAAAAGATGTTTCTTGTCAACTCTGATGAAGAATAATGGACGCCATTAGCAAAATATATAGAAGAATATCTTCTAAGGCATGTGAAATGCATGCTAACTGTTGGAAATGGCGCTTGAAGTACAACTGGACCTTCAAAACTTACGCATGGCCTATATTTGGCTTCAAACTCAGTTAACTGGATGTACCATAAACCCTAATTAGGGCGCCACTTTGAAAAATTCAGTTAACTTATACATGCAAACTAATTTTAGCCAATTATGACTAAAAATAGGTTTACCAGAAGTCAACTTGAAAAGAGTTCAACTGGAGATCTAAATTTAGTAAACTGAAAACTCTCCTCATGCGCACTTCTATTTTTGAATTTAAAAATTCAACCTTTGACTTTAGGTGTCCTTCCATACTTAGACATTTTCTGAAAATTTGAATCTAAAAACCTCAAATGAAGCTCACGTTCGATCACTAATTTTGATTGACTGTCGTGTCAGATCAACTGGCTAACAGTTTTGTTGAAGAGCGGGACCAAATTTGAAAAGAACATTCCTTGAGGTGATAATCCAAAATTCATCAATCTGAGGCCTCAAAAAGATGGGCGCCCCTGGCCTCCAAGGGCACTTTTTGACCCGTGTTAGAATATTTTCAGGTATTTTTCATTATTTTCACTGATAACTTGACCTTATTTCACTTGATGTTTCTCGGTACTTGGCAAAACTTCAAAACATGCTAACCGGTTCACTGTGAAGCAGGCTGAATTATGAGCAAGGGCTCCTGGAAAGCACTTCGTATAAAAACATCATCTGACCTTCCTAAGTCATGGGTGCCCCTAGCCTCCAAGGGTGCTTTTGCCAACCAGTGTTAGCCATTTTTGCAACTGGCTAAAAACTACTAATCTTTCGACTGTAAGCTGCCAAGACATCTTCTGACTCAGCTGAGACAAGCAACGAAAAGCTAGAGCTGACACAGACAAGATGAGCATCTGAAATCATCAAACGAACTCCTTTAAAGGCTTCAAAACCTTAGGCACCCCTAGCCTCCAAGGGCGCTTTTGTCCTTTCTAAACAGTTTCTAATCAAGTTTGACCACTGATGATGGCAACACGGCAACTCAAATTCACCTGCTAACAAATGTGTTGCGGAGCTGGACCAAAAATGGAAACAAACTTCCTGGGTGTCACTTGATCAAAAGACTCCATCTGAAGCCTCAAAAAGATGGGTGCCCTAGCCTCCAGGGGCGCTTTTTGACCTCAGAGTTCGTCAATTTTGCATTTCCCTCGTTCTGCATTGAGTCTCCGGTTTTAGGCAATCTACTTCTCAGTTGGACTGGCTGGTTAGCTCATTACAAAGCTATCAGGAATCTAGAGAAGTCATCTTGGAAGAGATAAGTCACAAAAAGTTGATTAAAGCCTTCAGAATGATGGGCGCCCCTAGCTCAGAGTTGCGTTTTTTCATTCCAGACTTAGTTAATTTTACAGTATCTTCACCTCGTTGAAAAACCCCTCCAAGAGGAAGTAACTTTTTGGACGAAACTTTCCATAGAAACATCACCGAAGCGTTTTGAGCTTAGTTGTCGACACCTAGTACCTGGCCATCTGTCAATGATGAGTTTAGAAAACCTAACTTCTCACTTGAAAAAACAAAAACTACCCACTAGGCTTAAACTGACTTTTAATTGAAACTGACTTCACCACTGTGATCGTGATGTGAAATAAGCCAATCAAAATTAATTTCAGCCAATTCTGACAAGTTCCTATTTTTTAGGGTTTTGGCCTAAAAACGGGGTCCGAAAACCCTAATTTTCATTTTTTTCAAATTTTTCCACTATCTCCATGGCATGACACTGACTCAAAGCCCATACTTGAATTGCCCAAAGACTATGTTTTGACATCATTTGAACAAGGTTTAGACCATTTTAAGCAAAATGCCTTGATGAAGCAAAAAAATTGGTTTGGGTACAACATATTTAAAGATATTGTTTTAGTTCATTTTAGTCATCACATAATTACATAGAAATAATATATCATAATGAGTATTGAAATTAAATATAATAACATGCTATTTCACAGATATTTAAAAGTTGACTTATTCATTATTGTAAAAAAATAAAATACCTTTTACATAAATCGATTAATTATAAATGTGTTCAATTATGCACAAATTAAATTAGACTTAATTAAAGAAGATCTATGAATGATACATTTAAATATTATATTTAGGAATTAAATGTAAAGGAATAAGGAATTTAGCTTTCCGAATTATGATGAAATAAATATTGATGTTATCAAAACTTTTGTTGTCTAGACGTAGAAAATAAATGTTTGTAGTCTAAAGAACAAATTGAGTTGCTTATAGTCTCTAAAATACATATGAGTTGAATCAAGCATCATGGGAGTTTTTCACCCTTTTATATGGTCTTATCTTTTCATTCATTTGCAATTTATGTTGCTAGAGTTGAAGGCTTGACGACGACAGTCCATGGCTCTTCTGCTCAAACAACCCAGGAAATTCATTTTGAAAGTGTTTCACAAGGTAAGTCCCTTAACCCACCTCCAGATGTTGTTCTTCCCATTCCAAAGTTTGATGAAGCTTGCAAATGGCTTCATAATTTCACTCTTGTTAGAAATTTTGTGGGTAGAGTCCCCCCTGAAAGTGTGCTTCATGATTGGGTTAACAAATCCTAGACCCCACATGGGATTCATCTTGTTGTCATACAAAACCTCACTAAGGGGTTTTTTCTTTTTCATTTTGTTGAAGCAAATCATGCCCAAGTTGTTCTCACCTGGGGCTCATGGCTTTTCTATTCCTCCTTCCTCATGTTTAAACCTTAGACTCATGACTTTTTAGTCTCAGACGAAAAGTTTCTTTGTGTCCCAGTTGGGTTGAATTCCCAAGATTACCTTTTCCATTTTAGAACTTTCTTACCCAAGTTGCCTCCTTAGTGGGCTTTGTGGTTTGTGTAGAGCCTGAGAAGTTCTATTCAGCCCACCCTCAACAATGAGTTTATGTCGAGGTCAACCTTTCCAAAGCCATCAAGGAGGTAGTGGATATCCAAATTGGTCAAATATGTTACTCCCAACGCATCCAATATATTAATCTCCTAAACACTTGTTATTAGTGCCAGGCTTCCAACCATAATATTAAGAATTGCTCATTAGCTTCTCAATGATCTAAGCCCCTTACTTGGCCCTTTATTGGGTTGCCACCTCTTGCTAAAGAAGAGGAGGGTTGGTCTATAGTGGTTAGCTGCAAAGACAAGAATGCTAGCTCTTCCAAACCTACCCCCAAACTTGCAAGGTAATGGGCTTTGGTTTCAAAGCTTGTTGACACAATTATGTTGAACACAATGACAACTTCTAGAATTTCGCCTGTTGTGGTTGCTTCACAACCTTCAATTGGCCAAGCTCAACATACTTCCCCACCTATGATGGTTCAAAGGAGACCTCAGAGCTCATCTAGGCATTTGGAAGAAAATGAATTTGTGTCACGACATAGATAGCCTAGATACCTCAATGTTCAAATTGGTATCTATGCAACACCCAACACCATGGTTCATAATAGTTATTTTTCCCTCGACAAACTAGATAACTAGAAACGCCTCTTGATTGTTAAATGAGTTGTATTTCTTGGAATGTGAGAGGTCTCACAGACCTCCCTTTAAAATACTTTGTTCATGATATATAGGCTCAATTTCCAAAGTTAAACATTCATTGCCTTCAAGAGGTTAAAGTATCAGGTTTTTCGCTTTCTACACCATGTCATGTTATTTGGCCATCCAATTTTTTTCTCTATACTAACAATGAGGCTAGTCATGACAAAGTTATCACTTTTTCTCTCACCTACATGGCATTAGCATTGGTTGATCACGGATGTGACCCCACTAACCAAGTTGTTTGGGCTCTTTTCAACGTCAATAATCATTCATGTGGAATGATTAATGTTTATGCTTCCAATATGTTGTCATTGATGTCAAAGGCGCTCACTGATGTCAAAGGAATTTGGTCAATAGATCATACTACATCTATTCATGCTAATAAAAGTGATCCAAAATGTTTCAGGTTGTTACTCAGGGAAGAAAGATTTATCTAGCAATGCATTTATGTCCAGTATTTCTTCTTGAAGGTGTGTTTAGCTCTGCAATTTGAATGGAGAGTATGTCTATAATGAAACAACTTAATCAATAAGAATATAATATGAAATGTGTTGAAAATACTTGATAATAATATGCCACTTCGAGGGGGCAACCTCCTAATCCACTTCAAGGGGGATACCTCCGATAGTCTTCAATAAGAACACAATACTCAACATGATGACCAAATAAGACTCACAACCTCCTATATATACCTATTTATGCCTTGGATATCACCCAGGCCAACTTAGATAACCCTATATAAGCCCTAGGCCGACCTAACTAACTAAATAACAATATAATAATGATATATGACTTAATTAGGAGTTAAGGTAGCCACAAGCTTACTACTCATAACTTGATACACACTATAAGGGTAAGGGCATAACATTTCCCTCCTCTTTACAAAAGCATTGCCCTCAATGCTAAGTTTTTTCTTTTTCTTCTTCTTCATCTCCTCTTTTACTTCCACTTCTTTTTCTACTATCACTTCTTGTTCCTACTCTTGTTCTTGTTCTAATTCTCGTTCTCGTTCTCGTTCTCGTTCTTTCTCTTTCTCTTTTTTACTTTCACTTCTTCTTCTACTACTACTCCTTCTTGTTCTTGTTCTTGTTCTTGTTCTCATTCTCGTTCTTGTTCTTTCTCTTTCTCTTTTTTACTTTCACTTCTTCTTCTACTACTACTCCTTGTTCTTCTTCTGCTTGTTCCTGTTCTTGTCTTTCTCTTTCTCTTTCTCTTTCTCTTTCTCTTGTTCTACTTCTTGTTCCTTTTTATTTTCTTTCTTTTTTGTGGCTACATTTTGTTGTAAAGAAGGTCTAGAAAGATAATTTTTCAATAAATCACACAAATAAAGCCAAAATACTCTAATTTTTTTATGTAACTTATCAGGGCCTACGTCACACTCCAATAGAAAAATCTCCCAAAAATTAAGTAATTTACAACCTTGAGAGCAAATATTTTGAAAACCCTAATTTCTCGATAAATCAATTATTTATGCTTCAATTTCTTTGAAAATTGTACTATAGCCTCCTTTAATATGTCTCAAAAACCCACAAAAAATCATGAACCAATTCGCTAATATGTGGGAGATATGTGTTTTCCAAATAAATTAGGAAAAATCCCTAATTTTGCAATAACTCGCTCAATTATGCTCCACTTCTTCTAAAATATGGAATGTAGCTTCTTAGAAATTCCCTTCAAAAACCCTTTTAAAACTAGACAAAAATTCTCCAAAATTTACGATATATGGGTTTCACAAAATGACCTCCAAAATTGGAAAAAATGCCTTATTGTAACGATGCCAAGATCATGCTCTGATACCACCTGTAATGAAATAAATTGCATAATAGAAGAAGAATATTATATGAAATATTCTACAAACACTTGATAATAACTGAGAATAACAAGCCACTTTGAGGGGGAAAACCTCCAAATATCTCCAATGAGAACACAATTCACAATATGATTATCAAATAGGACTCACAACCTCCTATATATACCTATTTATGCCTAGGATATCACCCAGGCTGACTTAGATAACCCTATATAAGCCCTAGGCCGACCTAACTAACTAAATAACAATATAATAATGATAATATGACTTAATTAGGAGTTAAGGTAGCCACAAGCCGACTACTCATAACCCGATACACACTATAGGGGTAAGGGCATAACAATGTCTACACATGTTCTATCATATTCTAGAGAACTTTTGGAAGATATGTTCAACATGCAGAAAGTTTGAAGTTACAAAAGGTTCTTTGTGCCTGTCTAGCAACTAGTTTGTGTTGCAAAACTATGTGACAACAACTAGTAGTGTGTGACATTAAAAGGTCATGTGTAGAGCTAAAATAGTTCCAGGTTAAGGTTCATGTGGAAGAACATGACATCATATTATTTTGGTGGCAAAAAAAAAATGATTTAGGACCTACCCGTTACACGTTTCATGTAATTTGAATTTAGGTCCACCTTATGTTGTCCTGGGTAATAGTGGATCCCTGATCGACATGAATGAATGATTAATGTGATGTCTTGTATATAACCATCATACATTTGTGTATCTATGTAGAAACAAAAAGAAATAATAATTGAAGAGAAGGTAGTGAGTGAGTGAATATACAAGGATGTGAATTTGTGTGACTAGGTGTTATTCAATGTGACACATCTGAATCAGTGTGTTCCATCATCAAAAGATATTAAGGAGTGTATTAGAGTGTTTGAATCAAGTTTAGACTTTGTGTAAGCTATGTAATCAACATTGAAGATCTGCAAGTTTTATCATTATAATCTGATAGGACTGTTGTTCTACTCACTGAGTTGGTTCTCAAATTATTGTATTGGGGATTGGTGTCTCTTGTAGGTTGGTGCCTACATTTATATTTGGGTATTAGTGTCTTCGGTAGGTTGGTGCCTACTTTATATTGTAAATTCCCTTGTATTTTTGCTTTGTGAGGTAGGATTTGGACAGTCAATCCAAGCGACTTTTCTCACTGTGGTTTACCCATCTTGGGTTTCCACATATATTTGGTGTTCTCATTTGCAAATGTGTGTTCTTATGTAGTTTCTTGATTATCAGTATCTGCTTTGATTCAAGTTTCATGTTTAATATATGTGAAGAGTTTTAAATTGATTTGATCTATTGATTTGAACCCTCCCCTCTTAGTAGATTGTGTGCCCTTCATGATATATTTGAAAGAATTCTCTTTGGTGTTGGATCACCAATTCAATATCAATCACCACTTGGGTTTTGTGTGGGGATTTCAACATGATCAAGATGTTGCGTGATATGTGGAGCTTTTCCCATGTGTTGGAGAAATTACAATAATAAATTGGGTATTTTTACCCCAATTTTAGCTACCACCATGACCATACACCTTGGTACATGTGGTCCAACGTGAAATGTGAGCTTGATATATATTTAAAATTGCTTGATCATGCCATGATTTTGGCATAATATTTTCCTACTTTTTTCAGCTATTACTCCCCATCTATTGAACTAATAGTGGAGGTTGTCTTATTTGACCACTTTCCCATACGATTTTGCATTAAATGGAAAACTTCAACTTCCAAGGCTATGAAGGGTCAATTATTCCTTAACACATCTTTGCTTAATGACAAGGTCATGAAAACACATGTCTAGCATTTCTAGAATTTAGAGACATGTCCTTTTTAGGAAATTGGATGGATTAATTGATGGAATTATGACATAATCCATTGTCCTAATTTATTCACATTTATAGGCACCAACTAGCTTGCTTTTTTAGATCACTTGTATGAGGCCACAACTCGGGATCTCTTCCTCACCATCGCCGCCTTGGAAGCTCACCCATTTGATTCCATTAGCCAACTTCGACTAGCCCAACTATGGTAGCAAAAATAAATTGTGAATGCTTATGCTACTTGTAGTTCCCAGATCAAGGTCATACTACACCAACTTAAAATTGAAGACTAGGTGTGAAAGACTTTTTTTTAAGCCTTGCAAGCTCAACAATCCTTGCATACCATCAAGAGAATTCATGGACATCGACTCTTTCATGAGTTACCTGATATCCTTTAATATTTTATCCGCCACTATGAGAAAGTGTTTGTAGCCTAAGAATATATCCTTGCAAGATAACATGCTTTGCAACAATGTCTTGAGGTTGTGCCATTTTAGCTCTTGATTTCTCAATGTATTCTTTTATGAAAAACTGCTCTCACAAGGTAATCTTAAGGAGGCAATTTTTTCTATGGCTACTTGGATAAACCCCTTGGCCTTGATTGCTTCTCGTGTGAATTTTTGTAACAACCCCATTGCTCTACCCATTGATTTTTACTAGGTTTTACCCACATGCGAATAAATATAGCAATAAAAAAAATCTTTTATAATTTAATAATAAGATGCAATTTGGAATAAACCCATTCCAAAATCCCACTGCATTTCAATAATAAAAGATACATATTCAAAATTAATCTCATTTCAAATTTCCATTGTATTTTTATAAAGTGCATTACATAATTTCCAAGTAATGATTATCTATTACATAATCCCATGCAATGATAACATGTTTCCCAATTTATAATTTCTCGATAAGAATAGAGATACATGTTTACATACACACCTTCCATGAGCTTAATTAAATAGAGATACAAATGGTCCAGATGTCCCTACCTAGGCATACATCCTAGATGTCCCCAATACTGGCGTGTACATCCTCAAATCTTGGTTGCCAATTACATGAGGGAGAGTATCACTCAAGCGCTTTTCCACCAACCATAGAATTATTACAGTCCCCCACACATCTACCTAACTGGTAAGATGACCTTATCCTTCAACAAAGAGATTGGTTTGGTAACCTCATAATCTTGGCCTTCCTAAGCATAGTGTTGTGTCCTATATATCTAGAGCTACCATACATTGGCTACAACCTACATGCATGATTTTACTACCTAGAATGCAATCATGGATCACAATGAATTAACTATTTAAACTGTGGCTACTTACACTACTTTGGCCAAAGAATTCAACTCCAAATACTTTGAGTACAAGACATTCATCCACCCACTCTTTAGCTCGATTTAGTTTTGACCATAAACATAACATACATTCACTCTAAGGTGATGACATAATAAACTATCCAACAAGGTTACTCCCTTTCCCATGGATTATCTTAACCTCGGGAATAACCAAGTTTTAACAAACTTTACTAACTAGGTTCCACCCTTTCCCATGGATTATTTCAACCCTAGGTATAACCAAGCTAACCATACATGCACACATAATAAGTGACCTAATAGGTTACTCCCTTTCCCATGGATTATCTAACCTTAGGAATAACCTAAATAACCACCCTATGTAATCATAACGTCATAACATTAAATGAATCCATTTCCAAAAGTATGATCACAACATTAAGTGCCTTATTTTCAAAAGTATGATCTCATCAGTAAATAACCTCATTCAAAATTATAACCTAATCAATAAATGACTACATTCAAGAGTAAAATCTCATCAATAAATGACTCCATTCAAGAGTATAATCTCATCAATAAATGACTCAATCAAAGATATAATCAATAATCAAATGATCAATCAAATCATATAGGTTAATCCCAACCTATTTGCTTAATTCAATAATCAAGTAAACAACCATACCAAATAGGTTATTCCCAACCTAGGGTTTCAATCAATAGTGATGTAACAATCAAGTGATCATAAAAAAATCATAAAACATCTCTTTCAATATACCTCAAGTATTCAAATGTTTACAATGTTAACTACATTTGTATATAATCTAGAGGACATTAGCTTGAGAAGAGTTTGTGCTTCTACACCTACAAGTCCTCTTCTCAATACAACTTTGGGTTGTCGAAATGTGAGTCCTCTTCTTGAATTTCGTGAATAGGAATTGACTCTTAATCAGGAAATAAGAAAATAATATAATCCAAAAATACATTTTTCAACCCTGATGTTGAATGTTGATATAACCATCAAGTATACACCCTAACCCTAGGGAAAATACTATCTTCCTATTTTAAGGAGATATGAGTAAAAAATAAAGTATAGACTATCGACCTAGTTTGCATCACAACACAACCTATCAATGATGACATGTTTAGCATGCCATCATTCTTGTTGTATTACTAACCTCTCTATCCACAAAGGCTTACCTAGCATCATAAGCTAACAAAATAAGATAACATCATATTCCACATTTCACTTTTCACACAACATCCACATAGTCTTAATGAACTAAGTATAGTTATAATAGCATTATATCCACACATGCTTCAACATAATATAAATATATTCCCAAATAAGAGGGTTTCACTAATTCAAGACTCAATCAAGAATCACATAAGATTATTCCATAATAGGTAATAACTAAGTTCATAAGAACAAGCATATGAAGCATTCCCAAAGGAAATATTTTCCAAACAAAGGCATTATAATCAAATAACCCTTCAAACATAAACAATAGAGGAATAAAAATCAACATGCCTAGATATAAAGTTCCAACTGATAAGGTTGCTTTCCAATCTCAACCTCCACAAACATGAATGCTACTCCTTCAATGTTCAACTAATCTCAAAACTCTAGCCTCCTCTCAAGAAATCTCAACAAAACTTAACTCACAAACAAATCTCTCTTTGTCACTAAAACTCTCAAAATAATGCTCACATAGAAAATACAACAGAATAACAACAGAGAAATCAGAATGAAAAGTGTAAAAAATGGTAGAGAGAGCACCTCTCTATATACTTAAATTTGAGCATCATAATGCTACAAACAAGTTAACAAATCTATCACATTCCTATTCACATGCATTGACTCAGCTAATTTAACTCTCATATTGTAACACATAACAATCCTCTTATTTCCAATTTCATAGAATGGATGAGTTGACTTCATGCTTATGATAACATGACCCCTTTTACTGAATCAAGCACAAAGATGCATTGCTACAGGTTTCCTATTTGATTTTCAAGTCGACTACCTTCATATATTATAGCTAGCTACATTTCGACCAAGTCTCCATGTTGTACATTGGTTTGAAGACTCTTGTTTGCTTTTTGTTTCTTATTCCAATGTTGAAATTTTCCACATTCAAGTTGTGTGTTGATTTTTATTCTGATTGCAACTTTTAAATGCAAAGAATGTCTTTATTTTGGTGTAGACCAACACTTCACTTTATATCATTTAAATCAGAAAACACTTAATACTTTACTCTTTGTACCTTAAGTTATACTACCACTCAAGCGCTTATTATAGCACAACATATATTGATACTTGTTGGCTTTAAATTAAGTCACAATCTCCTTTATGGGTTGTGTTATATATGTGCCCTTTATTATCTTGCAAACATGTCACAATCTTTGAATTTTCCATCAATAAAAGTGAAAGATTGTGCAAACAGGAATACCTCTGAAAATGTCAACCAAGAAATGTATAAACGTCATGTTGCGGAGTTCACTTCAAATCCATCTGTTATTTTCTTCAAATTTTGAAACTTTGAATTTCCTTCTAAACTTAATTTGCATGCTTCTTGAAAAATACATAGTCCTTTAATTTCATCTATACTTATTCCTTTCATTCTGAATGATTTTGCAATAAATGTTTTAACTTGTAGGTAGATTACCTCAAAAATTGTGTATGCCTCCATTCTTTCAAATTCTACAGACCTCATTCTTCACACATGCGACTGATAAAAATACCTTAATCTTGCTACCATATTAAATATAATTTTGTCATGATATGACACAAGTACCAATGAGGGGGTTTATTAGATATTTTGATGATTGACCCCCCTTAGCCACTGCTTCTATTTAGAAATTGATGGGAGTATCTATACCGGATCTTAGCACAAATAAGACTGATGATTCCTTTCTCCAAATCCTTTCCATTTCTTTTCTTGCCTTTCTTGGATCAAATGTTTGATCATTCTTCTTCGTCGGATAGATGTTCTTCTTTCTTTTGTTGTTACTACCAGGATGTTCTGGTTTTCTGCACTTACAACAAGTAGCATTCTTCTTTCCATTTTCCCTTTTATCTAATAAACTATCTTTATATCCATTCTTCTTTCCCTTAAAATCATTCACATTACTTTTGCAGTCATTTGCCTTATGACCAAATTTCTTGCAAGAATGAAAAACACCACTGAAGTATAAATACCTTTTTGCATCATGTCATTTGACAAGATTTTTTTTGGAATTGCTTCTTCTCTCCTTGATTTGTCTATCTTTGTACTACATCTTCTTAATAGTGAATTTCTTCGCTTTAGAACTTTGACCTTTTTCAAACCCTAAACTGCTCTTATCCATTTCCGGTCTTTGAGAGGTAATCAATTCATCAAGCATCGCCAAGCTTGTCTTAGATTTGTCTTCAAAACTCTTTGCCCTTTCTAGATTAGATCTCAGGATTTATGCTTCTAATTCAAGCTTTGTACATTCGTCTATCTTCTTTTGAATTTCAATTTCCTGACATTCTTCAATTCTTTTCTTCTCATCCAATTGTTCCAATAGGCTAGTGATGATTTCTTCTCCTTTAGTCAAAAAATCGTATGCAACCATACTTGTATTTTGTAGCTTTTCAATATGCTCATTTGATTTTATCAACTTGTCCTTCAAGGCTTCCATTTCTTCTGAAAATTCGATAGGGACTATTTTCAAAGGAAAACATTTCTCATGTTCAAATTTTGGGACCTTCCATAAGCTATTAGGCTTCTTCTGAGGAACCAAGCTCTGATACCAATTGTTGAACATCCAGAATACTAAGAGGGGGGTGAATCAGTATTCCACAAACCGATAATTAAATCCACTTAACCATTATCACAATTTTAGTTGAATCAACAAGAGAGGACATAGAAATAGTTCAATGCAATCATACACATGAACACCAAGATTTTTACGTGGAAAACCCAGAATGGGAAAAACCATGGTGAGGGTTAACTCACAATATATTATATTTGGATACAAAATATTACGCGGCTCACTGCCAGGACTCACTATCCTTAAAAAGGCTCACAACTTGAGTAGAAAAGATGGCTCATTTCCAAGATACAATGATGGTGGCTCACTGCCAAAATAATGAACTGATGGAATACACCTTCAATGTGCAGGGTTCAATTTCATTGAAGCTTGGAATATAATGTATCGGATCGCTCAACAAATCTATACTATTGATAGAGCATTTCGGCTTTGATCTTCTCCTTTGTTTACATTCACTTCTCCTTCTCGCTTTCTTCTTTCTTTTCTTACCTTTTTCACTTCCACATCTCTCTTCCACCTTTCATCTTATATATATATATATACAAGTATATCTTATTCATCAATTAGGTCGGCCTAATTGGATGACCACAAAATAGTCAAAACCTTTCTTCGTAAACACCATATAAAATTTAAACATATGTAGTGCATTATGCCAAGTTAGCTATTAGTCTTCATAATATATTGCATTCACTGAGTCGAACAAGACTAAACCACAATTCTTCAACCAAAAAATAATCCTCAAAGCAAACACCTTCCAGATCTGAGAACACATTAATTTCCCATCATACTACTAGTAAAGAGATTATTAGAAAAACCACAGTATAAGAATGTTCACTTTAGTAGAATGAAGATCCTCCCACACAATATACCTCACACAAAACAATAGTAGGATACAGAGTTAAACTCTGTTAGAGATAACTTTTTGTTCATAGAAAAAGATGTCTCAAGATCCAAGATATAGCTATTTGAATGAGTTAATAAAACATGGTTAAGAGATTAGAGTCATATCAGATATTTCAGTGAGTTCTAGACTCAAATACCAACACACTAATCCATCACAAAGGAGTATTACCGGTAGAGAACAACTTCTAGTAAACCAAGCAAACTTCCCATACAGTTATCACCATGTAGTTATTACCATGTTGACATCAATGACAACATAGGAACAACCAACACAATCATCCATACTCCATGCTCATGTTTCAAAGCTTCCAACAATCTCCCCCTTTGGCATTTATGGCAACATGCATGGCAAAAAAATTTCAAGTATACCACACTGAATGTTCTGACTACTCTCTTTATCAAAACTGTTCTTCACAAAAAAAAATTCCTTTGACTCTTTATCTCTCCCCCTTTGACATCAATGACAAAGGAAGGGGTCTGATATAAATGTGTATATGCATCAAAAAGTAATAAAAAAGATATGAATGTTGAATTAACTTGAAGAAAACCCTCGAAGACTCTCCAGGATAGTCTTCCATGACACTTTACCTTCTTCCCATGAACCTTTTGCATTGACTAGAGTCTTGTAAAATAGCTCAAGTTTAGTTAGACACTGTACACCATCTATTAAAGTATTGGAACTAAGATTGATCTATGATAATTCACCAATACAACCAAGAGCACTAGAAATTAAAGTATGTCTATATTAATCATGTCTCTGAGTGCCACAAACTTCTTGATAACATCTGCCCTTTGATCCTATAGAGAGAAAAAATTGTCCTGAAGCTACACAATGTAGGACCACCTTTGATTATCTTTATCTTCTACTAATATGTATGTATCTACCTAAGTGCTCAGTCGAGACTCACTCATCCTTATCTCATTTCTCATATTCAATGTATTGCCAGACCTATCTAGACAAAAGGAAAGTAGTTTTTGTGCCTCTTTTTCACAACCTTGTACTTTCTCCAATTCTTTCATTACTTAATCGTGTGCATTCACACATTTTTCTTTGATATGATTCAAATTTTCTTCATTAGTCCTAATTACATCAAACATTTCAAGTCCAAAGTTGTAGGCTTTCAAAAAATTAATCATGCCATGAAGATTCTCCACAACATAAATAGTTGAATCAAAATTAGCATCAGGAATAACCTTCTGCAAATCTTCCAGAGATATCTGAATATTCATTCTTTCATGCTCATGTTCAAGCTTACTTTATTCTATACCTTCTAGCTTCACTACACTCTTCCTTTTCTTCCTCATTTCAGTCATGCTACCGGAGGTACTTTCTTCATTGAGATGCTTAGGGATTTCCAAGAGAATTTTAGCATATTTATCAATTTCAGCTTCTGACACTTCATAATCCAATTCAGATATCCAAAATAACCTTGATTCAACTGCTTCCATGTGACAAAAATCTATAGACACAAGAAAATTTATGCTTTCGAAGTATCTTTCCACAACACTTACTAGAATCCTAGACCTTTTGTTCATCCTCATCTAAAATTTTCTAAGGAATGCAGCGAGGGCAAATTCTTGTGCATCCAAACTACCAAGATTTATCATGAAGTTCCTTATTTGATAAGCAATAGGCTCTTAATTTGACCATTCTAACCTTCATATTACTGGTAACTCTTTCAAAAAGTAAAATAGTAGATAGACAACAAAATTTCCATACCGAAAAGTATTCTTTTTGCTCTTCTTAATCTCCTTTAAATTCTTCAAAAGATGTATTCGAAGTAGTTCACACAAGTCATATTCCATACCTCTTATTACCATATCAACAACAATGCTCACCACAAAAGTAGAAACTATAGAGTCATTGTTAGGGATACAAAATTTATGACCAATGACCACAGCAACATACCTTATTACCGGATTAACAATCGATCTCAAACCAATCTCTTTTCCTTCAGAGCTTGCACCTGTAACCCTAATTATTTCTTTCTCATTCATAGTCTTCAGTTTAGGAATCGATCTGGATGAACATAAACTAGTTACATCTATAATTGCTTCTTTGGTAACCAGATGTGCCTCATCAATCCACAAGGATTCATCATGAATTTTTCTCAATACCATCCAAATATACTTCTTCTCAAATTCAAATAAAAGAAATTTTCTCCAAACATCCAACTTTTTCTCAACTAATACTTTGTAGGCATCATGATTCTCTTTCAATTCATTTTCCCAAAGCACATTCAACTGAATTGATGACATTTCTTCAATCTTACTATAAACAAATGCATAGATATGTTCTGTAAGAAACACTCTCGGAGGGATGCAAGAGAATGCACCAACAGATTCTTCCGACACCTTCCTCATAGATCTCTTCAACCTAGCTTTATCTGCACAATTCACAATTTTTGAATCATCCATCAATAAAAGTGAAAGATTGTGCAAACAAGAATACCTCTGAAAATGTCAACCAAGAAATTTATAGACGTCTTATTCCAAAGTTCACTTCGAATTCATCTGTTATTTTCTTCAAATTATGAAACTCTAAATTTCCTTTGCACGCTTCTCCGAAAATACACAGGCCTTTAATTTCATCTGAACTTATTCCTTTCATTCTGAATGATTTTGTAATAAATGTTTCAACTTGCAGGTAGATTGCCTCAAAAATTATGTACGCCTCCATTATTTTAAGTTCTATAGACCTCATTCTTCACACATGCGACTGATAAAAATACCTTAATCTTGTCTTAAATTTTTCTTTAAAACTCTTTGCCCTTTCCAAATTAGATCTCAGGATTTCTACTTCTAATTCAAGCTTTGTGCATTTGTCCATCTTCTTTTGAATTTCAATTTCCTGGCATTCTTCAATTATTTTCTTCTCATCCAATTGTTCCAACAGGATAGTGATGATTTCTTCTCCTTCAGTCAATAGATAGCATGCAAACATACTTGTACTTTATAGCTTTTTAATATGCTCATTTTCTTTTATCAACTTGTCCTTCAAGGATTTCAATTCTTTTGAAAATTTGGTAGGGACTATTTCTGAAGGAAAAAATTTCTCATGTTCAAATTTTGAGACTTTCCTCAAGCTGTTATGCTTCTTTCAAGGAACCAAGCTCTGATACCAATTTTTGAACATCTAAAATACTAAGAGGGCCCAAGTGAATCAGTATTCCACAAACTGATAATAAAATCCACTTAACCATTATCACAATTTTAACTGAATCAATAAGAGAGAACATAGAAACAGGTCAATGCAATCAGACACATGAACACCAAGATTTTTACATGGAAAATCCAGAATGGGAAAACCATGGTGACGGTTAACTCACAATATATTATATTCGGATACAAAATATTACAAGGCTCATTGTCCTTAAAAAGGCTCACAACCTGAGTACAAAAGATGGTTCACTACCAAGATATAATGATGGTGGATCACTGCCAAAACAATGAACTGATGGAATACACCTTCAATGTGCAAGGTTCAGTTCCACTGAAGCTCAAAATATAATGTACTGCATCACTCAACAACACTATACTACTGATAAAGCATTTGGTCTCTGATCTTCTCCTTTGTTCACATTCACTTCTGCTTCTCACTTTCTTCTTTATTTTCTTACCTTTTTCACTTCCACATATCTCTTATATCTTTCATCTTATATATATACAAGCTTATCTTATTCATTAATTAGGTCAGCCTAATTGGATGAACACAAAATAGTCAAAACCTTTCTTTGTCGACACCATATAAGATTTGAACATATGTAGTGCATTGTGCCAAGTCAACTATTAGTCTTCATAATATATTACATTCGTTGAGTTGGCCAAGACTAAACCACAATTCTCCAACCAATAAATAATCCTCAAAGCAAACACCTTCTGGATTTGAGAACACATTAATTTCCCATCATACTACCAATAAAGAGACTATCATAAAAATTGCAATATAAGAATGTTTACCTTAGTAGAATGTGGATTCTCCCATATAGTATACCTCATACAAAACAATAGTAAGATATAGAGTTAGAATCTGTCAAAGATAACTTTCAGTTCATAGAAAAAGATGTCTCAAGATCCAAGATATAGCTATCTAAATGAGTCAATAAAATATGGTTAAGAGATTAGAGTCATATCAGATCTTGTGGTGAGTTTCAGACTCAAATACCAACGCACTACTCCATCGCAAAGGAGTATTACCGACATAGAACAACTTCCAGTAAACCAAGCAAACTTCCCATATAGTTATCACCATGTAGTTTTTACCATGTTGACATCAATGGCAACATTGGAACAACCAACACAATCATCCATACTTTATGCTCATGTTGCAAAGCTTCCAACACTTTATGCAAGCATTCACAAGAGCTAATATTATTGTCAAAGGTGTTCAAGAGAAAATTTCTCAAGCATTTATTGCAACATTCAAGATCTCAAGCATCATGTCAAATTTATCATCATTCATACATTGTTTTGTAGCTAACATTGTGATGTAGGTTTCAAAGATTCAAGTCAAAATTCAAGCATCAAGATCATATCATCAATCAAGCCATTTCATGAAAGATCAAGACCTTGGAGAGTTGTACTAAGTTTCAGTCCTTCAAGGGTTTGATGAGTTGCAACATGAGAATTGTTCATTCATCATTCCTTTCATGTTTCATTGTTTCATTTCAAGGTTTAATTATCAAAATGAGGTTTGACTAAGGAAAAATCCTATTCACCAAACATTTTTTTTCCCTCTTATGTGTTTTTCAGATCTTAGGTTGAAGAAGGACTAAAGATCTATCAAAAGAGAAAAATTGAAAAAGTTGTCAAAGTTACAAAAGTTGTTAACATTGTTGTTAAGCCATGAAAAATCACTTTCAAAATTTATTTTTGAATTTATGATTGTGAAATGTGGAGGAATAAGGAGTGTAGACCAAGGACTATGTTGGAACTGTGAAATTTTAATAACCTTATTAACCCTTCATGCTTATTATTTTCCCAAGAAGTTCATATTACAGACATAAAATTTCCTCACATAGCATTTTTTCACCAAAGTCCAAGTTAAATGTTGTCATATAGCCCCATAAAATTCATCTGACATTAAATTTTTAACATTTGAAAATATCGACATAAGTTGATGCAGGTCTCACCGATATTAATATACATTTTTTCAATATATCGGCAAGACATCAGAAGCATCATACCGATGAAGATATATACCAAGAGAATGTGGGTTTACATTTCCTATTGGCAAGACAAAAGGTATCGACGTGACGATGTGAGGTCATAACGAGCTAAGTTGTCTTTTTACCGATTGGAATATAATAAAGTGTATCGGCCAGACTATGGTCATTAGAGTGAGATTTCAAAGTGATGCCCAAAACATTACTGGTCTTGCCGATAAAGCAAAAGGAAATCTCATTCAGTAAGAAAATGATGTCGGGGAGAGTTCGAGGAGTCTTACCGACCCCTCATGTTATACCGACATAACTAAGCATATGGAGATAAAGGTTGTTGAGAAGACAATGCGCATGGTCTCGATGAAGAACAAGTGTATCAGTGAGATAAGTCTCAGCGAGGAGATCTAAGAGAGGTCATGACGAATATCATCCTGTTGACAGGACAATTACTTGGTCTTGGCGACTTAAGTTGACAAAGTGAATTTCTCGATGAGACAAAGAGCCTTTAGAGTGAAGTGAAGAATTTTTGGCCTGATTCGTTGAGTCTAAGCGATAGTTTTCTTTGGTGAAAGTCATGGTGACATAACATAACTAAAAGGGAAAACTATCAGGGAAATTGGTGATGTCGGGGGAACTACAAGATGTCTTAGTGGATGGGTGAATGTTAAACAAATGGATTGGCCTGTGAACCCCTAAACCTGCAAATGCACAAAAGCAACAAACATGGTTAATGTTAGATCAAAATGCATGCAAATATGAGAGATTCCCCATAAAATCCATCTATTCAAGCTAAAATTAGGAAATGAAGAACAAACTCAAATAATATGAAAGTAAATCCTAATTAAGCTAATAGCATGATGATCTTATGGGGGAATTGGTGCCAATGAGGTGTTGCAATTGGCCCTTTCCCAATTCCTAAATAGCAATGATATGTGAATCTAGAAATGGTCAAATCTCCAAAGAGATTTGAGCATAACCTTGGTGCAAATGTGAAAATATGATGAATACTTGGATATGATGAGCAAAATTAGTTCTCAATTGTAGAGAGTAACTTTGCATATGAATTGTGGATGAAGATTGAGAAAAGAGGTCTCCAATTTATAGACTTCTATTTGGAAGAGGTGAGCAAGATTGAGCAATGTGGGAAAAAATATAATCCAATGGCCTTGTGCCACTTGTCCACATGTGATTGGATGAGGAATGAACACATTTTGGCCAATGTGCATGATAAATGCATAATTTTGAATTTTGAAATAGTGAGTTGACTTGTTGAAGGGGGAAGAGAAGTGAAGTAAATGTCACTTGGCTCAAGGTCAAAGACATGTAAGAGGCATTGAATGCCTTGTTGGAAGGACCAAGTCCACTTGGCCTTTTGAATTCAAATGCGGGAATATTCCCTTTTGATGCTTTGTGAGGGAAAATAGAAGAATTAATAAATCAAAGTAATTGATTTATTGTGCAACTTGCATTCTCTAGAGGATTTTAGTGAGAAGGATTAACTTAATCAATGTTTTGATTAATTTAATGAAGAATTAGGTGATGTGACAATTTAGACTTAGATTTATGAATTGATTTAAGTCCATAATTAAGAGGAAATGATTTATTAAATAAATGATTTGATTTATTTAATCAAGAAGGAATATGTTAGATTAAATCAAATAAGGTTTTAATTTATTTAATTTAATAGGAGGACTTTAGAGATTTTAATTAAATAAAATGATTTATTTAATTAAACAGATATGCAATGGTTAATTAAATTAATTGATTAATTTAATCATTGAAAGAGGAAGACTTAATCCAATAAATAGTGATTTATTAAATTAAAAGATAAAAAGTGAAATTCTGGGAATGTGGTGAGGAGGGCTATCTCAAGATTTATCACGTTTTTCTTCAAAATTCCATAGTTTTTTTTCACGTTTTTTGCTTACAAATAGGAAATTGCACCGCGGGTAGTTCATGCGGTCCTGTATTGCACCATTGGCTCAGATGCAGCAATTTATTGCACTGCACCCATTGAAGACCACGACACCATATAGCACCACAATTGCTTCCAATGTTTGAAATTTGAAAATTTGCCAACTTTCGCCTCTTCCAAAGTCCACCGCGTGCCAAAGTCCACAGCACCCGCAGTCTCTATTTCTGCAGAGCACCGCATATAGTCGACCGCGCGAAACTGTATGGCATCGCCTGCTTTTCTAAACAGCACCGCACCTGCTAAACTCTACCACAGGAAACAGTCTGTTTTTAAATTTGAACACGTTTTTAATTTTTTGAGCATTAACTTTGTTTGCTATATTATTGCTCTCTGGTTTTCTATCATTTTGCAGGTTGGAGAAAAGGAAAAGCAAAGAAAGAAGTTCATCATGATATCATGCTCACAAACCCAAAGTGTTTCTAAACACTAAAAGTGTTTTTTAACACTCCTTAAATTTTTTTTTTAAATATCTTTGGCCTTAGGAAAACTAAATTTACTTTGGGACTAAAATGAACAAGCAACCTTTTTTTATGACAACATGTTTATTTTGTACAAAGTGTTTTCAAACACTAAAGTGTTTTTTAACACTCTATAAAGGATTTGATAAGTTCTTTGATTTTAGGGCACTAGTTTTCTTTTGGGTTCTAAAATTAACAATCAAATTTCCTTTCCAAAAGTTGCCAAGGGGTTAAAAAGAATTTTTAGGCAAACACACTAGATTTTGTTTAAAAGGTAACAATTGAACAAGGCAAACTCACATTTTCATTTGGTGCTTAAAAAGAAGTTATCATTGCTTTGAGGTTTAAAATGAACAAATATTTTCCATGTTTTGCAATCTTTTTTACAAATTAATATTATCTAAAATGTGTATGCGCTTCTCTCGCGCTTCATTGTGATCTTGAGAATCAAAAACATTTTGGTAATATTAGGTTGTTAAAATGATTGCCTCCACATTTCAATTTGGGCACTTAAAATTGAATAAGACATGCGAGTGTGAATAAAATTTATTGCGAGTGTTCTCCTTTTGTTTTTAAACAAAAGTTGATCGAACTATGAATAATATTTGCTCATTATTGTTTATCTTAGAGGGCCTGCCTTGTGGGAAAAAGTAATCACCCAAGGGAACGACCCAACTGAGAACACGCTAAAGCCAAGCGACTTCCAACTTGTATATAAGTGTGGATTCTTGAGGAAAGTTCAAGAATCATGAGGATTATTCCAACGAGATGGACAACAATGGACTCTTGCTGATGTTGGATAATCCCCCATGAATGGAATGCCCGAATTAGAACCCCTTGTTTAGAAAAAAGCCAAAACCTTGTCTATCTTGTTGGTGCAAAAGGTCATGTCCTTTGAAGCCGCCCCACGTTATACATGCGGTCTTATTATGGAAATGGAAAGTATGCCATGGGAGATTCATGGGTACTAATGCTTGGTTGACCCGAATAAGTGAGTGTCGTGGAGGGGAGCCAGTGTGGTCAAACATTTAGCCATTCGCACAAGATATGCACAACTGTATTTATCCAAGTGGGAACCCAAAAAGATATTGCCTCATCATCCTAGGAGTGTAAAAGGGCTTGGAAGAAAAGGAATGCATTGCTTGATCTTGGAAACATTTGACAAACAAACATTCACAAAGACCTTCAAATTTCAAACCCCTTGTGAGAAACAAATACTCTTGACGAACTGGGACACTCTTGCTTTCCCTAGGGATCATATTCCTAGAGGTTTCTAAGTGCGCAAATTCTACCATCATTTGTTTTCAACAAGGTTAAACATAAGAAACTTTTGCCCTATTTTCCTCGATTTCCACACAAAGGACCTTGTGGGATGAGAAAGAAAGTGGGACACTAGACATATAGTTTGAAACCTAAGCAAGCAAGTGTCTTGGATAAAAAAAATTTCATTAAACCAAGATAAAGAGACAAATTGAACTTCATGTGTGTTGTTTCCAATGATTTCCCACAAGATCAAAATCCCAAAGCCAAAGTTCAAGAAAATTAGTCTAAAAGTTCGTGAGCAATGCCTTGAGATGCTCCTAGAAGTAAGGGAAAGACTTGTCTACAACTTTTACAAAAAAGCCTCAAGGAATAATCTAGCGTTGTATGCTTTTTATTGTCAACAAAATCCTGAACTTTTTGAAAGGTTTGCTTTTCTCCCATAGGAAGTCTAGCATGTTCTTCAATACCAAGGTTTTGTAGAGAGAGTCATGTCTAGGATAAGGTTCAAGATCAAAGTCATCATTCTCATTCATTCCTCCATCAACCAAATCTCATTTGATCATCAAACCTTTTGAGAACTCTAGAAACAATCATCACGCTAAACTTAGAAGGCTAAATCAACATCACCCTATCTTGGCTTAACACACCTAGCCAAAATAGTCTCAACCTTTGGATAAATTTTTCTTTAGGATAACACAACTTCCTAAAGTCTATTAGTTCACAATTACATTGGCTTGACACACTTAGCCAATTCATCCATTTATGCAAGTTCCCCTAGGATAACGCAACTTCCTAGGGAATACAACTTCACAACAATCCTGTTTGACTTAACGCATCTAGTCAAATTATCACAATCAATCAATCTCAAAGCCCTTACAAGTTCAGCATATACCTTCTAAAGTTCTTCAAAAAAAGGTTTTCACTCAGTCATCCCATCCATTTAGCCCATCACCATTACCACCATCTTTGATCTTTTAGCTTCCCTAGTTCTTCTTTTTTGGGCCTAAAAGGTTAGGATCGAACAAATCCCTATTTTTTATGGTCCAAAAAAGATCTCAATACAAGAAGAACATGGAGAATATCAGAGAAATACCAGCTTCTATGGACATGAGTTGGTTAAACTCCGAAGTAAACCTAGCAGGATCAAGCAATCCCCCAAGCAACTCTCCCTTATCATCACAAAATCCTCAAGAGGAGAGTCATCAAGAGAACATCACAAACGAAGACATAGGGATGACACAATCTGAAATCATGAAGGTGGTTCAAAATCCAGAGAACCACAAAATTGTTAGTGCTATGTTCAAATGCCTGAATACATTAGCAGGAGGAGGGGTCTAGTTTCCTCCCGACCTTGACGCAAGCACTAGCACAGATGTGCCTATTCCAAGTGCATCCCCAATGTCAAATGTCAATCAAGAAGTACGTTGCACTACATTGACCATAACACCAACCTCGTCGAACGTGAACAAAGGGAGTGTCATGTTCCAAGAATTACAAAGGCATCACCTTGTGGCTAATAAAGAAGCAGTCATCACCACCACGCCGGTTACGTTTGTTCTGGAAAATCCATCCCACCCATATGTCCCACTCACCTTCCATAACCACGTGGGCTCATCTTCGTTTCGTGCAACACCAGCTTGTCAATCAAACATACAAACTTCTCTACCACTTGAAGAAGGAAGCTTGTTTGAAACAATTGGCATTGCAAATCCTTTTTTTCAAGGTAACATTCCATCCCTTCCCCAATTTTCATTCACAACCACATCACCTCTGAGATTGGGTTTTCCTCCTATCAACATCGATGGTTTCTTAGAACCTAGCAATCTAAACATCACACCCAATTCCCTCTTCTCGCCCACATCATCACAACAATAAGTGGCAAAAATACAAGCCACCACCGCAATTGGTCCTCAAGTATCCCAAAACATACCATCTTAAGGACCAATCATCTCAACCACCCTCCAACAACCCAAATCCCAATCACTTCCACAATCCCTCCACCTGTCACAACAGTTGGCATGATTCCTCTTCCATCACCAATCCCACCAAAAGCCAATACAACAAACTCATTCACCACGCTAATCGAAACCCTCCAAAAGGCCAACCAACAGAGAGTACTCCAACAAAAGTAGCAAGCTCAAGCTCAAGCACAAGCTCTAGCCCAAGCCCAAGCACAAGCTCTAGCCCAAGCCCAAGCACAAGCTTTAGCACAAGCCCAAGCGCAAACCCAAGCCCAAGCTCAAGCTCAAGCCCAAGCACAAGCCCAAGCTCAGGCCCAAGCCCAAGTTCAGACCCAACAACAAGCACAAGCACAATACCAAGCGTAGTTGCAAGCGATCCATCTGCAAGCCTACCAACAGGCCCTACAAGACTTTCAGGCACAACAACAAGTTAAACAACAAGCATTGTTGGTGCAACAACAACTAGACCAACAATAAGCTTTACTAGCACAACAATAGATTGACCAACAACAGGCTTCATGGGAACAACAACAGATGGACCAACAATAAGCGTTGTTGGAACAACAACAACAAGATCAACAACAAACTTTGTTGATGCAAATGCAGACATACCATCAGGCTTTGAACGCACAACCGAGCTTGTAGCAAATGCCTACTAGTACTCTCCCCACCCATCAAACACCTCAAACACCTCACAACTCATTCATCCCACCTCTTGATCCGAGCAAAGATGTCGCAACACAAATCAAACTGCTTTTGTAGCAAGTGTTGGACTTACAAGTAGGAAAAACCACAAGGACACCGGGGAAATTATGCCCTTACCCTTTTGATAGAAGTCTCACCATGATACTATTCCCAAAGGGATTCGAGATCCCCAAATTTGACAAGTACAATGGAACGGGTAACCCTAAAAACCACATCAGGTAATTTCAGGTGCACTGCATGGAGGTCGCATATGATAACACGTACCTAATGCGACTCTTCCCTCGTAGCCTGACTGGTCCAACCATGGAATGGTTTTCTCGCCTACCCATGGGCATTAAAACATTCGAAGAAATTGTGGAGGCCTTCCTTAAGAATTACGCTTTCAATATGGGTGTAGATGTTAGTTTGGAAGAACTGTCTGCACTCAAACAAGGAAAAGGAAAGCTATTCACATCCTTCTTGCAAATATGGCGATCCAAGGCTAATCAGAGCAAGTGGACAATGCCAGAAGAACAACAAGTTTGCACCATCATAGCCAATCTAGATGAAAACTTGGCGTTTTACTTAAAAATGCAGTGCATCACATCTTATGATCAATTGATCCCAAAGACGCTCAACATCGAAAGAGCCCCTACCGCGCGAGGAGGCGCACCAACATTCACTCCACCGTAGGATAACCACCCGTCTAATAACTACAATGATAAACCTCGAACATGGTCAAGGAATAAAAATATCACGAACGACGGTGTGGTCGATGCTAAAGTGGTCATCAGTGCCCCTAAGCAGAATACCCAAAACCATCATCAACCGCAAAATCATAATCACAACAATGTGCAGACTAATGCGGTAGTAGCACAACCACAATCATCTTCCACCAATCAAATCAACAATTTGGGTAATCAAGGAGGACCACCTCCCCACAACAAGTATCCCCCCAAGAGGAAGTTCACAGCTCTTGGTGAATCAATTGAGTCTATAATGAAGAAGCTGGTCAAAGAGAATCTAATCAAAATCTCTAACTCCGAGTAATACACGAAACCTATGACCAAGCCGTCGTGGTATAATGAGAACCTCCTTTGTGACTTTCACAAAGTCAAAGGACACATAACCGCCAATTGCATGAGAATCAAAAACATCATCCAAGACCTCATTGAGGATAAGGTCATTAACATCGAGCAACCGACCGAAAACCGATACCTGAAAATATACATGAATCCGATGCTGAACCATAACCAAGGGAACAATCAAGGAAATAATCAAGGGAATAATAAGGGCAAGCAAAAACATGCTAGTACTAATCTAGTATACGAGGAGATAGTTGGATGCGTTGACGACATGGTCACCATCATAAATATCAAGGGAGGTAACAATGACCGTGGAGTCACCACACGAGGTAGAAAGGTTACCATTTATGGGGCACCTGCTAAGACCCCCATTTCCAATACAAAGGTCATCCCCTATGATTACAATGTCATTGACCAGCTGAAAAGAACACCCGCCCAAATCTCCATCATGGAACTATTGAAAATCTCTGCCGCCCATAGGAAGATCCTTGATGAAGCACTAGCTGCATCTACCATTGTCACTACCCTCGACACAAAGCAATTTCAGGCTACGGTGGGTAACATCATTACCCCAAATCTCATTACATTTTCGGATCAAGATTTCCCTCCACAACCATCTCATAACCGTGCACTCCACCTCCAAGTCCTAATCCATAAAAAGAAAGTCAAATGAGTCCTGGTAGATGGAGGTGCAGTCCTTAATATTTGTTCTCTAAAACTCATAAAGAAATTGGGATTCACTGAGGATTCCATCAATAAGAACAAAAGCATCACAATAAGGGCGTATGATGACCAGGAAAGAGTGTCTCAAGGCACTATCAAAATCCCCATCCAAGTGGGGTCGACAACTATGGAAACCACCTGTCAGGTTCTCGACCTTGACCTACCATACAACATCCTCCTGGGATGCCTATGGATACATGGAATGAACGAAGTGGCCTCAACTTATCACCAATGCATCAAATTTTCACATCAGAACGAGGAGGTCACTATATAAGGGGATCCCGAACCCTTTGCCTACTGCAAAAACTTGGAAGCCAAGTTTTATAAGATCCCCCAAGTACCCAAAAATGATGAAGGACCATCTACTTCATACATAGACCCAGCTAATCTCACCTCCACTTCTGCGACAGAGACACTCGCCATCCCCGACATATCTGAGATTAAAAACATGATCCAAGACAATGGATGCGGTGATTACAGATTGAAAATAAATGCATTTGTTGTAGGAGAGTTACCACAATCTCCTAGGTCGCATGGACAAACTCAACTAGTTCAAACACCTGTCTGAACTGTTAGAGCAGAACCCTCTGGATTCCACCATTGGGGGGATCTCAGTCAGGAGAATGTGGATGAAGAGGACATCAGAAACACACTATACCAAGATGAAAGACCCACTCCCACCTTACCCATGCAGGAAACTAACAGAGGGTTACAAATGATGTTTGGTATGGGCTATAACAGGAATGAGAGCCTGGGAAGAAACAGTGATGGACAGTTGGAGCCCATCATTGTAGAAAGAAGAATGCGAAACCTTGGCCTTGGGTATACTCCTCTAAGTATAACCGTGTGTGGCAGAGGTACTCCTAGAAGAGCATTTAGGTCCTCTCCTTAGACAACAACAACCACTCCTAGACCACCTGTTTGCTTAGGTATCCCACTCGGTAATTACACCTTTGACGTCACTGATGTTTGTCCTAGTAGTGATGATGATGATACCATAGCAGGTCTCTCTAGGCTTTTCGAGGATTCCACCTTGTTAATGATAAGTGTCTCCACAACTGAGGCAAACCAACCAACCCACCGAATCACCTTAGTACACCCCCAACTCATCGATCATGACCAACGGGGACCATCGATTTTAGACTCATTTGAAAATGATGAGGCACTCTCGGAATTCATGGGACTAAGGGATATAGTTTCGTACGAGGATCGATATAGTTTCGTACGAGGATCACAGGGTTGGATTCAAAATCACACTGGACACACAAGCATACTATGGGGAGATGATTGAGTCCTTCAGTCACAAAAGGAAAATATCGAGAATAAGCTTAGAGTTATTGAGTGAAAACTACACTGTGGCACTCTCTAACCATAAAACTGTTAGAAAACCAAGATCACCTGCATGCAAATGAATACCTGTCACATGCAAAAGACATTCAAAACAAACAAGAAGTTTTGTAAACCTCAAAGTGTAAAATGCATTATTAGAATCTTAGTTATTACAAAGAGATCAATCCTTATGAAGGAGATCAAAAAACCCTAAAAGGGAAACCCTAAATGAAACTCTAGTGTGCACACTTAATAATTAATAAATAATTATTAATGCGCCTAAGTTTAGCTTAAGGAACTAGAGGAATAAGTGACTTAATTAATTAACCAGTATGATATAATTAATTAAGCATAATAACTTATTACTCTAACACCCCCCCTTAAGATGAACTTAGGAAGAAGCTAAAATACTAGAATAAGATGCATGCAAGCAAAGATGGGTCCCGACAACTAGGCCTGATCAGGTACCCATTTACAAATGCAAAAAAGAGGTAGAGGAGGAAAACCCAGTGGGACAAAACCCCCCTACAATGATATGACATGCTGCAAAGAAGCACTAGAAGAACATTGTAGAGTAACACTGGAACTGCATTCCGGCAAGCAAGGAAAGACACTTTTGTCTACAAGAAACCATATCGGAATCATAATGATGCAACAGCAGACCTGATGCCATGGAACACTCGAAAACTCCAAATGGGAACAACGCTGGAATCTATGAAGTAGTAGTCGATTATTGAATGATGTATCACTGAAAATGAAGTGCAAAGATGCAAGTGGCACTCTCCCAACTGTCAAAATATCCAAGTAATCTCCAAAACACCAAGTAATCTCCAAAACACCCATCGGGCCAAATATGGATTAATGAAAAACCTAGGATAGATACAGAAAAAAGTGCATAGATAGCAGCATAAAGCTCCTCAATACCTTTCCAACGCCGCAAAGATAGTGAAAATCGGAGATCGTGACAAAGAGTTATGAGCTCGGAAGCATAAAATAAACATCTGACTTCAACTAGTAATAAATGCAGTAAAATTGGAAAATACTAAAAAATAAACTACACAAAATGAAAGTGCTTGGAACTAGCTTTCCGGCGATATCTCGTTTGCCCGATTTCGATACCATATGCCCAAGTTATGCCAAAAACAAAGAAACTACTCCTTGAAGGAAAATTAGGGCTAGGAGGGGACAAACACCGCCGTACGGACGTTGACGTCAGCAGCTTGGGAGCATAAATTTGATGGCCTAGAGGTCATTGCCGCAAAAAACATCCTTGCATAAAAAAATTCGGTCGGAGCCCTTGGTCGCCATATGACCGTGCTGGGGCTGAGGAGGCCAGCTGGGGGCTGGGCGCCTAGCGCTTGGTCCCCCATAGGACCGGCGGCTGACTGTGTAGGCCCGCGGGGGCTGAGAAGGCTGGCGGTGCAGGGTGGTGGAGCCACCGGCAACGGTGGAGGGCTGGTGGCCGCCTGGTGGCCGCCGGGTGGTGGGATTGTTTATAACTGGAGGCGTATGCATAGACCCCGAAAAAAACACATTTTTTCAATTTTTGTGCCATTTTCGACCTCAGAATGCGTGCTGGGGAGGCCGTATGGCCTCCCTGGCAAATTTTTTTTGGCAAACAGATCAAGTTCACCAAAATCAACCAAACGACAGGCGTTCCTAGGGTTTTGAGGCGCTGCGAACACAATGGCGACGTCCGTTTGAGCCCATAGTGTGCCAAAAAATCAGCTACCCCCAGATCTTGCAAAAAAGATGCCTGTGGAAACCCTTGCATTTGAAACTCACTGAGAAGCCATATCTTCAGATCATGAACAGGCAGCTGCAGGTCTGGAGCTCTGATACCATGTTAGAAAACCAAGATCACCTGCATGCAAATGAATACCTGTCACATGCAAAAGACATTTAGAACAAACAAGAAGTTATGTAAACCTCAAAGTGTAAAATGCATTATTAGAATCTCAGTTATTACAAAGAGATCAATCCTTATGAAGGAGATCAAGAAACCCTAAAAGGGAAACCCTAAATGAAACCCTAGTGTGCACACTTAATAATTAATAAATAATTATTAATGTGCCTAAGTTTAGCTTAAACAATTAGAGGAATAAGTGACTTAATTAATTAACCAGTATGATATAATTAATTAAACATAATAACTTATTACTCTAACAAAAACAATAAAAATAAAGGATGCATCCAATGGTGAAAACCTCTCTGAGGCACCAGAGGATGAAGGATTCAATCTCCCCCCTACTGCTCTACATCAAGAGAAATCAACAGTATTAGCAGAACAATGCAACCCGATCAACTTAGGAACAAAATTAGAACCACAAATCACCTTCTACTTAGAGTCTCTCCTGGTAGAAGAACATGAACTGTTGGAAGCATTCCTAAAAGAAAGAAAGGTAAATTTTGCATGGACCTATGCTGACATGCTAGGTCTGGATCCTGAAATAGTGGTTCATTTTGGCTGTTTACCCCGGAGCAAAACCAGTTAAACAAAAGCTAAGGAAGATGCACCCATAAATAGCCTTGCTCGTCAAGATTGAGCTATAAAAACTTCTGGATGTTGGCTTCATACGCTTGATCGACTATCCAGAATGGGTACCAAATCTTGTATTTGTCTCAATACCAAAAGGGGGTATCCGCATCTACACAGATTTCAGAGATCTAAACAAAGCATGTCTTAAGGATGACTTTCCACTACCCAACATTGACATGATAGTGGATATGACGACCGAACATGAGATGCTATCACTAATGGATGGCTTCTCGGGGTACAATCAAATAATGATAGCAAAGAAGGACCAGCATAAAACAACCTTCACTTGTCCTTGGGGCACCTACTACTGGAATGTAATGCCATTCGGTTTGAGGAATGCAGGAGCTACATACCAAAGAGCCATGATGTTGATCTTCCATGACATGATCCATAAAACAGTCGAAGATTATGTGGACAACATATTAGCTAAATCAAAGAAAAGGCAAGATCACATAGCAACTCTAAGTGCAATCTTTGATAGACTAGAACAATACAAGGTCAGACTCAACCCGAAGAAATGTGTATTTGGAGTACAATCAGGAAAGTTGTTGGGATACATAGTTTCAATGAGAGGGATAGAGGTGGACCCAACAAAGGTAAAAGCAATCCTTGAAATGGAAGTGCCAAGAACGTTAAAGCAACTCAGAGGATTACAAGGTAGACTCTAGTCCATCCGAAGATTCATAGAACAACTAGCAGATAAATAGATCACTTATTCACACCTGCTTCACAAGGGAGTCGCATTCAGATGGGATGACAAATGCAAGAAAGCATTCAGTAAAATAAAATAATATCTACTTACACCACCTATGTTGATGCCACCAATTGTAGGGAAACCATTGATTCTATATATCTCAACAAAAATAGCCGCCCTTGGTGCCCTTTTAGCTCAACATGATGAAAAGGGAACCGAGTGGGCCATCTACTACATCAGCAGAACAATGGTGGGGCACGAGCTCAATTACACATCAATAGAAAAAGCTTGCCTAGCACTGGTATTTGTAGCCCAGAAATTTAAACAACTACATGCTAGCTCATCAAATCAAGTTGATTGCCAAGATAGACCCTCTAAAATATCTATTGTCAAAAGCAATGCTTACAGGCAGATAGGCTAAGTGGGTAATGATATTGTTCGAACATTATATTGAGTATGTAGAATGAAAAGCCATAAAGGGACAAGTCATTGCGGGCCAATTAGCAGAAGCTCCCCTCTGCACAGACAACCTGCTCATATCAGAATTTCTAGATGAGTCCATTTTCAATCTCAATGTAGCCGACCACTGGAAATTGTACTTTGATGGTTCCCACACGCAACATGGATCAGGAGCCGGTGTGTTCTTCATCACCCCGCAAGGAGACTCTATACCTAGATCATATAAACTAGCATTCCCCTATACCAAAAATATTGCAAAATACGAGGCTTTGACCATAGGCCTCAAAATTGCAGCACAGTGGCGAATCATGGCATTAAAAGTTTATGGGGACTCACAACTTATCATCAACCAAGTCAACGGTGAATACCAAACTAAGGATGATAAGCTTGCACCATACAAAAATGTGGTAGAAAGCCTCAAAGAATCATTCATTGACATCACCTTTGAGCAAATACCGAGGGCAAACAACAAAGCAACAGATGCAATGGCAATCATTGGATCCTTACTAGACATCCCTTGCAACGTCTCGAATCATGAATTCCTAGTAGAGCAACTTCTTGTACCCACTTTCGAGGTACCAAAGTCAGAATACGCGTGTGAACTCATTAGTCCTGGTGATCTTTAGTACCATGACATATACACCTACCTAAGATTAGGAATCCTCCCAACTGACATTGCCCCGAACCTCAAGCGAACCTTTGTCAAAAGGGCCTTATGATTCGTCATCCTAGGAGAGACCCTCTTCCACAGAAGTATCAATGGAACCTTGCTATGTTGTTTAAAACCAGAGGAGGCCACGACTGCTCTAACTGAGGTACACAATGGCACATGCGGTTCACACACGAGTGGTATGACCTTGGCTAAAAAGTTGCTGGGAATTGGGTACTATTGGCCGACAATGGAGAGAGAGGCACACAACTTTGTTAGAAGATGCCTGCAATGCCAACAACATGGAGACCTTATTCATGCACTAGCTCAAGAACTGCATCCCATTGTTACACCTTGGCCCTTTTCACAGTGGGGGGCTCGATCCCATTGGTAAAATCTCGCCCACCTCATCCAATGGCCACAAGTTCATTATCACTACCACTGAATATTTCACAAAGTAGGTCGAAGCAATTCCCATGACCTAGATCATGGGAAAAAAAAAATCCAAGTTCATCCTGAACTACCTCATTTGCTGATACGGTGTTCCCCAATCAATTATCTCTAACAACGAGACGCCCTTCAAGAATCAAGATGTCCGTGATTTATGTGAAAAATTCAAAATCTAGCACCGCTTCTCCACTCCATACTATCCACAAGACAATGGCCAAGCAGAAGCTACGAATAAAACCATCTTGAAAATCTTGAAGAAAACAGTCAATGACTCCGGTCGTAACTGGCATCTGTAGCTAAATCCCGCCTTATGGGCCTACCGCACCAACATCCGCACGCCAATAGGTGCCACCCCGTTCTCCCTGGTCTACGGATCATAAGCCATCCTCCCCATCGAGATCGAGCTTCTGTCATTAAGGATATATTTGCAAAACCTCATCACGGATGAAGAATACAGGGTTACAAGACTGAATGAGTTGGAATTACAAGATGAACGACGCATGGATGCCTTGAATCATCTATAGGTCTACCAGAATTGTCTGAAATGGAGCTACAACAAGAAGATCAGGAAACACACTTTCCAAGTTGGTGACCTTGTGCTGAAAGAAAACCAAAAGAATGTGCCAAACCTGAATACAAAAGGAAAGTTTGAGACCAACTGACTGGGACCCTTCATCATCACTGCAGGTTACAAATTGGGGGCATATCAGTTGTCGACACTAGAGGGCGAGCCCCTGCAAGAGCCCATGAATAACTCTCACCTTAAAAAGTTTTATACCTAAAAACTTGCAAGGTATAGAAGCAGAAAATACAAAAACAATCAGAAAAAGTACTGAAAAAATGGTTACCTTGATGAAAACGTGGCAAACAGGCATCTTGGTGACAACAAAAAATGCAAAAATCCAAAAAATAGAAAAATGATTGAAAATAGTAAAGAGAAAAAATTCGTGCTTTAAGTGAAAACCACTTCGGTGGCACTTTGGGCAAGTACCTTGGTGAAAACCTAGAAAATAGGCACCAAGTGTAAATAAAGCATCCCCATCTACTAGGATCTGCACGACTCACTCATTCCATCGCATCTCAATAAATCATCCATCCACCCATCCGCTCGCATCCATACCATAGCCTAAGCTGGTATCCATACCATATTCCACCATGGTACTACTTGGCACATCCCTAAGGTCAGTTTGTCCTGCCTTCATCGAAGTAGTCTATCACACCACGTTGGGGGCATGTTCCTGTATCAGCATCGGATCAGATTCATGTATATTCTTGTGATCTTCTTCAAATTCATTCAAAAAATCCAAAAACATCCAAATCATTCAAAAATCCCAAAACATGTCGAAATATTAGAAAATCTTCAAAATTTCATCATTGAGTCTTGTCAGTCTTCCACCTTGTCGAACTACGTCATCTATGAGCTTGAATGTAGGAAAGATTGATTTTTGATCATCCCCCGAGATAGTTAGAGTCAGTCCTTAGGCGTCCGTTGCATTGGCAATCCATTTGCCCATCTAGTCTGCATCTTAAGTCAGTCCTTTAAGCAATAAAATGGCAAGCCGTTTGTCCATCTTATCATTAAGTCAGTTTGTGTCAATCGAATTACGTGGTCTTTGCGTGTATAACGTACGCAAGGCTTATCTATGGATCAACTCCCGAGACCCCTAAGATAGGTCTTTAAGTTAGTATGTTTGTCATAAATCTTGAAAATACCAAAAACATTGAAAAATGTGAAAATACCAAAAACAGCCTCAAAATATCGAAAAAACCAAAATGGTGCACCCATTTCATCTCACTTTCACGCGTAATTGTCATCATTCATAATAAAGTCAATCATCACTTTCACCCTTTGGTAAGTCAGTCAGAAGCAAGTTTAGCAGGTTCCAAAGTGAACGCTTAATCGTCGAAGTCTCAAGTCTAAGTCAGTAAGCAGACAAGTTGGTCAACTCGGAGTATCAATAGCTTATCACCCAGTTAGTCCCATCAAAACCCTGATCACTACATGCCCTAGGATGAAGCTTTCATGCGATGGACATAAGCATCAGGTACCCCTCATAGTAGTTAGTCTTGGCTAGTGGTACGAAAAACATTAGCTTGTTTGGTTTTCTCTATTTGGTCTTTTATTGACTTATCTTATGCTCATTCCAAGGACCTCTCGATGATGCCTAAACAAAACAGGTTTAGAGATAAAGGAATGGGGCAATGATCATTATCTTTTTTATCTGCTATGCTTGTGGAATACGCTTGTAAAATAACTTAGTTGTGCATGTTTTGTTTGGTTTGTAGGGAGGATATTTTAGGTATCTTGTTGACCACATAGGAAAGCTTGCTTTTCTGTTTTTTGGTCCGAGATGTTTAGAATGTTTGAACTACATCCCAAATGAAGTATGTATGTTAAGTGTGAACAAGAATACTCCTATCTGATTGTCGAGTCAAAGTCCACTACACTAGGTACAAATGCCATCCTGGTCCTTTATACCTTGATGCATCGTACCTATGTGTGTTATCAAACATAACACAATTGACTCTTTGAAAATCCCAATTCCTAACAATGCAAATCACCATCATCACTCTAACTAATTCATTAAATTCTGCGTTTCTTCTACCTTCTTTCCACACTAACATGATATCATAACAGTAATCAAAGCATCGCCCATGCATACACCCTGCATCCACATGATCATCAACATTAAAACACACGACATCATATCATTATCTTAAAAGTGGTTATTCTAAACATCTTAAGCATGATATTACATCATACATAATCATTTAGGTCCATTATCATTTGCAACCATTACCATTTGCATCCATTACCATCATTAAAACACGAAAAATACACAAAAGAAAATGCATCCATTACATACATTGCATCACATAAGCATAAGAATAGAAAACATCTCATAGCATCATACATTTGCATACTATACGTCCGCATATCATACATGTACACCACACATATCATAAAAAGGCGAATCATCTCATATATATCATCAAAAAATACTGTTATGATACAAATCGGATCAGATGTGCATCGAATACATAATACAATAAGGCCAAAATACTACAACCCGTATATCAAAAATGAAGCAAACTGTCATGTGATCAAGAGGGGGGCGGGCCCTGTTGACTGCTACCCTCCCCATCCTATCTCTCACCATGGGCCTCTGCCAGTCGCCTCATTGTTTGTTGGGAAAATTCTGGCACTCTGCGGTCTGATGGTACTACCTATCGGTAGTGTTGCCGATAGTACTCGGCCTCTCTAATGGCCTCTCTATAATCATGAATATCGATTGATCGGCCCCAAGATGAGGATGCTGCACTCTCTAACTGTCTCCGTTGGCCTATCTCCTAATCCCTCTTAGATCGTTCCTTGTCTCTCTCCATAGTCAGAGCCTGTACCTGCCCCTGTAGCTACTGAATTAGCACATCTCGGTGATCGGGCTGTCCTGCTGGTTGCTACTGAGGATCTACCCTTGGCTGACCATCCTATCCCCCTACTCGGATAGGTGATTGTTGTGCCGCATCCCTGGGAGGTGTCTGATGAGGAGGTGGCTCACCTCGTCCTCTGCCCTACCCTCTACCAGCTGCTTGACCCCTACGTCTGGGTTGTGGGACAACTGCGCCTAGAACTATCAATCTGAGTGGAGGTTTGAACCATGCCCTATAAGCTGGAGTGACCCCCGCATCTGCCGACCCCTGATCATATGGCCACGGTCAAACCACTAACTGCGTAAATGAGGACACTGCCTCGGCTGCCGGGATGGGCTGGCCCCATGCTGTCTCTTTGGTCGTGCGTGCAAAGAAGGCCACATATTGGTCATTAGGCCTGTCCTATACCTCCCCGTACTAACGAGCAACCCTATTTGAAAGATACCTCTCAATCATGGTGTGCTCTCGACCCTACATCAATCTGTCCTGCTGGGCAAAGAAGAGCTGCTGATCATCATCTCACCACGGACCAGCACCCATCCACGGTCTCCAAATGAACTCTCTCATCTCATCGAGAACTCGCCGCCAGTACGGAATACCACCTACGCCAGTGAAAGAAAAGTGCATCACTACCCCGCCGTACCGCCAAACAAGGGGATCATCTCTCTCTAGGAGAACTGGTGTGATATCTGAGTGAAGAACTGGGATCCTCTCCCATGCCCTGATGTGCAATAAAGTACCTCCAACCCCGATAGACCTGTTGTCCAAATAAGAAAACTCATAAAGATCCCTATAGAGGGATGCCAGTAATACTGGTCCCCAAGCGAAGCACTCCCTGCGGTGAACCATTTGATCCCATGCCAGTCCCCATCCTGGATTGAAGTATTAGCCCCGCCGATCAGGTACTACAAGGCTTGAGATGATAGCAGCAATAATCAATCTGTACGTGTGCACGCGACCGTGATATAGCTCTAAGTCAATCTGACCATCACAAAACTCAATCTCACCCAGCTCCATAACCCCGTAAGAAGCCTCTCTGCTAGCATCCAGATCATAGACGACTCGGGTCCCGTGAATGGCAATCGAAGGATGTGCCATACATCCTCGAGAGTGATCGTGGCCTCACCGGTAGGAAGATGGGAGGAGGAAGTCTCACTATGCCATCGCTCTGCTAGAGCTATAAGCATACCTAAGTGAGCCCAAATGGGAGGGATGTACACAACATACTAGAGACCAATGGCACCAAGGTGCTCCTGGACCAACTCATGCATATCCCCTAGTCTGGTAAGCACCGGCTATTAGTGCTCCCACGAGTAAAGTACACCAGGATCCTCCTGCAAAGGGAAAGCCATCGCATCAGAAAAAATAAAGTTTCATTGCATCTCAAGATAAAATTTTGCCCTAAACTGGCAAGTGCAGCGCTGTTTGCGGGTGCAGCCTAGTTTGGAAAGTTCTAAACTACATCGCTACGGTGGAGTTTGACATTTTGAAAGTTCCAAAGTGGCCCGCGCGACGCACTTTTCATATGCGGTCCTGCTTAAGCCAAACCCTAAATTCCTAACTACGCCGCACGGTGGAGTAAGGGCACGCGGTGGAATTTTGGTCAACTAAACGCTAAATTGCAAAGTGGCCCGCGTGGCACACTTCGCATATGTGGTGCAATAGGGGACCACACGGTTGCGATAATGCATTTTCCGCTGTGCCATATAGTGTCGCGCAGTTTGTACAAAACTTTGACCCTATTTAATGCACGTAAAACGATAAATTTGAAAGTTGGATAGGGGTACATACCACGAGTCCTGCGTCAGCTGGTCGCTGGTGCGTTCGAACCCTCTCCGACACGTGCCTGGGAAGCTGTCATTGCGCCATTTGAACCAAGACTCAGAGCTCAAATGTGAAATTTTTCAAAGGGCTAAGACTGCAAATGAATTGAAAATGACCCCTCGAGGTCTATTTAAGCCTAAAAATTAGGGTTTTTTGACCTAATTTGACCTTCCAACTAGGGTTTTGGTCCCCCGAACCCGTTTTTGTCCAGTCGAGAGTCATTTTGTGTCCCTTTTTCCATTTTAATCCATTTTTCTGGCATTCTGGGGCATTTCTGGCCTGTTGGGCACCTTGTCATCTTTTTCGCGAGATCATCCAAAAATTCAAAATTTTCGTCCGATCTCTTGAGGGGGCAATATCCAGCAATATCTTTCCACTGGGGCAGCAGTGAGACATCTGAAAAAATTTAAAAAAATCTCGGACCTTTGATCACAACAGTTTATTCTTTGAATCAATGCAATAAGTACATTGCTTCAAAGAGGGGCAAAATGTAGACATGGAAAATGTACAGGTTCATTTTGGCACACCTGATCCTAATTACTAACAACGTTTCCTCTTAAATCACATTCTGAGCATTTCATCACTTTTTATCTTTTAATTTAATAAATCACTATTTATTGGATTAAGTCTTCCTCTTTCAATGATTAAATTAATCAATTAATTTAATTAACCATTGCATATCTGTTTAATTAAATAAATCATTTTATTTAATTAAAATCTCTAAAGTCCTCCTATTAAATTAAATAAATTAAAACCTTATTTGATTTAATCTAACATATTCCTTCTTGATTAAATAAATCAAATCATTTATTTAATAAATCATTTCCTCTTAATTATGGACTTAAATCAATTCATAAATCTAAGTCTAAATTGTCACATCACCTAATTCTTCATTAAATTAATCAAAACATTGATTAAGTTAATCCTTCTCACTAAAATCCTCTAGAGAATGCAAGTTGCACAATAAATCAAATACTTTGATTTATTAATTCTCCTATTTTCCCTCACAAAGCATCAAAAAAGAATATTCTCTCATTTGAATTCAAAAAGGTCAAGTGGACTTGGTCCTTCCAACAAGGCATTCAATGCCTCTTACATGTCTTTGACCTTGAGCCAAGTGACATTTACTTCACTTCTCTTCCCCCTTCAACAAGTCAACTCACTATTTCAAAATTCAAAATTATGCATTTATCATGCACATTGGCCAAAATGTGTTCATTCCTCATCCAATCACATGTGGACAAGTGGCACAAGGCCATTGGATTATATTTTTTCCCACATTGCTCAATCTTGCTCACCTCTTCCAAATAGAAGTCTATAAATTGGAGACCTCTTTTCTCAATCTTCATCCACAATTCATATGCAAAGTTACTCTCTACAATTGAGAACTAATTTTGCTCATCATATCCAAGTATTCATCATATTTTCACATTTGCACCAAGGTTATGCTCAAATCTCTTTGGAGATTTGACCATTTCTAGATTCACATATCATTGCTATTTAGGAATTGGGAAAGGGCCAATTGCAACACCTCATTGGCACCAATTCCCCCATAAGATCATCATGCTATTAGCTTAATTAGGATTTACTTTCATATTATTTGAGTTTGTTCTTCATTTCCTAATTTTAGCTTGAATAGATGGATTTTATGGGGAATCTCTCATATTTGCATGCATTTTGATCTAACATTAACCATGTTTGTTATTTTTGTGCATTTGCAGGTTTAGGGGTTCACAATATTAATATGTACGTATATACACATACATATATATTAATATATATATTATAGACACTTAAAATTATCATGATTGATATTGCACATTTGAATTTGATTACTAACACCATTTCGTCCAAAATTCACCTCTTTTTCGACTGTTTAATTGAATGATCCTAGTTGTTTAATTAAATGCTTCAAATTTTCCTATTAATCAAATGATCACTATTATTTGGATAATTCACCCCCTTACACACTAATTTTCATCTTATTTAATTAGGTAATGCAAGTTATTTGATTAAATTGCTTATATGCTCCCATTTAAATAAATAATCTTAAATATTGAATTAAATGTCATTTGACCCTCTTTCATTAAATAAAGTAATTATTTAATGAGCATCCTATTGTACCCCAAATTAATTTTTTTGCTACACTTAAGCATTTTGAAGAAATGAGTTAGAGTCTTGTCAAAATTTGTCAAAACCCAGATGTTAGTTTTAAAACCCTAAATTTTAGGAAAATTTCTATTTTTAGCAGTTTTCTAAAAATAGGGACTTTTCTGGGTTTTTTTGGGTTTCTTTCAAAACGGATACTGGCAAATTTTCTAAAAATAAAAAGTTTGGCTTCTAGGGTTAAGACTGATTTTGATTGGCTCAAAATAATTCCTCATCAGGCTGGTGCAGTCAGAATCACGAAAAGATCAATTTTTCCCTAGTGGGTCTATTATGCTTTTTCAGAAGCTTTTTCTAGAGGTCCAAGGTCATCAATGGAGGTCAGTCAGCTACTAGGGGCCATAATCAGACGATCAAGCTAAACAAAATATTTCAAATATGAATGTGCATAAGAAACGAAGAACAAAGAGAAGAAGTTGGAAAAGTTGAAAAATGCAAAATTTTGACTAACACTGGAGACACTAGGCGCCCCTGCTCAGTTTGGGCGCCCAAACCTTCATGCCTTAGAATATTTTCTGTTTCTAACAGCCAGTCAAGAGAAGCACATCAAAAGAGGAAGTAAATTGAATATTTTTGAAAAAAAAAAGTTTCTAAGTCTTCTAAACATGGGCACCCTTGGAGAGAAAGGGTGCCCAACTATTCAAGGCATCTGATGATGAAATCAGAGATGGAGCTCCCAAGCAATGTTGTTCAGATTCATCTTAGCTCCACAGAGAGCCTGGTAGCGTAGTCATCCTATCATTCAATCATCCAAAATTCAAGATCAAACAAAGGAGTTTCATGCTGAAGACATAATTCAAATCATGAAAAAGATGAAAAATATTCTAAGTTTGGTAACTCTGGGCACCCTAGGTGACTAGGGGTGCCTAACCTTTTGAATGACCTAATCCAACTATTAGGGTTTGCAAGTGTGACTAATCTCTTTAGTTTCCTGCCAACTTCACAACGAATGTCTTCGTCAGCTCGTTAGATCACTCAATTATCGAAAAACTCAGATCAAACAGGGGCCATGATGAGAGCTGTTTAAAACTCTAAAGGTAAAAAAAGAAGATAAAAATGACTAAGTTTGGTGAATCTGGGCGCCCCTGGAGAAGAAGGGCGTCCAAGTTTTTAAGGTGTCAAATCAATGAATTTGTTGAAGGCACCTCCAATGTGACTTTGTCAGACTTGATCAAGCTTCCCAATGCAATCATCAACACATCCATCGAAGTTGACAAACATCAGATATCGAAGGCTGAACAGAGGAGAAAAAGTGAGTGAAATGACAAAAGACGAAAGCAACAATGAAAAACTCAAAATAAAAACTAACTCTGGAGAAGTTAGGCAGCTCTAGTCAAGAAGGGCACTTAGGGTTTTGAGGCATAAAATGTCAATTTTCAGAGATGCAGTGTCCAAAAGACCCCTTCCAGAATCTTCTTAGCTATCCAATGAACCTTTTAGCCAGTCGATCTGATCAGTACAACGCCCAAAATCATGAAGTTATCTAAAGGTCAGAAGACGAGCAAAAAAAATAAAGATCATTAAAATGGCTAACATTGGAGAAAGTGGGCACCCCTCAAAGGAGATAGACACCCGACAATTTTAAGGGTCAAATGAAGTTTTTGTCAAGAGATGTCTCTAGAACAATGTTGTCAGATTCGATTAGGCTCTGTGATGAAACATTCAGCTCATCCGTTGGATCAATCTGGAATCTGAGAGATAGGATCAAACCAGGGTTAAAAATTAAGGAGAAGTTGAAAACAGTGAAAAATTGGTTAAGTTTGGAGAGAATAGGTGCCTCAACTCAAGAAGGGCACCCAAGTTACAATGCATTAGTGAAATTTTTAAAAATTTCAAATAGTTTTAGAAGAAGAGAAAAAAATGCCTAAGTTCATTGCATGAATTTAATTTAGGGTTTTTAAGAATTAGGGCTTGAGGGCTGTTTCTCAAGACAAAGCTTATTTAAAGGCACCTTTGTGTTTTATTTTTCATATTTTCTTGCAGGTGGTTTCAAGGAGAAATAGAGTAGCAACTTCAAACCTTTATTTTTCAAGATTCAAGAACATAAACTTGTTGGTTTTTCATGAATTTTCATATCAGCACTCAAGAAGGCTTGCTTTTTCACGCTTTTTCATCCAGAACATCAAATCTTTGAAGAAGGAGGCCATTTTTTTCAGTTTTCAGCAACCTGGTTTATACTAGTTCTATCTTTTGGACAATTTTTGAAGAACTTTCTCAAGGTTGCAGCAACTGCGTTTTTATTTTGCATGTCAGAGAAAACTTCAAAACTTTAAATTTCCAATCTTCTGGGTCTATCTCAAATCTTCTTCTAGACAAAACCTATATCACAATTTTTTTAGTGAAACTTCAAGAGGCTTCTTTTTTAGTGAAATTTTGAGGTTTTCAAAATCTAATCAAATGGGTTCATCCAAAATGTGCCTCTGAACAATACCCACTTGCCAACTTTTTCTTCTTTTTTAGAGAAAATAAGGGTTTCCTGCTTTTTCAATCTTCATTTAGAATTTTAAAAAATGAACGATCTGGGTCTTCTTGTAACGAAATTCCAAACAAAACCCATATCTCTGAAATTTTTCCAAAAAATTCATCCATTTGACGAAGAAAATCAACAAGCTATAAATAGAAAGTTGTGCAAAACTTGTCGGAACATAGGCATATTTATAGGCAATCTTCAAGTTTTGCAGAATGGAGTACACTCCTACAGGGCATAAGACTAAATCAACACTGTACCATGATTTCATTGAAATGACTAAAACTGACTTATACCACATAAAGCCAGTGTTCAATCTGCATGCTTTGGAGATGCAGGCAATTTTACCATCAAGCACCTTGGCCATTCAGGTCTTCTTGCAACAACATCCATCCCTTTTTCAATTGAAAGTTTGGATTTCGTAATTGATTGCATCAAGAATTACAATCCAACAATGAGGGAGATTCAGTCAATGGATGGGAGAACTATTTGCAGCCTAAAGCTTGATATGATAGAAAGATGTTTCTCAATTCCACCATGGCCCGAAAGCATTACTATCTCTCGAGAAGAATGCAAAAGAGTATGGGAAATGGATAAAAACAAGTACAACAAGAAGATTGCAAAAAAATGGATGAAAGAAAAACATAAGACATTGCCAAAGAATGTTGGGAGAGGTGAATTTAAGGAGGAAATTGCCATTATCATCACCTTGCTCAAGCGGATCACAGGCCAAGAAGATGCAACTAAGTTTTAGCCCTGGATGTTCTACGTGATACCTCACATCATGAAGAAAATGGAATTCTATGAATTACCTACATTGATCAGTGACTGCCTTCATCATCAGATAACTTAGTATTTTAACATGCATGAATTCCACATGATCTCCTACATAGTCTACCTAGTTGCCTTCCAAGGCAAATTCATAGGGTTAAACATTGAGGGATCCTTGAATGTTCAACATGTCTACAATTACTACACTCAATTAGAGTTTGTTGCATCATCAAATCATTACAAGAGAGTGAATGAAGCATTCCTAATGCATAAAGTGCATGACTTGGACAATGAGCTACATGTACACATTTCATCTATTGCTAGGGCAACGATGTCAAAATGGGCAGATTGGTATATTCAATTTGCTACTTTCACCTACTTGAGGGTCTATGGCTAATCCGGTGCTCCTCTCATGTTACCAAGGTATCCATTGGATGAAGTTTTGTGTATGGAGTTTCTTAGGCAAGTATCAGATGTTCACACCCGCTTGCGAAACAAAAAGAAACCAGAATTCAACTTCCCTTTTTCATTAGACATTTATAGGTGCAGGTCATCAACTGATGCTAACATAATGGGTAATGAGTTAACTAGACTTGGTCTCAAGCCTTTCAACGAGAGACGATCTTACGATCCCCATGGTGTCTATGCAACTAGGCTTGGTCAAAACTTCAATCATGTGCCCATATTGGAGGATTTTTGGGCCAAATCCAGAGATGAAGTTGCCTGCTTTTTAGCGGATGTGCTTGAGATATAAAATCAACTTTCATCTAGAAGCTTCTTCCTATCTTTCTTTCTATTCTTGTCATGATTCTTATCCATTCTTTGAGAATAGAAATAAAACAATTGTAATGAGTTGGAATTTTCTATTTTTAGATGCTTTCTAAGTTTTAGATGTTTATCTTCTCTAGGATTAGAAATAAAGCTTCCATATTGGCAAGTCTTAGTTGTAAAAGCAATTAGATTTTAGGGTTCCCTACTCCTCTGCTTGGCTATAAATAAGAGTAGTGTTTTCTCTTTTTCTTTAACCGTGCTTGTGATAACATAATTGCTGAGCCTATGCCTTCATGTTTGTTATCGATTAGTTTTAGTTCACTTAGTGTTAAGGGAAAGTTTGCATGCCTCTTTTAGCTGCAAGTTCTTGTTCAGTGCATGTGTTTTGTGTCAAGTAATGATCTAGTTTGATCACATGTTGCGTGTATTTTTCCACAACTTTTTGTCCTAGAATTATAACCTTGTCCGAGAAGTTTTAGAAAATAAAGTCTCGAGCCTGCTTTTCCTACCCCGATATAAAAATCTCAAATTTCTATTTTTTATGTTGTTGTAGAAGTTTGAGAAATTAAAGTCTTGAGTGTGCTTTGGTGCCTCGATATAAAGTCTCATATTTCCATTTATTATGTAATTCTTATATGATCTCCTTTTCAACTTGAATTGAAATTCAGTAGATGTATGTTGAGAAAAGTTATTTAAGTATCTTTGTCAGAAAATCAATCTCATCCATTTCTAACTCTCTTGCTCCACATTTACTTGAGAGGCTAGAAACATCAATAGCGTAAGTTAGTTGTAGTTTTTAAGTTTCATTAAAGGGAAAACCTCAGCTGCAACATCTAGAGTTCTATAACCTTGCGTTCTCGCAGCTAAATCAAAAAGATAGGCAAAACTAGTTTTAGTTTACTTTCTTTATGCAAAATCAACAAAAGAGGGAGCTTCCCCTCATAATTTGAAGAGCAGTTTACGACACATAGCTGTTTGTTTCTGAAACACATTCTAGAGGTGTGATTTGAAACACCAACACATCCTAATTCCACTCAACTTGCACAATTAAAAATCTGTTTTAATTATCTAATTGTTGATTCCCCTCACCTTCTCACTTGCAAGGGAATATTCACCCTGGAATATTCCTCCATTTGAACTCAAAAATAAAATATTCTTCCTAACAAAATTCCTAACAATTTCCTAATTTTTAGGAAGTGTGCTTCTTTGAATCAATGAGATCCATTGATTAACTTTTTGATCCATGTCAACTTGCATTCTCATCCATTGATGAGAATCCTTGATCCATGCCTTCACCTCTCGTGGCTTCTCATCCCTTGATTGATAAAATCATTCCTAGCCATTGATTCACCATTTTATCTTATAAATACTCCTCGTTTCTATGAGAAAAGGATCCACTTCCATTTTAGAAAAGTTATGTTGCACATTTGAATAATCACTTTCATTAATCTTGCATCCATTTTAGCTTTTTGTCCACTTTTAGTTTAGTTTTCATCAATATTAGCTTATTTTCATCAACAAAGTTTGTTTAAATTCTTGTTTCATTAAAGGGATCGAGAAAGGGCTGAAATTCCATATCAATGTAGCACCAATTAGGTTTGAGGCATTTAAATAGGTTCCTTTATGCATTTCTTAATAGATTTTATTTAAATGGCTTTGTTGTTCTTTGTTTTCAAGAATTTCATTAGGATTATAGGTTAACTAGTTAAGTATTGCTAAGAATCTATTGGATCAGGTGTATTTAGATTATGTTATAATTTAAGTCACATTCTAGCACTATAAGGAGGGAGTAACTAACTAAAGTTGACAAAATTTCCTTGAGTTTCCCATGTTTTGAAGGTTACAGGCAGGGTGATGCTTTTGCAGATTACTAGAGTAGCGCTTTTGAGGAACAACGATGCTTTTGAAATACAAAGGCACTTTTGAAATATAGTGACGCTTTTTCTTTATGGAAGTGCTTTTGATATTTTTGATAGAGAGGCGCTTTTGATATTTTTGATAGAGAGGCGCTTTTGATATTTTTGATAGAGAGGCACTTTTGATACTCTGGATCTTTTGACCTCTCTAGTTTTTTTCATAGGTACAACAGAGAGGCACTTTTAAAATTCACTAAAGTGATGCTTTTGCATTACAATGGTGCTTTTTTGGAACATCGACACTTTTTCTATCTAATAAAGAGGCACTTTTGTGGCACACCAATGATATTATAAGGTAAAATAGAGAGCTAGACTTTCATGTCTGCTTTGATTTTTCAATTTAATCCTCTCTTTGATCATTTATTGACTTCTGGTTTTTTCTGTAAGGCTAACTAATTTTTCAAATTCAAAAAGGAGCAAAATCTTGAAGTAAAGAAGCATATTATCACTTGATCTATATTATAAAAGTTTTTTAAAAACTTATGGATGATATATCTCATCATATGTTGCTTTATTTCATGTTTTAGGACAATTAGTTTTCAATTCAATTTAAAATTTATAATGTTATAATCTTTCAAATTTGGTTAAAATTGAACCCATACATCTTCACCATTGCAATTTTGGTTTAAAATTGAACAAATACAAATGCATAATTTTGTTTTGTGTTATTAAAATGAAGTCATCATTGCCTTTGAGGATTTAAAAAGAATGAATGTATTTCATGCTTGCCATGCTTGTGTGAATTTTTAGTGCATATCCACTCCCCTTGTGCTTTGTGTGATCTTGGGTGAAGATAAAAAACATTTTTCTTGTATTTTTTTAGATAAGGGCATATACTAATGAGATACATCCCGCAATGGAGAACTCATATAAGTGACTCTAAAATAACCTTTATCGGTGGGCTATATAAAGTTTGTGAAATCTAAAGAAAGTAGCTTATATTGGGGGGGTGGTAACATGACAATGCCTAATCCTCGTACGAACATATGAGTTGGACAAGAACAACTAAAGCTTTAAGTATCTTACGTATGGTTTATACAACCTGTGTTCACAATGTCATTATACACTTTTTCTTAGCAACCTATCCTTATTTTTTGAAATGTACTTTGAAGTAGTGCATGGGAGGTACACCACTCCCAAAAGTTTCTTACCACATCCAATATTTTGTTGAGACATAATTCCTAAGAGTTAATTCTCTTGCACAAGGCTAGGTGTGTCAAGATGATATATTTCCTTGACATGGCCTATTTGACCCCTCCATATTCATGGATTACATCATTCCTTAGCGGATGAGGTAAGCCTACTAAAAAGTACGTACCTACTCATTAGGGTTGTTATGTGACTGATTTTGTTGAGTACAACTAGAAAATTTTGTGGAACTACTTGAAAAATGTCTCCATCACCCTTTGAGTCACTTTGATACATTACTTGATTTAAAAAGAAGTCAAAACAAACATTGAACATTGTCACCAAGATTTCAAACCCTTTGGACTTAGTGTGAATACATTTGAAAAGCCCTATATTTTTGCTTGTCCCTAAGGATTTTTTTTCTTTTCAAAACAATATCTTTAAAGGCTTCTAAATATTTGGACTTATATATCAATTCACACATTCCAAAGTCAACATAGGAGACTACGACTTTAGACTCTTTATTTTCACATATTAGGCTTTGTGAAATAAAAGTTGCTTAGTTATAGACATTTAGGGTAAAATATAATCAAGACATTTGAATGTAGTAAAATAAATCTCACTAATAAAAGTTTAAATCAATTAAACACACCACACACTGGTTTCATTTTCAAAACATTCTAGACTTCCAAAGCAACAAAGTGAAAACAAGGAAATATATTGCCAAAAATTGTATCAAAGTTCTACTATCCAAACATTGAGTTCTTAGGTTTATCACTTTAAGGGTAAATTTTTTTTTTCACTACCTTGGTCTTGTAAACAAAGTACCTCTTAAGACATTAGGATCAATTATCCCATCCATCTCAACACATTTGACATCTCACGTCACAAACAACTTTGAAACTTTGGACACATTGACATTCTAGACTTAGGTTATCATCAGTCAAATCCCCTAGCTTAGCTATATGTGTGTAAATGAATCATTTTTCATATATTTATTTAAATTAGCCATAATCCTTTTGAATAAGTTTATCCTAAAGGTCACAAGTCTACCTTTAGATTCACAAGTTAATATCACCTTTATCCAAAACATAAAACATCAAACCTTTAGTCTAAAGTGTTGTCCAAAGTTTAGAAAGTTCATCATCTGTATCACTCACCCCTTTCATCATCCACTCACATAATTGGTACAAAACATCTTAGAGGGTCACTTTTATCAAAATTTGAGTCAACTAGAGAGTACCAACAATAAAAATCTAAACACACCTCTCCCATAGTTGATCCATAATTTATGGTAACAACAAGATCACAACACAAGAAAAAAATGTATCAAAACACAACTACATCTACCAAAAGTGATCCCACCCAACAAGAATTCAATCCTAGGAGCCACTCAACCCCATCACAACAACCACCAAATCCACTAAACATTGGGTATGAAGTAGAAGATGCCATGAATGACCCACTTGAGCTCACTGAAGAGGAATTCCTTGAAGCACAACAAGATCCTAAAATTCACTGTATCATCAACACTTTGATTAAGAAGAACCCTACACAATACATGTTATCATTAGCAAAGGAAGGGGCTAAACTCCCTTCAACATTCGATTTAAACATAATTAGGGAACAACCCTTAGGAAATGTGGCTTCAATTCATGAAAATTCCATCACACAACCCTTGGTACAAGGTTTGATTTAATCTATAATTCAACCAACTTCATCACTTGTACCAAGATAACCATTAACTTCTAGTCTTGCAAGTAGAATTGGAACCAACCTTAGTCTCACTCCCAATTTAGGAAGCATCACACTTTTGGGTACACAAGATACCACCCTTCCCCAAAACATAAGCTGGACACCCATATTTGGTACCCAACCACATTCCTCCACCACCATTCCCGAACTCCCTCTATATCCACACATACCACTTACATTCTATAACACAACAATGACCTCAAATTTTCATGCACAACCATCTTCCACCACCACAAGTACCCAAAGTGTGCCTAATGTTACACAAACTCATGTGAACCAAGTACCCAAAGTGGAACAAAAAGGTCAAGTGAAAGCCATCATCCAAGGTTAACCCCTGACATAAAAAGGTACATATTCATCCAACCACCCAATTGACCCATCAAATCAATTGGTTCTACAAGCCACTCAAACCAACCCACAAAACACATCAAACACATTTATCATGAATCCAAATCAAGGAAACCCATTGGTCACGAATCCCACCAACCAACAAAACACATTAATACCAAATCAAACACAAGGGAACCCTGAACATCAAAAAAATCAAGGGAACCCTTCTAGTCAATTAATCCAAAACCAAAACATGCCACTAATATTACAACACCAAGTGGCGTCATCTCAACCTTTGGTTCCCCAAGTATTCCAAAATCAAATGGGACCCCAAACCTACATTCCTCCACCCTAATCAACAATTTTAAAAGGAATGATAGCAGAAACAACCCTCAAAATCTCATCACATAAAAACCAACTCATATTCAAATCAACCCAGAACTCACTCACACCATGGTCCCTCAAAATCAACTCAAACCACAAAACACTCACACCATGGTCCCTCAAAATCTACCACACAGGCAACAAAATCAAAATGTTTCAACCTAATACAATATAATTTTGCAACAAAAACAAGCCTATCAATAAGATTTGCAACAACAACAAGCCCAACAACAAGCAAAGCACAATCCTATCAATAAGCATTGCAACAACAACAAGCTTAAGCCTTACAAAAAAAACAACAATCTCAACAATAGGCATTGATTGTGCAACAAAAAGAATCACAACAAGAAGCATTTATCACACAGCAACAACAACAAGCCCAACAACAAGCATTGCAAGGACAACAATACGCCCAACAATAACAAGTGCTTTTGCAACAACAACAAGGATTGTACTACAACCCCCAAGAGTATGCCAACACACAAAAAAACATCTTAATCCCAATTAGAAAAGGAGCATACACACCTCCACCCCTATCACCATCACCTTCACAATATCAAAATCCATCCTACACACCATACAACAATCCCCATATTTAAATCTCACCTAAAAATCATCTACCATCCCATAGTATACGACATATGCTCCTCCACCAAATCCTCAAGATTATTTTTCATCACAAATTAAGGTGCTCATGCAACAAATCTAAGGCATCCAAATGAGGAAAATAATGAAACCACACACACAACAAAACTTGTTTCTATACCCCTTTGATAGAAACATTATGATGATACCTTTCCCACTTGAATTTAAAGTCCCAAAATTTGACAAATATAGAGGGTGAAGAAATCTGATGGACCATATCAAAGAGTTTCATGTAACATGTATGGAGGTTTTTTACAATGATTCCTATTTGATGCACCTTTTCCCATGTAGCTTGGGAGGTGCAACGATATATTGGTTCTCACATTTACCTCAGGGAATTCAAACCTTCGAAGAAATAATCAATCAGTTCATAGATCATTTCTCCTATAACCTAGAAATGGACGTGATCTTGGAAGAGTTGTACACCGTAAAGAAAAACAAGGGGGAATCCTTCACAAATTTCCTATAACGATGGAGGAAGAGAGCTAGCAAGAGAAAATGGCCTATTCCTGAAGAGCAACAAGTAGGAATCATCATTGCAAATGTAGACACAGATCTATCCTTTCAATTAAAAATGCAATGTGTCACATCCTATGAAGAGCTTATCCTCAGGGCCCTTAACATCGAAAGAGCCCTAATTGCACAAGGAAACAAACAAGCATATAAAGACAACCACCCATATACTAGTTCTAATGACAAGCCCCGCGTGTGGGCCAAGAACAAGGACATAACTAATTATGGGGTAATTGATGCTAAATTAGTCCTAAGTGCTCCCATACAAACCAACAATAAACCAACCAACATGTAAAAAAATGTACAATAAAGAAATACATAGTTGTCAAACAACTAAATCAACAACGCCAACACACAACAAAGAGGACCAACCCTTAAGAATGACTAACCGCAAAAATGTTACACCATTGGGGAAACCCATCAAAGCAATCATGTAGAAGTTGGTGCAATCAAACCTAATCATGCTCCCCAACTACCAAAACTATCAAGAAACTCAAGTTAAATCACCATAGTATAATATAACAAAAAGGGATCTTTTCAATTTGCATAAGATCAAAGGACATAAAATGATGAGCTGCATGAAACAAAAAAAATTATCCAAGATCTCATTGACAATGGAGATGTGACTATCGATCAACTAGTAGATAACCAAGACTTGAAAATATATAATAACCCAATTACATATCAGAACAAAGGAAATGATAATGGTAAAGGAAGGATTACACAAATGTAGGTCATGTGTATACCAACATGGTCACAAATTGTGACAATTTCATATCGGTCGTCACCATCAAAAGACCTAGTGTAGAGTGTGGAGTTGTACAGGAGTGAATTTATCCCCCTTGCAAGTTCCCCTTTTACATCCTTCACCTTAGAAAAATCAAACCCACCCATGTAATTCCACATCACCCTTCTATAGTCCATCCACTTGGCACCTTTTTTTAGTGTCGATGGGATAGTTTCTATTGGGGACACATGCATGAATGCCTATGTGGTGCACTACCATCCTGATAGGATTCCTGCCTCTGGAATCTACAAAGGCGTTACATTTTCCATTGGTAACAAAGCACAACACCTCTGCACCCTTTAATCGACCTTTGAATGAATATTTCCCTCCTAATTGACCTTCAAATGACTATTCTTCATTCTCATTCATTCTCATTCATTCTCTCTTCACTTTTCTACATGCTTCTTCACATTCTACACAATTCTTGAGAAAATTCTACCAACTCTTGAGATACTTGCTGCACTAATGGCTTCACTATTCCAACATCACAATATTCTTCACATCTACCATATAAGTTGAAACTTGGTGTCTTTCAAGAATTTCTTCGTTGTCGCTGCAACCACGTCGACTTTGCCACAACTGTAGACTTGCATTCCTCTCTCATTGGCCTTGAGCGCTTGTGGTTGAGGGTGGCATTGTTCACTTACTACTGTATTGTTGTTGGATTTGAGTAGCATAGTGTTTCTTGTAGTATTTGGTATTCATTTCTTTTCCAACATACTTTCTTTATCACATTTCTATTTCTCTATCCATTTGGCTGTTCGTGGAGGTGAACACACTAAAACGGGGGATTGACTACAACAAGCCTTGAAACAACCCCAACATTTTTCCCTGCTTTGTTGTTCGCAGATACTCATTTGTGTGGAGCTTGCGGGAGAACTATACTTTTCATGAGTTGAATCTTTACCATCTTTGTTCTTATCATTCTTATATCATATCTCTCATTATTTCAGACATTTTTTCATTTATTTCTTTAGTCATCACTAACAAACCTTTAGCTAATCAGTTTAGTAGGTTTTCTATTATTATATTCGTATCTTTTCAATTTTTGTTTGTATAGATGCCAACACACCTGTTAGATGCCAATGCATCATGATGTCATCCATGTTCTACCCTACTGTCCTCTGGTAGAGAGTTGTTTGAGGTACAACTTGAATTCCAGAAACCTACTCGCTTGGTCCAAACCTAACTTTCAAGTTAGTAAAGTGACAAAAGAATTGCGAGTGCTCTTCATTCTCTATCCTTAAACATTGAACAATTCCCTAAACACTTACGCGGTTGAGGTAGATTAGGGTAGCCTTCAACTCTCGACTCTCTGTGACTTGGATTCGTTGAGTGGTCGGTCCTCCTCCTTTACAAGAGTCACCACACATCAAGGAAAGGTCACAATCCAAGGAGCATTGTAACAACCTAGGGCACAACCTACAATTTCGATGTCAAACCCTAGTGGCTATAGTCTCCTAGACCAATTAAAGAAAACCCCTACCTAGATCTCCATCTTAGAATTGTTGAAGCTATCCCATACACATAGGGATATATTAAAAAAGACTTTGATCACCTCTTCCATACCTGAGAACATTGATATTGAGAAATTCCAAGCTATGATAGGACATATCACCACTCCCCATCTCCTCACTTTCTTTGAGCGAGACCTCCCAACACAACCATCACATAATCACACTTTGCACATTGAGGTCATTGTTCACAAGAATAAAGTCAAAAGAGTCTCGATGGATGGAGGTGTTGGTATAAATATTTGCACCCTTCAGTTAGTCAAAAACTTGGTTTACTCTGAAGATGCCACTGAAAAGATAAAAAGGCATAACTATAAGGGCATACGATGATCAAGAGTGGGTATCTTAAGGAATAATCAAGCTACCTATCCAAGTAGGACCTACCATTGTTGAAATTGCATGCCAATTTCTCGATCTTGACCTTCCTTACAATATTCTTCTAGGTTGACCATGGATCCATGCCATGCAAGTTGTAGCTTCCACATACCATCAATGTGTCAAATTCCCTTTTGAATATAAAGAAGTTACCATTCATGGTGATCCTGAGCCATTTTATTACTGCAAGAAGCTTAAGGAAAAATTCTACAAGATCCTGAAAGTATTGAAAAATGATGAAGGCCCAACATTCTCCTCCTCAGTCATTGACCCATCTTCCTTGGAATCTACCTCAAAATCCAAAACACCCATTATATAGAGCATACCATTTGAGAAAAAGATGTCTCAAACTTACTAGTGTAAAAAGTATTCTTATCGAAGGGAGATGCATATGTCGACAGGACAACAATGTAAGGCCCCCTTGATATCCTAATAAGCACTTCATCGAAGAGATAAACACATATCGGTAGGACATAATAATGAGTCCCTTCGACATTCCGATAGCACCTCATCAGAGAGAAGGGTGAATGTCAATAGGAGGAGATGATTAGTGTCTTCAATATATTGATAAGGTGGTTCATCGGGTTGACAGGTGAATTTTGATGAGATTCAATGGCTAGTATCCTCGACATCCTGATAAGAACTTCATTAAAGAGACAGGCACATGTTGACAAGATAAAATTATTAGTCTCTTCGACATGTTGATAAGGTGGGACCAAATGATCATGAAGAATGATGTCAACATGACATGTGGTGATGAGTGTTTGGTCAATATATCAAGTCACACTGGTGACATTTGTTGTACGATGATGATAGGGATGACATGTAGGCAATAGGGACCACCCGATTAAAGCTGTAAGGTATATCGGTGATACCTTCTTATATCAGTGTGAGTTGCTACATTGTCTCTTCAACATTCTGATGGGACTTCATTGGTGAGACTTCATTGTGCCAATCTAATTAAGTTGGATTCTTACTTTGTATAAGTTGGATTCTTGCATAGTTTAGTGCAATAGTACTTCTGTGAAGTTCGCAAAAAGGGATTCTTCATTTGATCAATTAGAGAAGGAGGACATTGATCCTGAGGGTGCTAATTCTTTAGAGGTGAAGCTCCCAACACAGAAGAAAATGTTGTGGCACTAGAGGCTTGGTCACATTGATGAAAAAGGTTTAAAATCCTTGAAGAATAAAAGCCTAGTTGATAGTCTTGATGATTGTAATCTTGAGTTTGATTTTTGCAAACATTGTATATGGAAAACAACACCATGTTTCTTTTTATTCTAGTTCTCATAAATCTTTTGGAATTTTGGATTATATTCATGTTGATGCATTTTGTCTAGTTAATGTTCCTTCATTATTGAAATCTATGTATTTTGTCTCGTTCATAGATGATTATTCAAGGACTTTTGTATATTTTCTCACTAGTAAAACTGAAGTATTTAGTTGATTTAAGGAGTTCAAAACCTTGGTAGAAAATAAAACTAGTGGGAAAATAAATTGTTAGAGGATGGCTAATGGTGGTGAGTTTTGTTCTATAGATTTTGATTGGTTTTGTAAGGACCATGGGATTAAGAGACATAAAAAACTCCCTATACTCCACAACAAAATGGAGTTGTAGAGAGGATGAAAAAAATGCTAATGGAGAGGGCAAGGAGTATGCTGAGTGGTGTTGGTCTTGAACTGAAGTTCTAGGATGAGGTTGTAGCCACTGCATGTTATCTAATTAATAGATCTCCTACTTTGACGCTCATTGATAAGACACTTATGGAAGCATGGTCTGGTAAGAAGCCCTCATTAAGACATATTCGAGTCTTTGGTTGTGAGGCATATGCTTATGTTCCTAGTGAAAAAAGATCTAAATTGGAGAATAAGGTAGTGAAGTGTATCTTCATCGGTTATGGCATTAGTGTGAAAGGGTACAAGCTTTGGAACCTAGTTACAAAGAAGGTGCTCTATAGTAGAAGTGTGATCTTTTGTGAGTTGAAACCTTCCATAGTTGATCTACAACCAGAGATGAAATAATAAAGAAAGGAGATAGTTGAAATTTCTCTTACACCCAATAAAGATGAACTGTATACTCCTGGTGGACCCATTAATGAGGAAAGCTCAAGTAGCTCTGAAAGTTCTGAGCAAGATGAAGAACCTCAACCTCAACTTGTGAGAAGGTTTACAAATGCTAAGTGACAACCTGAAAGGTTTGGATATTATATGTTAGATTGTAGTTGTTCCTATGCTTTTATTGCTAACATTGATGAGCCTAGGATTGTTAAAGAGGCTATAAGTATGTTTGATGCAGATTCTTGGTTGGGAGCCATGAATGAAAAAATGGCACCATTGAAGAAGAATGATACATGGAATATGGTACCTTTTCCCAAAGGAAAAAATCTTGTTGGAAGTAAATGGGTGTTCAAGAAAAAGATAGGTCTTGATGGTAGTGTTGAAAAACATAAAGCAAGGTTAGTCACGAAAGGATATTCCCAGGTGGAGGGAATTGATTATAGGGAAATATTTTCTCCTATAGAAAAATTGACATCCATTCGATTATTGTTATCACTTGCAAAAACATATGATTTTTAAATTGATAAAATGGATGTGAAGATAGCTTTCCTTCATGGTGATTTGAAGGAAGAGATTTATATGTCCCAGCCAAAGCATTTCATTGAGAAAGGTAAAGAGAACCTGGTATGTAAGTTAAAGAAATATATGTATGGTTTGAAGCAGTCTCCTAGAATGTGGTACCAAAAGTTTGATACTTTTGTGTTGTCTTTGGGATTTTTGAGATTAAAGTATGACCATTGTATTTATTTTAAGATTGATAATGGTTGTCTTCTTATTATTTCCCTATATGTGGATGACATTTTTTCATTGGGAATGGTAAGGGTATGATTTCTGAATTGAAGTCTCAATTGTTAGCACAATTTGAAATGAAGGATCTAGGTTCAACAAGGTATATTCTAGGGATGAAAATCAGAAGGGATAGAAAAAATAGAAAGCTCTGGATTAGCTAAAGCAAGTACGTGAACTCTATTCTAGAGAGATTCAATGTGATAGATTGAAAATAGTTAGTGGTTCTTGTGTTGCAAGGAACAAAGATTTCTATGTTAGATTGTCCAAAATATCCTACTAAGATGGAGGACATGGCTGGAGTACCTTATATAAGTGCAATTGGCAATTTAATGTATGCAACGGTCTTTACTAGGCCAAAAATTTCCCAAGCAATGGAATTTCTTAGTCTATTTACGGCTAATCCAAGACAAACACATTGGGATGCTGTGAAAAGAGTTTTCAAATATTTGAAGGGTACTTCATGGTATGCCTTATGTTATCATGGTTATTATACTAGATCTAAACATTAAGTAAGAATTCATGGATATGTGGATTTTGATTGGGCGAGTGGTATTGATAGCAGAAAATCCACTAGTGGATATGTTTTCACATTGTTTGGCTGTGCAATAAGTTGGATGAGAAAGCAACAAGTTGTAGTCGCTTTGTCCATTATTCAAGTAGAGTACATGGAAAAAACTTATGCTTGTAAAAAATTCATTTGGCTTAGAATATTGTGTTCAAATGTTGGTTTTGATGCAAGGAAGATTAATATCTACTATGATATCTTGAGTGCCATATGTTTGGCAAATATTCCAACTTTCCATGCCAGAACAAAACACATTGATGTGCAGTACCATTTTGTTCGTGATGTGGTGCAAGATGGAAAGGTTAACTTGGAAAAGGTTGAAACTTTGGTGAATTTTGTTGATGCATTGATAAATCCAATGAGCACAAAGAAGTTTATATGGTGCACAAATTCGATGGGCCTTGAGGCCTATGGTGATATAATGACTTCAAGCGTTGATTAGGAGCTAGTAAGTTCTTCATCTAGTGTGAGAATGTTGAAAAAAATGTGTGTCAAACTTAGTGGTGTAAAAAGGATTCTTATTGGAGGGATATTTATATGTTAGTAGGAAAACAATGTAAGTCCCCCTCGACATCCCAATAAGCACTTCATCGAAGAGACAAACACATATCGACATGACATAATAATGAGTCCCTTCAACATATTGACAACACCTCATCAAAGAGAAGAGTGAATGCCAACGTGATGAAATGATTAGTCTCTTCAATATGACAATAAGGTTGTTCATTGGGTTGAGAGGTGAATTTTGATGGGACTTAGTGGCTAGTCAACTTGACATCTCGATAACCACTTCATCGAAAAGACAAGCACATGTTGGCAAGATGAAATGATTAGTCTCTTTGTCATGCCGATAAGGTGGGACCAAATGACCATGAAGGATGACATCAATAGGACATGTGGAGACAAGTTTTTGGTCGATATATCAAGTCACACTGGTGAAATTTACTGTACGATGATGAAATGGATGATATGTAGGCAATAATGACCACTTGATCAAAGTTGCAAGGTATATCGACAAGACCTTATATTGGTGTGAGTTGCTACAACATCTGTTCGACATTCTAATGGGACTTCATCGATGAGACTTCACCATATTAGAAGGAGTCACTTGGGAGTGCCTCTGATGGAATGATAGGCATATTGTGGTGATAGTGGGAATTTAGAGAGATAATGACCATTTGGTTGGTATGGAATTTGGAACGATGGTTTTCCTATAACGCTTGAGAAGTATGTATGCAATGTCATAGTGCATTGGAATTGTGAGTTAAGGTAAGAGTGAATGTAATGAAGTGCTTCCAATTTTATTTTGGAAAATCACTTGAAAGAGCATAGCTCTACACTTGTATGTAATATTTTTTTTCTATAATACAAGAAATCTCTGCTTTGGTGTGTGGTTTTTTTCATGAAAGGGTTTTCCCATGTAAATCCTATGTTGATGTTTTATTGTCTATTCATGTTTTTAATATGTGCATATTAAATGAACTATAATTGTAAAGTTTTAAATGGTTTATTTGCTTCTCTCTCCTAAAGATTAGTATTAGGAAGGCATATTCCATGCTCTACTTTCCTTTCATACCAAACATCAAAGCACTGATAAGGGATAATAGATGCGAGAATTATAATTGGAATAAGGATACTTTTATGCTTGGAGAGTTACCTCTTTCTCCTAAATCCCATGAGAAACCCCAACCTATCAACAAGGTAGCAAAGACAATGAAAGTAGCATCTACCACTTTTACCAAGTGGGGAGATTTAAACAAAGAGTTCATCAATGAATAAGACATATACAAATTTCTATATCAAGATAACCATTCCATGCCTGTTATTCTAATGGAAGATGATAACAAAGGATTGTAGTTAATGATGGGTTGGAGGCATAACAAGAATGAGAAGCTTGGGTAGAATGGAAATGGTTTGCTAGAACCCCTTACTCTTGAGAAACAACCAAAGAATCTTGGCTTGGGATGTACCACTAACAAAGTGACCTTCTTGTCAAGGGTGATTCTAATAAACGAGTCGAGCATTCCTCTTGGTTACCAATATCACGCGATAATACCCTAGATGAATTTCCCATTGATGTTACTGACTTGTTTGAGGATACCTCCATCTTCATGATAAACACAACATCCTTTACCCCAACCAAATCTTTGAACTAAAGCTAGTATACCCCTAACTAATCAACTAGGACCAACGGGGACCACTAATTATAGATGTTTTTGAAAATGATGAAGAAATATCTAAAATTATGGGACTCTATGACAACTTGCCATGCAAATATAAAAAAGCAGGGTTTGATATAGAACTATATACATAGGTATACTACAAGGAGATAATTGAATCCCTCAGTCACAAAATAAATTACATGAGAATAACATGTAGATATTTAAGTGAAAACCACACTGTGGCACTTATTGATCACAAAATAGTAAGAACAAAGGATGCATCTGACGGTGAAAACCTCTTCGAGACATCGAAGGATGAGGGATTCAATATTCCTCTTAGTGAAATGCATCCAGAGAAATCAATGGTACTTGTAGAGAAATCTACTCTAGTGAATGTGGGGATGGAGGAGGTGCCTAAGATAACCTTCTATCCAAAATCATTACAGGATGAAGAGCGAACAAACTTGGAAAATTTCCTAATAGAGCGAAGGGAAAAATTTGTATGGTCCTACACAAATATTCCTGGACTTGATTGATGTAGAGGAAGGACAAGTTTCATTAAAACTTGACTAAAACAAGACATTCTTTCAAGAACTCCATAGGTAGTAGCAAAGAGGCACATTTTAGTACACCTTGTCACAATAATGACTTGGTTTCTAGTGCATTCAAATAGAGGAAAACACACTAATGCAAGATGGTACAACCAAAAAAATATGGGACAACATTATTACCAAAACTTTCAACATATTAACTAACTCCATGCATCAAGACACAATGACAAAACCTTGATCTTGTAACCAATCTTGAAACTTACAAATTTGTATTGCTCTTAACCTTTCATGAAATGAATCAATGAACTAACTTTCTAACAAGGGAGGTACAACCACTTTCATCCTATCACAATAATTTTAAATATGGTATAGGTCTGCATGACCCTTACCTATGCTTCCATACATTTACTAATGATAAACAACAAAAGTTCGGTCTTGGAGAAATTAACATACACCAAACTGGGTTTTGCTGCCCCGAAAATAGAACATGCAACTGAGCAAGAAATAATTTTTAATTTGAAAAAAATGACTTGCATAGGGTTTCAAGACACTAATCAACATTCCTCTAAATTAATTCAAGCTATGAAGAGGGCTTGGATTGGTCAACAACGCTATGAAGAGGGTTTATATCCTATTTTGTGCTTTGGGACAACAAACTGTCCAAGAAATCTCCCTTGTGCGTGCATTTCAAGATTTCAAATATTTTACAAGTCCAAGAGCATGTGAAAATAGAATTCTAGATGAAATTTTAGCATTTTTGAATGATGGGAATGAAATATATTACATTTTTAATACCTGTTGCTGCCCTAGCTAGGGTTTTAACCCACCTAGAGTAAAATGACTCTAAATTTTGATATACTTGATGAAAAATGATGAAACAAGAAGAAATTTTTTTTAGACTCACATGCACACAATATCTAATAAATTATAGAAGCATTGGTGGTCTGTAAAAACCCTACCAAATAACAAAAGATCTAAAACAATTAGAAAAAATAGAAAATCAACTTTTTTTCCTTCACCGAAATACAAAATCAATTCAACAACTCATGTCTTCGACTAGGAGGAGTATTTTTCATTACATTTTACATTTATCATCATTGGAGACCATTTTCTTGAGTGCATGTAACAATTTCTTGATTTTGTGACACTTTCTAAAAATTGCATGACAACTTTTTGTGCAACTTGGCAACTTTTTGACACTTTAACTCATCGACCCTCTAAACACACTCAAATGAATTACATGATGTCATATGGTCATAAATGACCTTAGGAAACAAAAAAAAAACTCCTAACCACACCAAATGACTTAAAACCAAAAATTACATAAAATATGCAAAACAAGGTCTTGGTGACCTTGCACTATATACCCCAGGGAAAGAAACTCAAGTCCCACTTGAGTGTAGGTCTGCAACTTTATAACCATTTTTGATGATATTAGACTCAAAAATCCAAGTAGCATCCCCCATAGGAAGACCCCTCCATTTGACCAAGTATTACAAATAAGTGGTGTTTGTTTTCTTCTTGAGCTCCTTTGTACCCAATATGCACTCCAACTCTAAATATTGGATGGGAGGAAGGTCTTTGATCCATTCTCTATCTTTAAATTCTTGAGAACCTACTTCATTACCTACAACAACATCCCCTTTGAAAGGGTATAGGTCAGATACATTAAAAATAGGTGAGATTCCAATTCCACTTGGTAGTTCAATCTTATAAGCATTGGGATCAAACTTGTGAACAACTTTACAAGGACCAATTTTCTTCATTTTCAGCTTGGAATACCATCCCTTAGGAAATCTCTTCTTCCTTAGATGAGCTAGAACTAAATCTCCAACCTTGAAAGTGAGTTCTCTCCTCTTTATGCCAACTTGTTTGTATTTCTCCATACTTCTTTGCAAATGATCCTTGACCTGTTGGTGAATTTCCTTCATATCCACAAAAAATTTCTCACCCTTAGCACTCATCCTCTCCATTCCCTCGATATCCCTTAACTCAAAAACTCTTCTAGGATGCAAACCATAAACAACTTCAAAAGGACTTTTACCTGCACTCTTGTTCACTGAATCATTATAGGAAATTTTTCCCGAGGCAAGATTAGATCCCACTGAGTAGAATGATATTTTTTAAGGCATCTTAGGAGGTTACCAAGGCTCATATTTACCACTTAAATCTTCCCATTGGTTTGGGGGTGATAGGCATAGCTGAAACTAAGATTAGTACCAGGTTTCTTCCATAAAGTTCTCCAAAAATTCCCAAAAAACTTACTATCTCTATTTGGAACAATTCTTAAAGGTAAACCATGAATTCTTACCACTTCCTTGAAGAAAAAACCAGCAATGTATGATGAATTATTACTGCTCTTGCATGGGATGAAATGTACCATCTTGGGGAACCTGTCCACTACGACATAAATAGAATCAAAAATTTTAGGTGTTTTTGGTAAACCCATTACAAAATCCATGCTTATTGACTCCCAAGGCCTATTTGGAATGGGAAGAGGCTGATACAAGCCTGCATTAGTATTGCTACCCTTTTCCTTTTGAAAAATCACACATTTTTCAACAAACTTCCTTACGTCACTTCACATTTTAGGCCAAAAATAGTGCCTTCTCAGCTACTCCAAGGTCTTATCAAGACCAAAATAACCTACAAGGCTACCACTATGCTTTTATTTTATCAAATTATCCTTCATAGAACATATAGGTACACAAATTTGAGCCCCTTTGAACAATAATCCCTCTTGAATCAGAAAATTAGAACTTGTGTTATGTGGAACACCATTAGATTGGCTGCAAGATGCATAGATCTCCTTGAAGTCAACATCTTCTACATACATAATTTTTAGTGCTTCAACACCTACACTTTGCAATTGGACTTCTTGCACCATGAGTGTCCTTCTACTCAATGCATCAACTACTTTTTTTGATTTCCCCTTCTTATGTTTGATGGTGAAGGTGTAACCTTGCAAATATTCTACCCATTTGACATGCCTATGACTTAGTTTGTCTTGACTATTCAAAAATTGGAGAGAATGATTATTAGTAAACACTATGAACTCCTTTTGTAGTAGATAGTGTCTCCACTTTTTCAAGGACTAAACTAATGCATACATTTCTAGGTCATAGGAAGAGTATTTCTTCTTGGCTTCATTGAGAATTTCACTAAAGAAAGCTATGGGTCTACCCTCTTGACTTAATATGGCCCCCTATGGCATAACCACTTGCATCACATTCAATAGTAAAAACCTTATTAAAATTAAGTAAAGCTATTATGGGCTGCTTTGCTACCCTCTTTTCCAAGTATTCAAAACTTTTCCCAACTTCACTAGTCCAAACAAAATTCTTTCTCTTTTCGCCTTTTATAGTATCAATCATTGGAGCACAAATATGACTAAAACCTTTAATAAATTTCCTATAAAAAGTGGCCAAACCATGGAAACTCCTTACCTCAATAATTGATTTGGGTGTAGGCCAACTTAGAATAACTTCAACCTTGTTGGGATCGATCTTCAAGGTGCCATTTGCAACCACAAAACTGAGATATATCAACTCTGTCTTCATACTCATATTTCTTCAAATTTATCATTAGTTTCTCTTCATGCAATCTTCTCAAAACCAAATTGATGCAAACCAAGGTAGGAGGGTCCAATGAGGGACTATCCCACCTCATAACTTAAACAACCAACACTCAGATCTTATAGACATGCAACAAAAGCTAATAGATAATCAACATAAAGATAACAGATATGCAAGGACACATAACACATGAATTATCCTGGGAAAACCCTTCAAGGGAAAAACCTAGCCTTCAAAGTTCACTCCTCATTATATTGTGATCTCAAAACACATTACATATGCCACTCGAGCTTTATAGATGCTAGGCCGAAGCCTAGGAATTACAAACAATTCATATAATAACAATCTTTCATCGCTTCTTCCTTATGCTCCAAGATTTCTTTGTTCTATGATCCTACCGGATCAAAACATCTCATCACCGTACTTCATGAATGCTCTTCTTCACACTTTATCTCTATCTTCAAAAAGATTAAAACATTGTTCGCACATAGAACTCACACATCTTGGACATCTTCCTACCTTCATTATTTTTCATTATCAATCTCCCAAAACAATCAGTTTTATATATCCGCATCTAAAGAGAACATCCACTACATGTCAGCCCAACAAAATACCAAAATGTGTATAAAATGTCAGCCCAAATCCATAAGAATTTATCAATGCGAATCAACCAAGGTCAACCCAAACATAGTAGGGACCCATAACAACATGCATCCAACATGAAACACCTTAAACAATTAGCCTCGAATATCCACAACACGCTACAATCACCCTGTCAGCCAAGAACATGAAAACATGAACTCCTAGAAGTAAATCACCAATTACGAACACAATAATCAATGCAAACAAACAACACAGATATATCATGATCTAGAAACATTCATGAATCACTACTAAAGATCCACAACAACTCAAATTACTAGAATCACATCATCTTCCTTCAGGAACACCAACTAAAGTAATTGAACAACTACCAGAACACAGATACTCATAACTTGATCAAATGTTCAAGCAAACCTCTAAAAATTCTGGTGGATAAACTAGACATGCTTGTCAACAAACCCTTTAATCCTTGACTTCTCATCCTCAATATACTGAGCTAGCCATCATACTAAACTTCACTGCATCATTGACAACCTTTGCAATTGAATGTTCTTTGAATCTTCCAAATGCCTCTACATCAGATTTTAAGGGTTATTTGAAAAGTGAGCCTCTTCACTTTGGGCTAATTTATGCTAAAATCAATGTTGTCTCTTTGAGTTCGTTCGGTGATCTGTTCATAGGTACTTGCAGCTACCTCACAGTCGACAGTTTGTTCAAGTCCACCCTACAAAACTACCTTAAGTGTAATTTGGATTTGAGGATCTACCTGCAAGCCTTGCACTACCTCAATGGTCGGCGGTCTGAGAAATCCTTCTCCGCAAGTTGCCTCAAGATCAATGTATTATTCAATCAATTAAAGTTAACAAGTACTTGCAACTGCCTCAAGGTCGGTGGTCTGTTCTATTCCACTCTGCAAAACTTCCTCAAGTATAATTTGGTAATTTGGATTCAATAATCTACTTGCAGGCCTTGCACTACCTCACTGGTCAATGATTTGAGCAAGCCTACCCTACAAGTTGTGTCAGGTTATTCATCATGTCAAGGTTCAATGGTCTACTTGCAATCCTTGCACTATGTAAATGGTTGGTGGTCTGAGCAAGCCTTCTCCGCAAGTTGCCTCAAGATCATTGTCTCTTTCTATTCCTTAATTCACATTTACTTTGCTCTGGTACATAAAATTTCTCCTTAAGATCAACGCTTCACCTTCTTTCGGTTCCACTATCCAATTGGATTTCTCCAAAGGTTCTCCTTCCTTTGGATAAACTAATTATGTATCAATAGGTTCTTCTTCAGCTACACAAACTATCTCTTCATCCTTTACTACTTCTCTTTCATAATATTATTTGGTATTAGGTTCTTGATGACATTCCGTGCTTGATTCTTTCTTCCTCCAAACTTGAAAATAGGTTACTTCTCTAGAAAATCCTCTTTCACTCTTCTGGTACCCTTCATTGTGATAAGTATTAGGACTCTTGTCTTATCTCCCTATATAGTTTGAATAACTATCCTTGTTCTAATCTGCATAAGGTCTTCTTTCTTTGAATCCTGATCCTTCCTTTCCCTCAACACTTGAATGCTTCAATCTGTAAATTTTTTTGAACTTATGAGCAACATACTTCCATTTTGACCCATCAATCCATTCATAATTCAACTATATATAATATGTCTTAGGATTTCTCCCTCCCATTTTATTCCAACACATCTTCTCAGAATGATTCCTTAGTCCATAAAACTTACAAGGATGTAAATCTCAACATAATTTCTTTTCATGTTCATGCTTATTACAATGTGAACAATAGATAATTTTTCTTCCTTGATTTGAATTGTTTGAATTTGTAACAACATCCTTGCCTTTGTCATATCCAAGACCTTCACTCTTTTCTCTTCTTATCGGCACAATAGGTTTTTTCATTCCTTGTTGATGCTTTCCCAATCCTTTTCCTTTGTATCCCATTCTCTGCATGATTTTGAAACCAATACCATCTCCAATAATTAAAGGCTTAGTTAGATTGTTATCTTTAACTTCACCTTTTGCAACATCACACAAATCATTAGTATCACAAGAAACATCACAAAGTTCATGCTTAGATCTTATATTCTCATTCTCCTTCTCCAATCGGTTAGCATGTTCCTTTAGATTGGATATTTCCTTCTTCTGCAAACTGTTCTCCTTGTTCAACTCTTTCAAAATTTCCTCTAGATCTCTGCTCTTCTTATCCAAATCCTTAAACAACATGAATCCTTCTTCAAAATTATCCAGTTCTGCTTCCAATTTTTCATTTCTCCTTCTTTCAATTTCTAGTTCTTCTTCAAGAGCATCATACTTGTCTTTTCCTAGTTCTTTCATCCTCTCTATCAATTCTAAATTACACTTCCTGAGTTCACACAATTCTTCCTCCAAGGTATCCATTTCACATATCCGGTTCTATTTTTCCTTCTTTGTTCTTTTCATAATCTTCCCCATCTTGCAACTGATTCATAACTAGCTCTTCAACCTGCTTTGAAATAGATTTTCAATCAACTAATCAGATTCACAACCTACTCTGATAAATTCACAACCAGATCTTCAACCAGCTCTGATAAATTCTTCAACCAACCAATAGGTTCAAAACCATGTCTGATACCAATTGGTGTAGACCAAGGTAGGAGGGTCCGATGAGGGATTGTCCCAGCTAACAACTTAAACAAAAAACACTCAGATCTTATAGACATGCAACATAAGCTAACATATAATCAACATAAAGATAACAGATATGCAAGGACACATGAGACAAGAATTATCCTAGGAAAACCCTCAAAGGGAAAAATCCAGCCTTCAAAGTTCACTCCTCATTATATTATGATATCAAAACACATTACATATGCCACTCAGGGTTTATAGATATTAGGCTGTAGCCCAGGAATTATAAACAATTCATATAATAACAATCTTTCGTCGCTTCTTCCTTTTGCTCCAAGATTTCTTCGTTCTATGATCCTACTAGATCAAAAAATCTCATCACCATGCTTCATGACTTCTCTTCTTCACACTTTATATTTGCCTTCAAAAGATTAGAACATTGTTCACACACAAAACTCACACATCTTGCACATCTTCTTGTCTTCGTTATTTTTCATTATCAATCTCCCAAAACAATCGGTCTTATATATCCGCATCTAAAGATAACATCCACTACATATTGGCCCAACAAAATACCAAAATGTGTATAAACCGTTAGCCCAAATCCATAAGAATTTATCAATGCGAATCAACCAAGGTCGGCCCAAACATAGTAAGGACCCAAAATAACATGCCTCGAACATGAAACACCTTAAAAAATTAGCCTCGAAGATCCACAACAACTACAATCACCCTGTCAGCCAAGAACATGAAAACATGAACTCCCAGAAGTAAATCACCAATTACGAGCACAACAATCAATGCAAACCAACAACACAAATAGATCATGATCTAGAAACACCCATAAATCACTACTAAAGATCCACAACAACTTAGATTACTAGAATCACATCATCTTCCTTCAAGAACACCAACTAAAGAAACCGAATAAATTCCAGAACACATATAATCATAACTTGATCAAATATTCATGTGAACCTCTGAAACTTCCGGTGGATAAACTAGACATGCTTGTCAAAAAACCCTTTAATCCATGACTTCTCATCCTCAATATATTGAGCTAGCCATCATACTGAACTTCACTGCATCACTGACAACCTTTGCAATTGAATGTTATTTGAATCTTCCGAATGCCCCTGCATCACAAATCTAAATGGTTTAAATGATCTTCCTTAGTTTTACTGGAAAAAAGAATATCATCAAGATAAACCACTACAAAATTACCAATAAAATGCTTGAGAAATTCATTCATCAACCTCATGAAGGTGTTGGGTGCATTTGAGAGACCAAAAGGCATTACAAGCCACTCATAAAGCCCTTCATTTGTCTTAAATGTTGTCTTCCATTCATCCCCTGGTCTGATTGTGATTTGGTGATACCCACTCTTGAGGTCTATTTTGGAAACATAACATGCTCCACCTAGACAGTCCATCAAGTCTTCCATGCGTGGAATGAGGAAGCTATATCTGATTTTAATCTTATTGATGGCCCTAGAATCAATGCACATCCTCCATTCACCTTCATTCTTTGGTGCTAAGATAGTAGGAACTGTATAGGAGAAAATTTGTACCCCTTACACAAATTCCCCTTTTACACTTTTTCACCTTAGAAAACCAAATCCGAAGGCAAAATTCCACATCAACAAGCTACCTTCATTCCACCTAGCGTTTGTCTTTTACATCGGTAGAATAATAACTGCGGGGATGCCCACACAACACACAAAAATTTGCATGACACACTTATGTCTCTGACAGATTCCTACGTCTGAATTTGGTAGAGGCATTACACTTCCTATTGAGAATGAATTGTAATGTCCCTCTTCGACCAACTGACCCGAAAATGCCTTATTCTCCTCACCTCACCTTTAAAAACATTTATTCTTCATGCAACTCATCTTTTTTCAGCATCACTTATTGCATTTTCTTCACTTCAAGCACTTCATTTCATTCCCAAGCAACACTTTGGCACTCTATAGAAACAACAACACTCCATCAAATCTATAGAGAAAGTGTGGAACACACCATTGCAAAAGGGGCTTGAGTCCTCTCTTTTCTCCTCCATTAGCCAGTGAGCTCTTGGTGGAGGTGGTAAGCATTTTTACTCCTCTCCTCTATGATTTGTTTGAGTAGCACATTACTATTTTATAGTGTTATTGTGTTCTTTAATTTCTTACCTCCTTTATCATATATTTATCTATTGTTGCTATCTTGGCTTTCTGTGGAGGTGGAAACACCAAAAATGAGGGTCTGACTGAGGCAAACCCCTATACAGCCCCCCAACAATTTTCCCTCTTTCTTGTGTGCAAGTGGAAGAACACTTGGAGCTAGCTAGGAAATATGATCTTCTGTGAGATCATCTTTGTCACCCTAGCTTTAATATATTTACTATATCATATCCTTTTGTAGCTTTCCTATTTTGTCGTTCCTTTAGAAGTCACTAGTTAGGTCGTTAGCTTGTTCTCTGGCAGTTCTTACTATCTTTTTGGTCCTCTGGTCGTATGGACGCCAATGCACTTGAGAGATACCAACATGCTACACTGTCATCTTAGAACTACGCTTGCGTCCTTGGGAAAAGAGCTACATGAGGTACAATATTGAACCTAATAACTAGCTCACCTAGCCCCATTTTAAATCTCGAGTCTACAGAGTGGTTGAAGGACCTTATAGTCCTTATAATTCTGGTCCCTTATATGAAACATCCCTTTATATTGAGGTAAGTTAGGGCAACCTTCCATTCTTGTCTCTTTGTGACCTGGGGCCTTGAACGTGGTTGGCCCCCCTCTCTTACAGAAACCGAACAAGGACTAAGGCTTTCTTTGATTAGCCCTTTATCAAGCAACTCTTGAACTTGTCTCTTAATCTCTTCATTCTGCTGTGGTGTCATCTTATATACTGGCTTATTAGGTAAGCTAGCCCTTGGTATGGAATCAATTTGGTGGCTAATATCCCTCATAGGAGGCAAAGTGTTTGGAATTTCATCCACTACTATATCATCATACCTCTTCAACAAGTTTTTAATTTCTAAAGGAAAATCTTCTTTCTTTGCTGTTGTCCCAATAGACCTAGGCTTGGTTATGATGGAAAAACCCATTTTCTCCTCTTCTACAAACTTTATGAATTATTTTTATCCTACCAACATCACATTGGACTCTACTTGTGTTGTTTTGTCTTCATCTTTCAATGGTGTTAGAGTGTATGAGACCGTATCTTTCTCTATCATATATGTATTCTTTCTTCCATCATGCTTGGCCTTTCTATCATACTTCCATGGCCTTCCAAGAAGCAAATGACAAGCATATATAGGGATGATGTTAGACAAAATCTTGTCCTTATAACCTCCTATATGGAATTCTACCCAAGTTTGTTCATTATCAATACTTGCTACCATTTTTTTAACCAAGAAACCTTGTATGGAGTGGCATGAGTCAATATTTGTAGCTTTAACTTCTCTACCATTTCAACATAAACCAAATTATCAGTACTTCAGAATAAAAAAATCTACAACATTTACCTTGGCTTTTGCATGTAGTCCTAAAAAATGACTTTCTTTGCGGTGGTTATTTCTTCATGGGTACCTTAATCAAGGTTCTTCTCATAAATAGGGACTCTCCCACTTCTGATTCTACATTTTGTGATGGTGAATTGACACTTTCAACATCATCTCCACCTTGTACAATCTGATTTCTTCTCCCACTTTTATAAGAAGTAGATGGTTGCTCCTTAGTGCATTTCCATGCTTGGTGGCTTGCAAATTTGTTACATTTGTAACACTTTCTAGTGAATCCACTTGAGCCTCCTATATTACTAAATCTGCCTCTATTACTTGGTCTTCTTCCTCTAAAGCTTCCCCTTGAATCTAATGTTTGCTCTTGTGAGTTACTTGTCTCTCGTTGAGACCTTTGGGACTATCCTCTACCAGCAAAAAACCCTCTTCCTTTGAGGTTGTCCTTCCCCTACCTCTAGTTTTATTTTCTTGTCTCCTTTTCAACTTATCTTCAACCCTTATGGCCAATTGATAACACTCTTGTAATCTACTCGGACTTGTGAGACTGAGTTCATCTTGTAGGCTATAATTTATCCCATTCAAGTACCTTAAAAATTTGTCAGCATCTTCTTCCACGTGGCCTGATCTTAGGTTCATCTTGTAAAACTCTTTTGTATAGGACTTCACATCCATGTCCTTTTTCTTCAAAGTTTGCAACCTCCTTTTCAACTAGATGGCATAATCATTGGGTAGAAATTTACCCTTCAATTTTGCAACCATTCTATCCCAAGACATGATATTTTCTTTACCCTTCTTTTTCCTCTCTTCTTGCACATAGTCCCACCAAAGAATTGTATGCCCTTTTAGCTTTGTTCTAGCTAATTTCACTTGTTGTCCCTAAGGTATCTCTTCATGATCAAATTATTTGTCTAATTCTCCTATCCAATCTAGGAGTTCTTCTCCATTCAAACTCCCTAAATACACTGGAAGATCTATTTTTACCTTGGAACCATCACTCTTAACTGGCTTTAGCAATCTCTCAAACCTCTTTGTTGAAAATGAAGGTAAATTTGTAGCTTAAAATTGGTAAAACTATGTGACTGTAGATCTAATAAAGTATTCTTTGTCATAATTATTTATGCATGATTAATCTGTTTCGATCAATTCTTTGTAAATGATTATTCTACTTAGATCAATTTCATCAAATTATAGAAATAGACAGAATATTGTAGAAGAATGTAGACAAAAGATAGAAGTGACACATCTTATACGTGGAGAAACCCTTTCAGGAAAAAACTCCACCAAAATCTATAGTTCTTATATTATTTAACCTTAGAATAAGATTACAATAATACCGTATCAATCTTTGATTGATATGCTTCCTTTTTCTTCAAAAATGATTCTTCATACCTTGCAATAAACTCTCATGAAACTCTCTTCAACTTGCTGCAATTTAATAAGCAATAATGAGCATGAAATAACTCATAAGAGTTGTCAATTAAAAAGCATAAATCTTCTCTCAAAAACCTACGCCTAGATTTGGCAAGTTAATTTTTACCATGTAAACAAAAGTCAAACAAAAGTCTTCCTCAAAGTTGGCACCTTAAACTGATCACTTAATTGAACTTTGGTTAATAAGATATCTTGGAAGCTTCACCTCACAGTTGGTTCCCAAGAATGGGCCCACTCAATTGAGCCTTGTAAATATCTTCTCATGCAAAAGGTGTTAACTCAAAGATGCCAACTTGGGCACCCAAGGTGGGCCCAAGTCAATCTCTATTAACTAAAACATATGTCTCCATCAATTTATGCAAACAATATGAATGATTGATCATCCCCACTTAACTAAAATTATCAACTTTTTATCTGCCATGCAACTGAATTCATTAGTCATATAAATCAAGTCAACTAACATGCAACTCAAGTCAACTAACATGCAACTCAGGTCAACTAGCATGCAATTCAAAATAACTACATGCAACTGAAGATAACTAAACCATAACTGAGCTAAACTGAACTGAACTAAAGTGAACCAAACTGATAGTGCCACTCCATTCTTGTAAATATCAATCCCTATTTTGTAGGAACAAGACAAGCATTATTGAAGTGCTATCAATCCTCCAAATAGTTAACTGAAGCAATGTGGGTTCCACCTTCCATGTGGGCACCCCATGTGATCCTATCTTTTAGGAGCTCAAAGTGGATGCCACCACATGTTCCTATTATTTAGGAATATTACAAATGTCAATTTACATGTTCATTTCATTCGAATTCAATATCTTTCTAATCCTAGTGTTGGGGAACACTTTCCAAGGACTTAGGAGATACATGAAATATGTTTAGGATTGTAATTAAATGGAATTGTATTCCCAACATTCTCCCACTTGACATTATACATTGCAATTATTCTAAACAAGGAATCATTATTATAAATCAAGTACAAGACTCAAGGCTAATGGCCTTCCTGCACGAGGAGAACTTATCTATAGGAACTGGTTTCGTAAGATAATTTGCAACATTGATCAAAGTGTCAACTGTCTCAATCAATACCTTCCCGCTATCAACCATTTCTTGCACAAAGTGATACTAAACATCAACATTCTTAGTATGAGCATGATACATAGGATTTTTGGCTAAAAAAATAACACTCTAACTATCAAATTCAAGTCTAATTTGCTTGCAATTAAAACCAATACCTTTCCCAAGTCTCTGTAACCAAACTGCCTCTTTAGAGGCATGTATAGTAGCCAAGTACTCTACTTCTATGGTGGACAAAGTAACTGTGGGCTACCTCTTACTTATCCAACTAACCACAACTCCAAACAAAGTAAACACATAGCCACTTGTTGACCTCCAACTTGTTGGTTGTTTTTACTGTAACCAGGTTAATCTCCTAATCTACCTATGGAATTGCCAATTCCAATCAAGGGCAACTCGAAGGACCTGGACCAATTGATGAGGATTTTAAAGACCTCCTACGCTTTGGGATTTTCAAGACCCGGGAGGGTGATCCCCTAATGTTTTCACAACCTCTACACCATTATCATAAACAACATTAACAATAAAAAATAATCTCACTTAATAGCTCAACAAAATGGGATAATATTGTATAGAATTGGCTATTCATTAATAATATCAACCATTTGGAGCATGAGATAGTCACAACAATAATTCACAGTAAAATCAATGAATATATTTTCAATTTGTAGCAAGCTCTAGGTGAACACAAAAAAATACTGAACCTTACAAACAAATGCAACTTATATTAGTGCCTTATATCCATTAGAGGAGTCAAATTCAAAAATACCTAAGGTTTTATAATAGATTCAACACATAGCATATAATATCTTTGATAACTTTGCCTTACAATATCACCAATATGCACCCTAACTCAATACTACTTATCAAATCCTTGTGCAAAATATATCAACCTAGAACTTCATTTAAGAATTTTAATTAATTCTTTGAATTAAAGCTAAAACAAGAATTGCACACACCACAACAGTGAGATGAACAACATAACCCTTGATCATTTTATTCAAAATTCAAATATTCTTGTACACAAGAGAGACATGAGTTTATATTTATCAATTCAATTCAAATGCGAGTTTTATCATAAAACATCATATCTCCATGAATTCGAAACCTACAACAAATGACTCAAAGCCTAATTTGAATTTTCTCTATAGCTATCAAACTTTAAAATTTCTCTGCAACTTCACCTAGACTCGACCAAAATTTTCTAACTTGCTAACCTTTACTTCTGGCCTTGAAATCCTTCTTATAGAAAATGAAGGAGCAAACAAGCATCAAGCCAAAAATTACACATGTCACTAGCCACTTGGACCACTTTGTGACATTTAAAAATTTGGTTATAACAACAACTTTCCCGGAGAATCTTCTTGTTCTAGCAACAAAAAATCTTCAAGAACTTCGCGCTTAGACTGCCACCAAAACAAAACTGGAAATTGTTATAACTGCAATAGTTGGTTAGTTAATTGTTAGCAGCCCACTCCCGCTTCACTCCTCCTTAGTTAAATATATATTCACCCACTGCTGGTACTCTTCATCACTTGGCCAATTAAAAATAATTACCTCATTTACTTTGATACTATAAGGCGTATATTTAACTGCCACTGGGTTTCTCTCTCATTCAAAAGACTCAAGGAATGAGTTGGTGCTGATAATTTTATCCATGCAGCTCACTAATAAATCAAAATCTGAGTCATCAAAAATTAAAGTAATTTAAGCATTGATGACCTCATTAGCCCGATCCTGCCATTGTTGAAGTGACCTGATATTTCCCTAATCATCAATTATGTCAGGCAGCAGTGTGTCACTCCAATCATCAAAACTATTTACCAATTATTTGATCTTCCTACTCAAGTCATTTGGTAAATCTTGAAGACCTTGCAATGACTTAACCAACACTTGAGTAGGTCTTAATGACTAGGGCCTATTATTGACATCAAACCTTAAGGCCTTATACATTACATCTAAATCATTGGCCCTAGGGATCCACTTCTCAATTAATGGTATTGATACCTCCTGATCCTTGTCAATGTTCTTTATTGCACTCAATAATAAAGAATAAGAATAATATACAACTGATAATCTATCATCAACCTTCTCATTTAAATGCCGCAAGACAACAATAACAATCTCCTTTTGTCTTGAAAATATCCCCTCCTCACTCACCTTTAGAGATTCTTGTAGCTCCACAAATTTCTGCATTAACTACTTCTTGGTTGGATCAATAGAGCATTCTAACTCTTCCTCAATTGGTTCCAATGTAGGGCTGAGGGAAGGAGTCTGAGTGGGAGATCCTAGTGTAGAGACAATGGGGGAAACAAGAGGAAATGATCATGATGTGGAAGGAAATGATTTAATCACTGGTGCGACTGATGTCTCCCCAATCTTCCTGTATTTTAACCTGTCCACCTCTATTTGCAGCTCAATATTCCTTTGTTGCACCTTATTATATTTTCCAATCATAAAATTATATTTTTCCATGAGGCTCCTTTTTTCAGCTTCCTCTCTCTCTGTAGTCTTTTGTGCCAATTTGGCCACATTCACAGTTAAATTTGTGGCCTCTGTGGTTGAGGTCTCTGAAGCTCTTTTTATTATTAACCCTCCTCTCAAATTTGGGTTAATATCAAAATATTTGGCTTTCTTCCTTGGGGGGGCAAAGCCCATATTGCCAAGGTTTCATATTCCTCACTAAAGGCCGAATCTTGCAATGTTGCCTTAACCTCTTCTTCAGAATTTTGGAGGGGATGCTTGGAATTCAAAATAGCATTGAAAGCTACTACATCAACAATATCCCACTCAGGTAAAATCAAGACACCAGCTTGATTGACTAACTTTCTCCCTCCCTCTGGAGTGATATTTTTGAATTAATTCATTACTTCAACCTTTACCTCATCATCATTATCCTCATCTGACCTATCAGGCCCCAGGTCTCTTCTCTTCTTACACTTATGATATTCTTCCAAATTCATTCTCCATATCAACTGCAAGAAGACTAGTGTTTTCACAAAGGCATCATCATCCAAAAATTCTTTACAAGCCTCCATCCTTGCATCTTGTACAAATTTACCTTTCATATCTAGGTTTGATAAAACCAACTCAGTTGGTTTTGGAGGAGAAGGCATTCCAATTTGCATATCCTAATCAGTAACAATAATCTCATCCACCAAGTCCTCTTGGGACTGCTCAATCCTTCGCCTCTTGGGGCTTGGCGCTGATGGTGGTGGTGAGGAACTTCTCTCAGGTGATGACTCCAGATCAATTATTTTATTGCCCTAGGTGCTTTGAGATGTGGACCTGGTTGTTCATGAAATTTCATCATCTACTTTCCCTTTCTATCTTCTTCTTCTTCTTCATTACTGCTGTCATCCCTTTTCCTCCTGTAAATAGGCCTGTCATCTAGAGGTTGGTAGGTTGGCCTCTCTTCAAGTGGCCTTGCAGCTTATTCCTATATGCCAAAGTCCAACTCTAGATTTATCTTCATGGTCATCAAAATACTCATGATTTCTTTGAAATTCTTTATCAAAAAATGAATATTTTTATGATATGGATTGAATTCCATCAATGGATCATACTTTGGATCCATCTTGTGCATAATTACCAATAGCCTATCATAAGCTACCCATTTCTCTTTGTTCAAATCCTGCTTATTCAAATCAAATTCATTTTTGGCTAGGTCCTTAGCGAAATTGAACTCATGAACAAATTTGGCACCTTTTATTCTTTGTCTAAATAGAGAAAATAAACCCTTAGGATCATGTTGCCTCCTAGGACCAAAACTCAAATGGTATACTTCAAAAATTTTTCCAAAATGAACCCAACCTCCCTTTGAAATTACAAAATCAGACACCACCGTATAGTCTGGGTAAAGAGTCCCCTTACCCTTTCCTTTAAGGTTATCTTCATGAATACATCCAATCTGCCACATAACCTCAATAAATCCAACTCTTGGTGGCACATTATAAGGAAAAATATATGGGGTCCCCTGAAAACCATATACCCTCAAAACGGTGTTGACCGGGTATGGGATAATGTCACCCCAGTTGTGGCAAATATTCAAATCTGGCCTCCTCCCCTTTGGCCTAAGGAAATCATGCAACTCCTCAGGAACCCTGGGTAAATTTACCATCAATCTGGATCTTAGTCTTGATGCAAAGTAGTTGTCAAACTATATAAAACTAGCATTCTCCTTATTATATGAAAGGTCAACAATCCACAATTGTACTGGCAACCTTTCTCCATTGAAAAAAACTGCTTCAATCTCATCTTCTCGAAGAAAAAACAACATTCTTGAATAAAAACATGTGCATTAACATAGAATACTAGTAAAAGGAGATGCCTACATCATTTTTCTGCAATTTCAACAACCCTTCATGTATCTTTTCAACCAAGAAGGAAGAAAAATCATAAACTACAGAGAAATTGGGGTGTTGTATCTGCACCCCCATGAACATATAAGCTATAGGTATCACTGTATTAGGGCTAAAACCAAAAATCTGGCACAATGAATAGAAAGTGGTGAAGAAATGTTTGGCAAAACAATTCAACTTGAAAGGCTCCTGGTCACTAGGGTTAATATGAACACTTGAAATTCCTTCCCTAGCCAAATGAGGTGGGAGCATCTTAACTCTGAAAAGGGATTTCATCTTCCCATACTCCTGTTTCATTCCTTCAAGCTCAATAGGGACCAATAATACACTGGGCTCACTCAAATCAAAGACCTCTCGAAACTCCTCTTTGTTAATACTTAACAGAACCTTTCCATTGTTATCTCAAGGCACCCGTGTGACAGGATCATATCTTGCGATCACTGCCTTGAGCAAATCCACATTAGGGAACACATTTGGAACTAATAGTTTCCCCATATCATACATCCAACCATTTGAAAAAGGATGGGGCAAATTTCTCTATCCAAACCATAGTCTGAACATCTCCAAACCCTTAAGGGGAACCCTAGCATTGACTATATTAAAAAATTTATATACTAATCCCTCCCCTAGGGTTTTTCCTCACATTAAAACCAACCCTTTTTTCTTATCATTTGTTGACAATGGTAATTGATCTAGGAAATCATCATACAGGTTTCTATTCAAAAAGTCAATCTGGCCAAAATGATGTTTTAATGGTGCCATCCTGAGAGAACTAGGGCTTCCTTGTATTTCAAACCTTAAACTAGGGCTTTACAAACTACAAAATTACAAAACAAATACTTCACAATTTCCCACAATTTAGCTCACCAATAACCCTAAAAGGATTCTTAACAAGCTTCCTGACAACCACAAAACAAATTCCCCCAAATTCAGATTATAATTTGAGCAGGAGATGCAAAATTCAACTTATGGCTTTGTGCTCGCAAAAACCCTAATTCTTCATTGCAATAGCTCGTGAAGTCATCCTCAACTTTAAAACCGCTCTGCAAAATTGCTCGAATGCTTCATGATACAATAAAATAGGAAAATGACCACTTTATTTCAATTAAATCACACCAAAAAATGTCTCATCCTCCATTAAATCTCACTCGCGCACTGCACCAATGGTTCCAGTTGCATTTGATGCAGATTCAAATATTACCTATTGATCTTTCACTTTGGTTGGATCATCGAACGACTGCCTTCAAATCAATCTGACACGACCATTCACCGTGGAAAAATGGCCCACCACATTTTGTGTCCCCAAGGAAATCCATGTGGCGCTCACTCATGATATCACAATCAGTAAAAGCCTTGCAATTTCTGATCATGCGATGGCGGGCAACTATGGATCTCAATCATCAACGATCCTATTCATTCAAAACAACAACCAACTCTATCATTAGACATCGAGCACCTTTCCTGCTAAGATTAAAACATCTCCATCCATTTCAACCATGTGCATCTTATAACTACTTTAGTAACCTGCCAGATAATGTATCAAAGCCAAATTAATGTATTAAAGTATTCCTCTCATTCCTTCGGCTTCACCAGATGTGACATGTGGCACTCACTCGTGATATCGTGATCAACCAAAACTGCGTGGTGGGATCATCACGGGATAGTATGGAATAATTGAGATCAAACAATGATTCATCAACAATCATGCAAATTTATCCCTCTGAAAAATATTAAACATTTGATAAAACACAAGGGACATTACTAGGTCAACGACAAATGATGACATAAGTTGTTTTTTTAAAAGAGGGAGTGTGGGGCCAACCTAGACTTAGGAAAGAATAAAGTCTAGCGAAATAAATAAAATGATGGATCAAAAGGGGGCCAAACCTAGATAAATCAATGGGGCATAAGTTTGTTTTAAAAGGCCTCCTCCAAAAAGTAATGAACAAATATATCCCAACCATGGTATAATATAAGACAATAGGTTTTTACATAAATACATGAACACAGATGTAAAAAACCAACTCTAATCTTTTCTCAAAAATCATGTAGAACCAGAAACATAGGCAAGACAAAATGGAACTTATAGAATAGAAAATGAAGTTCCATCACGACTGTCCAGGTCTCCTGCCCAATCTGAATCAACAAAACCTTGGATGTCCAATGATCTATGCATAATATCAATATCATTAGCACCATGATAAACCAAATAGTAATCAGAAGTACCTCATAAATATCTAAACACCCTCTTAACGTAAGTTCAATTTTCTTTACCAAGGTTAGACATAAACCTACTTAGAACTCCCACTACTTGGGCTATATCTAGTCTTGTACAAACTATTGCATACATCAAACCACTAATTGCACTAGCATAAGGAATTTTAGACTTTTCCTCATGATCAAAATCAAATTTAGGGATCATGTCTAAACTTAACTTTGTGCTAAATGGTAAAGGAATATTAATTGGTTTACTATGTTGCATGTTAAACTGTTTCAAAATAGTATTAGCATAGTTGCTTTGGATTAAGAAAAGCTTTCTATTACCTCTATCTCTACTAATCTCCATACCAAGGATATGTTTTGCAGCACTTAGATCTTTCATCTCAAATGTGCTAGAGAGTTGTGATTTCAATTATTTGATCATTACCTTGCTGTTACCAATAAAAAACATGTCATCAACAAACAAGATAATAATTAAAATCTGATCATCAATACATTTTATGTAAACACAATGATCTTCCTCACTCCTAACATAACCAATTTTTAATGCAAAAGCATCAAAATTCTGGTACCACATTCTCAGTGACTATTGCAATCCATATAAAGATCTGTTTAACCTACAAACCAAAGATTCTTTTCCTTTTACAATAAAACCATCAGGTTTCCTCATATAAATCTCCTCATCAAGATCCCCATGCAAGAAAGCAGTTTTCACATCCATTTTCTCTATCTCAAAATCATAAATAGTAGCAATAGATAAAAATAATTTAATAGAAGTTAATTTAGCAATAGGAGATAATATTTCATTAAAGTCATCTCTCTCTCTCTAGAAGTAGCCCTTGGCTACTATTCTAGCCTTGTACCTTTCGTGATTACCATCTACTCCAATTTTTTTTTTAAAGATCCATTTACAACCAATGACCTTTCTTCCTTTGGGTAAACTCTCAAGATCCCATGTGTCACAAGTATCCAAGGAATCCATTTCCTCATGCATAGCTTGTGACCAAATATTTTTCTCATTTGAAGACAAAGCTTCCCTATAAGAACTAGGTTCATCATTAGTACTCATCATATAAAATATACAACGAAAATTAGGTGGGCTATACCTATCAATGAGATTTCGTTATCTTGTGGATCTTCTAAAAGAAGGTTCTTCTTGTTCCTCAATATGCTCATCATGAGCATCTATCTAAGAAGAACTCTGTGAACTCTCCTCATCCAATCCATCTAATTGTTCTTCAACATGTGCATCTTCATGCTTCTCGATTTTTGTCTCAAAATGCACTGTTCGAGAAGTATCCTTCTCCTTTGGTTGTTCTTCTCTAGTATAAGCTCTAAATTCCCTGAAAAATCACATCTCTAGATAAAGTAATTTTTTAGGTTAGAGGATTCCAAAGCTTGTAAAAATTTACATTTTCACCATAATCTATGAATATGCATTTCTATGCTTTTGGATCCAACTTAGACCACTTTTCTTTAGGCACATGAACAAAAGCCTCACAACCAAAGAACCTTAAATGTGCAACACTAGGTTTCCTACCTAACCACATTTCATAAGGGGTTTTATCTTCAATAGATGAAATAGGAGATCTATTGATTAAATAACAAGAAGTACTTACAACCTCGACCTAAAGACACTAATGTAGCTTAGCAATACTTAACATACTCCTAGCTCTTTTCATTAAGGTTCGGTTCATCCTTTCTACTACTCCATTTTATTGAGGTGTATATGGAGTAGTTTTCTATCTCACAATTCCTGCATGCTTACAATAATCATGAAATTCTGTAGAACAATATTCACCACCATTATTTGATCTCAACACTTTTATCTTATGATCTAATTGTTTCTCAATTATAGCCTTAAATTATTTAAAACCTATTAAACACATTAGATTTGTTATGAATAAAATAGATCCAAGTGTATCTTGAGACATCATCAATAAATGTAACATTATATCTAGATTTTCTAATAGAGTCACTATCCACATGACCCATAACATCTGAATGAATAATCTCTAATAATCTTTTAGATTTATTTTTTCCACTAGTAAATGAAGATATAGATTGCTTTCTAAACACACTATTCTCACAAAACTCATTTTTTCCAATTTTGTAATCAGGAGTACCGTCAGCCAATTTCTTATTAAGAATGGTCCTAAGACCTTTTTCACCAATGTGGCCCAATCTATGGTGCCACAACATACATGTATTTTCAACTTCAGTTACATTGGATGATTTATTCAAATTGGAGGTATTTAGCTTAAACGAAGTCCCAATCCGAGATCCTTTAGCAACCACCATATTCCCTTTTACCAATCTGCAACCACCTTTGTCAAATGCCACATGGATTCCAAAATAATTGAATTGATACAAAAAGTAGATTTCTAGCAAGTCCTGGAATATGTAAAACATCATTAAGGGTATTAACCCTACCATCACTGAAACACAACTTTAACTCTCCTATTATCTCCAAAGAAGATATCGCCTCCATCATATTCAATATACTGAGAGAACCACTTCTTGTTAGGAGTCATATTATAGGAGAAAATTGAATCAATAAGCCAAGAGTCATCACTAACATTTTCACATGAAATAATCAATGCATCATTACCGTCATCCGAGGATTTCTCTGTAGAAGCATCATAACTCTTTTTCTTTCTCTTATAATCCTTCTTTATATGACCCAATTTTCCATAGTTCCAACACTTTACCTTACTCTTACTAAGGGTTTTAGACCATCCTTTGGACTTACACTTTCCTTTCTTGTCTCCCTTAGGTTCCTTTTCCTTAGGCCTACCTCTTACAAACAAGGCATCTTGGGAGTCTATTTTAGAATTCCTCCTCATCTCCTTCGATAGGAGAGTAGGAATTATATTGTCCATATTAGAATTTGCACCGCTACCACTGATAACAACAATTAGATTTTCGCAAGACTCTGGTAAAGAACAAAGTAAAAAAAATCATTTATCTTCATCTTCTAGCTTTACATATACATATGCTAATTGACTTAGAATCAAATTAAAAGCATTTAAATGATGTGCAACAAAATCACCATCTTTCATCTTTAAAGAATACAACTATCTTTTTAGATACATCTTATTAGTAAGACTTTTGGTTTGATAAATATCATCTATCCTCTTCCACAATTTATATGTATTAGTTTCATCCAAAACATTCAAGAGAACAACATCAGTAAGACATAATCTTATGGTCCCTCTTGCCTTTTTATCAAGCTTAGCCCAATCCTCATCTAACATCAATGTAGCTGTCTTTGTCTCATTACAAACAACTAACCACTGATCTCTCTCTTCAAGGAGATCTTCCATTTTTAGTTTCCACATCTCATAACTAGATCCATTGAATCTTTCAATATTTAAACGAGAATTATAACTCATTGTAACACACTTCTTTTACAAATATGCAATAACACCATAGTAAAATATCCCACTACAGCCAAAAAACCTTCAAACTTTTAAGAGAAAGGCATCCAAAACTCTACCCAACCATTAGCTTTGATACCAAATATTGAAAATGAAGGTAAATTTCTAGCTTAAAACTGGTAAAACTATGTGATTGTAGATCTAATTAAGTATTCTTTGTCACAATTATTTGTGCATGATTAACCTGTTTAGATAAATTCTTTGTAAATGATTACTTTGCTTAGATCAATTTTATCAAATTGTCGAAATAGATAGAAGATTGTAGAAGAATGTAGATAGAAGATAGAAGTGACATGGCATATACATGGAGAAACCCTTTTGGGAAAAACCTCCACCATAATCGATAGTGCTTGTATTATTTAACCTTAGAATAAGATTACAATAACACTGTATCAATCCTTGATCGATATGCTTCCTTTTTCTTCAAAAATGCTTCTTCACAACCTACAATAAAATCTCATGAAACTCTCTTCATCTTGCTGTAATTTAATAAGAAATAATGAGCATGCTATAACTCATAAGAGTTGTCAATTAAAAATCATAAAGCTTCTCTAAAAATGTACGCCTAGATTTGGCAAGTTGAGTTTGACCATGTAAACAAAAGTTAAACCAAAGTCTTCCTCAAAGTTGGCACCCCAAACTGATCACTTAACTGAACTCTAGTCAATAAGATATCTTGGAAGGTTCACCTCAAAGTTGGTGCCCAAGAATGGGCCCACTTAACTAGGCCTGGTAAATATATTCTCATGCAAAAGGTGTTAACTCAAAGATGCCGAATTGGGCACCCAAGGTGGGCCCAAGTCAATCTCTGTTAACTAAAATATATCTCTCCATCAATTTATGGAAACAATACGTATGATTGATCATCCCCACTTAACTGAAAGTATCCACCTATTATCTGTCATGCAACTAAAGTAATTAGTCATATAACTCAAATCAACTAACATGCAACTCAAGTCAACTAACATGCAACTCAAGTCAACTAGCATGCAACTCACGTCAACTAGCATGCAACTCAAAATAACTACATGCAATTGAAGATAACTAAACCATAACTGAATTGAACTAAATTGAACTAAAGTGAAGTGAATTGAACTAAACTGAACTGATACTGAACTAATACTGCTACTCCATTCTTCTAAATATCAATCCCTATTTTGTAAGAACAAGTCATGCAATACTAAAGTGCTATCAATCCTCCAAATAGTTAACTGAAGCAAGGTGGGTTCCACCTTCCATGTGGGTGCCTGATGTACTCCTATCTTGTAGGAGCTCAAAATGGATGCCCCCACATGTTCCTATATTTAAGAATAATTAAAAATGTCAATTTACATATTCATTTCATTCAGATTTAATCTCTTTCTAATCCTTATGTTGGGGAACACTTTCCAGGGACTTAGGAGATACATGAAATATTTTTAGGATTGCAATTAAATGGCATCTTATTCCCGACACTCTTCTCTTTAGCATCTACTATTTCCTCTTTTTCTTCTTCACCCACTTTCTTTTATTCTTCTTGGTCACTCAAATCTCCTGCTCCTCTTTTCTAGTTGGTCTCAATTGATGTGAGTCTTCCATCTAGGCTTTCCTTTATGGTTCTCAACTCTAGAGCAAGAGAGTCTCTCACCTCTCTGATTATTCTTTCCATATTTAGCTTAGGGGCCATCTTATCTTGACTTCTAATCAAATTAATTACACTCCCTTACTGAACTTCCTTGCTATGGTACCAATTTGATGCAGAGGAAGGAAAAGTTTCATTAAAACTTGACTAAAACAAGACATTCTTTCAAGAACTCCATAGGTAGTAGCAAAGAGGTGCATCTTAGTACACCTTGTCACAATAATGACTTGGTTTCTAGTGCATTCAAATGGAGGAAAAAACATTAATGCAAGATGGTACAACCACAAAAACATGGGACAACACTATTACCAAACCTTTCAACATCTTAATTAACTCCATGCATAAAGACACAATGACAAAACCTTGATCTTGTAACCAATCTTGAAACTTGCAAATTTGTATTGCTCAACCTTTGATGAAATGAATCAATGAACTATCTTGCTAACAAGGGAGGTACAACCACTTTCATTTTATCACAATCCTTTTAAACACAATCTAGGTCTGCATGACCCTTCCCTATGCTTCCATACCTTTACTAATGATAAATAATAAAAGTTGGGTCTTGGAGAAATTAACATACACCAAACTGGGTTTTGCTGCCCCCAAAAAAGAACATGCAACTAAGTAAGAAAGACTTAGTAATTTGCAACAAATGGCCTGCATAGGGTTTCAAGACACTAATCAACATTCCTCTAAATGAATTCAAGCTATTAAGAGGGCTTGGATTGGTCAACAATGCCATGAAGAGGGTTTATACCCTGTTTTGTGCTTTGGGATAGCAGATTGTCCAAGAAATCTCCCTTGTGTGTGCATTTGAAGACTTAAAATATTTTAAAAGTCCAAGAGCATGTGAAAACATAATTTTGGATGAAATTTCAGCATTTTTGAATGGTGGGAATGAAAGATATTACATTTTTAATACCTATTGCTGCCCTAGCTAAGGTTTTAACCCACCTGGAGTAAAATGGCTCTAACTTTTGATATACCCAATGGAAAATGATGAAATAAGAAGAAAAAATTTCTAGAATCACATGCACATAATATCCAATAAATTACAGAGGCATTGGCGATCTGTATAGACCATACCAAACAACAAAAGTTCTAAAATCAATAAGAAAAAATAGAAAATCATCTTTTCCTCCACCAAAATGCAAAATCAATTCAAAAACTCATGTATTCAACTAGGAGGAGTCTTTTTCATTAAATTACAACTATTTCTCACCATTGGAGGATATTTTATTGAGTGCATGTAACATTTTCTTGATTTTGTGACACTTTCTAAGAATTGCATGACAACTTTTTGTGCAACTTGGCAAATTTTTACAACTTCAACTCATCGACCCTCTAAACACACTCAAATGAATTACATGATGTCACATGGTCATAAATGGCCTTAGGAAACATCAAACAAATCCTAACCACACCAAATGACTTAAAACCAAAAATTACATAAAATATGCAAAAACAAGTTCTTGGTGTCCCTACACCATTGATCTTGAAGTAGTTGTACACCACCTAACAGTTTATCTTGAAGAAAAACCAGTAAAGTAGAAAATAAGAAAGATGCATCCCCAGATATCATTATTGGTTAAAATATAATTGCAAAAACTCCTTGACATTGGATTTATCAGACCAATAGGCTATCCTGAGTGGGTTTCCAACTTGGTGCCAGTCTTGAAACCCATCGGGGGCATCAACATATGCATTGAATTCAGGGAATTAAACAAAGCATGTCTGAAAGATGACTTTCATCTTCCAAAAATTGATATCATTTTCAATTTAATCGCTAGACATGAAATGCTATCACTTATGGACAAATTTTTCAGGTTGTAACCAAATCATGATTGCCAAGGAGGACCAATAGAAAACAACATTCATGTGTTCGTGGGGAACATATTGCTAGAATATGATGTCATTTGGGTTAAATAATGCTGGACCAACCTATCGGAGGGAAATGACCATAATCTTCCATGACATGATCCAAAAAAATGTTGAAGACTATGTTGCAATCTTGAATGTTTTGTCATTGATCTCAACTGGTCAATTGGTTATCAACTGGTTATTATTGTCATTAATACCATGGATGTAGATTATTGGTTGTATATGTTGAGGATATTGTGAAAATTGTATTGAAGAAAGGTTGAAAGTGCTCAGTGGTTGCTCCAGGTTTTTCTTTGAGATTCAATCTTATGTTTGTGTGGTTTAGATATGTTGATTATGATTGTTGGAAGCTGCTATATCCAAATTCTTGGCTTCTGATTCATTGCACAATGCTAGTTATGTTCACTAGTTGTGAATTGTGGTTTTCTATGGTTTTGGTTGAGGTCCAGGAGAAATGTTGTTGGTCCGGATTTCTATTTGGTAAAGCCTTATGACTTGCAGTTCTAGAATTAAGTTGTTGTGGTTGTATTGAAGATAATTTTGGTGTCTAAAAGGATTGGATCATGCTAAGGATTGCATGTGCTTAATTATTATGTGTTTTACACTGGTTTGGCTAACCTTGTGTTGAACACTACTTTTGAAGTTGATGAAGCATGTTGGGACCTATTTGCATCCTCATCAAGCATGTGTTTGGGTTACCCTCATTCTAATTCCACCCTAAGATGTTTTGGTGCTGACATAATTTGAATTTAATGATGGATGGACAACTTTTGATATGTTTTAAAGTTGAAGATGGTATAAATACAAGATGAGGTAGTGGTTAAAGTGACACAAGAGATAAGTGCAAAGAAATAGAGTAGATATATGTGAAGATGTGAATCGGTGTGTGTGGGTGATGTGAGTGTGGCAGATCAATGTGAATTCTAAATGTTGATTTTCCAGATGCAGTGAGCTAAAGGTGTACTCTATCATTCCTGCATGTCCGCAAGTGGTTGAATAAATTGTGGTGGAAATATCTGTTGCATTGAGATTGTCTTCTCTCTATAACATATCTCTTCTATCTTATTTTTTATCTCTATAGCAGTGGACCCTCTAGGTGGTTAACCCTTTTGGACAATGAGTCTTGATTCAAATAGTGAGTCCTTCTTTTGACAGCGAGCCTTTCTCCAACAGTGAGCCTTTGTAATCACTTTTGATATTCTCTATATTGTGAGTTAATTCTCAATGTGTTTTTTCCCTTATTGGGTTTTCCACGTAAATATAGTGTTATTATGTTTGTCTGATGGTTTTCACTTTCTACACTTGCACTTAAAGTTTAATCATTCTAGTAGAGTTAAGTATTTGTGATTGATCTAAGTTCTGAAGAATGTTTTAAAAAGTTAATTTTGTTACAATTGATTCACCTCCATCTCAGTTGTCTTGTTCAACAATTAGTATCAAAGATTAGTTCCTTGGAGAATAGATTAACCGCTTAAGGAAGGTCTGAGATTGTTAGAAAAGTTACTCATGATTATCTGAGGTTCAATGGAACTAATTATGCTATCTAGAAAATACTGACAAAAGAATATATAGAGTATTGTGGATATGATGTGGATAAAGCTTACAAGAATAATTACACTCCTCTTGCTAATGGTTTGAGTACGACTGATGATATCAAGGCACATGAATCGAACAATAAGGTGAAGTACATTTTGAAGAGCATTATTGTACATTCTGAGTTGATTAAAGTTCAAAATTTGAAGACTGCTAAAGAACTCTAGGATTCTTTAGAAAAGTAGCATGAAGGTGATGAAAGGGTCAAAGAGGAAAAGTTATAGAACTCGAAGACATAGTTTGAGCTCCTACATATGTATGAAGATGAGAATGTTAAATCTTATGTCCAAATATTGGATGAGGTAGTAGCTGGAATGCAAGGACATGGTGCTACAATAGATGAATCCAAGATTGTAAAGAAGATTCTTATAACTCTCTTTGATGCTTACAATGAAAAGGTATGTGCTATTGAAGAACATATAGATTACAAGACTTACACTAAAGATCAACTGTTGGAAACTCTGACATCTAATGAGATGAGAAAGCCAAAAATGAGAAATGGATCCAAATCATAAACTAATTTGAAGGCTACAAATGTTGAAGATTCTGATGAAACAATATTGATAAAGTAGAAGCTAACTTTTTGAGAAGGATGAGGAAATTTTTTGACAAGTATGAAGGTAATTTACCCTTTAAATGCTTTAGTTGTGGAGGAATATGATATTTTTCTTCGAGATGTTTGGAAAGAGCTAAGAGAAATAAACAAAGATATGAGAAAGAAAAGAAAGGTAAGAAGATCAATAGAGAATATTATGTGAATGAGGATGATAGTATATCTGATGAGGAATCTGATTATGGAGATCCTAATGACAATGAATGCTTGTTCTTGGCTATAAAATATGAACCTACTTCTGTTGATTATGAAAAACAGGTGAAGGAATGCCCTCTGGAGAAGGAGAAAAATGAATGTACTGTAATCTCTGCCTTACATATTAAACATGAAAAGAACTACTAGGTTGTTGATAGTGGTTGTTCACATCACGTGATTGGTGATAAGAATAAGTTTTTTAAACTTGAAAAATATGATGGAGGCTTAGTTATTTTTGGAGATGATACTGGTGCTAAGATTTGTGGGATAGGTTCAATAAGTTTTGATGGAAAACATAATACTGATGATGTCTACTATGCTAAGGGTTTAAGGCATAATATTTTGAGTTGTGGAAAAATGTGCAGTAAAGGATATACTATTGTATTTAAGGATGAAAGATGTGAAATCAAGAAAGATTTCAGAATAGTGATTGCTATAGGAAATACGTTTGAAGGAAATATCTATCAACTTAAGGGTGCTGACAAACAATGCTTTATGACTCATATTAATGACAGTTGGTTGTGGCATCAAAGAAAGCGTCATATGAATTTTGATAACTTGGCGAGGACTAGTGTAGTTCAAGCCATGAGAGATTTACCAAGGATTACAAAGCCTATTAATACTATTTATAGGAATTATCAGTTTGGGAAGTAAGCAAGAGGAAATTTCAGATCAAAGGACCAATCTACTACTAGACTACTAGATTTAATTCATACAAATATTTTTGGTCCTAAAAGAGTGAAAATTCTACAAGGTGAAAGGTACTTTATGATTTTGATTGATTATTATTCTAGGTATACATGGGTTACATTTCTTAGAGAGAAATATGATGCATTAGATAGATTTAAGACATTCAAATCTATGGTTGAGAATGAAGTGAATTTGAGGATAAAATTATTAAGGTCTAATAAAGGTGGTGAATTCACCTCCCATGAGTTTAATATGTTTTGTGAAGTGCATGGAATAAAAATACAGTTATTTGCTCTAAGAACTTCTTAGCAAAATGGAGTCGTTGAAAGAAAGAATAAAATAATTGAAGAGGCCACTAGATCAATGATTACTGAGGTTGGTCTACCAAAATTTTACTAGAGAGAAGCTATTCAAACTACTATTTATGTATTCAATCGAGCTCAAGCAAGATCAAACAATATAAAGACCCCCTATGAGCTATGGTGTGGAAGAATTCCTAATGTTAAGCATTTCAAGGTATTTGGAAGTAAATGTTACATCAGACGGGATGAAGAAAATTTAGGAAAGTTTGATGCAAGAAGTGATAAGGTATTTTTCTTGGACATTCTACTAAAATAAAATCTTATATATGTTTCAATAAATGACTGAGAAAGATTATAGAAAGTACAAATGTCAAGGTTGATGAAGAAATAAAGAATTCAATTGATGTTGACGGATATGTATCTGATGAACCTGATTGCATAAGGATTGAAAAAATTGTGGAAGAATAGGAGAAGGATGAGCAACAAAAGTAGAATGAAGAAGAAGATGAAGCTCTGTTGGTGTCCCCCAAGACACCTAGATATGTACAAAAAAATCATTCAGAAAGTTAGATCATTGGAGATTAGACAAAAGGAGTATTGACAAGAAGCAGAGCTGTTGCTGTTGAGGTAAATCTATGTTTATTTTTTGAGATTGAACCAAATATTGTAAGTGAATCATGTAAATTTGAGAATTTGATGGAAGCTATGAAAGAAACTATGCAGATTGAGAAGAATCAAACTTGGGGATTGGTCCCTAGACCGACAAATAAAAAAATTATTGGATTAAAGTGGGTATTGAAAAATAAGTTGAATGAGAATGGAGAAGTGGTCAGAAAAAAAGCAAGGCTTGTGTGTAAGGGTTATTCACAAGTAGAAGGCATATATTTTTAGAATAATTTTTCTCTTGTGGAAAGAATGGAAGCTATTAGGATGTTTTTAGCATTTTATGCTCATAAATATTTCAAGGTCTATTAGATGGATGTCAAGTCTGCATTTTTGAATGGTGAACTAGAAGAAGAGGTCTACATGGAACAACCAAAAGGATTTCAGTTGTCAGATCAATCATATATGGTTTAAAAATTGAAGAAAGATTTATATGGATTGAAGCAAACTCCTAGAGCTTTTTATGCAAGGTTAGGAAAGTATTTGATTCAATAAGGTTTCAACAAAGGTATGACAAATAGTAATCTGTATTTCAAAATTTTAAATGAAAAAATATTGATTGTAGTTGTATATGTTGATGATATTATTTTTGGAGGAAATGAAACTATGTGTAAGATGTTTATGAAAGTAATGAAAAAATAATTTGAGATGTATATGTTTGGTGAGATGAATTTATTTCTTGGGCTACAAATTAATCAAACAAAGAAATAGATTTTTATTTCATAGTATAAGTATGTGAAAGAGATTTTGAAGAAGTTTTGGATGGATGGTTCCAAACCAGTATGCACTCCTATGGTAACAGGTTGCAAATTAGGTAAAGATGATGTTTCACCTAAGGCTGATAAGAGAAAATATAGATCTATGTTTGGTGGATTGTTGTATTTGACTACTACTAGACCATATATTATGCATGTTGTTTGTCTTGTGGCTAGATTTCAAGAAGATCCTAAGGAAACACATGTTGCTGCTATTAAAAGAATATTAAGATATTTGAATGACACTCCAAATTATGGCTTATGGTATCCTAGGGATACTAACTTTACACTTAGTGCTTATACAAATGCAAATTGGGTTAGGTGTGTAGTGTTATCAATCAGATATGCACCCTATGCCAAGCTTACAGAAGACTTAGCTATTTGTTGAAACATGGAAACCCTCTTCAGATGTGGGTGATTTGTGTGAAGAAGGAATCTCTAGAGTGAGCTGGTTCTTTGAATGAAATTTTCTACTCTAAATAACTTTCTGGGAAAAGGGATAGAAAAATAATCTGGAATGTAAAACTCTAATCTAAAATGATAAACTAGAACTTAATGATGACTTTGATATTCTACCCACAAACAGTCCTCAAAAAACAACACTAAGTTCACAATCTCTCATGAACACCCAACACATAATTGATTTGCATGAAGGTTTGGATTTAATCACAACATACAACCTACATTGTATGAACTTTCTGTACTAATAATCTGCAATAATAGGACATAAAAAGGATCTGTAAACAAAATCACAATGGAAACATAATACTAAGATTGCAAAAGAGATAGAAATTGGAGATATGAATGCTTCTTTTATTAAACTGAAGGAGTATGGTAAAGTTTGATTACAAATATTAAGCTTACAAAAGAACTCTCTACATGAAAAAGAGAGGAAGAAGCAACAATCTGAACTTAAAAAAAGAAGTAGCATTTCCTCCAAAATATAAGTATCATAAGATCTCCAATCCATTTCAGAGCTCAAGAGAAAAACTGAGAAAAAATCCTCCAAAACTACTCCATACTGAGTAATAAAAGCGAAAATTTCCCATTTTTTTGCATGTCCATCCCAAAAGCTTCCAAAATTAGGCTCAATCTGCTTTAAAATTGGAAAAAAAAACCTAGTTTGTTGTCATCTTTTGGAACTTGCCCTAGAAAAGTCAACATCAAGATATTGGCCACCTTTCTTTGCTTTCATTAAACTGCTAAAAATAGAAAAAAATCAAAGCAATTTATTAAAACATTGCTTTATCTTTGCTTTACAATATTTTTAGTTTTAAAATGCCTATCTTATTATTTTTTCCAATTCAAGATTTCTAGGAAATCTTTGCAAAAATGATCATGTTGATATCTATTACAAATGTCTTTTCTTTAAAAAATCATAAAAATATAAGATGCATCTATATTATTGATTTCTACAAAATTGAAATAATAATAATAATCTCTAGACCAAAGGCTTTATTGATTTCTCTAAGGCATACGCATTAATTATGAATAAAATAATCTAAGGCATTTTAAGCTTTGAAATATAAATTAAATGCCTAACCTAAAAGACTTAGGAAAATGATACTTAGTAAACCCTAGAAGGGGTTGACCTAAGCAACATAAAGATTTTAGCCATGGGTATTAGTTTGGAGTTTTAATATTTAAAACATTTGCCCAAAATTCCTAAGTCGAATTAAGGCAGGACTAAAACCCTAATCACAAAACCTGAAATCTGCACCTTATTCATATTCATTTCTTCACTTGGCTGACTCTTGAGGAGAGTCTCTTTCTGCGCACTGATCGCCATGAGAGATTAGGGTTTGGAGCTTTTGGGACTCGATTTTCACCATTTTTGATGCCATTTTCATCGATTATCCTCTGCAATCCTTGGTAAGTGTTCTATTTGTATTTTTATGTTGTTGCTTCTCCATTTGATGAGAGAAAATGACCTCTAGGCCGCGACCATCACTATATTCTAATGCTTCTATTGTGTTTCCTGTGTCGATGCTCCTTTCTATCCTCCATTTCCACCATTGGAGAGCTTGCTCGGGCCTTTTGGAAATGCTTGGCTGTGGGTCTTTGAGCTTTTGCACTGGAACATTGAAGGTGAGCTCGATTTATTTTTGGGATTTTGATGCATTTCCCTCTTAAATAAGGCCTTAACAAGATTTTTCTACAAAATAATGAAGGTTATGAGGGTTTCTTAAGCTCGGCCATTTCACAGGCTGTGACTATGTTTGTACATTTTCTTCATTTTTATAACAAAATGGTCTTTTCTGGGCTCGACCTATGATATGTAAATGATATGAAAGCATTTTCTTGATTAAATATTTTCTTTTTATGGGTTTTCAGAACCCTTTCGGCCACGACCATGCTTGTATTTGCCTCATTTTTGGGCTTGACCAATATTGTAAAATGTGAAGAAAATCCTACTGCAAAAGATCCTTTACCTCTTGTATTTCACCTTCCAAAGTTTTAGAAGAGGAAAAAGGCTCTATTCGAGCTTGACCCATGTTGTAGAATCTTCTGCATTTGTTTTTTTTTTCTTTTGTTGAAAACCCTCAAATCGGTATTTTAAAATTCCTTCACTTGAAACCTTAAGTGTTGAAATAATATCTTCATTTAAGCTTAAATAAAATGCCAAAACTGACATATTCATAGTTTTGAACTCCAAATGGGTATTATCTTTTGGTAGGAAGAACAGGGTAGAAACCCTATGGGCTTGCGACCATAGACATATTCAACTTTCATCATCTCCATTTTCGACCTGTAGAAGCTTCTTACTCTGGATGGATTCCTGTAGCTTTCATTAATATGTGCAACAATGTATTTCCTTGAGCACAGTATCCTTTTTGATCCTTGTATTAGCATGAGCAACAATGTCATATGATGTCAGGCTACTTCCTTTAAAGCACCTGAACATGTCTTTGTTTGCATTTGATGAAGTACTAAATCAATGAACATGCTTTCTCTTTTCTCTTGTTATTGTTGTAGCTTCCTCAAAATGCACATCTTTACTTCAATTTAAAGCCTCCTTAAAGATGCAAGTTGATTATGTATTCAAGTGTCACTTTGTATATTATTGCATTGCTTGTTTGAAACTATTCCTGTAGCAAAAGGTTACATTCTGTGGCTCCATCTTGATAGAAAATATAGTTTCATGCTACTCTTCATGCATTTTTATAATTAAATGTAAACAGATGTAAATGGCATTAACCTTAAATCTTGCACATAAATTAAAACAAGTGAAATTTACCATGATGTTATTGAATGTGCTCAAACCTCTTTAAATTTGCAATTTGATTGTGGACTTCTTATGTATGCTTGTTCACTATCTTTAAACAATGAAATACTTGCTGCCCCAGTTAATGAACAACTAAAAACAACATAAATATTATGAGCAAAGGGTATGTGGTGGAAAGAATGTATTTCAAAACTGGGTATTTAAGGCCTTTGATGTATTTCATTTAGCTTTGAATTCAATTGAGCTCTTGTTTACTCATAATCCTCATTTCATTACTTTTAGATTTGACTATTATGAGTAGCCAACGACTTTAATGTTTTCATAATTGATAAATATTTCACTCCTCTAGTGAATGCCTCATGTGGACATGGTGAATATATTTCCTTTCTCATAGCCCCATTTAGATGTTGAAGGGTAGCATGCCGAGCTCAACCCTTGTGGGAGCCCATTTTACACCACATGCTTTAAATCTCCAAAACATAACAACAACATTATTTTTCCTATACCTTTATAGGAAACAAACAATGTTAGCATAAAAATAATAAATCCAAAGTACCCCTGTGACATTTCATTTTCAAGCTCTCATTATTGTACTCTTCATTTTTTAGCTGATTCAATGCATTGCAAGCAATGGATTATATATCTGTTGGTAGAGCACATAGTGTAGTCCATATCTAGAGCTCTAATGGTCCTTTCCCATGATGCAGGTTTACTCCAAAGTGGTAGTGAAGATGGGACAACTGTAAGGAGGCTAACTGAAGACCAACAAACAAGCAATGATGGATATGCCCTATGTTATCTCCTTCTTTTCTTTTACCTTCAGTTATATAATTCATTCCTTGTAATGTATTATTATAGCTACTTCCACGGCTTGTGTGGGGCATTCAATTTCTCTTTTCCACTTCTATTGAAAAGAAATGTAACAATGACAATTTTGTACAATTCATTTGTATTTGCAAAAAAAATGAAATACTGTAATATGAATGGACTTTGTAAAATAAATGAAAGAAACAATTATGCTTAATCATTTATGCATTCTCTTTTGTATTTCATTTATGTTACAAGACATTGAATAATAACTCTAAAACTCAGCCTACTGAAAATAATTACAATCCAAAACTGAAACTTGATAAAAGCTTATACAAATAGTAGCTTAAGCAATGCAGAAATTAAATTGAAACTTTCACTTTAAAATGAATCAAAACTAACCAGCTCTGCCAATTGAGCTGTAGTGAAAATTTGGCAACATTTTGGCGATTTCCACTGAATGTTTGCCTACTAAGCATTAGATTAGTTTCCTTCAATAATCCATTGGGCATGGAGTCAAATTCGCCCCTTCATGAGACTCAAAAAATCAAACTATAACACTCCAAGCAACAACAAAACAAAACCAAATAGAACTAAAAGCAAACTAACAGGCCCTGATGGCCAAGAAATTATGCACAACAATGCTTAGGGAAAGCAAAATACTGAAATGAAAATGTGCATTAGCGCTTATTAACAACAACTATACTATTTACAATGATAGTACTTATCTCAAAGGAAATGCTTGAGGTGGATCCCTTTAACTGGGATAGACAACACCTCTCTAGTCAACCTAGAAAGTTGGAATTCATTATGCTCCTTACACTCTATGATCACATAAGGCCTGTCCCAAATTGTATCGACCTTGAAATGTCATCCAGGTTTACTTTTGTACTCGTTCCACTTGAAAACCAAGTCACCAATGATGAAATCCTATGGCTTTTCCCTTTTGTCAAATGAAACTTTCATCTGAGCTTGATGAATCTCAAGTTGCCTCAATGCTTCCTTCTTGGTCTCCTCAAGCTCTATTAACTATGCAAATCTTACCTCAAGAGGCTATTCCAGTTCTTTAATGAAAATCAAGGTTGCTAACTCAATAGAAACAGGTAACTTAGCTTCTTTTCCATAGGTAAGCACATAGGGAGAACAACCAGTGGCTCTTTTAGGAGTCACCCTGTCAGCCCAAAGGGCTAACCTTTGCTTTTCGTGCCATGTCTGTTGATTGTCTTCTACATTTTTCTTAATTATCATGATTGGATTCTTGTTTGTAGATTCTGTCTACCCATTACCTTGCGGTTAATAGTTAGAAGATGTGTTTAGAAAAATATTATTCCTAATTGACCAGTCAAAAATCCTTAAACCAATGAAGGCTAAACCATTGTCATAGATTATAGAATCTGGGGTACAAAATCTCGACACTAAGTCCTGATAAAAATTAAGTACAACAATCCAATTTGCTTCTTTTAAAGCAACAACTTCGGTCCACTTAGTGAAGTAGTTCTTTCCAGTCAGAATCCATTTATGACCTGCACTTGAAGGTAGGTTGATTGGTCCAACGAAGTCCAAGCCCCACTTGGAAAATGGTTGCTACACCTAAATATGATGTAGAGGCATAGTTGCAAGCCTCTATTTTCTAGAAAACAAAGCACACTTCTCACATCTTTGGACCCAAGTAATTGCATCTTTGAATAGGTCTAACCAATAGTAACCAACCCACATGATCTTCAAGGCTGTTGTTTTTTCTGTGAAGTGGCCTCTTGACGACCCATCATGAAATTCTCCTAACAACTTGTCAACTTGACCAGGCTCAACACATCTTAATAAAATAACTTGAAAGTCTCTCCTATAAAGGATACCATCAATAATAGGATAAGGAATGGCTTGTAATCTATAGTACCTTCTCTTCACTTTGTCTAAGCCTTTGGGACACTCACCAATCTGCAAATAATGTATCATTTGCTGCACCTAGGTAGCAACAGGAACTGGAACAACAACTGTATCATCATTATTTAATACTGTATCAACATCTTCAACTTCTTTTAAGCTGCTTCCCTCTGTAATTTCAACAATCTATCACACAAACCCTTGCCCTTGACAAGCTTAGTTATTTTAATGTCAATATCAAATTCCATAACCTTGGTTATCCAGCAACATGTTTATCATTAATATCTCGGTTAAGCAGGAAATCCTTAATAGTTGAGTGAGCAACTAATAATTGAATTTTGTTGTTGGATAACATGTACTTGAAATTTTTGAGGCTTCTTAAAACAACAAAAACATGTTTCTCAATGAAAGAATACTTTACCTCATAATCATGCAATACTTGGCTGAAGAACACCACAGGCTGCTCCAAGCCTTCATTGTTTTGTTGGCATAACATAGCCGAAATAGTATCAACCCCTCCAAAAGCATAAAGAATGAAATATTTATCATAATTTGGATTAATGAGGGTAGGGACAATTGCTAGGGCCTCCTTAATTTTCTCAAAGCTCCTCTTACCCTCCTTAGTCCAACTGAAAGGCACGTTCTTTTTAAGCATAACAGTGAAGGGTTGTAACAAAGCTGCAATACTGGGTATGAATCTCCTTACAAAGTTAATTCTTCCAAGAAAAATCTGTAAGCCTTTCTTGTGGGCTGGCAATGACAACTCAAGAATAGCAGAGACTCTGTCAGGGTCTATAGAAATACCTTGTTTTGAAAAAATATGTCTGAGGAGCCTACCTTTGTGAACAAAAAAAATGCACTTTTTTGGGTTGAGAGAGACTCCAAACTCTATGCATCTTTGAAATATCTATCTCAAATGGCCAAAGTGTTCATTAGATTTTCTTTAAAAAATTGTAATATCATCTAAGTATACCAGAACAAATTTATTCATGAGGCCATGGAAGGCCATGTCCATCACCTGTTGAAACATTGCTCTAGCATTGGATAAGTCAAAAGGCATCTTCTTGTAGGCCATGGTGCCCCATTTGGTTGTGTAGACACGTAAAATATACATGCACCTGATTTTGATCCTACTAACATCGTTTCGTCTCAAATCATACTCTTAGCTTAGCAACACCTTTCATCCCTTAATTGAATAAATTCTTATTTATTTAATTAGGTCTTTCTCCTCTGGTGATTAAATTAATCAATTTAATTTAATTAATCATCTTTCTATGTTCATTTAAATAATTCATTTTATTTAAATTAAATCTCTAAATTCCTCTTATTAAATTGAATAAATTGAATAAATTAAAACATTATTTAATTTAATCTAACATATCCCTCCTTAGTTAAATAAATCAAAATCATTTATTTAATTAATCATTTCCTCTCAATTTGATTTAAATCAATTCATAAATTTAAGTCTAAATTGTCACATCTCCTAATTCCTCATTAAATTAATCAAATCTTTGATTAAGTTAATCTTTCTCACTAAAATCCTCTAGAGAATGCAACTTGCACAATAAATCAATTACTTTGATTTATTTAATTCTCTATTTTCCCTCACAAAGCATCAAAAGGGAATATTCCCTCATTTGAATTCAAAAAGGCCAAGTGGACTTGGTCCTTCCAACAGGGCATTTAAGACCTCTTACATGTCCTTGGCCTTGAGCCAAGTGACATTAAATCCATTTCTCTTTCCCTCTCACATGTCACATTCAAAATTTGAATTTGAATCTCATAGCACTTATCATGCACATTGACCAAAATGTGCTCATTCCTCCTCCAATCACATGTGGACAAGTGGCACAATGCCATTGGATTATCTTTTATCCCACATTGCTTATTTTCACTCTCTCTTCCATTTTGGAAATCTATAAATGAGATAATCTTCCTCTCATTCAAACATCCACAATTTGAGTAAACTTATTAAACTCAAATCCATCTTCATCCACAATCATATGCAAAGTTACTCTCTTCACATTGAGAGCCAATTTTTCCCATTTCAATCAATCACGCATCACTTTTCAAGATTTGCAACAAGGTTATGCTCAAATCTCTTTGGAGATTTGACCATTTCTCCATCACATACCATTGCTACTTAGGAATTGGGAAAAGGGCCAATTGTAAAACTTCATTGGCACCAATTCCCCAAAAGATCATCATGCTATTAGCTTAATTAGGATTGAATCTCTTTTATTTTAAGTTTATTGTGTTCTTCATTTCCTAGTTTAGTTTGAATAGATGGATTTTATGGGGAATCTCTCATACTTCATTGCATGCATTTGAACTAACAACTAATGTGTTTTGTGGCTATTATGAATTTGCAGGTTTAGGGGTTCACAGGTTGTAAATGCTATCTTGAACTGGTCCTCTTGTTTTACCAGAATTTGATTATAACTTGAGTATCCATCCAACAAAGAAAACCTGCCAGAACTAGAAACCACTTGTAAAATTTGTTCCATGGAAGGAAGTGGATAATGATCTTTCAGGGAAGCTTTATTCAAATCCCATAAATCAACACATAATCTAATTTCCCTGCTTTTCTTTCTAACTGAAACTAAGTTAGATACCCAAGATGTATGCTTAATAGGGAAGATAATGCCACTCTTAAATAACTTATTCAATTCTACCTTCATAAGGTGTTCCAACTTGGGATTAAGGGGCCTCTTCTTCTACCTAACTGGCTTTGCACTAGGTTCTAGTTCAATAGTATGCTAAGCTAATTCTAGATCAAAACCCTTTAAATCTTTGTATTCCCAATCAAATACATCACTGAATTCTTGACATAACAGAATGAAAGCTTGCTATTCCTCTTTATTATATACCTTGCCCAATTTGAGAAGCTTACCCTTGAATATTTCAATGGCCTCGTAGTGTTCTTGCTCGAAAGTCATGCTATATTTGTCTTTCCTTGGTTGGTCATCAGAATTGAAGATAGATTCTATTGTCACCAACCCTTTTGGCAGCTTGTTTGTCTTCAACTGCATAATCTAGCTATCGTATTGTTGCTGCCAGTTTTGCTGGTTTCCTTCTGCAAACTCAACTTCAACAATTAAGAAGCTCACAATTTGCTCAGCACTATCAAAAACTTGCCAACTCACATTATTGCCAGGTACTGAAGGTTTTACAACAATTTTCACATATTTTCATGCCTCTACCTTGTGAATATCATTTGGAATATCAAATTGGGCTCCTATGGAGCGAGGCTATCAACATGTTTTTTTTAATTTCTAGGAATTGAATTTATATAAAAAGCATCAAAATTTTCTATCAAATCCCATACTCGATGCTTATACTTTTTAAGTGAGTCATTCTTTGCAAAATTCAGATTCCTAACTTGATTCACAATTAACTCTGAATCACCATAAACTTGTAAACTTTTAATACCTCTTTTTCAGGCCCATTCCAGGCCATGCACTAATGCTTCATATTTGGCTATATCATTTGCATAGGTAAATTCAAACCTGAAAGTTGAATAGTAGTCATTTCCATCTGGTGAAACCAACATGGCTCCACCACCAATGCCCAATCACAATCTTGAGCAATGTTGTTCGACGGTACAAGTTCCTTTGATGAACTGGCAACATTCGAGTTGTAGGGCTGGAAAGGCCTGGGGTTAAAATTATTTCTTTGGCCTTAACAGCCAGTCTGAAAAGGTGGTCTATTAGGTTGATTCTGTTGATACGGGGTTTGATAGGGCTTGTGCTCTTGGTAAAATTTCTCTTGTGATAATACACATGTAATTAACATTTCAAAGAATCCAGTGATGCACTTAAGGACAAAGCATATATCTATTAGGTATCATTTCTTGAGAGAGAAGGTTGTGGAGAATGAAGTAAATCTTGAGTATGTACCTATGAAGGATCAGATTGCTGATATATTTATGAAAGATCTTTGTAAAGATACTTTTGAGTATATCTAGGAGAAGTTAGGGGTCATTGCCCCCCTTTCTTGAACTAGATGCATATGGAGATGCATTAGTTCAATGGGTCTATGGATCTATCTTTGATCTAGACTGATGTTTTGGTGGCTACTGCTCAGGGGGAGTAAGTAGTGTCATGTGTCATCATTTTATGAGTATTTTATTTCTAATGGCAAAGGGGAAATCAATGTAAAATATCCTTTTCCTTTTCCATTGATGTCAAAGGGGGAGAGGAAGAATATGAGTAGAGAAGGGTATCATGTGAAAAATATTATCTACCAAGGGGGAGAAACAAAAAGAAAAATCACGAGAATTGTGTTCAAATCTAGTATGTTGTCTTTGATGTTTTTTCACATCATATGTTGCCATCAATGATAAAGGGGGAGATTGCTGCAAGAATGAAGGTGTTTTCATTGATTTCAATTGGTCAATTTGTTATCAACTAGTTGTTGTTGTCATTAATGTCATGGATGTAGATTATTGGTTATATATGTCGAGGATATTAAGAAAATTGTAATGAAGAAAGATTGTAGGTGTTCAATGGTTGCTTTGATTTTTTCTTCAGGATTTTATCCTATGTTTGTGTGGTTCAGATATGTTGATTATGGTTGTTGGAATCTACTATATCCAGATTCTTGGCTTTTGATTCATCATACAGTGTGAGTTATGTTCACCAGTTGTGAATTGTGGTTTTCTATGGTTCTAAATGAGGTCTGAGAGAAATTTTGTTGGTTTGGATTTATTTTTGGTAAAGTATTATGACTTTCGGTTCTAGAATTAAGCTTTTGTGATAATGTTAAAGATAATTTTGGTGTCTAAAAGGATTGGATTGTGCTAAGGATTGCATGTGCTTAATTGTTTTATGTGTTTTACACTGGTTTGGCCGACCTTATGTTGAACACTACTTTCGAAGTTGATGAAGCATGTTGGGACCTATTTGGGTCCTCATCAAGTGTGTTTTTGGGTCAACCTCATTCTAATTCCACCCTAGGATATTTTGGAACTGACCTAATTTGAATTTAATGATGGATGTACGACTTTGGATATGTTTCAAAGTTGAAGATGGTATAAATACAGAACGAGTCACTGGTGAAAGTGGCGCAAGAGATAAGTGGAAAGAAATAGAGTACATAGATGCGAAGTAGATGTGAATCCATGTGTGTGGGTGATGCAAGTGTGGCAGATTAGTGAAAATTCTAAATGTCAAGTTTCTAGATGTAGTGAGTTGAAGGTGTACTCTACCATTCATGCATTTCTACAAGTGTTTGAGTAAATTGTGGTAGAAATATCTATTGCATTGAGATTGTATTCTCTCTATAACATATCTCTTATATCTTATTTGTATCTCTATGGCAGTGAGCCCTTCGGGTGGTTAAACCTATTGTATAGTGAGTCCTAATTCAGACAACAAGTCCTTATTTTGGTCGTGAGCCTTTCTCCGATAGTGAGCCTTTGTAATCGGTTTTGATATTCTCTATAGTGTGAGTTAATCCTCACTGTGTTTTTTCTCTTATTGGGTTTTCCACGTAAATATGGTGTTACTATGTTTATGTGATGGTTTTTAGTTTTTGAACTTTCACTTAATGTTTAATTATTCTAGCAGAGTTAAGGATTTGTGATTGATCTAAGTTCCAGTGAATGTTTTAAGAATTTAATTTTGCTAAAACTAATTCAACCCCCTCTCATTTGTCTTAGTCAACAGACTACGTGGATGATACTCTAGCTAAATCAAATACAAGGAAGGAGCATATAGAATTAATAGGACCAATCGTTGATAGGCTCAAAGAATACAAGGTGCGACTGAATCCAAAAAAGTGTCTTTGGGTTCACATCAAGCAAGCTCCTTGGGTACATAGTGTCACATAGGGGGATCAAGATAGATCTATCCAAGGTAAAATAAATTCTATACATGGAGCCACCACAAACATTAAAACAAATTTTAGGTCTACAAGGGAGGTCACAATCTATCAAGAGGTTCATAACACACTTGTCAAACAAGATCCACCCCTGTTCTCACCTTCTCTACAATTGGTTAACATATAAGTGGGATAAGAAATGCAACAAATCCTTCCAACAAATCAAATACTATCTACTGACACCTCCAGTCCTCATGCCACCAATATCAAACAAACCTTTGATCTTGTACATCTCGGTTACATCAACAACATTAGGTGCGCTTCTTTCCCAACATGATGAAACATGAAATGAGAGAGAAATATACTATATTAATAGGACTTTTGTGGTATATGAGATGAATTACTCATCCATAAAAAAGTCATGCTTAGCAGTGGTCTTCACTTCACAAAAAATCAGACACTATATGCTTTCACATCAAATAAAACTCATTGCTAAGATCAACCCATTGAAATATCTATTGTCCAAGGCAACTCTCATTGGAAAAATGGCTAAATGGGTAATTATATTAATGGATTTTGACATGGAGTATGTGGAGTGGAAGGCTATCAAGGGACAATTAATTGCGGATCAACTGGCAAAGGCACCCATCTATGTGGAGAATCCATTGGTGTTTGAATTTCCTGATGAGTCGGTGTTTGTCCTCAATGTAGTGGATTAATGGAAGATTTACTTTGATGGATCACATACCCAACATGGATTAGGGGTAGACATTATATTTATCACCCACAAGGTTATTGTATTCCCAAATCATATTGGCTATCCTTTCCATGCACCAACAATATTTTTGAGTATGAAGCTCTTATACTAGGATTGAGAATTGCAACACAATGGAAAATATTAGGATTGAGGGTCTACATAGATTCACATCTGGTTATAAATAAAGTCAATGATGATTATTAGACCAAAGATGATAAGATCACGCCTTACAAGAAGATAGTAGAACATATCAAGGAATTCTTCATTGATATAAAATTTAAGAAAATACCTCGTGTTAACAATCAAGCAGCTGATGCCATGGCAATCATTGGGTCTTTGTTAGACATGCCACACAAAATTCTTCAATGTGAATTCCTTATATAACAACTTCTCATACCGGCTTTCAAAATACCTGAATCTAAATTTATGTGTAAAATCGTTGGTCCTGGTTCCTTGTGGTATCATGACATCTTCACCTACCTAAACAAAGGTATCTTTCCATCTGAAATCACTTTAAACCTTAATAGAACCTTCGTCAAGAAAGCATCTTGGTTCATTATCCTAGGTGATACCTTATATCATCGTAGTATTGAGGGGACATTATTATGATGTCTTAATCAAGAGGAAGCTTTGACCACATTAACAAAAGTGCATGAAGGAATTTGTGGTTCACATTCTAGTGGTATGATCTTATCTAAGAAGTTATCGAGGACAGGGTATTACTGGCCAACCATGGAATGAGAGGCTCATCAATTTGTGAAGAAGTGTATGCAATGCCAATGACATGGAGATATTATCCATGCTCCAACTCAAGAAATCCAACCAATTGCCATACCTTGGCCTTTCTTGTAGTGGGGACTCAACCTCATTGGAAATATCACCCCAACCTCATCTATTGGTCACAAGTTCATCATAATGACCACTAAGTACTTTACGAAGTGAGTGGAGGATATCCCTATGACTTACATCATGGGGAAACAAATCTCCAAATTCATCCTGAACTACCTTATTTATTGCCATGGTAGACACTAAAAAATGTCCTAGGCCTGGGAGCTTTAATTTTTTTATAATTCTTTCATCTTCATTTCTCATAATTAAATAATGTTAATGATTTAATTATTTTCTAAAGTCATATGTCCTCTATTAATTAAATAACTTTAATTATTTAATTAATTTATTTTTACCTTTATTCTTTCTTGATTAATTAAATAAACATTATCTATTTAATTGCGTCGCTAATTAAATCTATCTTCTATTAAATAATCATTTTAAATTATTCAATTGATTCTTGTCACACTTTCAACTATAATTGAATAATCACTTTAATTATTTAATTATTCCTTAGCCTTTTCTCCCTTTAATTAAATAAATCTTTATTTATTTAATTTAATCCTAAAATCTTGAATGTTGAATTAAATCATTATTTAATTCATAAAAAGATTTATCCATAGCATATTCCTCTATAATTAGACAATCTCTTTGTTATTTAATTAGTCATTTATCACTTATGTCTAGATCTATTTTGATCATTCAATTATCTAGTGAGATAATATCTGATTGTCTCTAATGAACATTATTCTTGTCTTGATCACTTCATCAATCTTATCTTCTACATGCGATCTTTATTATCTTGTGTCTCAACTAGTTTCCACTAGTGATTAAATTATTATTTAATTTAATCTCCACCATTTATGCATTATCACTTACACTAATTTAACCCTAATCCTATTGCATGCCACATCTTTTAATCTTAATCATCAATTTATCTTTTAGTTTGAGCCTGTCATTCAAAATCTCATTTTCTATAAATTGGCTTTACCTCTATTATTATTAATCCTCCCAAAATCTTATGAGTTTCAGAAGAAACTTTAGAATCTTCAATGTTTTTCTATTATCATTTGTCATGAGGCCACACTTACATACTTAATTAAAATATGAGGGCAAGTATCATATTATAGCGGAATGGAGAAGAGTAATGGAGGTTATTCATGGAATTATATGGATGATTGGTAAAATTGTTCATTTATGCATTGTTTATACAATTTTCCATTTGTTCTCAATTATTAGCTTAGGTTTAGTTTGTATTGCTAATCCATGAATTTTTCCCCATGTTACATAATTCTATGAATAACCTCCATTACTCTTCTCCATTTCGCTGTAGTATGATACTTGCCCTCAGATTTTAATTAAGCATGCAAGTGTGGCCTCATGACAAATGATAATAACAAAACATTGAAGGTTCTAAAGTTGTTTCCAAAACTCATAAGAATTCAGGAGGAGTAATAATGATAGAGGTAAAGCCAATTTATAGAAAATATGATTTCGAATGACATGCTTAGATTAAAAGATAAATCGATGATTAAGATTAAAAGATGTGACATACAATAGGATTAGGGTTAAATTAGTGTAAGTGATAAAGCATAAATGGTGGGGATTAAATTAAATAATAATTTAATCACTAGTGGAAACTAGTTGAGACACAAAAGAATAAAGATCTCATGTAGAAGATAAGATTGATGAAGTGATCAAGATTGTTTGTTAGAGACAATCAGATATTATCTCACTAGATAACTGAATGATCAAAATAGATCTAGACATAAGTGATAAATGACTAATTAGATAAAAAAGAGATTATCTAATTATAGAGGAATATGCTATGGATAAATCCTTTTTATGAATTAAATAATGATTTAATTCAACATTCAAGATTTTGGGATTAAATTAAATAAATAAAGATTTATTTAATTAAAGAGAGAAAAGGCTAAAGAATAATTAAATAATTTAAAATAGTTATTTAATTATAGTTGAAAGTGTGATAAAAATTAATTAAATAATTTAGAATGATTATTTAATAGAAGATAGATTTAATAATATTTATTTAATTAATCAAGAAAGAATAAAGGTAAGAATGAATTAATTAAATAATTAAAATTATTTAATTAATAAAGGACATATGACTTTAGAAAATAATTAAATAATTAAATAATTAAAATTATTTAATTATGAGAAATGAAGATGAAAGAATTATGAAGAAGTTAAGGGTCGTAGGCCTAGGACAATTTTTAGTGTCTACAGGTCCTTCCAGGTGGGAGATCTTATCCTCAAGTAGAATTAGAAGAACATGCCAAATCAGGATAACAAAGGGAAGTTTTAGCCTAATTGGTTAGGACCATTTATCGTCATAGCAAGCTATGGTTCAAGAGCATATCAGTTATCAATACCTAAAGGAGAACCCTTGTAGGAACCCATCAACAATTTTCATCTCAAAATATTTTATGCCTAGGCTTGAAGGATATAAAACCAAAAAACTCCAAAAGAAAGACAAAGGATTGAAAACAGTAAAGGAAAAAATCGCCTTCTAGTGAAAACCACTTCGGTGGTTCTTTGGGCAAGTACCTTGGTGAAAACCTAGCAAAAAAGCACCTTGCATAAATAATTACTCTCCATCCATCATGGGCTCTTTGACATACCCTGCTTCACCATCTATCACATTCATATGTTGCATCACTAATCCTATTTATTCCATCACCCATCACCCATCCGCATCTGTATCATAGTTGGATGTTATGTAAGTATCATAATCCCCTTTAGTACTACCTGACACATTCCTAAGGTCAGTTTGTCCTACCTATATCGAGTTAGTCTATCACATCACACTGGGGGCAACTTGTTTATACTTGCATCGGATTGGGTTCTCGTATATCTTAATTTTATTCTCACAATCTCTCGAAAAATCCCAAAACATTTGAAAACCTCATCAAAATCCAAAAACACTTGCAAAATCCATAAAATACAAAAAAACATCAAAATATTGTATAGCCAAAAATCTAATTTTTTTTGAAGAGTTGTAAAGTCAAATTCTAAAACATCCAAATCATATCAAAATACCTAAACATGTCAAAACATCAAAAATTTCAAATCAATGCCTTGTCAAACTACGTTGTATTTGAGCTTTAACATAGGCAAGACCATCGTCGATACGCCCTTGAGGCATTAGGTCAGTCTTTCTAGGAGTCCGTCATAATAAACTAACAATCCATCAAGTGTTCATATCTCATCAATAAATGGATATAGGTTAAATTCAATCGAACTACATGGTCTTTACATGTATAATGTAGGAAAGGCTAATATTTGATAAGCCCTTGAGGCCCTAGGTCAGTCCCTCTTAGGTCTTGGTAAAAACTCAGAAAACACAAAAACATTTGAAAACTTGAAAACCCAAAAACATTGGAAAACATTCAAAAAACCCTAAATAGCCTCACAATACCAAAAAACCTAAACATTCACATATACCCAAAAAAACAAAAAAAACAACCTAAGAAAATATTGTAAAATACCAAAAACATTGAAATATTCCAAAAAGTCCAAAACCACCCATCCCATTTCACTTTCACTCGCAATAAAATTCCATCCATAATAAATCAATTGCCATCATCAACCTTTGGTAAAACAAGTAGAAACAAGTAGAAACAAGCATGGAAATTTGTGAAGTGTTAACCTAAATGTGTAAATCTAAAGTCTAGATCATGAGTGAACAAGTTGATAATCTTTGTATAAATGGCCTATCAAACAATTAGTCTTAGTCAAAAATCTGATAAACATGTCCTAGGATGCATCCTTCCTATAATGGACATCATCGTTGGAAATAACCTTAGCTATGTTGCTTTGGCAAGAGATATAAATAACATTGACTATTTGTTTTGATCTTTTTTTATGGTTTATCTTGTTACCCCATTCCGAGGACCTCTTAATGATATCTATCTAAATGATTTAGAGAGAAAGAAATGGAGCATCAATCATTATATTTCATTTGCTGTGCTTGTGAGATGTTCTTGTAAAATAACTTTGGCAAATACATAATTAGTTGTGTGTAGGGAGGTCATTTTGAATAGATTGTTGACTATTGCATATGCTTTGGTCCAAAATGTTCTAAACTTATAAACTACATTCCAATGAGCTTTTCATATGTCAAGGTGTGAGCAAAGATTATCCTATCTATTTGTAGAGTTAAAGTCCATCACATTAGATACAACGCCATCCTAGTTATCGATACCTTGATGCATCATGTCTATGTGTTATATCAAAAATAAGGAATGAAATGATGAAGTATCCCAATCCCTGAAACAAGAAAATATTCAATCGTGTCACCATAGCTAATAAATTCTTGAAGACTCATAAATTTGTTGATATTTTGATTCAATCTCAAAATCAATGGTTAATCCATTCGTCTTATTCTTCTATCTTCTTTTCACGGTAGCATGGTATCATGGAAGTTAACAAAAATAATAACGCATCTATCCTACATCCCCAATCCATCAACATACATACATCCTAGATAATCATATCATTATCACCAACATATCATAAGCATGACATCATCACATGGGAAATACACAAAAGAGAAATGCATCCATCCCATAACATGTCATATAGAAAGATACTAAAAAAAAAGAGAATAAACCATCCATAGCATTACATCCATAACATAAATCATACATTGTATATCACATAATATCTCATCATAGATCATACATCACATCACATCATATGCATAACTAAAGAAATGCATCCATAACATAAACATCTGCATCCATCCATAACATGTGCATCCATACATAAAAATAAAGCATGCGATAAATGAAACATCACATCAAATGATAAGACACCATATCATAATTGAATCAGGCCATCTCATATATATCTCATTATAAAATGAATGTCATGATATAAAATCAGAATTAATCTGTTAATATCATCCAAAAATATGATATACAAGAGGCTATAAAAAATTAGCTGATGAATGTATATACAAGTAACATACTAGGGTTGTACATCCAAAAATGTCTACAAAAGTGAAAGGCTATCCTCAGATCTATCTGTCATCATGTCAAGACTGATCATGATGGCTACCTGATGGCTATCTATGACCGCTCCTTGAGGGATGTCCAACTGAACGTTCTATCGAGCCACTCAGTGTAACTTGACTCCTCTCAGAATAGTCTGGCTGCCTCCTCTCTCTTGGGACATCTCGATGATACAAGGTCCTATAATAAGAAGCCTCGACAATAAAATATCTATATAAAACTGCAAGAATGTTTCCCTACCCCACCTAGGCCTGGAATTGTGTGCTAGTCTCTAACTGAACCCGACACCCTATCTCCTAGGCAAGCTGTAGGTCTACTTGTTGTCTCTATGTATGCTCTTGGTCACACTCTCTCGTGACCCTCTATACCTCTGCATGAGATGCATCCCCTTTCCCCTATTAGCTATTGGATCTACTGATGAAGCTGGCCCCTCTTTGTAGTAAGTGCTAAAATCTATGCATCCCAAGGATCAGGACCCTGTTCCTACTGTTGATGCTACTACCGTGGTGGGGATGGTCCTTATGGCACATGTACTGGCTTCTGACCATCCTGTGGTTATTGTTGGTTCCTGTATCTATGCATCAATCCATCATGTCCATCTTGAGGAGGCTATTGGTTCCCCCTCTCCTATCCTCTGCCTGCACCCTATACCCTCCCCCTGCTGGGTACCTCTTCAACTATTGGGTCTGTCAAATGAACATGTGAAAATTGTAATGACCATGTATCATATGTAAGTGTATTACATGTGTCGTATGGTCCCCTATCATATACCCATGGCCAGGGCATGAGCTATCGAAAGTCAGCTATAGCCACTTGGGGTGGAACCTAAGGCCCCCAACCAATCTCTCTAGTGGTACAAGTGAATATAGCTCAGTAATCTGGAGGGATGACACAACATGATATGGAAGGTACCTCTCAGACATAGTGTGCCAAACCTACATATATCTAGTCTATCTGGTGAAGAATAACTACTCGTGATCATCAGACCATGGTGGTTCCTACAACCATGACCTCCACTGAAACACTATCATCTCATCGATAACTCATCATCAATACGAGATACTTGCTGGACCTACGGGATACCTGCTAGACCTATGTGATGAAGTGTAGTCATAACACTGTAGTAGTATACTACATGCTCGTTGAAATCAATATCTACCAAAGTAATGGTAGGTCTAAGAACGACAATGTGCTCCCATGCCTAGATGTGTAACAATGTCAACCCAAAATGTAAACGTTCTAATGCACATCATGATATAGAGGCGTAAGTATCACGAGACCCCAAGAAAATTAAGTCAAGTTTGATATCATCCATGACTAGGCAAGTCCCCAACCAATGCTGAAGCCTTTACCTCATTGATCTGGCATGAGCACCCCACAAATCAAAGCTTTGACAATCAAGGTCAAATCTAGGGCCTATCCTTTGTAGTCCTCCAAGTCGATCTATATAGTCTATACCTCGAGGGTATCTACACCAAGTATGTCATAGCAGGAAATCATCCCGACATCCATGTCATAAATAACTCACTCGTTGTGGATTAACACTTGTAAGATGCACCAGACATCCTATAACACAACAATCACGTCCCTAGTAGGTAGGTGGAAGGATGAGGTCTCATTGTGCGACCTATCAATCAATGTTTTCATCATGGATAAATGTGTCTTGATCTTGGACATCTGTGCCATGAAACCCAACCTGATCACTCCAAGAAACATCCTTGCTTGGTTACTCAAATCGTGAATGTGAGACAAGATGCCCGTTTGATGCTCCCTCAACTGGATTAGCCGAACGATCTCTTGCACAAATGAAGTGAACCATGTCAAAATTACTAGAAAACTTATAAAATTTTAAGTTTTGAACCCTAAACTACAAAAGTGCCTCTATTTTCAAAAGCACGGTGCTATTGTCTGAGCGACACTATGCCAAAAGGTCAAAAGTGATGCTATTTTCAAAAGCACATGGACATTTCAATAGCGACGCTGAACCTAAAGAGCGAAAGTGATGCTCCTTGCAAAAGTGCGATGGTATTTCAATAGCACCACTAAACCCTAAAATTGACCACGACGCCCTATGCAAAAAACATGTTGACTTTTCAAAAGCGATGCGATTTTCAATAATGTCGCTATTCTGGAAAAAGCATCACCGATCAAGATAAAATTGATGCTTTTGTTTGACATCTTTGACCTAAAACTTGAAAAATGAGAAAAGTTTCAATTTTTGTACTGATGGTCTTGCATGTGCTGCACACTGGTACTCTCGTACCCTATCCACAAGGTGCTGTGGGAGCTCACGATATTCCATTTCACCAAGGTGTTAGAGCAAAAAAATAGAATCTCTCTAAGGCTATGAGTGCAAATGATTTGTAAATGACTCCTCCACCTCTATTTAAGCATAAAAATTAAGGTTTTTTGCCTTAATTTGAAGGAGAAAATGGTATTTTGATCTTGTTTCATCAATTTTGAGCTATGGGGCATATTTTGAGGCATGTTTCACATTTTTGAGCTTGTTTTCGCATCTTGCAGCCTATTTCTGCACTTCAATCAATGTTAAACCTTTGTTTCAATCTTGATCCAAAAATTAAAATTTTCACCCGATCTCTTGAGGGGGCAAGGTACTAGCTTAATTCCTTCTATGGAGCAATAGTGGGGCATCCAAAAAGTCAGGAATTTTTAAATTTTTGATTTGATCAACAACATTAATCCAAAAAATGTTAGTCTTTGAACCAATGTAGCAAGTGCCTCGCTTCAAAGAGGGGCAAAATGTAGATACTTAAAATTGTCTCGATTGATATTGCACACTTGAATTTGATTACTAACATCATTTCATCCTAAATTCACCCCCTTTTCGACTGTTTAATTGAATGATCCTAGTTGTTTAATTAAATGCATCAATTTCTCTAATTAATTAAATAATCACTATTATTTGGCTAATTCACCCCCTTGCACACTAATTTTCATCTTATTTAATTAGGTAATGCAATTTATTTTATTAAATTGATTATGTCCTCTCATTTATTTAAATAATCTTAATTATTGAATTAAATTTCATTTGACCCTATTTCATTAAATAAATAAATAATTTAATAAGAATCTTAATTTCACTCAACTTGCACAATTAAAACTTTGTTTTAATTATCTAATTACTAATTTCCCTCACCCTCCCACTTGTAAGGGAATATTACCCTAGAATATTCCTCCATTTGAACTAAAAAATGGAATATTCTTCCTAACAAACTTCCTAACAACCTCCTAATTTTTAGAAAGTGTGCTTATTTGAATCAATGAGAGCCATTGATCAACTCTTTGATCCATGTCAACTTGCTTTCTCATCCATTAATGAGAATCCTTGATCTATGCCTTCACCTCTCATGGCTTATCATCCCTTGATCGATCAAATTAATCCAACCATTGATTCACCATTTTCTCTTATAAATACTCCTCATTTCTATGAGAAAAGGATCCACTTCCATTTTAGCAAACTTATTCTACACATTTGAATACTCATTTCCATTCATATTGCATCCATTTTAGCTTTTTATCCACTTTTAGTTTATTTTTCATCAATGTTAGCTTATTCTCATCAATGGAATTCGTTTAAATGCTTGTTTCATCAAAGGGATTGGAAAAGGGCTGACATTCCATATCAATGCAACACCAATTCCCTTATGGGATGAGGTTTGAGGCATTTAACTAGGTTCCTTTATGACATCATCACATGGGAAATACACAAAAGAGAAATTCATCCATCCCATAGCATGTCATATAGAAAGATATTGAAAAAAGAATAATCCATCCATAGCATTGCATCTATAACATAAATCATACATTTCATATCACATCATATCATATGCATAAATAAAGAAAAACATTGATAACATAAACATTTTCACCCATCCATAGCATGCACATCCATACATAAACATAAAGCATGAAATAAATGAAACATCACATCAAATGATAGAACACCATATCATAATCGAATCGGTCCATCTCATATATATCTCATCAAAAAATGAATGTCATGATACAAAATCAGAATCAATGTGTCAATATCATCCAAAAATATGATATATAAGAGGCTATAAAAAATCAACCGATGAATGCATATACAAGTAACATATAAAGGTTGTACATCCAAAAATATTTACAAAAGTGTGAGGCAAGCCTCGGCTCTATCTTTCATCATGCCAAGAATGGTCATCATGGCTACCCCATGACTGTCTCTATTCACTGCCTGAGGGCTATCCAACTGAACGTCCTATCGAGCCACTCGAATTAACTTTGCTCCTCTTAGAATAGTCTAGTTTCCTCCTCTCTCTCGGGACATCTCGATGATATAAGGTCCTATAATAAGAAGCCTTGACAAAAAAATCTCTATACAAAACTGCAATAATGTTGCCCTATCTTTCCTAGTCTTGGACCTGTGTGCTAGCCTCTAGCTGAACCTAATGCCCTGTCTCCCGGGCAAGATGTAGGTCTATTGTCTCTATGTCTGCTCCTATTCACGCTCTCTTGTGACCCTCTGCACCTCTACATGGGTTGCATCCTACTCCCCTGCCAATTACCAAACCTATTGATGAAGCTAGTCCCTCTTTATAGTAAGTGTTAAAATTTGTGCATCCCAAGGATCAAGACCCTATGCTTGTTGTTGATGTTGTTGTCATGGTGGGGATGGTGGTCTCAATGGTGGTCCTAATGGCACATATCCTAGCTATTGACCATCATGTGGCTACTGTTGGTGCCTGTCTCTGGGAACCTGTCCATCATATCCATCTAAAGGATGCTGTCAAGGAGGCTGCTGGTGCCCCCTCTCTTGTTCTCTACCTACAACTTGTACCCTCCCCCTGCCAGGTAGTTATCTAATTGCTAGGTCTATTAGACAAACTGGTGTAGTAACCAAAATGTATCATATGAAGGTGTAGGACATGTGTCATATGGTCCCATGGCATATACCCATGGTTGGGGCACAAGTTGTTAAGTCATTTATAGCCACCTGGGGTGGAACTTGAGGCCCCCAACTAGTCTCTCTAGTAGTACAAGCGAATATAGATCAGTACTCCCGAGGGATGGCATCCTATATCTCTCCAAACTATCGGGCAATATGATCTAGAAGGTACCTCTCAATCATAGTGTGCTCCTGACCTTGCATATATCTAGTCTATCTGACAAAGAATAATTGCTCGCAATCGTTGAACCATGGCGATGCTTGCAACCATGGTCTCCACCAAAACATTGTCATCTCATTAATAACCTGTCACTAGGATAGGACACCTGATGGAACTGTGTGATGGAGTGTGGTCATGACACTGTAGCAATATACTATGAGCTCATCCAAATCAATATATGCCAGAGTAATGGTAGGTTTGAGCACAAAAATGTGCTCCCATACATAGATGTGTAACAATGTCACCCTAACGTCTAGATGGCCTGATGCATATCGTGATATAAAGATACAAGTATTGCCAGTCCCCAAGCAAAGAAAGTCAGGTCTGATATCATCCATGATCAGGAAAGTCCCCAACCAATGCTAAAGCCTCTACCCCGCTGGTCTAGCATGAGAACCCCATAAATCAAAGCTTCGAAAGTCAATGTCAAGTCTAGGGTGTGTCCTCTGTAGTCCTTCAAGTCGATCTATGCACTCTTTATCTAGAGGGTATCTACACTAAGTATGTCATAGCAAGAAATTGTCCTGGAATCCATGTCATAAATAACTCACTCATCATGGATTGGCACTTGAAAGATGTGCCAAACATCCTCTAGCATAAAAATCACCTCCCTAGTAGGCAGGTGGAAGGATGAGGTCTCACTATGCCACCTCTCAATCAATACTATCATCATGGCTAAATGTGTCCTAATCTCAGACATCTATTCCATGAAACCCAACTCGATTGTTCCAAGAAACTTCCGCGCTTGGTCAGTCAAATCACAAACGCAATACAAGATGCCAGGTCAACACTCCCTCGATTGAATTGGTCGAACAATATCTTGCACAAACGAAGTGAACAACGTCAAAATTGTCGAAAATCTTATAAAATTTCAAGTTTTGAACCCTAAACTACAAAAGCGCCTCTATTTTCAAAAGTGCAATACTATTGTTTGAGCGACACTTTGAAAAAAGGTGAAAAGCGATGCTATTTTTAAAAACACAGTAGTTTTTCAATAGAAACATTGAACCTAAAGAGCGAAAGTGATGCTCCTTGCAAAAGCATAATGCTATTTCAATATAGTTGCTAAACCCTAAAATTGATTGCGATGCCCTATGCAAAAGTGCACCAGCTTTTCAAAAGCGATGTTCAACCTAACTTGACAAAAGCAACACTATTTGCAATAGTGCCAATATTCTGAAAAATGCACCACCATTCAAGACATAAGTGATGTTGTACAATGACACTTTTATTTGACATATTTGACCTAGCATTAAATGACCTAAAACTTGAAAAAATGAGAAAAGTTTTGATTTGCATATCGATGGTCCTACGTCTGTTGCCCGTTGGTACTCTCGTACCCTATTCATGAGGTGTTGTGGGAGCTCATAATCCACCATTTCACCACGGTGTTAGAGAAAAATCAATAAAATCTCTCTAACACTATGAGTGCAAATGATTTCAAATGACCCCTCCACCTTTATTTAAGCCTAAAAAATTAGGGTTTTTTTCCCTAATTTGAGGAGGAAAATGGCATTTTGATTCCGTTTCATCAATTTTGACATATGGGGCATATTTTAAGGCATGTTTCACATTTTTGAGCTTTTTTTAACATCCCATAACCTATTTTTTCACTTGAGTCAATGTTAAAACTTTGTCGTGATCTCGATCCGAAAATTAAAATTTTCATCTGATCTCTCAAGGGGGCAAGTTACCGGCTTAATTCCTTCTGCTAGGGAAACAATGGGGCATCCAAAAAATTAAGAATTTTTAAAATTTTGATCTGAACAACAACATTAATCCAAAAAGCGTTAGTCGTTGAACCAATGTAACAGGTACCTCGCTTCAAAGAGGGATAAAATGTAGACACTTAAATTTTCTTGACTAATATTGCACACTTGAATCTGATTACTAACACTGTTTCATCCTATATTCTCCTTTTCGATTTTTTAAATGAATGATCCTAGTTGTTTAATTAAATGCATAAATTTCTCTTATTAATCAATTGATCACTATTATTTGGCTAATTCACCCCCTTGCACACTAATTTTCATCTTATTTAATTAGGTAATGCGAGTTATTTGATTAAATTGCTTATGTCCTCTCATTTAATTGAATAATTTTAGTTATTGAATTAAATTTAATTTGAACCTCTTTCATTAAATAAATAAATCATTTAATGAGTATCATAATTTCACTCAACTTGCACAATTAAAACTTTGTTTTAATTATCTAATTGCTATTTTTCCTCACCCTCCCACTTGCAAGGGAATATTCCTCCATTTGAACTCAAAAATAGAATATTCTTCCTAACAAAATTCCTAAAAACTTCCTAAATTTTAGGATGTGTGCTTCTTTGAATCAATGAGAGCCATTGATTAACTCTTTGATCCATTTCAACTTGCATTCTCATCCATTGATGAGAATCCTTGATCCATGCCTTCACCTCTCATGGCTTCTTATCCCTTGATTGATCAAATCAATCCTAGCCATTGATTCACTATTTTCTCCTATAAATGCTCCTTATATCTATGATAAAAGGATCCACTTCAATTTTAGAAAATTTATGCTACAAATTTGAATAATCACTTTCATTCTTGCATCTATTATAGCTTTTTATCCACTTTTAGTTTAGTTTTAATCAATATTAGCTTATTTTCATCAATGGAGTTCATTTAAATTCTTGTTTCATCAAAGGGATTGGGAAAGGTATGACATTCCATATCAATGCAACACCAATCTCCCAATGGGATGAGGTTTGAGGCATCTAACTAGGTTCCTTTATGAATTTCATAATATATTTTGTTTAAATGGCTTCTTCATCTATGTTTTCGAGAATTTGATTGGGATTATAGCTTAACTAGTTAAGTATTGCTCATAATCTATTGGATCTGGTGTATTTACCTTATGTTATGGTTATAGTCACACACATAGACACACATATATGTGTGTGTGTTGTATTTTCCAAATGATATATTTATACATGAGTATGTGTGCATACGTCTACCTACGTATGCTCATGCACGTATATACTCATATGTATGAGTTATAGTAAACATATACATATATACATTCTTATGTATATATCCATCAATTAATAAATAAATATGATCATATGAAAAAAATCTTATACTTAACACAAAGACTTAATCACATATTCCAATCATGAATATTCAAAGACAAAAACTACAAACCTAGACAAAACATTCCCAAACAATTATTGAAGATTACTTACCATTTCTTGACTATCTTGACTCGACCAGATCAATTAGGGTGTGAGTGTGTGATAGGTCAAATAGGAATATTAGGGTTGCCAATCCAAATTCTTCTCCTGAGTGATACTCCCCCTCTCTTACCTTAGGCTTGACTCCTTCCTGCATCCAGCTTAGTGCATCACAAAGGTAGCTAGCCATTCACATGTAATTAATTTGCATCATTAAAAGAATATAAGTAATCATATTTCATTTTACATTCATTCATCACAATTTCCATAATCACGTATATTCAAAACATAATCATTCCTTCAAAAGAAATAACATCTTAATGCATATTTCAATATTTCATTCACCTATTAAACATATTAAGGTCAAGATTTACATTTATCATCATGTTTACTCATGAAGGTAAAAGTAACCCGGTAACTAAGAACCAAGGTGTAATAATTTTACAAATCCTTCTAGGATATGGTTGGTGGTAAGCTACATAATATGTATCTCAAAGCCATGCAAACTAGGTCATTAGGAAATATCATAAAAAATATAATATAAAATTGATACATGTGATGGGAAACCTAAAGGATATTAACGATTGGCGACCAATCACTCTATTTAATGTCTCATAAAAATTCATAGCCAAAGCATTGCTCTCATGTTGTGCTTGATGTTGTTGATTATTTTCAAGCTTGAATAAATAAAAATTATTAAATCCAAATTCATTCTGGATAATATCATCATAGTTTAAGATGTTATGGAATGGGATCACTAATCTCAACAATCATTTTTCTTCATAAAAATTAACTTTGTTAAGGCCTATGGTCTCATTGAATGTCCCTTCATTTTGGCCATACTTCAAGTGCTTGGTTTTGGCCCTCAATTCATTTAAATGGTCTAGATGCTCTTCATTGATGCTTCTACTTGTATTACCATCTTTGATCAATAATCTTCCTCTTTTTGGATTCTTTTGGTCCATTAGGCAAGGTTTTCCTCTTGTTCAACTCTTTATATTTTGATCTCGAAAGGTTTGAGATGCCTCCTTGCTCAAGTTGTTTCTCAATCATGTGTCAAGGGGATTTACCTTGGTATTTCCTCCCAACAAATTTATAATGGTCACTTTGCTAATGATTATTTTCTCACACTTTGTGAGGAAGAAGATAACACCAACCAAGCTCTCTAGTGCCTTGAAATATTTTTTCAAGCCATTGCTTCAAGAATTCAATAGAAAATCACCTCTTATTACAAACAATTGTTTCTACCCAACCCAACCTTGTTTGATTCTTTCAATTGGAATTGGATTGGTCATGGGGAAATATTTCCATATATGGGCATATCTTTTGCTTTTCATGTTAATCCCTTTGAAATTTGGCAAGTTTTTCTTGTGAGAATTAAAAAGAAGCTTTACTATTGGATCATGAAGCACTTTAAGTGGTTTGGAAATTTAAAATATGTTCCAAGATATTGACAACCACTCATGTTTATTATCCCTCATGCTTGATCCCTTCCAAGGCTTCTTATATGAAGGTTGAAAAGCTCCTTAGAAAGTTTATATGGTATTTTAATGAGGGGCATCAAGGCTTTCATTGGGTAGACTGGGAGTTTTATTTCATCCCACATGATATCTAAGGTCTTGGATTGATTTTCATGTGTCAACAAGGTATTTATTTATGTGCTAATTGGATCATTAGAGCTCTCGCTGACAATGAGGCCTAGAAAATTCTTAATCGTCACTACATTCACACTAGCATTCCCCAAGACCATTCATCTTGGGAAGGCATAGATATATGGAAACTCTTCTCACCTTGAAGGAATTGGTTCTCATTCAAGGAACCTTTGTTACTAAAAATATCTAGAAAGCTTAGAAAACTATCAAACCCTGGCTTCATTGGGTTGCATATGGTTTTCAAAATTGTTTATCCATTAACCAATACTTTATTTGGTGGCCTCATCTTCTAAGTTATCAATGGAGGTGGTTGGATCTCTTATCTTGGACTCGTGCCTTGAAATTTTTCACAAGAGGAGAAAGAACTATATCAAATTTCATCCATTTGACCACCAATAATTTTCTTCCAAGTTAGATTACAAACTTTCTAATCAAGACCATGCGATTTACCAAATGATTATTGATTCCATACCTCCCTAGTTTCTTCAAAAGCTAGGTGTGTATTACCTCAAACCTTGGTGGAAAGACTAGACACGGTTTCCAAAGACTCCTTTTTGGAGTTACATGCTTTCCAAAGGATATTCTTGGTTTTCTCTACACTTGCATATGGTGGACCAACTTAATTCTTGCTAGTAGCTATGTTCCTCTTCCTAGATGTGGGAAAAATGATTCTAGGTGTGTGGTTTGTGGTGCTTGAGCCTAAGATAGGTCACTTTTCTTGGTGTTTATTATATCAAGGTCTCCCAATGGGAACTCATCTTACTCATATGGGCATTCTTAGTCCTAATTTTCCTTTTTGTAGTAAAATTGAGTCTTTAAGCATATTTTTTTATTTTTCCCTTGAGATCAAGAAGTTTGGAACTAGATCCATGATTTCTTTAAGTCTTTTAAGACTATCCATTTCTCTTGGCATATGGTTTTACTCAAGGATTGTCCCAACTTCCCTCACAAGTATACTCAGATTTGGCACGCTTTAGGGTGGAAATTCTCTTTAATATATGGAAAGAAAATAATGTATCTCTTTAATTATTGGACCATTGGTGTAATACCCCTTGTACTATTTCTTAGGTTCCTCTTGAATCCACATCCCCTTATGAGTGTCAAAATAGACATAGCCACTCTTCTTGATAGGATAGTCATGAAGATCATGGGTCTCACTCCTATGATCATGTGCCTAAAAATCCTAGGGACTTCATTAATCATGGAGGATGGCCTCATCCTTCATGTATTCCATCTTCTCAATAAGAATATGGTTGGTCAAACACTTTAAAATTCTCCCATGTGTCACTCACCATCTCTATGGTTCACACTCAATTGCTTCCAAAGGAGAATGTAGAAGATTCGACTCTAATTGGATGGGAGCCAATTAATGATTCTACCCTGGATGGTTTTTGGGGAAACTTGATTATCAATATCCTCTTCCACCTAACATAGCCATGACCACTTAATTATGCTTTTGTTGTAGGCCCTATTATTTTTCCAAGTTTATTTCAAGGCCAGGCCATTTTTATTTATTTTGATTAGACTCGTGGGTGTGCCTTTTTACCACCATCCTTTTGTTCATAAATATTTAACTATTTTTCATTTTTATAATGCAAATTTAAATAGGATAAATTCATATAAAAACATCATGGTAATGATAAAACATGGAAGATTAATCTATAACTTATGGAATAATTGTTGGATAAGACAACTAAGAGGGGGGGTGAATCAATTGTCATAGATTATAACCTTAAATTAAATTCCAGAACTAACACATAAACTGATTAAGTAATTAACCATCAAATGCCAATGCACAAAAATAATAACACTAGATTTACGTGGAAAACCCAATGAGGGAAAAACCATGGTGAGGATTAACTCACACTATAGAGAATATCAAAACTGATTAGAAAAAGGCTCACTGCCTGAAATGAGGCTCACTTCCTAAGATAAGGACTCACTATCTAGACTCACTATCCACAAGGATATAACCCAGAGGCCTCACTACCACAAAGACTGCCACAAAGATACAAAGAAGACAAAGAAGACTTGTTACATAGAGACAAAAATACTAATGCAACAAAGGATTCCACCACAATCACTGATCAACTTGCATGAATGAAAGAGTTTTCCTTATGCTCATTGCATCCGAAAACTCAGTATTAAGATTTACATTGATCAACCACACACATAACTCACACAATTTTAGAATAACATCAAATTCATGTCTTCTCTTTTCACTTATCTTCCTTCTTTTCTTATGTACAATTTTCATTGCTAGCACATTATGTATTTATACCATCTCCAACCTTGAAAAGATACAAAGTTGGCCATCCAACTTCAGATTCAAATTAGGTCGGTGCCAAACATCCTAGGGTGGAATTAGAATGAGGGTGACCCAAACACATGCTTCACTAAGACCCATAATAGATCCAACATCATTCATCAACTTTGAAGATAGTTCATGACACATGGTCGACCAAACCAGTGTAAAACACATAGATAAATAAAGCTCGATACTTCCAAATGCCGAAACCATATTCAACATAACTAGAGAAACACAACTCTAGAACCATGAGTCATAAGAATTCATCAAAGAGAGATCCGAACCAATAAAAATTCTCCTGAACCTCAACCAAAACACATAAAAACATAGTACCAGATCAACATCCTCAACAATTGAATACCTGTAATCTTTTTTTAATATAATTTTTTGAATATACTCAACATATAAAGTCAACAAAAACTAGCAGATAAATAGCTAGACGGTTGACATCAATGACAACACTTTCATTCCTCTTCCATTCTTGCAAAAATAATTAAGTGGAAAAGTCTCTACTTATGAAACTTGTAAACCTAGATTCTTTGGTATCTAAATATACATAAAAATGATGATATTTAAAAATATATTTATGAAGGTTGCTAGATCAAGAGGGTTGAGTTCTCAAATTAACCCATTATATTTATAATACATTCATCCACTTTTCAATAGAAAAGTCAACATAAACTAGCAGATAACTAATGGGCCGATCACATCAATGACAACATCTCTATTCCTCTTTCCATTCTTGCAACAATATTCAGATGATTAGATAGTATTATAGATGTTTTCAAGTATATTATTTATATATATGTTGTTTCCTATTGAGAGTTTAATTTATGTTACAATCAACCAATTGATTGGGATATTGGTGTTTGTGGCCCGACCCATATCTCAATGGCTTTGAAAGGGTTATTAAATATTATCCTCAAAGTCATTGAAGGATTGACCAATGAATGAGATATAATATTTCCAATCCCCCCCCCCTACATTTTTGGCTCTAAAAAACCAAAGTGGATTCCCCTTATTAACACTAAGTAGAAATGTATGAAAAAATCACCTCATAGTGCCTAATGGATATGAAATTTCATACAATTTGACAAGGATTTGTAAATTTACACATATAACCAGTTTACTCATAATTTCTAAAATCATGATATGAAAAGATAAAATAATTAAGAATAAATTATAAATTGATTGAGATTTATCATTATAATATCAAAGCCTAAATGCTTTATCAGTTGTGATCAACATAGTTTTGTTGAGCGACTGTTGTGTGAGGTAGTACTTCTTATTATGAGCATTACTGGAATTGAACCCTGCACATTGAAGGTGTATCCTATCAGTTCAATATTTTGGCAATGAGCCACTATCATTGTATCTTAGTGGTTAGCCATATTTTGTACTTAGGCAGTGAGCCTTTTTAAGGAAAATGAGTCCTGGTAGTGAGCCCCATAATATTTTGTATCCAGATATAATATATTGTGAGTTAACCCTCACCGTGGTTTTTCCCATTTTAAGTTTTCCATGTAAAAATCCTAGTGTTCATGTGTATGGTTGCATTGAGTTGTTTTTATGTTCTCTCCTGCTGATTTAGCCAAAATTGTGATAATGATTAAGTGGATTTTAATATGGTTTTATGGAATAATGATTCACCCCCCTTCTCAGTATTCTAGATGTTCAACAATTGGTATCAAAGCTTGGTTCCTCAGAAGAAGCCTAACAACTTGAGGAAGGTCCCAAAATTTTAGTATGAGAATTTTTTTCCTTTGGAAGTGGTCTTTGCCAAATATTCAGAAGAAATGGAAGTTTTGAAGGATAGGTTGATAAAAGCAAATGAGTACATTGAAAATCTGCAAAGTAAAAGTGTGGAAGCATGCAATTTGTTGACGGAAGGAGAATAAATTATCTCTAGCCTAGTGCAACAATTGGATGAGAAGAAAATAACTAAATAATGTTAGGAAATTTAAACTCAAAGGAAGATGGATGAATGCATCAAGTTAGAAGAAGAAGTAGAAACCTTGAGATTTGATCTAGAAAAGGCAAGAAGTTTTGAAGAAAAATTCAAAATAAGCTTGGTTATGCTTGATGAATTGATTATGTCTCAAAGACTGGAAATGAATAAGAGTGGTTTAGGATTTGAGGAAGGTTAGAGTTCTAAAGAAAAGAAATACACTAAGAAGATGTAGTAAAAAAATAGACAAATCAAGGAGCGAAGAAGCAATTCCAGAAAAAATTCCTGTCAAATGATACGATGCTAAAAGGTATTTATCCTTTAATGATATTTTTTTTCCTTCAAGAAATTTGGTCATAAAGCAAAGGACCGCAAAATCAATGTGAATGATTCTCTATCATTCCCTGACGAATGTTTTAAGAGAAAGAAGAATGGATATAAAGTTAGTCTATTGGATAAAAGGGAAAGTGGAAAGAAGAATGTTGTTTGTTGTAAGTGAAACAATCCGGAACACCCTGGTAGTAATAGCAGAAGAAAGAAAAATATCTATCTAGCAAAAAATAATGATCAAACCTTTAATCCAGAAGAAGCAAGGAAGGAAATGAAAAGTCTTTGGAGAAAGGAATCATCAATCTTATTTATGAAAACCTCTGATGTAGATACTCCCACCGATCTCTAAATAAAAGCAGTGGCTAAGGGGGAGAAATCATTAGAAAACCTAATAAACCCCCTCATCGGTACTTGTGTCATATCATGAAAAAAATATACTTAATATGGTAGAAAAGTTAAGGCATTTTCTCAGTGGCATGTGTGAAGGATGAAGTCTATAGAATTTGAAAGAATAGAGTTGTACACAATTTTTGAGGTAATCTACCTACAAGTTGAAGCATTTATTCCAAAATCATTCAGAATGAAAGGAATAGATTCAGATAATTTTGAAGGCTTATGTATTTTTGGAGAAGCGTGAAAAGGAAGTTTAGAACACAATTCAAAGTTTCAGAGTTTAAAGAAGATAACAAGTAGATTCAAAGAAAGCTTCGAAAGTAGGATATTTATACATTTCCTGTTGGAATTATTAGAGGTATTCTTGTTTGCACAAGCTTTCACTTTTATTGTTATGGATAATTCAAAGGTTGTGAATTGTGTAGATAAAGCTAGGTTTATGAGATATTTGTGGAATGTGTCAGAAGAGTCTATTGGTGCATTCTCTTGCATCCCTTCGAGAATGTTTCCTACAAAAGATATTTATGCATATGTTTACAATAAGATTGAAGAGAAGTCATCAGTTCAGTTGAATGTGCTTTGGGAAAGCAAATTGAAAGAGAGCCATGATGCCTGCAAAATATTAGTTGAGAAAAAGTTGGATGTTTGGAGGAAAGTTCCCTTGTTTGAATTTGAGAAGAAGTATATTTGAATAGTGTTGAGTAGAATTCATGATGAATCTTTGTGGATAGATGAGGCACATTGGATTTCCAAATAATCTATTAGAGATGTGATTAGTTTGTCTTCCTTCAGACTATTTTCCAAACTAAATATTATGGATGAAAAATAAATAATTGAGGTTATAAGTGCGAGTTGTAAAGGGAAAGAGATTGATTCGAGTTTGATTGTTGATCTAGTAATAAGGTATGCTGCTATGGTCATCAGTCACAAATTTTATATCCCTAACGATGACCTTACAGTTTCTATTGCTATAGTGCATACTGCTGTTGATATGGTAATAAGATGTATGGAATATGACTTGTGTGAATTACTTTGTATACATCTTTTGAATAATTTAAAGGAGATCAAGAAGAGTAAGAAGAATACATTTTGGTATGGAAATTTGGTTGTTCGTTTACTCTTTTACGTTTTGAGAGAATTACCAGTAATAGGAAGGATATAATGGTCAAATTCAGAGCCTATTGCCTATCAAATCAGGAACTTAATGATAATTCTTGGTAGTTAGGATGTGTAAGAGTCTTTCCTTGCTGCATTCTTTGAAACATTTCAGATGAAGATGAGCAAAAGTTTTAGGATTCCAATAAGAGTTGTGGAAAAATACTTCAGAAGCATAAATTTCCTTGTGCCAACAGATTTCTATCACATGAAAGCATTTGAATCAAGGTTATTTTGGATATCTGAATTGGATTATTAAATATCAGAGGCTGAAGTTGATAAATATGCTAAAATTATTTTGGAAAGTCCTAAGGATCTCAATGTAGAAGATACCTTTGGTAGCATGACTGAAACAAGGAAGAAAAGGAAGAGTGTTGTCAAGCAAGATGACACAAAAGAAAGTGAGCTTGAATAGGAGCATGAAAGAATAAATATTTAGAGAGACTTGGAAGAATTGAATAAGGTTATTCCCGATGATAATTTTGATTCATCTATTTCTGTTGTGGAGAATCTTCGTAGCATGATTAATTCCTTGAAGGTCTACATCTCCGAACTTGAAATATTTGCTGGAATTAAGTTTGATGAAGGAAGTTTGGAAGATATCAAAGGGAAATTTTCAAATGCATACAATTGTGTAATGAAGGAATTGGATAGTGTACAAGGTTATGAAAAAGAGGCACAAGAACTACTTTATTTTTACCTAGATTGGTCTGGCAGTACTCTAGATATGATAAATGAGATAAGGATGAGTGAGTCCCGATTGAGAACCCAAGAAGATACATACAAGTTAGCAGAAGATAAAGATAATCAAAGGTGGTCCTACATTGTGCAACTTTAGGACAAATTATTCTCTCTACAAGATTGAAGGACAAACATTATCAAGAAATTTGTGGCACTCAGAGACACGATTAAACTCAGACACACTTCTGTTTCTAGTGCTCTTGGCTATATTGTTGAATTATCAAAGATTAATCTTAGTCCCGATACTTTAATAGATGGTGTAGAGTCTTTAACTAAACTTGATCTATTTTACAAGACTCTTGTCAATGCAAAAAGTTCATGGGAAGAAGGTAAAGTGTTGTGGAAGGCTATCCTGGAGAGTCTCAAAGGTTCTTCTTCAAGTTAATTCAAGGTTGTGTTCATATCTTTTTGGTTACATTTTGATGCATATTTACATATATACCAGACCTATTCATTTGTCATTGATGTCAATGGGGGAGAGATAAAGAGATAAAGAAATAGAGAGACAGAGGAAAAACATTTTTGTCATGCATGTTGCCATCAATGCCAAAGGGGGAGATTGTTGGAAGCTTTACAACATGATCATGAAGTATGGATGGTTGTGTTGGTTTTTCCTATGTTTTCATTGATGTAAACATGGTGATAACTCTATGGGAAGTCTGCTTGGTTTACCGAAAGTTTTTCTCTGCCGGTAATACCCTTTTGTGATGGATCAATGTGTTAGTATTTGAGTCTAGAATTCACCACAAGATCTAATATGACTCTAAGCTCTTAACCATATTTTCTTGACTCATTTAGATAGCTATATCTTGGATCTTGAGATGTCTTTTGGTGTGAGCCTAAAGTTATCTGTGATAGAGTTTAGATTTGTATCCTACTATTGCTTTGTGTTTGGCATATTGTGTGGGAGACTCCACATTCTACTAAAGTGAATGTTCTTATACTACAATTTTTTTGATAGTCTCTTTGTCGGTAGTATGATGAGAAATTAATTTGTTCTTCGATATGAAATTTGTTTGCTTTGAGGATTATTTGTTGGTTTGGAGAATTGTGTTCTAGTCTTGGCCAACTCAGCAAATGTTAAATTTTATGAAGACTAGTTATGTGTTATGGATGATAGCTGACTTAGTATAATGCACTGCATGGATAAAATGTTTAAATCTTATATGGTGCTGACAATGAAGGTTTTGAGTATTTTGTGTTCATCTAATTAGGCCGACCTAATTGATGGATACAATATAATTGTATATATATAATATGAAAGATAGAAGAGATGAGAGGTGTGTGGGATGTGTGTATGAGAGTGAGAAGGAGAAGTGAATGTGAGAAGAGGAGAAGATCAAAGCCTAAATGCTTTATCAATTGTGATCAACACAATTTTTTTTAGCGACTATTGTGTGAGGCAGTAATTCTTATTCTGAGCTTTAGTGGAACTGACCTTTGAACATTGAAAGTTTATCCTATCAGTTCAATCTTTTAGTAGTGATCCACTATAATCATATCTTGGCGGTTAGCCATCTTTTGTACTCAGGCAGTGAGCCTTTTTAAGGATAGTGAGTCCCATAATATTTTATATTCGGATATAATATATTGTGAGTTAACCCTCATCGTGGTTTTTCCCATTTTGGGTTTTCCACATAAAAATCTTGGTATTCATGTGTATGGTTGCATTGAATTGTTTTTATGTTCTCTCTTGTTGATTCAACTAGAATCGTCATAATGTTTAAGTGGATTTTAATATGGTTTTATGGAATATTGATTCACCCCCCCTCTCAGTATTCCAGATGTTCAACAAAGAGAACATTGAAGGGTGATAGGGTGGAACTAAAAGGATCCATTCTCAAAATGGAGTATGAGAACAAGTTGCAAGTTTTATTAGGAAAAATTATTGAAAATTTTCCACTCTCATACTCCTAGTCAAAGAACTTATCTTCATTAGAGTTCCTCTTCTTGGTTCAAAACCCAAAAAAAAGGCCAAGTGAACCAGGTTGATTCCTTTCTAATTACATCAATTCCAAGTAGGATTGGTCCTCATTTTTTTGGAAGTCACATAACTTAAGGTAGGAGAATTTGGAATAACCTTAATAATACTAAGGAACCATTTTGATAATCTCTTAAAACACTTAATCAAACACTACTCTCAAAACTATATTATGGACTTTAGCATGATTTTATTTGAACTCAAAATCTCCATTTATATAATTTTTTTGATGATTAACTTAACCCTTGATTAAGTTCTTGACCATGGTTAGCTACACCTGATTATCACACATCCAAAACTTGTTCCATAGGTACTTGTGGAGATTTGAAATTCTAGCACGCACCTCCAAATATTTCACTATCCCTTAATGACATGAAATATTAGCATCATAATACTTATCTAACCATGCAATATACTCCTCTTTTGAAGCCCATTTGTATCCCAAGAAATTCACTACCTTGTATGTATGTGTTGTATACTATGCATCCAAAAGTGCTTTTATTTCCTTGATAGAGTGATTTTGCAACCTTTTGAGATGTTGTATTAACCTTTTATTTGTTGAGTTAGTCCTATGCATGGGATAAAACATCACCTTAGTTCCTCATACCTTGTAATATATTATCTCATTCTATATCAAATTAAGTGCTCACTACATTTTATTTTAATCATTACATTTCATAAACCTACATCTTTCCCTATCACCTATCAATCTATCCCATCCATTGTTTTATCCCAACTTAATCATTGATCTTGTGTGCACTTCATCCCCCTCTTCCATCTTTCTTTGCTATATTTTATTACACTCTGTTTCCTAGTTACTGAGTTAATTTTACCTTCAAGAGTGAAAATGTTGATAAATGCAAAATGTGACTTTAATATGTTTAGTAAGAGAATGAAATATTGAAATATGCAATAAGATGTTATTGACTTAAAAGGAATGAATATATTTTGTATTGATGAAATGCAATAAAAGAATAAGGAATGCAATGTGAACATTCTAATGCTTTGTCGATACAAATGATTTATGATACAAATGGATTTAATGTGAATGTCTAATTACCTTGGTGTCGTACTAAGCCGAATGCAAGAAAAATTTGAGCCTATGGAAGAGAGGGGAAGTATCATTCAAGAGAGGGGATTGGTCTGGTAACCTTTGATAAGACCTAATTGAGCTTTCACACACTAACCTCTAGTTTGGTAAAGTCAAGTCAATAGTTTTGGGAAATGGTAAGTTATCCTTAGCTTTGTTTGATTATGATTTAGAAGACATTATGATCTTGTCTATGAATGTTTTTAATGGGCTATGTGATTGAGTCTCTTGTCATATGTGAGTTCTTCCTTATGTGTTTATATTTAATTGACAAGATATATACACTTATTGTATACATGTCGATCAAAGGGATTGTGAATATATGTGTTTAAATGTAAAAATTTAAGTAATGATATATATTTATGATATATGTATATATATATATATATATACTAATATATGTGTGTTTATTACGTAATGGAAATATACATACATATATATTAATATATGCATATAAAAATATATGTGTATATATCATTATTATCAAAATGTGTGTAAGTATATATGTGTTTTTATGTCAAGACAATAATGTATATATGTATATGTATGCATTGCTAATTTATAGAATATATATTCAGATATTGAATAATTTATTTTCCAAACTTATAAATTGAATATATATACGTATATATATATTATGTTATATATATAAAATTAACATGCATATATATAATAAATAAATAAATTTAAATGAATTAAATGATTTGAATAGCACTGTAATGTGCATATTACATATAAAGCACGACTTATATATTATGTCTAAGTGTTGAACTTAAAGGAATAGTGCAGTATTTATATACTTTGCATAGCACTGTAATGTCTATTAAGTGCCAAATATTTATAGCACAACATAAAACAAGTATAACACAAAATATATATCAGGTAAAGTTTAGCACAAAGATAGAGAGGAATGGGGCATTATTTATAAACATAGAGCATTGCAAATGAAAAGATATAGCACAAAAAATAAGGACAACACATAAACAATGACATTGTGGTAAGTATTTAAATATTGTTTAAATGCAAACAAAGGAAGTACTATGGAAGGGCATGTGGAGAGAAGAAAATCAATGTGAGGAATATCAATCAACAAGAGACTAAGTCAATGCAAAGGAAAAAATTAATATCCATGCATAGGAAACTTTAACCTAGTCATTGCAAACAATATCCAAATGAATAGGGCACGTAGGGAACAATGTGGCACCGACATGTGAGAAGCATGGATCAATTAGAAGTTTGTTTTGGAATATGAATTCCAAAATATGAAGCATTATGAAATATGGGAAATAGTCAAGTGTGCAGTTGTATATGTAAGTCGACCTATAGAAGATAATTACCTTTCATTTCTGATTATCATACCTACTGCTCATTTGAGTAAGGTGAGTCACTCATCATAGATGTGTATGTGTTCATTACACAATGATTATAGCTGCCACCTTTTCTTAACCTTGCCGAGTCGAACCATTTGAGCTAAGAAGTGTTATTATGATATCCTATTTCTACCCTTTGGTTACTGAAATTTGTGTAAAAAAAGAGGTGCTATCCACCTCAATAAGGATGTATATTTTATACTCTTGTTGCTTAAATTCTGATTTGTTGCTAATCTGAGTTGAGAGTTGTGAGAGAGAGCTTGAGAGTTGTGAGAAGTTTTGAGAGCAATAATTTGGTGAAGAGAAAGAGAGATAGTTTGGGAAATTTCTCATTGATTTGGGAAGGCTGTGCTAGGAATCCAGCCTGATCAATTGGAGCATTGCATAAATAGGCATGTTGAATTCTACTCTTTTATGCTATCTACGTTTTGGAAAAAGATTCTATGTTCTTTGTTTCCCTTGTTTGGAAATTATGTTTAGTTATTTATTATGAATAAGTTATTATCTTCTTTGCTTAAGTGTGAAAGGTTCTTGATGAATCTAGTCTAGGGAATTTGGTTATACTCCATATTAAGGAATGGGTGTTTGCAATTATTATTAAATACTATATTAAAGATAAGCTTATATAGTGAGAGGCTTAATTCGTGAAGTTGGGTTATAGAGTTACTTCCAATTACTTAGTGGAAATGTCATCATACTATTTTATGCAAACCTTGAATGATAATCATTACTTGAATAAATACTCATGTCTCCTTGATAGAGGAAGTGAGTCTTAACCCTAGTGATAAGGTATAAACTTGAAGGATATATCAATATTCAATGATCGGGTTGAGAGTTATATTTTATGAATATGCTATTTTATTATTTTGATTAAGAGTCTATTCCTATTCATGGAATTCTAAAAGAGGACACACGTTTTAGTAACGTGAAACCATATTGTGAGAGGACTATGGGTGTAGATGTACCAACCCCTCACAAGTTGTTAATGCCCTTCAGATGATATATAGATATAGAAAACATGTGAATATTCGAAAAGGGAGTCTTATGATTGGTTCATGATCATGAGAACATTACTTTACTTTGATTGAAACCCTAGGTCAAGAATAACATGTTTGGTTGGGTTGTTTACTTGATTAGTGATTGAAGCACATAGGTTGGAATTAGCCTCTATGATCAAGTTGATCATTTGATTGTTGATTATATCTTTGTTTGAAGTCATTTATTGTTGAAGATTATAATTTTAATTGAGGTCATTTATTGATGAAATTATACCTTTTGATGGGAGTCATTTATTGTTGAGATTACACTCTTGAATAAGACACTTTAATTGTTGAGAATGCACTTTTGAAATAGAGTCAAATAATGATGTGATGTTATATTTTATTTGATTTACCTAAGAAGTATCATAGTGTACTTAAAGGGTTATAGGTTATTCCTAGGGTTAAGGTTACTCCATGGTGCAAGGGGATAACCTATGCATAGGTTATGGATGGTCAATGCAAATCTTGCTAGGAAAGTGGGTGAATTTTTATGATATCCACTCTAAATCTTGGGTGATGAATACTTTGGCCAAAGTATTGTAAGTTGCCACTATTTACATTGTCAATTCATTGTGATCCAGGTTTACATAAAAGGTAGAGGAATGTCATATGTGCAGGTTGTAGCCACTATGTGAAAAATCTAGATATGTAGGACACAAAACTATGCTCAAGAAAGGTCAATTTTTATTATGATGATACCTTGAACCAATCTCTTTATCAAAGGGTAGGGCCATTTACCAATTTGGTAGATGTGCAAGGGACCACAATTAGTACATGGTTGGTGAAAAAGCACTTGAGTAATGCTTCTCATCATCAGTAGGTGACCAAGATTTGATGGAGGGCACCTAGACCATTCGTATACCTAGTTCCAGTGAGCTCATGGAAGCTATATAAGTATTTATGTATCCATTTCTATGGACGATTATAAAAGAGGAAATGCAATCATAAAGCTATGCAATATGAAATCAATACTTTGGAAAGTTGAAATACTTTGTTGTAATGCAATGTGAAAGTTTGAAATGATGTTTATTCTAAATTTGCATATTATTCTCATATATGAAAAGAAATTTTTTATTGCTATGTGTTGGCATCATAATTTATTTACTTGAGGTTAAAAGCATAATAAAATTACTGGGTAGAAAATTGGCCATGTTACATATTCCCTCTCCCATTTATCATGTTTTTAAGTTTGATCTACTATGGGATGAAATCCCCATTTGTGTATCTCCATCTATAATTATCATCCATCATTATTGTTGAATTATTCCATTAGGTTCTTTATTAGGCTAATATAGATTTATTGACCTAAGAATTTTACATCATTATTATTTAGTTTAATTATCATTGCATTAATCCATTGTTTTCATGCTTAGGCTAATATAGTTTATTAGTCTATTCATTTTCACCAATCATTTTATTATCATTTAATTCCATTATCATTGCATTAATTGAGTACCTATTTATTTTAGGTTTTTTATAGTTTTTAGTATAAGAATATTTTCATTCATCATTAGGTTCATTTTAGGATCCTTTTAATTTAATTAATGCATAAACATAGCCATCATACATCCATTAATCTCATGAAAATTACCAATACATTAGAAGTCCATCAATATATATAAACATCATCATCATATGTATGTATATTAGATATCCATTACATGAATCATGATATGACATAATCCTCATTAACATACATCCATATAGGCACACACATATTGCATCATCATGGTTAGAATGATAAGAATTGCACATAAGTATAAACCATCATATGCATTATCATAACCCATCATAAAATGCATAGACAATCATAAAAAAACACATAGAACATCCATCACATGTGTTAGAATTGTGGAAAACAAGAGTCCTCAAAGGTTGAGAGTTTGAGAGAGCAAAAGAGTAAATCTCTAGCGAGATTATACAATGAGGGTTGAATGTTATATAGGAAAAACCCTAAATAGTAAAGGGATTAGATCAAGACAAGTTTCAACATCACATGTGATGATATAGAATGATCTAATAATAGCTCACTTCAATTAACATAGAAAAGAACTTAGTTAACTTAAAAAAGGAACTCCTAAGTTTAGCTTAAGTGCATGTGAATAAATTTGACTAATAATTAATTAAAGAGTAATTAATTATTAGTTAATGCATGATTACTCTAACACCCCCCTTAAGATGAACTTGGGGAGTAGCTAAAAACCCTAAAAATAGAATGCATGATGGATCCTGACAAACAAGGCCTGGTTAGGTACCCATGTACAAACAAAAGATATCTCAAAAGTAGAGAAAAGGAGAAAACCATAGTGAGAGAAAAATCCTCTCCAAAAGAGAGAAAGAAGAATGAAGGATTGAAAAATCCTCCAAACCAAGGTGTGAAGGATTGAGAAGCCTCCAACCGAAACAATGTCCCAAAAAGAGAGGAACATGTAGAAGATTTCTCAAGCACGAAGCTGTAGACTATTGCCAAAAGATGACTGATATGGTGCTGAAATGAAGAACCTCCTCTGAAACAAATGATGATTAGGATCAAGTTAACAAGAATCTGCATGAGTTCCCCAATGGTACTACTCGAATTAGATGGAAAACAAAGGAAAACATCTAGAAATAAAAGATACAAATATCAAGATCCAAAGAGACTATAATCTGTATGAATACCCTTAATGACACAACTCAAATTAGATGGAAAAAAAGGAAAACATCTGGAAGTCAAAGATATAGGTTGTACATGAATCTGCATAAGTGACCCTAAAGACACTACTCAACATGCAAGATGAAAGTAAAAAATTTAGTTACCAATAGTTTGTAGAACACTGATCATGAGAGAGACAATAATCTGCATGAGTGTCCTTAATGACACTACTCAAGTTAGATGGAAATCAAAGGAAAACATATGGAACTCAAAGATATAGACGACACATGAATCCATATGAGTGACCAAAAATTGACGCTACTCAACCTACAAGATGCAAGTTACAATATACAATACCTAGTAGTCTCTGATCAAATGAAAATGGAAGGTCACCTCTATAAAATAGGAATGCAAGAGAATCCATATGGTAAATGATCCATCTCATTGAAATGCATGTAACCAATCGTTGATGTATGCTACATCTAAAAGTACATAGAAACAAGAATTAGATGCATAGATCACTCCAACACAAAACCAAAGAAGTATTAGCATCAATAGTAGAAACCCCCCCATAATGTTGAAAATAGAGAGCCAAGATAGGTACACTGAAACTATGGGAAACCAAGAAGTGCATGTAGGAGAAATGACTTGAAAATAAAAGGGTGTGCAACTAAGGCACACACTCATGAGGAAAGAATCATTGGGATTCATTGTTGTCATGGAAGGAAAACTCACTTGAAAAAGGTGTGATGGAAAAATAAAGGAAAATATCAATCCCCCCATGACACTTTATATCATAGTGCGAGTATAAAAGACACAACAAGATGTACAAAATCCCCAAAAAGTATACACCATAATAACACTTTATCTCAGTGTGTATAAAAATAGAATGTGCATGAAAAAGACATCTACAATGCCCAAATAGGATATAATACTAGAAATAAATATTAAACAACCAAAAACAAGTCATCCCTTACAAACAAATTTTTGAAGAGCTAATATTTCTAAGTAATTCACCAAAATTTGAAAACAATTTTTTTTGAATAAAATGTACTTAGAGATAAATCTAGAAAAAGTGCATGGGTGGTTGTGATGAGCTTTGAAAGATGGTTCCAATGCTACTGGAATCACAAGAAATAGAGAAATTAGTCAAAATTTATGAGCTTTAGATCATTAAGAGACATCATAGGAATGTATAGAGCCAATAGAGGTTGATTGGGATCCACACACATGGGTGGAGGATGTAGGTATGACAATTGCATACTATGCATAGTGAAGGGGAAAACAGTGAGAGCACTTCATGCCACCTCAAGTAGATGACATGGTTGGGAGGATGCAAGCAGTTGTACAAGATGTGAGGATGTGGAGACAAACCTAAGGAGTTATGATTGAAGGATGGGGCACAAGGAGAGGTGGATGACAACAAGGTGGACAATTTGGTGGGAGAGGTCAAAAAATAAGTATAAAAATATCTTGAGAAAGTATCATTTTTATATTTGTGATGATCACACACATTCTACAAAGTTTTTGTAATGTTTTTTTGAGATATTTTATAGTATTTTGTGATGGGTCTAGTTATTAGTATATTTTTATTGATTTTAATATACTTTTAAGACATTTTACATATGTTTTGAAAGTACCTTTTAGACAATACTTCCATAATGTGTTATCCTTTCATGCATACTTTGCAACCTTGAACCCATTTTGTGGAAATGGAATATGGTGAAAATATTCGTAGAATTGTATGGTTTAAATATGAATATATATGTATATGAATGCATGCTGTGATTCAATTATTTTGGTTAGTTGAATATGTAAGTTGTATGGATTAGTCTCTCTGCAACTCAACACATGGTAACAAGAATAGAGTATTTGTAGTGAGTACCAAAGCACCATGATGGGGAATTAATGAAGTTCAAGCCATCCAAAGTGCAAGAAGCTTTGGAGTTGAGCGTGGTCATTATGGAAGGAATAAATGCTAGAAAGATACTTATTCTTGAATGTTGAACATTTTTCCATGTGTTTCACATGCAAGATGTTCTTATTTGAATAGGTCTCTTTTTCCTTTTCAGTTATATGAATAAGTCAATCTCAATTCTACATCCTCATATCTAGGAATGGGATTTATGAGTTCATAGTTTAGTTAGTCAATTTGTTACAAGTCATTAGCAATTAGTAGTTTCCAGTTTTCCAGTTATCCAAAAACATGTTGTCAAAATGATACTATGGAATAAAACCTACAAGAAGGATTTTGTCTAAATATCTAGTGTTATGCAATGAATGGAGTTGTATGATGATTGGATGCGTAAGAATCTAAGTTAGATTTGGATTCAAGTTAAGTGAGATAGTCTTCTAAGCTGGCCACTCAGGTACTATTCTTCACTTCATCTATCTATTTGTTTATTTATGTATTTCCATTAATTCTATTTTCATTATCTTACATGTTCATTGCAAAGTAGAATGGTTTATGGTTAGTTAAAGTCATGATTGATCATGAACATAGATAAATAATAGTGTTCTGAAGCTTAGGATTTTTTATTTTGTCATTCTAAATAGTTTTAGATTAATTCTACACTCGTACATCATTAGCAATCATCTACAACTTATGCTGCAGGTGCCCGTAGCCATTAGGATTTGTAACTACTTTCATTGTTTTTTTAGTTCTATCAATTCTATTAAGGTAGAATAGACTGAATAAGTTTGCATAGAGTAATTTAGGTGAACATGAGCTTGTGAAGACACATTTAGTTAAGTACCATCATAAGTTTACACACCTTTGTTGATAATTTAATATAGCTTGCAATGTCAAGAGGACTGTTTAGCTTGGCACACCCCTAAATTGTGTAGAATTTACCAAGTCCATAAAACATTAGTTTGCTTCTACATTTTTGGTGCCATTTCCAGGGATGGTGCTATCTTCATAGGCCTATTTTTACAAGTTTTCATAGTTAAATTTTCTATTCTACATTAGGACTGATAAATTTAATCTTCAAAAAAACCTAGAGTTATACTAACACTATGCAGGGTTGTTACCATAAAAAGTCAAACCTAATGTATGCGGAGGTGAAGCGATAACCAAGGAATATTCCTCCCTTCAGACACTCAAGACAAAGAAGATACTAGTGATTTTGTTGATTATACTACAAATATTGTTGAAAGAGTAAACACTGCCTTTCCATCTTCATCATCTTCATCATCTTCCACAACTACTAAAGGGACCTTTCAAACAATGGAGGATCATGAACTCCCAAAGCATTGTACCTTTGAGTTCACCATTTTTGACCAAGATAGAGCTATTATGTTGAAAAATATTCTACCATTAACATTACAAATATTTTATGGTCTGGTAATTGAGGACCTAGATACCTTCCTCTTTGAGTTTGATGTTTTGTGCATAAGTTATCATTATACTTCTGATGCCCATTGACTCAAGGTCCTCCCAGCTACTCTCGAGGATGCTGCCCTCAGATGGTTTATGGGCTTTGGAAGGGATGTTGTTCCAGATTGGGACATGATGAAGACAAAGTTCTTGGAAAAATAAAAGGACTATTGCAGAGAATTAGACCAAAGAAGAGATGATATTTTCTCAATGTCTCAAAAAGAGGATGAACCAGTGGAAGATTGTATAGAAATATTTCAATTTTCTTTGAAGAAGAACCCACAACATAAACTGTTAGAGGAATCTCTTAAATTGGTATTTTTAAGGGGAATTAATGAAGAATTTATGGATGCTCTTAACCTTATTGGGGGAGGAGACATTTCTACAGGTCCATTTGAAGACATTTTTAAAGTCTGTAGGAATTATTCTAGGACTCTTTCCAAAAAGCCAGGAGGGGAGAGGTCATCCATCACAAGTAAGTCCTCTAATGGGGTTTCCAAAGTTGAAATTAGTAATTTTTCCAACATGAAGTAGGATATAATTATTCATCTAGCAACATAGTTAGACACACTCCCTATCAAGAAAAAGGAGGAAGGAAAATCCATGCTCACTGAGTACTATCCTAACTATAGGCAAAGGAAAGCTAATTGTAAGTGCAAAAGAGTTGCTAGTATCCAACAAGAAAGTATTGAGAAACTAGATTTCTAGAAAATTAAAGGAGATGATGGGAAATCTTCTACATAGTACAAAGGAGGCCATGGCAACAAAGAAAAGGTATGCCACCAAACCCCCTTGGTTTTAATCCATCTTTCCCTTTGAGCAATCAAAAATTTTCTACCTGGAAATCTCAACCTTGTAAAATAAATTAGAACCAGTGGTAGAGTCCTAAACAATGGCCAAAATCCCATCCAAATTGGAACCAATAGCTAAACCCATGGCCACAAAAAAACTTTTAGGGTTCCAAATACAATCCAAAATGGGAATCCCAATAGAATCAATGGCATCCTCAATGGTAGAAGGGTCAACCATGGCAACAAAATATGAATTACCATCAGCGTATGCTACCTCATCCTCCACCTCAGCAATAATATCTAATGCCTCCATCAAATCCTCAATCTCAACCAACTAGAAAATCATAGATACTCACCCAACATGCACCAAACCCTAACACTAAGCTTGTTCAACACGCTTATACTAATGACGCTGTCCAATACCTCACTTATGGGGTACAAGTGAGTGACCTTCATCTTAGATCAGAGAAGCAACTTGTAGGACCTTCATCTCCCAAAATTACAAAATTAGATGACAAAGAACCCACAAAGGAAGCCTCAAATAACCCACCTCTAGAATCTGAGTCCAATCAAGGGCTCTAGACTACATCACATCCGAAGCCTCCATTCCCCAAATTTTTGGCTATCTAGTAGCAACATACACAGTCTAAAATTGATCTTCTAAAGCTAGTTAAAATATGTCAACATTAAAATCCCCTTAATCCAAGCTATCAAAGATATTCCCATCTATACTAAGATTATTAGGAATCTCTACCAAATTGCATAAGAGAGATTGTGAAAGCCGAATTGCAAAATATTTTAAATGTAGGCTTCATATACCCTATATTAGACAGTGAATGGGTTTCACCATTAGTCATAGTTCCCACAAAGGCTGGTAAATGGAGAGTGACGAGTCTAGTTTTTGGCCTAGTTAGGGGGTAGAATCTCTTGTTATTTGCTAAAGTTACCATAGAATTTGATATTATATGCTAACACTTTTATATAGTTTCTCTCAAACATAAGACATTTGGGATTAATTTCATTTCTTCCTGTGTTAATGATATTTACCTATTATGTGGACCATCTATATTAATCTTGCATGTGATTGATGGATGTTCTTTAAGGTGGTTATAGTTATCCAATTATTATGTGTATTGACATTGCCATGCATACATGATTGAAATGTTAAGTTGAGAAATGCAGCTGTCGGCTGGTTAGGTTGAGGAGTCGCACAAAGGTCAACTGGGGATGATGATGAAAGATTCTCATCTTAGCCGCATGTAACCGCCTTGTACCAATCTTCAATGGAATTGAGCATTGTGGGCGTTACTGCAGTGGTTGAGTCCACATTTGGGCATGCATGTCTGAATGGATTCCCCTGCATGTGTAACCCCCCTTCCACTCTCTTCTCTACTTTCCATAAATGGAATTATCTCAGTTAGTTGGAGTTGATTTCCTTGTTTAGTTGGTATAAATAAGGTTCAGATCCTCCTTCCTTAGGAGCTAACGAGTTAGTGAGTCAATCACCAAGTTATTGTACAAGCTAATAATCAACCATACTTTTGTAATTGTATATTCTGATGAATGAAATAATATTTTGAGTTAAGTATTTGAGTTTGCATTAGTTTAGAGTATACTCATCCAAGGGGGCCCACTTGGTGAGTAATTCATCCCTTTAGTTTAGCTAGATTAGTATTAGTTTTTATTTAGTACTTAGTTAAGATTCTAGCATTGACTGTTCCTGCAACCATTAGAATTCCATTATGTTATGCATAATCAGTTTAAATTTGATTGAGTGATGTTCAAAATATACTTTGTTTCCTTTCATGCAATTTACTTTCAGTGTTAATTCTTTCTTAGTTATAGAATGAAGGTGACTACTTTGAAGTTCCTAGTGCACATATTGTGCTGACCCATTTCAAGTTCACATCCCTGGGTTGACAATTTAAATGTACCTTCATGATGGTTAAGATGGCTATTCAGGTTAGATATCTAATCTATGAATCATGGCTGTAAGGGATTAGTTATTAAAATCATTGTAGGAGGCCAATATTTTTGGCACTATTGTCGGGGATGATGTCAAACTAGGGAGTCCTTTGGAGTCATTGATAGTTTTTCTGCTGAAGTATATCTAGAATTTTCTCTTAGTGTTAGAAGTTATGATCCACTATTCTTTCCCACCCATTCTTTGTGTGAGTTGGCTAATACTGAGTTGATACCGCATGCATAAAAGAAGAAGAGATGCTTATGGAAGATTCCTTCCTAAAATTATTGAGACATTTCAGCTAGTAGAGCTTCCAAATCTACCCAAAAATGAAGAAGAAGAGCCACAACCTTTTTCTAATATATTACCTGACTTGGCCAGTTCTGAAGTTTCCCTTGAAGATCAAAATCCTATTGAAGAACCCTTTATTCTAGAATTTCATCAAGAAGGAATGGCTGATGCAAATGGAGATAGGCCTAACAGGTAGAACCAACCAACTTTTCCTTTTCCCATTGCTGAATAAAATGAAGTAGATAACTTCAAAAATATCCTTGCTTTAGTCCTTCCTAAATTCTATGGACTTTTCATAGAAGATCCTAATAACTTATTGTTTGAGTTTGATAAAATTTGTAGAATCTATGACTATACTACTGATGCCCACAAACTTAAGCTATTTCCTACTACTTTGAAAGAGGCTCCATTGAGATGGTTTATGGGCCTTGGCAAAAACACTGTGCAAAATTGGGAAGATATGAAGACAAAGTTTCTTGAAAAATACAAGAAGTATTGTAGGGGTAGTGATATGAGAGGAGGTGAAATTTTCAAAATGAAACAAAAGGAAGATGAGAGCTTGGAGGATTTCATTTCAAGATTTCTATTTTTTCTGTAGAAATCTCCACATCATACACTTAATGAAGACACAAAAATTGCTTTTCCTAAGAGGAATTAGTGAAAGCTACACTGATGCCTTAGACTTGATGGCAGGAGGAGATATCACCCAAGTCCCTTGGGAGGATATCAAGAAGATATGCTAGAACTATTCTAGGGAAACTTCAAAGAAATGAAGAGCCTACCAATCCTCTATGAGTAAGTCATCCAACAGTGGAGTCTCAAGGATGGAGATTATTAATTTGTTGGAAGATTTCAAGAAGGATATAATAAAAAATCTAGTTACTCAGCTGGATAAACTTCAAGCTAAGATGAAACATGAGGAGGCAAATGAAATATTGAAAAAATATTTCCCTCATTGCAGACAGAAGAAGAGGGACTGCAAATGCAAGGTGATAGATAACATTGACAGTAAGCAGATTCCACTCGAGTTCAAACCAATCTAGACTGAAGAAGACCAAGTATACTTTGTTGCACATAAAAAGGCCATGGGATTCAAGACAAGGTATGCCACCAGCTCCATTATCTTTTGCTGGACCATATTTTAACTCTTAGTCATCTAGTAACCAATGATAGCCACCCTGTCCATCCAACTATGGAGGATACCCACCCTAGTCTTGGAATAATCCTCCCAATGCTTGGTCCAATTATAAAAATTCCTCACCTTAGTGGAAGCAACCTCAGGGGAATTGGAAACAGTTCTAGGGACCTTGGCAACCACCTCTAGGAAATTGGCAACAAACATCTCAATGGAGAGGTATCTAGCAATGGCCAAACCAAACAACCAACTATATGCAACCATCTTCTCAACCCTAACAACTTGCTATAATGCCTCCTCCTACTAATCCAAGTGAAAATATACCCAAACCTACCCAGTTACTAGCCCAACCCACAACAAACCCAAATAATACACCACAACAACAACCTATATATTTTGCTGATCCAAATCAATTCTTTGCATATGTTGTGAGTTTAAGTGATGTACGTCTACGTTCAGGAACCACCTTGTCAGCTCCTTCCACCCCCATTATCACTGAGCTCCTTGATGAAGAGCAAGAAGAATATTTAACTGATCACATTCAACCTTGTGCAACTAAAAATCCCAAATTAGTTCCAGCTAAGAAAACAACACAAGAACCACCATTCCCTCAGAGATTAGAATACCACGCAAAAACAAGACAAGGAGGAAACTAGTTTTGATATCCTAGATCAGCTAAAGCATATATGTGTCTAGATACCCTTGTTCTAGGCCATAAAAGATGTCCCTATCTATGGCAAAGAAATTAAGGAAGCATGCCTCAAGAAACTGGGCAGGAAAAAGAAGGACCTAACTACAGTTCATGTAGTGGGGAAACTTGCTGACATCATGCTTGGAAAAGTAACTATCCCCAAGTACAATGATCTAGGTAGCCCTATAGTTGAAGTTGTTATAAATGGGATGAAAATAAAGAATGTTTTGATTGATTTGGGTGCATCAATCAATGTGATGACTAAAGACATCTTGCAAAAATTGAATATTGCAAACATGAGATCCACTCCCACCATCGTGCAACTTGCTGATAGCTCCACTGTTAAGCCTGATGGCATAGTAGAAGACCTTGTGGTGATTCTAGACTCTTGGGAGTATCCTATTGACTTTATGGTTCTTTCCCCTAAAGCCACTCTGGAAGGCTATCCAATTATCTTTGGTTGGCCATGGTTAGCAACTGCAGACACTTATATTGGATGTCGGTTAGGTGACATGACCATTTTTGATGGTAGGAATACCAAAAAGATTGTTCTTTATCCTCCTGATCAACCATCGCATAATGAAGAAAAATTTGTATGGCCACATATTGGTGAAGAGGCTGAAGAAGTCAACTCTGTGGTGGAACTCATGATGCTTGGAAGAAGTCCTTTCCTGCAACTTCAAGATGAAGATGAAGTGTTATCTAGTATCATTCAGAACCATTATCAGATAAAGCAAGTATCAACCACTCATGCATCTAGTTCCGTAGACATCGAACAAACACTTATGTTAGTCTTGCATGATCTTCCTGCAACATCTCTTCTAGCTGAAAGATTTCCTGCAACCACCCTTCCTGCATCCACTGTCTCTATAGATAGACTTCCTACAACCACTCTTCTGGTAGACAAAATTCTTGTAGCAATAGGTATGTTTCACACAATGCTTCCACCTACACTTAAGGTACCTTGTATTAATGAAGCAACTATGATAGAGCTAGTTACACAAGTATAGGTGTCTGAAGGACAATATCTAAACATCAACAATAAATTGAGTGAGGAACAACAATTGACATTGGCAAAATTCCTGAAAGCCCATCAAAAAGCATTTTCCTGGGATTATCATGACATGAAGGGATTATATCCAAAGCTCTACACTCATAGAATATATATCAAAGATGAGCGTACTCCTGTAAGGTAACCACAACAAAGAATCAACCCTACATTGAGGGAAATTGTCAAAAGAGAACTGCAAAAGCTACTAGACGCAAGATTTGTCTACCCTATTTCAGACAACCAATAGGTGTCTCCATTGGTGATTGTTTGCAAGAAGGGAGGGAAATGGAAAGTTTTTATTGACTATAGGGAACTCAATGCTGCCACTAAGAAGGATCATTTTCCCTTGCCTTTTGTAGATCAAGTCCTAGACTCTCTTGGAGGAAAACACTACTTCTCTTTTCTTGATGGATTCAATGCATACAACTAGATTCAAATTGCACTAGAAGACCAAGAGAAGACTAAATTTACATGTCCATGGGGGAGATATGCCTTTTCAGTACTTCCCTTTCAGTTATGCAATGCACCTGCCACTTTTTAAAGAGCAGTCATCAACATATTCTTAGATATCTCCCTTGACTACATGGAGATTTATATGGATGATTTTACTACTTATGGTGCCAGTTTTGATGAAGAATTAGACAATTTGAAGAAAGTTCTAAAAATATGTGAAGATGAAAATTTGTCCTTAAATAGTGAAAAGTGCTTCATGATGATGTAGGAAGGTGTAGTTCTTGGCCACTACATTTCCCACCTCGAAATTCAAGTTGATCATGCAAAAATTGAGGTAATCAGTAATCTACTTATACTTGCAAAAAAAAAGGATGTTAGGAGTTTCTTAGGACATGTAGGCTACTATAGACGTTTCATCAAATATTTTAGCAAAATAGTAGCCCCATTGTATAGTCTTATGACTAAAGATGCCGAGTTTGAATGGATAGAAAGCTGTGATAAATAATTTTCTGATTTAAAGATAGCTCTAACTCATGCTCCTGTACTTAAGGGACTGAATTGGGAAATCCATCTCCACATCCATACTGATGCCTCAGATTATGCCATAGGAGTAGTCCTAGAACAAAAAGCAGAACCTATTGAAAATGCCATTTATTTTTTCAGTAAAAACTTGCAAGGAGCTGAATTCAATTACAAAGTAACGAAGAAAGAAATGTTGGAAGTAATCTATGCCTTGAATAAATTTAGGCACTATATAACAGGCTATCAAATTTTTATGCACATTGACCATGCAATCATTAGATGCCTCGTGAAAAAACCCCTAATCTCAGGAAGGTTAGCTAGATGGTTGTTATTAATGCAAGAATTTGACATAACTATTGTAGACAAACCAGGAAAGGACAACGTTGTTGCCAATTTTATTTCAAGACTAAACACATCAGAAGATAGTCAAGCCATAGATGATTCCTTTCTTGATGATCATCTATTCTCCATTACTGCGCAAATGCCTTGGTATGCTGACAGAGCTAATTACCTTTTGACAGGGAGAGTTCCTCCTCACTTCTCCCCAAAAGAGAAAAGAGTGCTGATTTCAAAATCATTCCCTTTTTCATGGATAGCTGGATGCCTAATTTATACTAGACCAAATCACGCTATGAGAAGGTGTGTGAGGGAAGATGAGACCTATGACATTCTACATGCATGGCATGATGAAACCTGTGGAGGACATTTAACAGCTAAAAGGACAACAATGAAAATATTGAACACTGGATACTATTGGCCTACATTACACAAAGATGTAGGAAGATATACAAGGATATGTGATAGATGCCAAAGGATGTGCAGACCAACAAAGTTAGATGAGATGCCACTCTATCCCCAAATTATAGTCACTCCATTTGAAAAGTGGGGTTTGGACTTTGTGGGACCTATTGATCCTCCATCCAATGGTAAGTCCTATATTTTAGTGTGCACTGATTATGTAACTAAGTGGGTAGAAGTCAAAGCCATGAAGCATGCACAAGACAACAAGGTTGCATAATTTCTTTATGAAGAAATTTTCACATGGTATGGAGTACCCAAAGAAATAGTGATTGATCAAGGAACTCAGTTTACATCAACACTTGTTACAACATTAGTTAATGAATATAACATCAGGCCTAGAAAATCCACTCCTTATCACTCTTAATAAAATGGACAAGTTGAGGTGAAAAATAGAGAGATTGAGGCCATCCTCACCAAAAAAATGCACATTCATAGAAAAGACTAGGAAAATAGATTAACATAAGCAGTTTGGGCTTACAGAACCACCTGGAAGACAATTATAGGCTTCACCCCATTTGAGCTACTACATGGAAAGACAACCATGATGCCTATCAAATTTGAGCACAAGATTCTCAGAACTGCTATGGAGTTGGGGATGGAAATTTACGAGGTATGGAAAGAACAAATTATGCAGTTGAATGAATTAGATGAGATGAGGAAATTTGCCTTGCACCATACTGAAATTGTGCAAAGTCAAAGAGTCAAATGGCATGACCGATTTATCAAAGAAATTTTTTTTAGCTATGACTGGGCATTACTTTATGATTCATGGTACAAGGATAATGCAAGAAAATTGCAAACAAGATGGCTAGGGCCATATGAATTTGTTGAGGTATTTCCCAATGGAGCTATGCAGATCATGACCATTGACCCTATCAAATTCAAATTATTGGTGAATGGGCATCGTCTCAGATTATATCACAAGCCAAATTCCAAGGAAGAGTTCCTGTAGCTGTTTATCCAACATGCAACACCCAAGCACAGTTCCTATAGCCAAGGAGTTCTTGCAGCCAAAGGCAGTGGACCTACTGTCCCTCCTTTTGACTAAATGAGGTACGTACTTGTCATAATAAAGATTTCTACTTTTGTAGAAATAAATTTCTTCACCCATCCACCCACCTGCCCATCCATACCACCTTTCTCTCTCTTCCATCATTTCATTTCACCTCACACCATTCCACCTCATCATCCTTAATTGTTCAATTATTTCTTAACAACACAAGTGGTACTTTCTCCTCAATCATTGCAATGAATCCTCTACAATCATGTTTGTACACACTCAGGTACGTGCACATTAATTGCATTCTTAATTATCTTTTAGAGCTTTTCATTTAATCACTCTACAATAATATGAAAGTTCACATAATTTTTTTAACCCTCCATCACATCAATATTGCCATCTCGCATGTCTAGACACATGTCCAAATTTAGTTTGGGGGGAGGGGTAAGAAAGATGCATAAATATTTCCACATATCGGTACATGATTGTCTGCGTCAAAAAATCTTTGAGATGATTAAAAATTTGGAATGAAAGATGACTCGCATGTGTGATGTGACACTAAATTGTCACCACCATTTCCTCTCATTATGATTCCCTTTTATTACCATTTATTTCCATTATTAACCCTATCATAATGCAAATGGTAATTGTTAAAAATAGAGTGAAAGAAATTCAGTCAACAATTCAACAAGCAGGTAAGAAAGAATTCGAGAATTACATAAGGTAATTTTGTAGAGTGACAAGTTGAGTATAGACGATGGGAGGCAGACTCATTCAGAATGAGCCCTCAACTCATGATGCTTTGTTACAGGACACACCATGCCTAACCGAATTTCAGAATTATGGTTGGTTGGACTAATTTTTGAAGCTGGATGGTTTTGATGAGGGTATTGCATTGGAGTTTTCTTAGACATTTTCAGACGGAAAATCCATAGTGAAAAGGCTAGAGGTTGTAGCAACTGAAGAACGAATTGTAGAAGTTTCAGGCTTGCCAGCTGACGATGAAACCTACCATATTTCTAAGGATGCCAGGACAACCAAGGCTATCTTCATGATACATGGCGACCTTCCACTCACAATTGACAAGCAAGGAGCTAAAATACTCTCTCTACCCAAGCCATGGAAGCAGACAACCGTACACATCATCAAATATATCACCTGCGAAGGTCGACTATCAAACCTACATTTGGTGCACTTCAAATTGTTGAGTCATATGAGGCACGAGAGGAAGATGAATGTTCCCAATATCATGTACAACCTTCTCTCCATTATGGCAGCATAAACCCAAAAAGTTAGGGAAAACTCTGTATCCCACCATTCTCTAATTAAATTATTGGTTGTAATATCTCTGCATGATACAACACCTAGAATAACCTGGGAGGATTTTGTACAAGCTGAGCAGTATAGACCTGAGCCATCACAACCTAGGGTTTCACCTCAAACACATAGGTCTAGCAGAAAATTAAGCACGATTGAAGGCACCCCTAGTGCTTTGACCTCTGGTGTTGGTGTGGATCCTCCCATTGAAGAAAAGGCTATAGGCGTTAGTTCCTCTGATAATGAGCATTAAAAAGGAAATTCTTCATCAAATTCTAATGATGATGATGTTCCACTTAAAATTGTAATAAAAACAAGGGCACAAAAGAGGGAGGCAAAATAAAGGAAAATAAAAACACAATCTATGTAAAAAGAGGCACCAAGCCCTAAGAAAAGGAAGGCTTGCATTGTTAATCCTGCAACCAAAGAAAAACAAAAGAGCCCTCTCAAGAAATCGAAGCTGGTTGTTGATGTGCCTTCAAAGGAAAATCCAGAGCTTGGTGGGACATCATGTGAGAGCACAAAAGCTCCAATGGAGTAGGAGAGTATACAAGAAGAAGATATATTCGATAAGGCAGCAAAAATGACCCTGGAAGATCTTGCTACCATTGCAAAAGAAGTTGAGATTCAAGAACATGAAGAAATTCAGGAGTTCTTGCAGCAAGACCAAGAGTGGGAGTTCTTGCAGCAAAGTCAAGAAATAGATCAAAAGTTTCTATAGCCACCACCAAAACAAGAACAAGAGGCCCTGCAACAAAAGGAGGAAAGATGAATCATACCACTACAACCTAAATCGGTGGGACATCCCAAATATATGCAAGTATTTCTATATGGGAAGCAACCATCCACAAAAATAGCAGTAGGAATCCATAACCCTCCTGATTTTTCAGTATATACAACAATTCTAAATTTGTGGAAAGAAATAAAAATAAGAGAGAAGGAATGGAAAGAAGAGAAGAATTGGTTGAGAAAGGAAATCCAAGAGAGGGATGAGATGATCGAAGAGAAGAATGAGGAAATTATCTTTTTGAAGGAAAGGGTAAGCAACATTGCAACCCTGGTCCCAAAAATCTTGGAATGTAGGACCCCTCCAAGGGTTTATGCTTTTCACTTGAAGGAGAAATATCTCTCCTTTAGAATGTTAAGGATTATCTCAGATTTGAACCCCTCCATTGAAACTCCTGTTGAATTTTTCAATGCTTACAAGATTGCAACCCCTAAAATGAAAAAAATATTATGTGAATTTTATTTACACAACTTTTCTATCCCAAAAGGCCAAGACTGGAACCCACTACCTTATGTTGGAGACATACAATTGAGAGAATTTATGTCTTGGGTACAAAATGAGATTAGTTGGGGTGAAAAATACAATGCTTATAAGAAAATGGAATCCAATATTCCCCTGGCCATCAGGGCTGAATCAAAGAACCCCAAAGACATTTATATAGATTGGAATAGATTTCTCTTTAGGCCGAGCTATGGTAATAGGATTATGCCTTGGATTGAGGCAGTTTATAGTGAGTATGAGGTGAAAAATACAAAAAAGAAGATACTATGAGGGGATATCTATCCCAAATATGGAACCTATTAATTGATGAGATAAAATAGGTTGAGCCACATTATGTCCACAACTATGCTGCTACAATAAAGAGAATTGAAAGATACATCTAGCTTGGGAGAACCAAGGGGTGAGAATGGCTTCCCTTGACTTTTGAACCGCCTACCCTCCTATGGCCTGTACCCAATTTCAGATTCTATAGGTATGACATTGCAGAAGAAAAATAGAGATGGATGAGACTTGATAATTTGGTAGGATTCTACTAGAATCTTGATTCACCGATTGCAGACACTGACATTGGACAGTTATCAGTTGCAGACTACAGGGCCTTAACCAAGCAGAAGCATAACTCTTCCCCTGCTAGAGGACCAACAAAACGTTAGGTTGGGGGGAGTGATGAGTCTAGTTTTTGGCCTAGTTAGGGGGTATAATCTCTTGTTATTTACTAAATTTACCACAAACTTTGATATTATATGCTGACACTTTTATATAGTTTCTCTCAAACATAAGATATTTGGGATTAATTTCATTTATGCTAGTTTTAATGATATTTACCTATTATGTAGACCATCTATATTAATCTTGCATGTGATTGATGGATTTTCTTTAAGGTGGTTATAGTTATGCAATTATTATGTGTATTGAAATTTCCATGCAGACATGATTGAAATGCTAAGTTGAGAAACGCAACCACCAGCTGGTCAGGTTGAGGAGTCGGGCAAAGGTCAACTAGGGATGATGGCGAAAGAGTCCCATGTCAGCTACATGTAATCACCTTGTACCAATCTTCAATGTAATTGAGCATTGTGGGAATTACTACAGTGGTCGAGTCCATGTTTGGGCATGCATGTATGAATGGATTCCTTTGCATGTGTAACCACCCTTCCAATCTCTTCTTTGCTTTCCCTAAATGGAATCCTCTCAGTTAGTGGGAGTTGATTTCCTTATTTAGTTGGTATAAATAAGGTTCAGATCCTCCTTCCTCAGGAGCTAGCGAGTTAGTGAGTCGATCGCCAAGTTATTGTAAAAGCTGATAATCAACCATACTTTGGTAATTGCATATTCTAATGAATGAAATAAGATTCTGAGTTGAGTATATGAGTTTGCATTAGTTTAGAGGATACTAATCCAAGGGGGCCCACTTGGTGAGTAATTTTCCCCTTTAGTTTAGTTAGATTAGTATTAGTTTCTATTCAGTACTTAGTTAAGATTCTAAAATTAACTGTTCCTGTAACCACTAGAATTCCATTCTATAACTGTTCCTATAGCCAAAGCGGGCAGAGTAGTTTCCTATTTGATGTCTAGATTTTCCTTCCTGTTATATATAATCAGTTTAGCTTTGATTGAGCGATGTTCAAAATTTACTTTGTTTCCTTTCATGCAATTTAATTTTAGTTTTAATTCTTTCTTAGTTATAGAACGAAGGTGACTACTTTGAAGTTCCTAGTGCACATACTGTGTTGACCCATTTCAAGTTCACATCCCTGGGTTGAGAATTTAAATGTACCTTCATGATGGTTAAGATGGCTCTTCAGGTCAAATGTCTAATCTTTAAATCATGGCTATAAGGGCTTAGTTATTAAAATCATTGTAGGAGGCCGACAAAGAGTCTGTGTTGACTATAGGGGACTAAATAGAGTCACAAGGAATGATCACTTTCTATTGCCATTCATTGACCAAGTGATTGAATTTTTGGCAGGAAATAAATATTTCTCCTTTCTTGATGGTTTCAGTGGTTATAAGCAAATTAATATTTCACTTGAAGATCAAGATAAAACCACATTTACCTATTCCTAGGGTACCTATGCATATTCTATTTTACCTTTTTGTTGTGCAATGCTCCAGCTACATTTCAAAGAGTAGTTCTTAGTATTTTTTTTTTCTGATTTTGTACATGATAAGATGGAGATTTAAATGGACGATTTCACCACATATGGTGAAAAATTTGATGAGGCTTTACAAAATTTGGAAACAATCTTGAAAAGATGCATTGAAAACAATTTATCATTGAGCAATGAAAAATATTTTATGATGATTACATAAGGCATTGTCTTGGGACATTTTATTTCTAGTGCAGGGATACAAGTTGACCCTAATAAGAATGAGATTATATATACACTACCTGTTCCTCTGAAACAAAAGGATGTGAAAAGTTTTCTTGGACATGCAGGTTATTACAGGAGATTCATTCAAGATTACAATAAAATAGTTTCCCCTTGTTTACTTTGTCAACAAAGGATATTGAATTTGAGTGGACTCTAGATTGTCAACAATCCTTTGAGAAGTTAAAAGAAACTTTGATTAATGCACCAATTTTGAGAGGTCCAAATTGGACATTGCCATTTCACATTCACACTGATCTATCAAAATTTTCTATTGGAGTATTCCTAGGATATAAAGAGGGAAATAAGGAGTATGCCATATATTATATTAGCAAAAACCTACAAGGAGAAAAATTGAACTACACTATGACTGAGAAATAAATGCTTGTTTTTGTATACACCATTAACAAGTTCAGACACTACATTACTGTCTATCAAGTATTCATACACACAAACCATACAACAATTATATACTAGATGAATAAACCAGTGGTAGGTGGAAGACCTGTAAGTTGGTTATTTTTGCTGCAAGAATTTGACATAACAATAGTTGACAAGATTGGAAAAGCTAATGTGGTTTCTGATTTCCTCTCTAGATTGCCTACTCAATTAGTTGAAGGGGTGGTTGATGATTCTTTCCCCGATGAGCATATATTTTCTCTAAATGCACACACCCCATAGTATGCTGATATAGCTAACTACTTGGTAACATGGAAGATTCCAACTTACTTCTCTCCTAGGGAGAAAAGATAGTTAGTTCACAAATGCTTCCCTTATTCTTGGATTTTTGGATTCTTATTCTACATTGGGCCAAATAACATTATGAGAATATGTATTAGGGATGATGAAGTGTTTGATATATTGAAAGCCTACCATGATGAACCTTGTGGTGGAAATTTTGTATCCAAGAGGATAGATTTTAAAATATTAACAACAAGATATTATTGGCCAACCCTTCACAAAGACTCTGTTAAGTATACTAGAAGTTGTGATAGATGCTAGAGAATGGGGAGACTTACAAGAAATAATGAAATGACTTTACAACCCCAAATAACACTGGATCCTTTTGAAAAATGGGGGCTAGATTTTGTTGGTTCTATATCTCCCACTTCAAATAACAAAGAATATATACTAGTATGTACTGACTACTTGACCAAATGGGTAGAAGTAAAAGCATTGCTGTTTGCTAAAGATGGCAATGTTGCAAAATTTTTACATGAGGAAATCTTCACTAGGTATGGTGTTCCTAAGGAGATAGTGAATGATCAAGGACCACAATTCACATCAAACCTCATAGCCCAACTAGTGAAGGAGTATCAAATCAGGCACAAGAAATCTACTCCATATCATCCTTAGGAAAATGGTCAAGTAGAAGTTACAAATAGGGAGATTGAGAACATATTGACAAAAACTGTGCAACTTCATAGAAGAGATTGGGTATCTAGATTACCAGAAGCTCTTTCGGCATACAAAAATAAATGGAAGATAACTACAAGGTTTACCCCTTATGAGTTAGTTTATGGAAAAAAAATAGTGTTACCCATAGAGTTTGAATACAAAACCTTACATACAACAATTTATTTAGGGATGGACGTAACAAAATCTCAAAAGGAAAGGTTGTAGCATTTGAATGCCCTTGATGAAATCATATTATAGACATTTCACCACATAGAGGTTTTTTAGAAATAATAGATTAAATGGCATGATCATTACATTAAGACTAAAGAATTTGCTGTAGGAGATTGGGCACTTCTGTATGATTCCAAATACAAAGGTTTTCTAGGAAAATTGAAATCACGATGGCTAGGACCCTATAAGATACAACAAGTATTTCCTAATGGTGCGGTACAAATATAGACTATTGATGAGGTCATATTTTCACTCCTGGTTAATGGCCATAGACTCAAGATGTACAAGAAACCACTTGAACATGATGATTTCATCCTATCTCTAATGGATAAGTATGGTGCACATAGTTCTGTTGATTCAAGATTTGGGACATCAGATGATGTTCCAATAGGAAGTGACTTACCCAACACGTCTAGTAATACAAAGGTTGAGTTACACAACTCCACCTTTGAGATTACCCACACCTAATTTATCATGTTTTAAATCACCTACACACACAACATAATCTCTATAATGAAAATGTTCTAACTCTAGAGGGACCTGTTCTTTAGTTTTATCGGGACCTATCCAAATGGGACCTGACAAGCACATTTCAATCAGGCCTTGTTCTTGGAGTTCCCATTTTAATACATATTGAATGCATGCTATAATCACTTGGCGGATTTAAATTACTTTTCCTGTGAAATATCTTAGAGCACACATGTGTTCTTTATTTCCCAGTAAAGTGCACATTCCCAGTACAACCCCCACTTTTTCATCAACTCCTATGAAATCAATGCACATCACATCACTTATATGTTGTGATATGTGCCCTTTTAGTTCATAGCTACACCAAGAATTAATTTCCATTATGAATGTATGATAGGTAACTTCACATGATTAAAGCTAGCGTTATTTTTGTATTCATTATTATTCATTGTTTAAATTATGCCTGTGAATTTTGTCACCATTAATTTTCATCATTATCCTATCACCCAAACCCAGTTACACATGAAGTGCAGTCACTTCACTTTAAGTTGGTGGGAGGGCTATAGTTGTCATCAAATTTTTGATTTCCGCCACCCAATTTTGTCAGATTACATTGAATACCATCCTTTAAGGCTAGAAAAACTTCTTTGTGTTTTTGATAAATGTACTTCCTTCCCTAAGATGAGCTAAGGTATAGAATTTGGATACTTGATTGAACTAGAAGACAAGAGATTGTGAGTATTGGGTACATAGAAGGCATTTGGAGAAACAACTGAATTTGAGGGTTTTTAGGTGGTGAAGTTGAATTTGTAGGATTTGAACTTTTTGAGGTTACAAAAGCAACAAGATAATAGGAGGCGATGTAATTCATAGGGAACCATCTTCTCACAAAGAGATATTAAAGGATACAATGGTTTTACCTCTATTCACCAGAGTAGGATGGCTAGACTATTTCTTGAAGTTGAGAGAATATGATAATGAGATAGCAAGAGATTTTGTAACTACGTTGAAGTATGATGAAGCAATAGTAAAGGGATTGGTGGTGGATGGTTTAGAAATGGAAATTTCTTAGGTCATAGGGTTACCTTGTATTGGCTTTGAATATCCAGCTTGTGTAGATGTAGTAGTAGCGAGGGAAGCATTCTATGAATGGGGAAAAAAATTAGATTCAAAGTCACAAGGTACTAAAAGAATTTCCCTTCCATTATTTTGGGGAAAATGTGTTGCTTATATTATTAAATAGCTTGTGATGACTGCCACAATATTTTATATACTGTGCATTTCAAGTTATTGAATCATTTACCACATGACCAATTAGTCAATGTACCCAATTTTCTGTATAACATGTTGAAGAGAATGGCCTTTGAATATTAGAGGAAACAAATAGATACTACATTGTCTCACCATTGCTTGATAGCCCTACTGGTTAAGAGAATTTTGAGAATTCAATATCCACAAGTTTATTGGAATGATTTTAAGAATTGCAAGGAAATACTGAGCTGCTAGAGGCAATTAAAGCAGAAGATGAACCTCTACCTAAGCTTGAACCAAAATTTGACCTTGAGAAAGATGAACCTGAGAGGGAAGATTCCCTTGTTACACCATTTGCTTCACCTACCTGCAACCAAAGTGGGATCGAGAAACATGATGTGCTAGATACAGTGATAGAGGAACCCTCATCCTCTAAAAACTCTATAGTTAGGAAACATACTGCATCAATGTCCTGAAAATGGAACAAGAAGAGAAAAAGAGTTGACAAGCAAGAAAATGCTGTAAAGGAGGAGGATACCAGAAGGAAAAGGGGAGTGACAAAGGAAAGGAGAGTAAAGTTAAATAGGAAAACACTACTCCTTGATGCTCAAGAAGACTAAAATGACAAAGAATTAAGAAGAGAGGCATGGAGGAACAATTACATGAAGAAAAGGTTGAGGAGCAGTGACATCATGATCCATTGATGGTAGACACAGACACAAACATGGAAAGAGATGACCTTGACAATGTTTATGTTGAAAAAATTGATGCATATGATAGAAAGATAAGGTATGTATCTTCCTCCTCTGATTCTAACTCAAAGGATGTTTTTATTTCCAGGCAGACCAAGAAAGCATTTCTTAGTGGATCTCTTAGATAAGTTTTTGATATTATAGGAGATGATAGTGATGGGTTGAATTTTGAAGAAGAAAAGGAATTGTTAGAGGATAGAAACATAAGGAAGGAGCTTCAAGAAGCCATTGATAGGATAAAACAATTGGAAGAATAGGTGAAAGGGTATGAACATAAAGACAAGGAAAAGGAAATGAGAATCAAGGAGATGGAAGAGAGAATACAAATCTACGACCGTGGAAATAAATTGGACCTACTGGCACGAATGGCCAAAGGTAAAATGGGAATTGATTTGAATTTAGCCTTAGATCTATAGCCCCCTATTGCAAAAACACCAAACTACCATACTAATTTGTCTTTAGGATTTGAATTGATGAAGGTTACCACCCAATTCAAGCAGGAAAAATAAAACTGGGGAAAAAACAAATTTTGAATGCATCATTAGAAACCAAGGATTTGGAATTGAAAATTCTAGAGGACAAATCGATAGAAGTGGTCAATAGAGATATTAAAATAGTTGAATGTAGACCTCTATCTAGAGTATATGCATTTTTCTTACAAGAAAAAAATCTTAGTTTTCAATTCAATAAGTTTATTAATGAACAACCCTTTGCTTTGAATAAGAGACACAATTTTCTCAATTTCTTCAACAAAATCAATTTAGAGGAGCAAGACCAATTTTGTGAATATTATTTGCATAATTATGTTATGGAAGAAGATACTAAATGGAACCACTTGATTTATGTTGGGGATTTTCAAGTAAGAGCCCTTGTATCTTATTTTAGAAATGAGCAACTCCATTGGGAAATAATGGAGAAATATGAAGAACAGGAGAAAACAATGGCACTACAAGTTAGAAAAGAAGCAATGAATCCCAATAGATTCATTAATCAATGGCTGAGACTCCTTTCTCATAGGGAACTAGGAAAGGTAGTTATAGACCTGAGACTCAAGGATTATAGAAGGATTCAACAATTGGCAGTGACCACTCTTCAAAGGAGGCTCACTCCCTCAACTTTATTAACATGTTTTTGAGGTTACACAAATATATTGAGATCTTAGGAATAAGGGGAGTGGATTATCTTTCATTGACTTACCACCCTCCTATCCTACTTCACCCAATTCCACATTGGACTAGACAAAGTAATGATCAGGACATGAATGAAAAATTAGATAAGATGAATAGGCTTGCATGCTAAAATGGTTTCTACCTAAAATAGGAACGGGAATTAAACATAGTCATGGATCTCAGGCAGATCACTCTGTTTTACAATCTTCTTCCCTAGGTGATTTAGTTTTTTATTTGTGCTCAAGAACAATCAAAATGACAAGTTGGGGGGAATTATGGGTTTGGTCATTAGTATCTTTTTATTGATTTTCATATACTTTTAAGACAATTTACATATGTTTTTAAAGTACCTTTTAGACAATACTTCCACAATGTGTTATCCTTTCATGCATAAAAAAACTTGAACCCATTTTGTGTAAATGGAATATGGTGAAAATATTCGTAGAATTACATAGTTTAATATGAATATATATGTATATGAACGAATGTTGTGATTTAATTATTGTGGTTAGTTGCATATGTATGTTGTATGGATTAATATCTTTGAAGCTCAACACATGGTAATGAGAATGGAGCATTTGTAGTGAGTACCAAAACAACATAGTATGGAATTAATGAAGTTCAAGCCGTCCAAAGTGCAGGAAGTTGTGGAGTTGAGCGTGGTCATTATGGAAGGAATAAATGCTAGAAAGATACTTGTTCTTGAATGCCAAAAATTTTCCCATGTGTTTCACATGAAAGGTGTTCTTATTTGAATAGGTCTATTTTTCCTTTTCAGTTAGATGAATAAGTCAATCTCAATTCCACATCCTCGTATCTAGGAATGGAATTTATGATTGCAGGTAGTTAGTTAGTTAGCGGTTTGAATAAAACTCTCCCCATTTTGTATAAAGTGAGGGGATGAGTTCGTAGTTCAGTTAGTTGATTTGTTATGTAAGCCATTAGTAATTAGCAGTTTCTAGTTTTCCAGTTATCCAAAAACATGTTGTCAAAATGATATTATGGAATAAAATCTACATGAAGGATTTTGTCTAAATATCTAGTGTTATGCAATGAATGTAGTTGTATGATGCATGGATGCGTAAGAATATAAGTTAGATTTGGATTTAAGTTAAGTGAGATAGTATTCTGATCTGACCACTCAGGTACCATTCTTCACTTCATCTATCTATTTGTTTATTTATGCATTTCCATTAATTCTATTTTCATTATCTTACATGTTCATTGCAAAGTAGAATAGTTTATGGTTAGTTAAAGTCATGATTGATCATGAACATAGATAAATCATAGTGTTCTGAAGCTTAGGATTGGTTAGTTTTCCATTCTAAATAGTTTTATATTAATTCTACACTCGTACATCATTAGAAATCATCTACAACTTATGTTGCAGGTGCCCGTAGCCATTAGGATCTGTAACTAATTTCATTGTTTTTGTAGTTCTATCAATTCTAGCATGGTAGAATAGCTTGAATAAGTTTGCATAGAGTAATTTAGGTGAACATGAGCTTGTGAAGACACATATAGTGAAGTACCATCATAATATTAGGCATGGAAAATGGGAGCATGATCATGTAGGAGCATGTATTAAAATATATTTAGCATAAGAAGAGTTGAATTATAGAGATAGTTCAAAGTTGACAAATAAAATATCTATCGTTGAATGGTGTAACTCTACAATATATCCATATAATGAAGCTAATTCTATATTTCATAGATTCTTTTGGTTGGCAGAAAAAGATAATATTGCAACATATGAAGGTTATTATATAGTAACAAGATATAGTGAGATACACTTGTTAAGAACCTCAAATGTAGGTTCATGGATTATTTATACAAGGAAGATGACATTCTCATGTTATTCATGGATATTTTTTACTTGGAATGGGTGTGATTTAAAATATTTGATTGATGAATGGTGTAATATAATTTTAAACCCACTCAAAAGATGACTTCCAAAGGCATTATAACTCACGAAGATGGAATCATCAATTGAATTTGAACATATTTTAGATCTAGCTCAACTATGTATTATAGATGCATTATTTAATAAAAATCAACGTTTTATCTTATTTTATGATATTTTTATATCATTTATTGAATTGATCATTACTAAATGTAAAATTCAAGGCAAGAAATATTTATATAGTTAGTATGGATAATTACAATGAAGAAGGAATAAATCATTATTTGTGCCATTATGTTGAGACAAAAAATAAATTGGGATACCTTATTGTAGATGGAGAAGATATTGAGTATCATATTGTCTCATGGGTCTAAGCCAAATATTATAATACATTGGGATAGTGGGAGAATTCTATGGGAGGCCCTATTTTTTTCCTTAGGTGTGTTGATCCCTTTGGGATATAGGGTTTTGACAAGGTTGTTGAATCTCTCTTGTGCTAATTTGTCCTTGATGACAATATGTGTTATGGCATCTTGGTGGTTTACTCAGTTGATCTGCTTCATTTATGTTTGGCATGTTTACTTTAATTTTGACATCATATTGGGTGGCATTGATATCTACACTCCTTGTGCAGATCTCGGTTGAGGTATTCTGGTTACAGGTTCTTTGTTCCATTGATTAGGTGACATGTTTTTGGTTTAACAATTAGTATTTCAGTGTTGCACTTAATTATATGACCTTGGCATGAATTAGTGTTCTACAGGTCAATATGTTGTGGCTTGATCAGTTTCTAGCTTCATGAATTTGTTAATGGTTGTTGATCATATTCAGAGTCATCTTGGTCCATCCTCTTACAGGTAATGATCTCTGGTTCTTGATGCTTGGGTTTATGAGATACAATTTACTTTCCAGTTTTAAGAAAACCCTATCGGATTTCCTTAATCAACCGATAATCATTTATGGTATGTGGAATGGCATTGTGAATTTAACATGCAAAATTATCTTCATTATACCTCATAAGTCATTGGACATTATTTGACATTGGCACATTATATAGTAATGGACATCATAAGGTGGCAATCAGCTTTGATGTTTTTGAATATCTTTTGGCATTGGAAATTATGGTAGGCACACTATGGGAATGCATATTATATTGCATTCGGGTTAATGATGGAAAATTCACAAGGCTTAAAAGCCGACAACAGGTATAAAGGTATTGATTAATGTTTTATGTCACATCAGATGTGACTTAGCTTTGATCATTTGGAAATAATCAATTCTTTGGAAATTGACATTTGATGAGTAATGTTGTCATATTAATTTGTTCAAAGATTAACTTGGTCGATGATTTCACATTGTCTAAATTAGTCAACAACTATAATGCTTGTCGGCATGCAAGTCTTTGATATGATCACGGATTTCAAAAGGCATTATGAGTTTCGTGATTTACTATGAATGTCCTTTCAGACTCCAAATGATTATCAATTTATTTGTGAAGGAATTCATTTTGCTTGCTTTGGAAGTTTGGGTCAATATTTTGTTTCTCTTGCTTGAGGGTCTCGAACCCTATTTTGGTCGCCACCATGGAATCATTCTCTCGGTCGTTTCACTGTGCATGTTGTTGGTTTACTAGTCTTTGAAAACGTATAGGAAATATTGGAAGACCATGAAATGGTCGTTTCACCTGTCAGTCTCCTGCCATCGGGTAAGATCTTGAATGAGGAAGGAGCTTGGGCTGCTCAGTTACTTCACAGGTCTGGTAAATGGTTGCATGACATAATCTCTTCCAGGTATTCATCTTTTCAAATACTTTGCAAAACCGTTTCTTCTTATTTTGCACAAAATGTTGAAGACATTGGTTGGTTTCTTTTTGATAATGGTAAATGGGGTCTAGTTGTGTGTTTAGAAATGATGCATGTCGACTCACATGCTCAAAATTACACTTTACCATATCATAATTATGTGATGGTGGTTTTTTTGTCTGTGGGTAATTATGAAATCTTCGAATCTCTTCAATTTTTTTTGATTGGTTCATTTATAACAATTCTTGGATGCATTATTTTGAGGTTCTTTCAGTTTCACTATATTGTGAAGTCGGTTACTTTAATATAGCATCATTTTATTAGTTGCCATTGATCATGGTTTATTCAATTCTTATGTTGTTTTGGTTTTAGCACTGCTTGTGCAGGTTGCTTGAGAGGAAAAATTTCAGTTTGCCTTCTATATTTGCATAATGCTTGGGTATTCCTATCAGTAGAACTTCTTCATATTGATCTTTCACACATTGAAACTGCAACACCTAGCATTGTTGGTCGATTGAAGTTTGGTAACCTGATAATCATCTTTGTTTTATTCTCTAAAATAAAGAAAATGGTCAACTGTTGTAACCTTCCTTTAATGTAATGATGAAATCTGTAATCAGAAGAAAACAAAGAGATTAGGGCTTTAATATCAAGGAAAAACAAAAAGAGAAAAATGGGGGTTAACTAGTTCTCTATGAAGATCTATGAAAATAGTATAAAAACAAAAAGAGAGAGTTAACTGTTGGGAATGAACAATGAGAAAAGTATGAAACAAAAAGTGAAAAACTAGTGTGAGTACATCACAATGATTGTATTGAAAAATGTTGAGCTTTGAGATTGAAAATATTAATCTGAGTTGATAATCAAGCTGACTTAAGGCTTGACAATGGCTGAAATTCTGAAAGTTCATTTTTGGAACTTTGAGGATTTTAGATATTGTCTGTCAAGAGGCACTTGATAGATAAGAGAGAAATAGAGAGATCCTTTGTATCATTGTGTGATTTAATAAAAATAGAAAAGGTTTTGGTGCTCCTTGAGATTGGTGTCTCTAAATGAGGGGTTGGTGCTCAGAAATTAGCCTATAAGGCATTGTAAGCAGTGGTTTTGAAATTAAGCCAGTAAGGCAGTTTAGGAGTGGTTTTTCTACCCCAGGAGGGTTTTCCACTCGACAATTTTTGTGTCTCTCATTTGTGTGATTTATGTCTATCTTGCATAATCTTTCTTTCAATCATTTATGTTATTATGCTCATTCAGTTGGTCAATGCTTTGATACTTTAAGGTTGTTTAAAAGTTTAACGTCAATTTGCTCAATTTTGTCATGCAAATTTAGATTGTGCAAATATGATACAATATGTCTTTCATAAAGTGAATTAACTTCTACATTCTGTGCTCATTATATGAATGCTCAAAAGTTTGTGAAAATCAAGTCAAAGTTGCATATTATGAAGTTTTATGGTTTAGGTGATAAAGCACAACAAGATTGTTCATACAACTTTAATTGAACAATATCATATGATTCTTTTAATATGGGTTGTAAATGTTAGTCAAGTTTCATGTCAATCTGATCTAAAGTGTTAATGTTCACTTCCTTAAACAAATCTTTCACTTTGGGTTAAATTGGTAAAATTTTCGTTATGCTTTCAAAGTTAAAAGTTAAAATTATTCCACTCTGATTCACCGCCCCCTCTCAGAGTGAATCCACTTCCAACAAAGGTCTCTTAAGAGTCATGAGAGAAAAATCATCAATCTATGATGGGGTAGTTCTTAGAGTTCATGTGGCCAATGAATGTTCCAACTATACCTATACATGGATGTGCGATCCCTCCAAATATATTTTGTTTTTATCAATTCTACACTATTTGACCATGACAAAAATTGAATGCGTTCTTGCAAAATGTGTCATTTAAGAGTAGTGTAAAGGTGTTGAAATCCATAATTTTTGATCCACACTTTGTGGGCCTAAAAAAACTATGCCAAAATTTTAGGGCGGGTAAGTGAATGTTATGGGAGATCCCTTTTCATCCCCTAGGTTTGTCAATCCCTTTAGGATACAAGGTCTCTTAAAAACCCTAAGAGTAAAAAAATTCCAAAATATAACCTATTAGTTCTCAAAATTCATGGGGCCTTCAAGTTTTTTTATCTATATTTGAAATTGGTGTGGGGTACCTCCAAAATAACCTCTCTAAATTTTTATCAAATTCACACTATTTGACCATGGAAAGATCAAACACATTATTGCAAAATACATCATTTGAGAGCAGTGTAAAGTATCTAACATACATATTTTCCATTTTTTGTCTTGTAGGGTTGAATTGATTGTGCCAAAATTTTAGGTTAGGTGGATGAATGCTAGGGGAGGTCTCCCTCTAGGTTATAAGGTTCCAACAAGGTCTCTTAAGAGTCATGAGAGCAAAAAACTATCAAACTATGATAAAGTAGTTATCAAAGTTTGTGGAACCTATAAATGTTGGGGATGGACCCATAGGTGGGTGTGAGTTCCCTCCAAAATAAATTCTCACATTTTTCATCAACTCCACACTATTTAACCTTGGTAAGATTGAACACATTATTATAAAATTTGTCATTAGAGAGTAGTGTAAAGGTGCCAATAGGAATATTTTTGTTCTATGACTCATAGGGCCAAACCAAATGCATAAAAATGTTGGAGTGGGAAGGTGAATTATAGGGGAGGCCCCATTTGGTTTCCCTGGTTTGTTGATCCCTCTAGGCTATAAGGTTCCAACAAGGTCTCTTAAGAGCCTTGAGAGATTTTTTTTGCCAAACTATGATGTAGTTCTCATAGTTTGTGGGGATTATAAATATTTTGTTTAGAATTACATGTGGATTTGGGGTACCTTAAAATAATCTCATTTTTTCTCAAATCCACACCATTTGACCATGGCAAGATCAAATACATTCTTGTAAAATATGTCATTTAAGAGTAATGTAAAGGTGCCAAGAGCCATATTTTCCATTCTATTCCTCATTGGGATAAACCAAATGGGAAATTTTTTTGGGTAGTGTGGTTGAATGCTAAGGGAGGTCCTATTATTTCCCCATGTGTGTCAATCCCTTTGAGTTACAAGGTTCTAACAAGGACTCTTAAGAGTGTTGAGAGAAAAAAACCACTAAACTATGATATAGTAGTTCTCAGAGTTCATAGGGCTTAGAAAAGTTCTATATAGACCTGTTGGATCTTGTGGTTGTGTTACTGATATGTGGTTTTAATTGATGTCAACAATATTAGCATTAATGGATTGAAGGCTATATATGTCGAGGATATTAAGAAAATTGTAATAAATATATTGTAGGAAGTCTGTGAAGCTGTGAAGGTCAGAGTGATGAGAAGTTCTATAAGTTGATGGCCAAAAGGAATGCATTAAAGGGTTTCTTTATCAGCCTATCTAGTATGTTGTCTAAAAGTTTCAGAGGTGCGCATCAAGAATTGAGAAAGTTATGAAGTTATATGTTCCTACAGTTATTCAGTTATTGTAGCAGGTGTTTGTAGAAGATGCGATTGCAATTATGATGAATTGAATTGTTGCATGCATTCCTAAGATGTTCAATGATTTTTCTAGATCATTCTCTATTAGTGTGGTATGCCCGCGTTGATCGGTGTGTTCGTGATCGAAGATTTTCCTTTATGTGTTCAAATTTTTCATGTTCTTGGTCGACATGATGGTGGTAGCATGTTGCGGATCCTTATGAATTAATCTTGTATTGTTTAGAATGTTCAAGGATGTTGATTTAGGTCTTCATTATGTTGTAACCAACCTAATTTGGTGCACATTAATATTTGTTCATGAAATTGGGCTGACAGTAGTAATTTATTCTTTATTTTTGGCTAAGAGAGTTGTTGATGTAAATTCATGTAGCGGATATATAAGAGTGATTGTTTCTTCATTTTGGAGTATGTGAAGTGTGTGAGTGTGTATGTGAAATGTGTGAATAAAGATAAGATCATTTGATTTCAGAGAAGAGTGTGAAGAATATTGAGTGAAGTGTGAAGAATTTTTTCTGTGCCTAATCAGAACTCTCATCAAGCTTTTGTAGAAGCTAATTTCTTAGTTCAACCTCATCAGATGGATTTAATTTGATTATTTTATGTAAGGTAGCGAGCCTTCCCTTTGAGCAGTGAACTCTAGGCCGTGCACCTAAATGCATGTGCATTCTGTATTCATTTCTTTCATTATACTTCTAACAGGGTATAATCTTGTGGACTAACATCCACCGTGGTTTTTCCCCTAACAAGGTTTCCACATATAAAATCTTGGTGTTCATGTGTCTCTGATGTGTTGTTAATTTATGCTTTCACTGTTAATTATCAAATATGAGATTAAAGGTTGTTTAAGGTTGAATAAGTTTAAATTCTGTAACAACTAATTCACCCATCCTCTTAGTTGTCTATCCTTGTTTTTCCAATAATTGGTATTAGAGCTAGTTCCTCTAAAGAAGTTTAATAGCTTGAGGTGATTTGAGATGGAATCATACAAGAAGGATAGTCCTAGATTCAATGGTACAAACTACTCTCTATGGAAAGTTAGAATGGAGTGCCATTTGAAGTGCATTGGTGAGCCTTTCTGGAAGATTACAAAGAATGCATATACTATTCCTTAGAATGGTCCCTCTACTTCTGATGAGATCAAAGAAGAAAAAAATAATACCAGGTCTATAGAAGCATTGCTAAGTGCTTTGACAGATTCAGAGATGACAAATGTAATAGGTTTGAAGACTGCACATGAGATATGGAAAAAGTTGGAAACATTGTATGAAGGAGATGCACTAGTGAAAGTTGCTAAGCTACAAAGTCTGAAAGGCAAGTGGGAGAACATGAAGATGAGTGAAGATGATTTTTTTTTTCTTTCACGCAAAAGGTAAATGAGCTGGTGATGGGAATTAGATGTGCTTGTGGAATTTTGGAAGAAGATGAGATTGTGGCTAAAATACTTAGATCTATGCCTAATTCTTACAAAACAAAATCTCATGCTATTGATGAGCTCAGGACAATAAAAAATGTAACAAGAGACATGTTGATTGGAAAAATTTCTACCTTTGAGTTGAGTGAATTTGGTGAATCTTCTCCTAAGATAGAGTCTGCATTCAAAGCTATCGTATCTGGAAAAAGAAAACAAAGATATGATCCAGGAGTGAGCTCTAGGAAGACATTCAAGTATGAAGATGAAGAAAGAGAGCTAGAAGATTTGGACGCATTGATTGTGAAAAGAGAAGCCAGAAGACAAGGTAAGTACAAAGGAAAGCTACCTATTAAATATTTCTCTTGCAATAAGATAGGTCATTTTGCATCAAGGTGTCCTGAAAGAGTTTCTAAGTATAAACCTAATAAGACTAGATTTCAAAATAAATGTTATTATGCTGAAGAAGGTGTTACTAATGATGAATCTGACAAAGAAACTAGAAATGAAGATGAATGGGTATTCATTGCTATCAAGGAAAATGGTTCAGTGTCCACTGAATCAACTACTAATTAGAATATTGAGAAAGCTCTTGCATGTAGGATTGATGAGAAGGATGAGTGGGTGATTGACAATAGATGCTCACATCATATGACTGGTGAAAAAAGAAAGTTTCTAAGCTTGGAAAAATATGATGGTGGTGTTGTAATATTTGGAGATAACAATGCTGGTATGATTTGTGGTAGAGGCACTATTTCTCTTGGTGGTAAATGCAATACTGATGATGTTATATATGTTGAAGGTTTGAAGCACAATTTTTTGAGTGTTGGATATATGGTTGACAAAGGTTACAATCTTCAGTTCAAAGATGGTAAGTGCAAGATATTGGGAAGCTCAAGAAATGTGATTGCTTCAGGTACAAAGACAAGAGGGAATATTTTTCACTTAAGTGCTGCTAGTGAAATTTGCTTTATTTCTCAAGTTGATGTAAGCTGGTTATGGCATAGAAGTCTATGTCATGTGAATTTTGATAACATTGTCAAAATAAGCTCCATGCAAGTAGTCAGAGATCTACCTAAGTTAGTGAAGCCTACTAACACTATATACAAGGAATGTCAGATGGGAAAGCAAACAAGAATTTATTTTAGGAGTAAACAACATCATTCCAATGGAGTACTGGATTTGGTACATACTGATCTATGTGGTCCATCCAAAATCATAAGTCTACAAGGAGAAAGGTACTTTATGCTTCTTATTGATGATTATTCTAGAATGGTATGGGTTGCTTTCTTAAGAGAAAAACATGAGGCATTAGAGAAATTAAAAAGCTTCAAAGCTTTGGTAGAAAATGAGATAGGTTTGAAGATCAAATGTTTGAGATCAAACATAGGTGGTGAATTCACTTCCCAGGAGTTCAATTCATTTTGTGAAGAGCATGGAATAAAAAGATAGTTATCTACTCCCCGGACCCCACAACAGAATGAAGTTGTTTAGAGAAAGAACAAAACAATCTTAAATGTTTCCAAAACTATGATGTTGGAAGGAAATGTTCCTCATTTCTATTGGAGAAAATCTGTAAGCACTGCTATGTATACTATCAACTAGGTGAATGTCAGTGGTGATTCTGGTAAGACTCCTTTTGAGCTATTGTTTGGTTGTAAGCCTACTATTAAATATTTCAAAATATTTGGAAGTAGATTTTATATCAAAAAAGATGAAGATATAGGAAAGTTTGAAGCTAGAAGTGATGAAGGAATCTTTCTGGGTTACATTACTATGAGAAAAGCCTACCGGTGTTACAATAAAAGATTAAATAAAATAGTTGAAAGTGAAAATGTCAGAGTTGATGAAGACAATTTCAGATCATCCAAGTATTGTGGATATGATTCAGATGACCAACAAGATAATAATGATGATGGAAAGATTGCGTAGACACAAAATCAAACTCAAAGTGTTCGGGTGGATCAAGAAAATCATGAAGGAGAAGACAATGGAAATGAAGAAGAAAGAGCATAAGAATCCAAAATTCCAAGGTATGTAAAGCAAATTCATTCTGAAAGTCAGATCATAGGAGACAAGAACAAAGGTGTGCGGACTAGAAGAAGAATTGCAGAAGAACATTGCCCAATTTCCAAAATTGAGCCTAGTAATGTCAATGAAGCATGTAAAGATGAGTATTGGATGGAAGTAATGAAGAAAGAACTAATGCAGATAGAGAAAAATGATACATGGATTCTTATTCCTAGACCTTAAGACAAAAATGTGATTGGAACCAAATGGGTCTTTCAGAATAAGCTGAATGAGCAAGGTGAAGTAGTTAGAAACAAAGCAAGAATGGTATGTAAAGGATACTCACAGATGGAAGGTATTGATTTTGAAGAAACCTTTGCCCTTGTTGCTATAATTGAAGATGTAAGGTTATTTCTTGCTTATGCTACTTTCAAGAATTACAAAGTCTATCAAATGGATGTAAAGTCAACATTTCTGAATGGTGAATTAGAAGAAGAAGTTTATGTTGAGCAACCAGATGGATTTCAACTGACTGATGAAAAAGATATGGTTTTCTGATTGAAGAAAGCTCTATATGGACTCAAGAAATCCCCTAAAGCATGGTATTCTAGATTGGATAAATACTTGTTGATACTTGGATTCAATAAAGGTACTACTGACATCAATCTATATTTCAAGCTGGATCAGGATAAATAATTGATAATTGAAGTCTTTTTTGATGAAATTATTTTTGAATTGATGATGACTTATTTATGAAGTTTTTCAATGAAATGAAAAGTGAATTTGAAATGTCAATGATAGGAGAACTAAAATTCTTTTTAGGATTGCAAAATACTTAGTTAGATGAAAAAATATTTATTTCTCTGTCCAAATATATAAGAGAGTTACTGAAAAAGTTTGGCATGAAAGATTCAAAGCCAGTTGGTACACCCATGGTAATCGGATGCAAGCTAACATAGAGTGATGATTCTTCTAAGTCTAATCAAACAAGACATAGGTCAATGATTGGTGGATTTCTTCATTTGACTCAGACCATACTAGACATTATGAATGTTGTGTGCATGGTTGCTAGATATCAAGCTGATTCAAAGGAATCACATGTGACTGCAATAAAGAGGATTTTCAGATACTTAAAAGGAACAATTGATTTTGGTCTTTGGTATCCTAAGGATGATGATCTTAATCTAAATGAATTTACAAATGCATATAGGGAAACAGATGTGGATGACATGAAAATTACAAGTGGTGGTGCATTCTTCTTAGGAAAGAAGTTGGCGTCTTGGCTAAGTAAAAAGTAGAATTCCATTTCCTTATCTACTGCTGAGGCATAATACATTGCTGCTGCAAATAACTATACTTAAGTGTTTTGGATGAAGTAGATGCTGAGAGATATCAAAGTTGAGTATGATGAACCTATTTCCATATTTTGTGACAATTCAAGTGCCATAAACATTTCTAAGAATCTGGTGGTACACTCAAAGAAAAAACATATATCTATCAAGTATCACTTTTTGAGAGACAAGGTGCATGATAAAGAGGTCAGATTGGAATATGTGCCCACTAAGGAACAAATTGCAAATATATTTACTAAACTGTTGCCTAAGGGTACTTTTGAGTATTGTTGATGTGTTTTTTATGCACTTCTCAATATAGGCGATGCATAGGTGCATCACCTCTCTTGAAAGAGAATCTTCCACAATCAAATTGCAGTTAACTATCCCAAGGTCTCTAATGTCAAGTCTTGGTAGTGCTTGGAAAATCTCAATTGTTTCATGTGATTTTCTGGAATCACAAGGTGGTCTTATGGATGAGTCACAAAGTGGGGAAGTTGGATCTGCAAATGGGGTTCTTAAGATGGGAGAGTTGCTGAGCGTTTACTGCAAGTTCAAACAACAGTCTAGAACTCCATTTCAACATCAGATTTAGTTTTATAATGTGCAATGAACCTTGCCTAAGGTTACTTATTAAAAAAAAAGGAAAAAGGGCAGGGAAGAGAGAAGGTTTTTGGATCTGAAACTATGAATGAACAGTGATCATGGAGGTTGCTACAGTAGACAAACTCCCTAAATTGGGTTTTTCTTGGCCAAGAAAAACCTACAGTTACCCAAAAATAGTGCAATCTTCTAAGGACTGCTGATTTTCAGATTGCACGTGCACATCATGAACATGCAATTGAAATAAGTTGCAACAATGAAATATGGAAGCCCAAGCTAACTTTGCACAACAAATTGTCATCAACAAGTGCGAAAAGTATGGGCTGAAAATTCATCAAATACTGTAAAAGAAAACACCATCATCACTTCCATTCAAGAAACTAATAACTAAACTAATAGGGAAGTAGAACCATGCACACATAATGAGTAAAATCAAAAGGAAACACCCATAAATCATGAAATGTTTCTTTCTATTTCTGCATAATGACTTTACACCGACTCTTCAACCATTTACAAATGAGGAGAAGACCCCTATTTATAGTTTTCCAAATCCTGAATGAATAAATAGGATTGATTTACATTGTGTGGCCTAGATTTGATTACACTAGGGCTTCACCTACCCCATAATATTTAACAATTTAAAATACATCTTTTGTCTTTTCCCTATTTTGTCTTTTAGTGCCCAGGTTCGATAGTAGTTTCGTCCTCTTGCTGATTTCCCTTTTACTGTAAGTGAAACTGCCTGAAAGCTACCCTTTGCTTGATAGAATTGCAACATTCTTCATTAGATCAAATGGGCTTGTTGATGACTGGCATCAATGGATTGGTTGCCCCTGATTTGGGCAGATATCTCCTTAAAGATCACCATCATCTAGTGAAAAGTAGGACAACTCCCTTATTCTTTCTTCAAGACCTCCCCCTTGCATTTTGTCATTGGCCTCCTCGGCACATGCCTTCTTCTAATGCCAGATCTATTGATAGGTACTACGAAGAGAGGTGGAAATAAAGTGAATGATGATAGGATCTATGTCCTTTTTCTTGTTCAAATTTCTCAATGGGTCTCCTGATGGACCCGTGTTAGGCTTCTTGAAACCTACATGCATGAAGTGTTGTAAGTGATTTCATACACAAAACAAGGCAAATGCTAGTCAAAGCTTGAAAAATCTTTGTTAGATCCATCCATGCATCATCAAAATATCATACTATTTAGTGTGAATTGTCATTACTAGTTTATTGGAGGGAGTTTGGATGGTTCGGGCCCGACAGGTCGAACTTCCCTTGCGAAAATGCTGTTTTGAAAGGATGAACAGGGCAAAGCGACCCAAATGGTTTCTCCTGACTTCAAATTTGGACTTTGAAAAGTTCATGCAGGAGAGGATCCAATTTGAGCATGTGGGTCAAAGTTCGTTTTCAAATTGGGAGGACGTTTGGACGTTCCAAGACTGAGAGGCCGAAATGTTGTTTTGAAAGGGTGATAGACAGTCCAAACCCCAGAGGCTAGAATGTTGTTTTGAAAGGGCAATGGACAGTCTGGGCCCCAAAGGCCAGACTTCCTTGGTAGGAATGTTATTTTGAAAGGGCGAGTAAGGTAGGGTGACCGAGATGGTTTCTCCTGGCTTCAAATTTGGAATTTGAAAATTTCATGCAGGGGAGGATCCAGTTTGAGCATGTGGGTCAAAGTCCATTTCCGAATTGGGAGGGCATTTGGACATTCCAGGACCGAGAGGTTGAAATGCTGTTTTGAAAGGGCGACGGACAGTCTGGATCCCGAAGGCCAGAATGCTGTTTTGAAAGGGCAATGGACAGTCCGAGCCCTAGAGGCCAGAATGCTATTTTGAAAGGGCAATGGATAGTCTAGGCCCTGGAGGCTGGACTTCCTTGGTAGGAATGCTATTTTGAAAGGCAAACAAGGCAGGGTGACCTAGATGGTTTCTCCCTGCTTCAAATTTGGAATTTGGAATTTGAAAAGTTCATGCAAGAGAGGATCCAATTTGAGCATGTGGGTCAAAGTTCATTTTCAAATTGGGAGAATGTTTGGACGTTCCAAGATTGAGAGGCCAAAATATTATTTTGAAAGGGCGATGGACAGTCCGGACCCCAGAAGCTAGAATGTTGTTTTGAAAGGGCAATGGATAGATCGGGCCCCAAACGCCAGAATGTTGTTTTGAAAGGGTAATGGACAATCTGTTTCCAAATTGGGAGGACATTTGGACGTGTCGGGACTGAGAGGATGGAATGCTGTTTTGAAAGGGTGACAAACAGTCTAGACCCTGGAAGCCAGAATGTTGTTTTGAAAGGGCAATGGACAGTCCGGGCCCCAGAGGCTAGAATATTGTTTTGAAAGGGCAATGGACATTTTGGGCCCCAGAGTGACGAAGTTCTGGAATTAAATTTTTGCAACTTCCCAAAACTTAATGAAACCTTGGCAGTTCACTTAGGCACCACAAAACATCCCAAATCCATAGGAAACCTATCCCAAAAGTCAAAAATGAAAAAAATGAATCAAGCGAGCAGGGATGAGGCCTCAAGGACGTCAGGGCAATGAGCGAAGAGAAAACTTGTAGGGGCACTTCTCAGAAAGTGAAAGACCTAGCGAAACTCAGGTAAGTGAATTTGGTCAGGGGAATTCAATCATTTGATGGCACACAACCTATTTAGGCTCCAGGAAAGAAGCACACAAAATGATATGGGAGCAAAGCAGCTCATAAGGAGCAAAAAGAGGGGGTCCCTACCCACGGTGGGGCGTGTGTACAAAACATGCACAACAAATGGCGACTCGCTAGGGAAATTCTCTAGAGAATTTTGATGAAAAACTGGAATCACAAACCCAGAATCTTTGGTTCCGATCTTCACGCTCAACCAAAGGATGAAAACCACTAGTTTGTTAGAGTAAAGGTTTTAACTTAATTATGTTAACTAAGTTACCTTTATTCCTCTCTTAATATTTCACTTTAGTTTGCATAATCTGACATTTAATAATTAATATTAATTATTAAATGTCGACCTATTAGGGTTACTTTTAGGTTTTTCATGATCTCCTTTCTTAAGAATTGATCTCTTTGTATTTTACACTCTTTGATTAATACATTTTCAGCTTTCAGAGCACCCTTGCTTTTTTGTCTCCAATGTCTTCTTCTGTGACAGGTTATTTGCATGCAGGTGATCTTCGAGGTCTGTGAAGTTGGATTTGTCAAATTCTACATGGTATTAGAGTTCCAAACTTGCTGCTTCCTGTTCGTCTTCTCAAGGTTTTGGAGTTTCAAGGGTTTGGGGTTTGTTTTTTTGATCTAGGGCATCACTTGTTTGATCAGAGCATTTTGAGCCCAAACGGACCTCGCCATTGAGTCTGTAGCAACCCAAAATCCCCAAAACAACTATTCATTTGTTCATGTTGGACAAAGTTGATTAGAGAGGCAAAAAAATTTGTCAGAGAGGTTGTACTGCCTCCCCAGCACGAGTTTCAATGCAAAAAAATAAAAAAAATAAAAAAAATCAAATTTTTGGGTTTAAAAACCCATGACCAAGGTAAACACGTAGCACTGCCGCTCAACCGCCTAGCGGCCACCCTCAGGCCACCGCCACCGGCGGCAACAACCGGTTGTGGCCGCGCGGCCATCGTCGTGCCGCTGGCCCGCCGCTCTAGTGGTGCGCCTCTCCTGCGCCGCACGTGAGCCACCCTAGCACCACCTGCGCTCCACCTCCTACACGCCAGCCCCCAGGTCGACGATGTGACTAGTGGCCAAAGGATTTTTAGCCCCTGAGGGCTGCGTAATTTTTTTTTCTTTTTTGAGGAACTTGCACGAAATCAGGCATCTTTTTTTGCATATGATATTAGTTTTACAAAAATGAGATATTGCCAGAAAGCTGGTTCCGACGCCATTCCAGTGGTACTAGTGATTTTTTCTGATCTTGCCATTTTTCAGTCATTTGTGCTAGTCAAAGTTAGAACTTGTTTTTTTCACTCCCAAGGGCGTATCTTTTGCATCCAAGCTCCATTTTTTCAAATGAATAGGTGTTGGAAAGGTGTTGTAGTGACATTTCCAGATCTACAGTCTATTTGATCAGATAATTTACCAAGTTAATTTTATCCAGATTTGTTTGTTTTTACACTTTGCTCAATTATTTGGACATTTTGGCATCTACATGGGTTTTGTTTGCATTGAATGGGTTAGATTAATATGATTCATCATTGTTGAGATCATTAGTTTCTAATTTTTTAATTTGAAGAGTTATCATGGGTTTTCTTACTCACCCTTCAGTTGTAATTCTGGAATGAGGTAATTATAAATCATGGGCAAAGGGCATACTTACACATTGTAGGTGGCTTAATATTTTTCCTTATTTGTATGATCTCATACTTGAACCAGCCACTTCAAAGGGAAAATTAGCATTGGGTATCATTAGAAATCACATAGTAGGACTTATATTGTCTAGTGTTGATCATGACACTGTGTTGGCTATATCAGACATTGATTTTCCTCACCCACTTTGGACACGTCTTTGGGAGATCTATGGAGACCCAAATATCTCTCCATTCCCAGAGGATCCTACTTCATATTGTCTCTTACCCATTTCTTGGAGAGAGAATACACCCTTTGATCATGATACCTCAGAGGAGCTTGAGTATTTAGACACCCTTACATTTTTTGATGGATCAGAGGCTTGTCTCACAGTTCCTAATCTTTAGACTGAGACTTCATCAGCATCTCCTGTTGTTCCTGATTTAGTGTAGTAGGGAATCATACATCTTGTAGACATAGCTACTTTGGACTCTTATGTTGTAGACATATCTTTCTTGTTTGTTGAGTCCTATATAGCAGATTTGGAGGATTCTTATGAGGATATACATCTCCTCTACCTTGACAGTCAGGTTATCACTATTTTCCCACCATTATCAGTGCATTCAGAGGTTGCATTTTAGGATTCTCCACATTAGTTTGGATTTGACATCATTTGTTTCAGTTCAGACAGAGAGATTCTTCAACATCCGATCATGGCACACATCTTGAGATAGATTGGTTCATCACTCTTCATAGGGTTTCTTCGACATCATCCTTTGGATCCGTTTCTTCCCAAGGGGAAGAATATCATTTGCCACTTTAGGATCTCCTTTTGGATTCTACATCAAGCATCTACCATTGTGACAGGAGTTTCTTCATTATGGGGGGGCCTTCTTCTCTCTTTCTATCTCTCCTATGGATACCATTGTACATGTACTTATATGATAGAATATTTCTATGGGGGTATCATGTAATCCACCTCCTATCTTTCTTTCATTAGTGCATTGCATTCCTTCCTTGCATTCTATTTTGGGGAGGAGTTTTGTTCCCACTAGGTTTTCTCCTTTACCTCGTTTCATTTAGTTTGCATTGATTTTGTAAATGGGTATCTAATTAGGCCTAGTTGTCGGGACCCATGTTTAATTTCATGCATTGTAGTTACTTTTTCTTTCTTGCACTTGTTTGTAGCTGCACTCTTGCTCATCTTAAGGGGGGATGTTAGAGTAAAGGTTTTAACTTTATTATGTTAATTAAGTTACCTTTATTCCTCTCTTAAGATTTCACTTTAGTTTGCATAATGTGACATTTAATAATTAATATTAATTATTAAATGTCTACCTATTAGGGTTACTTTTAGGTTTTGCATGATCTCCTTTCTTAAGGATTGATCTCTTTGTATTTTGCACTCTCTGATTTATACATTTTCAGATTTTAGAGCACCCTTTATTTTTTGTCTCCAATGTCTTCTTCAGTGACAGGTTATTTGCATGCAGGTGATCTTTGGGGTCTGTGAAGTTGAATTTCTCAACTTCTACATAGTTAATCCAACCTTCAGTATGCTGAAAATCCAAGTGTGTGCAGTTGCTGCAAGAACCCAAGCTCCATCAAGTTAAACTATGTAGTTTATTATAACTCCAAAAGCATCTGGGACATTTCCTCGCTGCCAGTCAGGCGTCCATAGCCCCGACGAGGTTATTGTTGTGATTCTCCCGAATATTGCTCTACTGTTGGCCAGGCATCCATAGCCTCGGTAGAGTTGCTCGGATACCCCTGAAAGGTTGAATTTCTCTTCTTTTGATTTTATATATTTTTCGTTCTTTCTTTTGATTTTCAATTTTCAATTATTTTTATTTCAACCCACAAGCATTGAAGCTCACACTCAGGGCTGAGAATCACAATGGCGCTGAAGAATTTTTTTAGATTTTTCACTTAACTAGACTTCACAAAAGACCTACGGTGACTGTTAGATTCATAAAATATGTGAGAGATATAAGATTATAGAATACTTTAGAATCAAACCAACCAATGACTTATCCACTTTAAATCAAACTTCTAGATCACTTGACACTAATAGAAGACCCTCACCATCCATTCTGAAAACTTGATTAGAGTTTGACAAAGAAATACATAGAACAAACCCAGTTGATAAGTATGGTTTTTGTGCGCACAAATGCGCCCAACCAAAAGTAGAGGGACCCCAAGCAAAGCAACAACAAAGTGAGAGAAAACAAAATCAAATGAAAGAAAATGAAAAGAAAACACCAAAACCAACTAAGCGGGAAAATGAAAGAAAACAACGAAGAAACTAATCTAAAGCAAGAAACCTACAACAAACCAACTAACCTAAGGAAAGTAGGAAAGCGAAGTATTTACAGGAAACCTACACTACTCAAAATGAGTTATGCATAAAGATATTTACAAATAACTACATTCAGGCAAGGCCAAACGACACTCACACTCATTGGATTTCATAATGCATGTACAAGCAAATGAGAAATCGTTATAGTTCTCAACCATGTAGATTTATCCTTATGTTAAAAGAAAATAAATTCCATATTGCAGCATTAAAATTCTATCCCAACATCATGAAGAATCAACAATTGAGGAGGCTCATTAAACCCATGATTAATCCATAAACATGCTCATTTTCCCTCATTCCCATAATTAAAATGATAAGTGCAGCTATGAAAATTGACAGGAGCAAGGAAGGATAGAATTTGGGTGTCGTCACATGGAGGTGGCAACATTTGACAATTGAGAGCGAGCACTGCATCGTCGATATTTGCATTGGAAGCTTTGGATGGAGGCACCGGATGGTGCAACACTTCAGGCATCAAGTGTGCATAAGGTAGGGAGAACAGGGTAGAAAACACTTCTTCCACATCTTGCGTGGGATCGACAATCCGCATCAATTGTTCTTCGACAAGATGGACTTCATCTCATTGATCTTCTGCAAACCGAGCATCCACATGATTGATGTCCTCAAAAGGAAACACGTTGTCCCACCTCCTTTCCCAAGTGTTGTCCTTATTTATGTGGTGTTCAATGTCGTTGGACAATGACATGCACAAATCTTTCCTATTGTAGCCATCGAAATATGGAGGATCAACAAAAATCATGGCAAAAGGACTCCAAGTTGCATCTTGTTGTTGACAAGGTGCTTCATTTTTGTTGGTAGCTGTCTCAACACCCCCACCTTTGTATTCATCTCTTTGTTGTTCATTCATCTCATCATGATGTTCACTCATTTCCCCTTGTTCATAATTGCTATAGACAGAGAAGGAGCCCCTCTTCCAATCTAGAAACTCTAGTGCATCATCGTTTGGAGGCTCAAGGAGTATGTCTTCATTGCTACCGTCTTCTGGGATGTCCTCTTCCTCGGCATGAGCATACCTCCATAGTACAAATCCCAATGGAAATAAGTCATCAATTGATGGTACCTCATCAAGGGGGCCAAAATCCACTACACAATCTCCCTCCAAGGACTTTGTCATAAAGCCTATTGTCCATCGTGTACAAATTCTCTTGAAGAGGGAGAAATTATTAATGACTGGTGGACAACATTCCTGTTTGATCTACTTCATTGCTTGAAAGCTCGAGATTGTATTGTTTTCCTTCTTATATTGCTGTCCCAGCATCGTCTTGAGGACCACCTTCAGCTGAGTTATCACTTGGCTCGGGCTCTTGATCCTCATGTTCCATCCTTGAAGCAATTGCAAGAAGTGGTGTGCTTGGTTGCCTTGCTTGTTCTCTAACTTGTTGGACAACTTCTTGGCATAGATCTCATGTGAACTCTGAGTTCGATGAATCATGAAGTCTACACCAATTCAGAAATACTAGCACCTCCAAATCGACTTGGTATTTTAGCTTTGACCAATCCTTTGCTAATTTGGAGACGAGCTAGTGATATCTTTTTGCTACTAGGTCCTCATCATCACTTGAAAAATAAGCTTGATGGTAGACGACCGTGGCAAGTGGTTGTTCCCACTCCTCCATTATTTCATTTTCATATTCTTGATCACTATTATTTATGAAGGAGAGGTCTTCCAGTCAAATTTCACTTATGCCTGCATCATCATTTTCAATTTTTGCAAGGCTAGCATCCATTTCCCCTTGTTGATTTTCCTCTTTCTGATTTTTAGCATCCTCATGAGCTATTGCAAAATTTGTTGACCCCTCTTTGCTCCTGATTTTCTAGATCAGAGGGTTCCTCTTTGCTGATAGAGGAAAGGATTTCTAACCTCTTTTTGATTGAACTTTCATCAAAACTTTCTTCTGTCCTACAGAAATCAGCTCCTTCCTTTTAGTTTTCAGCTTCAATGTTCATTGTCCCAACACTAGTTTGTGTCGGATTTCTTGGTTTATCTGCAATGTGCTGTCCTCCAGATGCTAACAAATTTTCTGCCTTGTGGGATGACTCATCCTCCTTGACAGTTGGCTGATCCAACTTGTTCAAATTGCCTTTGACTTGGGTGATGATGCTTGCACACAACGAACAAGTAAATTCTAAATGTGGTGCATTGTGAAATTTGCACCAACTTGACATTAGTGCTTCCTCCAATCTAGGTGCATCTTTGCTGCCCAAACATTCTTGGATCAACTCTTCAAATTCCTTGGCTGCCATGGTTGTCAATTCTTCCTTCGGGTCTACAAGGGCTAAAGACTGATATATTTCCCAAAAGGGAATATCTCCTTGCAAGACTCTTTCAATTCTTCTCAAGAAGGTTAGACACTCCAATTCATTGTTCCTTCAAATGCAATGGATCCTACACTTATCTACTAATGTAAATTTCTGCAATGGTCTCTTCTATCTCCTATTTAAATCTACATGTATTTGAGCGATGCTAATTTGCACATGTTGCTCCATTTCAATTTAGTTGTTGTTTGCCCTCAAAATTTTCTGATTTCAAGTTTCAACATAAAAGAGATCTCCTTATCTCATATTTCTTCTTGAAAGTGCTCTTTTCAATATCCAACACTCAACTTTGTAGCCTCAACATGTCATGCCCTCCTTCTAGTGCTAGTTATGTTGATGTGTTTTTTATGCACTTCTCAACACAAGCGATGCATAGGTGCATCACCTCTCTTGAAAGATAATCTTCCACAATCAAATTATAGAACACTATCCCAAGGTCTCTAATGTCAAGTCTTGGCAATGCTTGGAATATCTCAGTTGTTTCATGTGATTTTCTGGAATCACAAGGCAATCTTATGGATGAGTCACAAAGTGGGAAAGTTGGATATGCAAATGGGGTTCTTAAGATGGGAGAGTTGCTGAGTGTTTGTTGCAGGTTCAAATAGTAGTCTAGAATTCCATTTCAACATCATATTTAGCTTTATAATGTGCAATGAACCTTTCCTAAGGTTACTTATTAAAAAAAAGAAAAAAAGGGTAGGGAAGAGAGAAGGTTCTTGGATCTGAAACTACAAATGAACATTGATCATGGAGGCTGCTATAGTAGAAAAACTCCCTAAACTAGATTTTGCTTGGCCAAGAGAAACCTACAATTACACAAAACCAATGCAATCTTCTAAGGAATGCTGATTTTCAGATTGCACGTGCACATCATGAACATGCAATTAAACTAAGTTGCAACAATGAAATATGGAAGCCTAGACTAACTTTTCATAACAGCTTGTCATCAACAAGTGCCAAAAGTATGGGCTCGAAATTCATCAAATACTGTAACAAAAAAAACCATCATCACTTTCATTCAAGAAACCAACAACTAAACTAATAGGGAAGTAGAACCATGCACACATAATGAGTAAAATCAAAAGGAAACACCCATAAATCATGCAATGTTGTTTTCTATTGCTATAGAATGCCTTTACACCAGCTCTGCAACCATTTACAAATGAGGGGGAGACCCCTATTTATAGTTTTGCAAAGCCAGAATGAATGGCTAGGATTGATTTACATTGTGTGGCCTAGATTTGATTACACTAGGGCTTCACCTACTCCACAATATTCACCAATTTAAAATACATCTTTTGTCTTTTCCCTATTTTGTCTTTTAGTGCCCAAGTGTTGTAGCAGTTTTGTCCTTTTGTTGATTTCCCTTTTACTGTAGCTAAAACTACTCAAAAGTTTCCCTTTGCTTGATAAAATTACAACATTCTTCATTGGATCAAACGGGCTTGCCGACAATTGGAAACAATGGATTGGTTGCCCTTGATTTGGGTGGACAACCCCTTAAAGATCACCATCATCTGGTGGAAAGTAGGACAACTCCCTTATGCTTTCTTCAAGACCACCCCCTTGGATTTTGTCATTGGCTTCCTCGACACATGCGTTCTTCTAATGCCAACTCTATTGATGGGTACTATGAACAGAGGTGGGCATAAAGTGAATGATGATAGCAGCTATGTGATTTTACTTGTTGAACTTTCTCAATGGGTCTCTTGACGGACTCGCGGTAGGTTTCTTGAAACCTGCATGCATGAAGTGTTGTAAGTTCTTTCATACACAAATCAAGGAAAATGTTAGTCAAATCTTGATAAATCTTTGTTAGATCCATCCATGCATCATCAAAAGATCATAATATTTAGTGTGAATTGTGATTAGTAGTTTACTAGATGGAGTTTGGATGGTCTGGGCCCGAGAGGCTGGACTTCTTTGGCCAAAAAGCTATTTTGAAAGGGTGAACAAGTTAAGGTGACCCCAATGGTTTCTCTTGGCTTACAATTTGGAATTTGAAAAGTTCACGCAGGAGAGGATCCAATTTGAGCATGTGGGTCAAAGTCCATTTTAAATTTGGGAGGATGTTTGGACGTTTCGAGACTGAGAGGCCGAAATGCTGTTTTGAAAGGGTGATAGACAATCCGCACCTTGGAGGCCAAAATACTATTTTGAAAGGGAAATGGATTGTCTAGGCTTCCCTGACATGAATGCTATTTTGAAAGGGCGAACAAGGCAGGGCGACCCGGATGGTTTCTCCCAGCTTCAAATTTGGAATTTGAAAAGTTCATGCATGAGAGGATCCAATTTGATCATGTGGGTCAAACTTCATTTCTGAATTGGGAGGGCTTTTGGATGTTCCAAGACCAAGAGGCTGAAATTCTATTTTGAAAGGGCAGCAGACAGTCTAGACCTCGGAGGCCAGAATGCTGCTTTGAAAGGGCAATGGACACTCCTGGTCCCAGAGGCCATAATGCTATTTTGAAAGGGCAATGAACAGTCTAGGCCTTAGAGGCTGGACTTCCCTGGCAGGAATGCTATTTTGAAAGGACGAACAAGGCAGGGCGACCCAGATGGTTTCTCCCAGCTTCAAATTTGGAATTTGAGAAGTTCATGCAGGAGAGGATCCAATTTGAGCATGTGGGTCAAAGTCCATTTTCAAATTGGGAGGATGTTTGAACATTCTAAGATCAAGAGGCTAGAATGCTATTTTGAAAGGATGATGGACAGTTCGGACCCCAAAAGCCAAAATATTTTTTTGAAAGGGCGACGGACAGCCCAGACCCTGGAAGTCAGAATGTTGTTTTGAAAGGGCAGTGGATAGTTTGAGCCCTATAGGCTAGAATGTTGTTTTGAAAGGGCAATGGACAATCCTTTTGAAATTGGGAGGATGTTTGGACATTCCGGGACCGAGAGGCTGGAATACTGTTTTGAAAGGGTGACGGGCAGTCCAAACCTCAGAAGTAAGAATGCTATTTTGAAAGGGAAATGGACAATGTAGGCCCCGGAGGCCATAATATTGTTTTGAAAGGGCAATGGATAGTCTAGGCCTCAGAGTGACAAATGAAATTTTTGCAACTTCCCAAAACTTAATGAAACCTTGGCAGTTCACTTAGGCACCACAAAACATCCCATATCCATAGGAAACCTATCCCCAAAGTCAAAAATTAAAAAAATGAATCAAGTGAGCAGTGATGAGGCTTGGAGGACATCGAGGCAATGAGCGAAGGGAAAACCCATAGGGGCACTTCCATGAAAGCGAAAGACCTGGTGAAACTTAGGTAAGTGAATTTGGTTAGGGGAATTCTATCATTTGATGGTACATGACCTATTTAGGCTCCAAGAAAGGGGCACACAAATCGAGATGTGAGAAAAGTAGCTCATTGGGAGCGAAAAGAGGGGGTCCCTGCCCATAGCGAGGCATGTGTGCAAAACATGCACAAAAAGTATCTTAGAGGAAAATTAGGTGTGATTTCCCCTCCTAATATGAACTAAGATGCAAGTCTTTGCATCAATCTGTGCACTTACAGTGAGATTTTGTTTCGAATTGATGTGGTGGTGGTTACTACTTAGGGGGAGTATTCAGATGATTCAGATGATATGTGGTTCAAAGCATGTGTACCTTTTCCATTGGTGTCAAAGGGGGAGAAGAGTTATGTGAAAAACCTTTGTAGAAGAAAGAGGGAGAATTGCAATAAGTACTAAGAGAGAGAAGATGGAAGAGCGATGTAAGGAAGAGAAGAATAGGTTGAGAAGAATTAGTTGTGTTGATGGTATTTTTCACATCATGTGTTGCCATCAATGCCAAAGGGGGAGATTGTTGGATGTTTTGGTTGTGTTGTTGATATGTGGTTGTCATTGATGTCAACACTACTAGCATTAATTGATTGAATGTTGTATATGTCAAAGATATTGAGAAAATTGTAATAAATATATTGCAGGTAGTCTTTGAAGTTGAGAAGGTCAGAGTGATGAAAAGTTCTGTAAGTTGATGGTCAGAAGGCATGCATTAAAGGGATTTTTCTGATCCTATTTAGTATGTTTTCCGACAGTTTCAGAGGTGTGCATCAAGAATTGAGAAAGTTATGAGGTTCTATGTTCCTATAGTTATTCAGTTACTGTAGCATGTGTTTCCGGAAGATGTGATTGCAATTCCAATGAATTGAGTTGTTGCGTACATTCCTGAGATGTTCAATGATGTTTCTAGGTCATTCTCTATCAGTGTGGTACGTCTGCATTGATCGTTGTGTTCGTGATCAAAGATTTTCCTTTGTGTGTTCGAATTTTTCATGTCCTTGGCCGATGTGATGGTGTTAGTGTGTTGCGGATCCTTATGGATTAATCTTGTATTGTTTGGCATGCTCAAGGATGTCGATTTAGGTCTTCATTATGTTGTAAACAACCTAAGTTAGTGCACATTAATATTTGTTCATTAAATTGGGCTGACAGTTGTAATTTATTCTTTATTTGTGGCCGACAGATTTGTTGATGTAAATTTATGTAACGGATACATAAGAGTGATTGTTTCTTCATTTTGGAGTATGTGAAGTGTGTGAGTGTGTGGTATGTATGCAAAATGTGTGAATAAAGATCAGATCATTTGATTTCAGAGAAGAGTGTGAAGAAGATTGAGTGAAGTGTGAAGAAGTGTTTTTGTGCCTAATCAGAACTGTCATCAAGCTTTTGTAGAAGCTAATTTCTTAGTTCAACCTCATCAGATGGATTTAATTTGATTGTTTTATGTAAGGCAGTGAGCCTTCCCTTTGAGCAATGAACTCTAGGCAATGTGCCTAAATGGATGTGCATTCACTATTCATTTCTTTCATTATACTTCTAACAGGGTATAATCTTGTGGACTAACATCAATCGTGGTTTTTCCCCTAATAGGGTTTCCACGTATAAAATCTTGGTGTTCATGTGTCTCTGATGTGTTGTTGATTTATGCTTTCACTTTTAATTATCAGATTTGAGATTAAAGGTTGTTTAAGATTGAATAAGTTTAAATTTTGTAACAACTGATTCACCCCCCCTCTCAATTGTTTATCCTTGTTTTTCCAATGAGACCCATAGGTGGATGTGGAGTATCTACAAAATAACCTCTCAAATTTTATCAACTCCATACTGCTTGACCATTGCAAGATTGAACACATTTTTTTAAAATATGTTATTTGAGAACAATGTAAAGGTGCCAATAGGAATACTTTATTTTCTATGCCTTGTGGGACCCAAAAAATGTGCCAACATATTGAAGTGGGTGGGTGAGTTTTAGTGTTGGCCCATTTAATTTCTTTGGTTTGTTTATCCCTATGGATTACAAGGTTCCAATAAGGTCTTTTAAGAGCCATAAGAGCAAAAAATTATTGAATTTGGGAAAAAAAACTCCACAACTCCCAAGGATCACCTGCAATCAAACACTTATCACATAAAGAGAGAATAAAAAAGCTATAGAGGACAAAAGCTATTGATCCAAAAAAGCACGAATTATTGATTAATGTGCATCTTCTAATGATTATACAAAAGATAATCCTTATAAAAGGATAATATAACCTAGAAACCCTAGATGAGGATAAACCAAGATCATGACATGTGTCCTCATCCTATGACATGAGAAAAAATACATGACCTAAAGTAAGCTTAAGTAATTAGAGGAAAATGAACCTAATAATTAATTAAGAAATACCTTTTACTCTAACACCCCCCTTAAGTGAAACTTAGGGGGAATCTCAAACTTATAAATTTGAATGCATGACGGGTCCTTAATAACAAGGCTTGGTTAGGTACCCATGTAAAACAATCAAAAGATCTCTCAAAACTAGAGAAAAAAGAGAAAAACCCAGTGGGAGAAAACTCCTCTCCAAAAGAGAGAAATACTAGTGAAGGACTGAATAAGCCTCCAACATAGAATTTTCAAAAAGTGTAGGAACAAAGGATGAACATGAAGAACACCACTAAAGAATGAAGAAGCTACAAACATTGTCAAAGAATGATTTCTATAGTGCCGAAAGAAGAACCTCCTTTGAAATAGATGATGATCACGACCAAAAAGAAAAGAATATGCATGAGTTCCTCAATGACACTACTCAAATCATATGTAAAAGAAAGGAAAACACTTAGAACTCGACGATACAGATGGCACAAGTACCAAAAGTTTTAAGAACATTGATCAAATGAAAATGGAAGGTCGCCTCCAAAAATAGGAATGCAAGAGTGTCCATATGGTAAGTGCTCCATCTCACCAAAATGCATGTAACTAGCTGTTAATGTATGTTGCATCTGCCTAGTTCATGAAACATAAAAAATGTGTGGGGCCCTAGAATTAATATTCATAACCTAAGACCATTTCCATTATTTTTGTAATTTCATTAGGATATAGATCAACAAGGTGTATAGATTGACTATCAACCTCAAAGGTGAGCCAATCAAACCTAGATCTATATCCTTTTGAGGATAGAAATTATTTGGAAATGATTGCAATTGATTACCCTAATTAAACTAAATGAACTAATGCAATAAATGCAATTATCTGATAATTCAAAAATAAAAACAATCAAGTTCCACTAGATTTGGAAGGTATAGATGATTGTGTACTTGCCCAAAAAAAATGGTTTTGTTAGGCTTACAAGGACAGGGTCACCATATGGCCGTTGATTCCTTGTAAGGGTTTCCTACTTAACTTTTGGGGTCCTCTAATGTTAGATGTGAGCTTCTTTTTTATGCCTATACCACAGTCAAAATTTCATAAATAAATCTCATAGGTGAGTTTTCATGTTTTGAAAAGAATAGTGACAATAAATGCAATAATGCAAAATGGATCTCCAAGCTCTCTTCAATCCACTTCAAACCTACAACTTGCATATTCACAAAGAGAGAAAATATTCTACCCTATAGGGGCTTGCCTCAAATCAAACCCTATTAGTGTTTCCACTTCTACAATGACAATGTCAATGATAAAACCTTGAATGGAAAGGAAGACAATGATGAATGAACACAATGTTGCAACTCAACACCCTTCAATTGATTCCTTGAAGGAATGAAGACATACACATCTCTTCGAGGGTATTGGATCTTGCTTGCTTTTACTTCTTGAATAATTGAATTCTTGAATGATTGGAAAACTATAACAATGTTAGATTTCACATAGCATGAACATGAACACAAATAAAATTTAACATGATGTTGGATCTTGAATTGCTATAATAATGCTCTGATATGTTGCTCTTAAATTTCTCAATAATTCTCTTAACAATAGTATTTTCTCTTCAGTTGCTAGATCATGTTTCTTAGATTTCAAATGGTAAAATAACTATGCATTTATATGTGTTTATATAATTTCCTAGAAATTAGATTCCAAAAGATGATACTTCATATTTGAATTTTGGATGTTAAAATCCACCAATAACATATTCAAATTTAGGTCCTGGCTAAGGAGGGGGACCCATTCACCCTTGGGATAATGGGACTTGACCCAAACTTACATGACACACTTGAACCAAGGAAATTTAATGATTGAATGCATTTGTTTAATATTGGTTCCCTTTCAGAAAATGGTAAAAATAAGGCTTTAGAATGCAAAATTTGGAAAATTAGAAGCTTAATTAAGTACAATAAATTAGGGGGCCAAAATATAATGTGAAATTATAAAGGTATACAATTTTCTACACTACATTTAGCCCCCAATTTAGTGAGAGTATGAACTTACACTCAGACTCACACTAAAGTAGAGAAATATATGTCAAGAGGGTTTTAATTGTCCACATGTTAGACAGATAGGATAACTAAGGATCAAGGAGGGTGATCAAGCCCCCAAGATCCAAGATCCCATGGAAAACCAACATAGGCACAAAATAACACACATGTATCATATGCTATGCATCAAAACAAGACAAAAAAAATTTACAATGTCAAAATAATATGAAAAAGAAAAAGAGATGAACTATCAAGTTGTATAATACTATGTCCATGAAATACACTACTCACAAGGGCTAGTGAAGTCCGATATTCACTAGGTGATCCCCAAAGACAAAGTAAAATGTGAGACATACTAGGTCTACAAAGTGTTCCCATGACAAAGTGGAAAAATGGGAAGGATGCACCAGGTCTATAGGTGTGTACCCATTTGTCAAACCATGCCAAGAGTATACTCCTTGATAAACTTGATAAGGTGCCTCAAAAATGATCAAAATGCTAGGCCAATGCTTACATTGGGTTCAAATCGTGAACAAAGTGAAGCAAAAAATTGTCAAACATGGCTAGCAAGTTGTATTATGCCAGGATCCATGAAAACAAAAAAGGCTTAACATCTTAGTTGACAGAATAAATAAAAGGCTTAATGTCTCAATGGATAAAAGGAAAATAAAAGGATTGACGTCTTAATGGACGAAATGAAAATAAAAGGATTAACATCTCAACAAAAATAAATAAAAATAAAAGGATTAACGTCTCAGCGGGTGGAATAAAAGAAAAATTCTAGAAAACCTCAAAGGATGTTGTAATAACATCACCACAAAAGGTTAGAATAAAAAACAATCAAAGGAGCCTTGCTTAATTCATGAAAGGTCACACCTTGAGGAATATAATACTTGATATCACCATCAAGAGAGGACTAGTCAAGGAATATAATATCATATCTTACGGCACACTATCCATAACATTACCACTAAGGAGAAAGTCATACGCTAAGAAAGGTCACATTATTGTAGGACAACAAGCATAATATCACCATAAAGGAGACACATTGCATGGTTTAAAAAGACCACACCTTGATCAAAAAGGTCACACTTCCTAGGAGATGTATGCTATCATCACTAAGAAGAGACCATTTCTTATGGAAAAAATGAATGGGGGACTATATGCCTCCCCTTAAAATGTTAGTGTACTTGCTACACTAATGTTTTAAGGAGATACAAAGGGACACCTTGCTAGAAGGAATGCACCTAGGAGAAGGCTACCTAATCCCTTTCCCCCCAAGTGTAGGGATAAAGATGAGTCCAAAATTGAAGATATGATACCTAACTCCTTGCAAAAAAAGATGATTTTCATAAAATATAATGCATGTGGTAGTGAGAATAGGTGGATACTACAACTATCACATATCAAGGAGAAAAAAAAAATTGCTAATTTATCACACACTCATAGTAATCTGTATAGGGTTAAAATTGTTTGAGTACCTTCTTTAAAGAACAACATTCCCCAGTGAGATGCCCAAGTGTTCTATGGTATGCACAAAAAGACACGTTTTTAATTTTTCCCTTCTTATCTTCTATTCCTAGATAGGTGGTAATGTGACAAGTCCTAGGTTGAGGAGTGTTTGTAAGGCCTTTTCGATTTTGGTTATAGTATGCAAAAATGGCAGCTTCTTGAGTTTATAAGGCTTGTGTTCTTACTTGTTTGACCAATTATTTGATGTGAAGGTGGAGGATCTTGGTAACCTAATACTTTAGTATCTTCATATGGTACTTTTTACAAGAGGGAAAGGACCTCATTCTCATTGTGAATGTCACATCCTTGCTTTTTCAAGATCCTAAAATCTTGGCCATAAGTTTGTTCCAAGTCAATGGGTGTATTGATAGCTTTGAGTGCACAAGATAAAAGCATCTCATTTGGTATATGTTACTTGTGGTTGTTATCAATGTGTTCTTCCATAATATTTGATTTAGATATGCCTTGTGGCTCAATTTCGGGATGTAAAATATTGAACATGTCAAGTGGTGGAATAATTGGTGTTGGTCATTGACATGAGTTATTAGGCCATTGCATTGATGGATAAAAGGCTCCATTATTTTCAAGGACATTCAAGGAGTTTCATATGAACTCTTGCATGCTTTCTTCATATTGAACAAAGATTTCTATCCCACAAGGACATTTAGTGGGAGGTGTAGGAACATGAATTTTATTATTAGGATCATCACCAAACACACAACTAGACACATCAAGCAAAGATTTCAAGGCCATCCAAATTTTACCAAAGCATATATCCATGATGATTTTTTGAAATTATATTCAAACTAGTAAACAATAGATAAGAGAAAGTCAAATAACGCCTCCAGATAGGGCTACTTGAGGGTATTGTGTCACTAACAACTAATTGATGCCCAAATAATAGGATTGGGTCGCCCAATGGCAACTGGGTCTTGGTCAAGGGTTTTGAAAAATTAAAGTTTGACTACGAACTAAAATGCTTAAGGATCCTGATTCTATTTGTAGATAGTTGAAACAGTAACTGAATTTCTAGAATTTTCTTAATGTTTTCTAATTTAAATCACAATGTAGTTATATAGCAATGTTGAAGATGATTGAATAAATTTTTATGTAATTTCCATATCTAAAATATGATAATTGACCAATTTTTGAGATATAGAGACCTATAAATGATAACTTTTAAATAATTATTGTGATTCTAAACAATGCACTTTCTTTCATTAACTGAACTACATGCAAAAATGCCTAAAAGCATGAATTAATGATTCCAAAATAGAGATATAGAAGTACAATGCAACTTAATAGACATCGAAAGAACAGTGTGAAAAAGTTGGCAGAGACACTTGTATAAGGAATGGGTCTTTATACAAGGTTCTCAAAAATTAAAAAAACTAAGTGTTTAGATTGATATTTAAGATGATTGTTCCTATCTGCAAATAGGGTGTACAGTGACTGTTTTTCCAAAAAAAATTAATGAAATGTAAATACAAATGTATTCCAATTTTGGAACAAAAAGGCACTTTTTTTAATGTAATTTTGAAATGAAATTATGATCTAAATGACTAAAAACACACTACAATGCAAACTATGATGCAATATTTTTGAATTTTGTATGATTTTTATGATGCAAATACGAAACCCTAAATGAAAAATACAAAATAATACAATGATGCAACTCCTAGATCTAGGTTTTGAATTATTTGGTGTGGAGCCTGATCAGTCTCCAAGTGGGATATTGTTGGTATGTTGCGATTGATCATGCAAATACTGTACAGTCGTAATGTATCTTCGTTAGGGTTCAGGGGTGCAACCCCCAATTTTTTTTTTGTTAACACATCAAGGTTTTCCCGCTAACACGTGAAATGAAAAAAATGACTTTGTAAAACCCTAATTCTAGAAGCTTTCAAAAATCTTGTTATAAGCGACTAGGATGTAAGTTGCAGTGTGTGCGATACACAAGATTGTAATCTATTTTATAATGGATAATAATATCATTGGGTGGCTGAGTTTCTATGGATGTAGCCCATATTGGGTGAACCACGTTAAAATTTTGTGTTGATCTCTTTTGTGTTATTTTTAATTGTTATTTCTAGGTTATTTAATTTTCATATAATTGCTAATCTTTATTGCTCTGATCTACCTAAACCCTAACAACTAGTATCAGAGCCATGTGTATTTCGGTTGATAACCTCTAGATTTGAGTGGGAGAAATTGAAGAAGGAAAATTCAAGGTTGAGAAGTTCAACGACCAAAATTATCAATTATGGAAGATGAAGATGGAAGATTATTTGTATCAAAAGGATCTATGGAGGCCATTGCAAGGAAAAACAAAGAAAGATGCAACGATGCCTGGTGAAGAATGGGATATTCTAGATAGAAAGTCACTGGGAACCATTTGGTTATGCTTGGAACCATCTGTGGTGTTCAATATAATAAAAGAAAAGAAAACAAAGGACTTGATGGAAGCTTTGGCTAAGTTGTATGAAAAACCCTCAGCCTTAAACAAAGTATTTCTCATGAAGCATTTGTTTAATCTGAAAATGATTGAAGGTAGATCTGTGATAGATCATTTAAATGAATTTAATATGATTACTAGTCAGTTAAATTCTGTAAAAGTGAATTTTGATGAAGAGGTGAGGGCTCTATTGATTTTATTTTATTCTCTAGAAAGCTGGAATAGCTTGGTAATCTTTGTAAGTAATCTGGTTCAAATACATTGAAATTTGATGATGTTGTTGGTGTTATCCTTAGTGAAGAAATGCTATGAAAAATCATAGGTGAGAGTTCAACATCGGGTAATGATTTGACTATAGAGAATAGGGGAAGAACAAATGAGAGAGGAAAAAGTCCAAAACATTGTGGGAAGTCACAAGAGAAGTAGAAGAAAGGAAGATCTAAATCCAGAGGAAAAATGGATTACTGGCACTATGGAAAGCCAAGACACTTTAAGAAGGATTGTTGGTCTTAAAAGGGAAACAAAGGAGACAAACAACATGATGGTTGTAAGGAAACTAATGTTGCAAGTAATAAATTGTAGGGTGATTTAATTCTATGTTTAGATAATGCTAATGATTCTTGGGTAATAGATTCAGGGGCTTCATTTCATGCCACACCCCATAGAAAATATTTTGTAGATTATGTTCAAGGTGATTTTGGACAAGTATATGTGGGTGATGATGAACCCTGTTAGATTGTTGGAAAAATGAAAGATAAAAATAAAGTCACAAAATGGAAATGAATGGTTGCTATAGGAGGTAAGGCATGTTCCAAATTTGAGAAGGAATTTAATTTCTGCAGGACAAATGGGTAGTGAAGGCTGCATGGTTACCTTTCAGACAAAGTCTGGAAGGTCACTAAAGGTGCATTAGTGGTAGATAAAGGTGAAAAGGTAGGAACATTGTATTTGTGTACTAGTAATACTTACTCCACCTTAGTTGCTACAGGGAAAAAAATAGAATTGTGGCACCATAGAATTGGGCACATGATTGAGAAAGGGATGAATATCCTTCACTCCAGAAAGTTGCTACCAGGTCTGAAGCAGATTGACTTGGAGTTTTGCAAAAATTGTGTTTATGGAAAACAAAAAAGAGTCTAATTTCTCAAACTTGGGAAAGAAAAGAAGAGTAAAAAATTAGAGCTTGTGCATTCAGATGTATGGGGACCAACTCAGGTATCTTCTCTTGGTGTCTCTTGTTATTATGTTACTTTTATTGATGATGCAACTAGGAAAACATGGGTTTATTTCCTAAAACAAAAATCAAAAGTATTCAAAACTTTTAAAAAGTGGAAATCTTTGGTTGAGAATGAGACAGGAAAAGGTTGAAGTGTCTCAGATCTGATAATGGAGGCGAGTATTGCAGCAAATAATTTGAAAATTACTATTCATACAATGGAATCCATAGGCAGAAAATGGTTCCTAGAACCCCACAAGAAAATGGTGTGTCTGAGAGGATGAATAGGACCATTATGGAGTGTGCAAGGAGCATTAGATTGCATGTTGGACTACCCTTACACTTTTGGGTAGGTGCTATACATACGGTTTATTTAATTGACAAGGGACCTTCAAATCCTTCGGATGGTGGCATTCCAGAGGAGGCTTGGATAGGTAAAAAGGTAAACTATTCATTTTTAAAAACTATTGGTTGTGAAGCTTTTGACCATGTTGATATTGAAAATAGAGCAAATCTTGAGGCTATCTAGAAAATGTACCTTCATTGGATATGGAGTAGATAAATTTGGTTATCGTTTATGGGATTATGAAAATCATAAAATCATTAGGAGAAAAGATGTTATATTCAATGAGAAGGTCATGTATAAGGATTAGTTGTAGGAAAATAAGCATGAATAGGCCAAAAATGAATATGTGGTGTTGGACGAGATTCCAGAAAATAAATGCTAGTTGTACCTGATGCTCAACAATAAAAAGTTATCCTACAGACTCTTGCAAGTGTTAGACATTCTACAAGGATAAATCTACATCCAAAAATATTTTTTCCATCATTATATTCTATATTATTAGTTGATTCTGGTGAACCTCAAGGTTATGAAGAAGCAATGCAGGTAGATGCCAAAAAGTAGTGGGAGCTAGGTGTGAAAGAGGAAATGGATTCCTTGATGTAGAATCAAACTTGGGCTTAGTCCAATTGCCTATAGGTAAAAGATAATTTCAAAATAAATGGGTCTAGAGGTTGAAGGAAGAATATGGAGACAAGAAAAGATATAAGGCCAAACTCGTGGTAAAAGGTTTTGCACAAAAAAAGGTATAGATTTTGATGACATATTTTCTCTGATTATAAAGTTGACTTCTATTAGAACTATTCTAAGTCTTGTGGCTATGAAAGACTTGCATCTTGAATAGCTAGATGTGAAAACATCATTTCTCCATGGGGATTTGGAAGACGAAATATACATGCAACAAACATAGGGCTATGAGGTAAAGGGTAAGGAGGAATTTGTGTGCAAGTTAAAGAAGAGTTTGTATGGCTTGAAGCAAGCACCTCGACAATGGTATTTAAAATTTGATAGTTTTATGGTTGAACAAGGTTAAAAAATATTTCATTTTGATTATTGTGTTTATTTAAGAAATTGGGTAATGACAACTATATTATTTTGTTGTTTTATGTTTATGATATGCTTGTTTCTAGGTCTAACATGAAACATATTAATAAAATTAAGCATAAATTAACAAATTCATTTGTTATGAAGGATTTGGGTACAAAAAAACAAATCCTTGGTATGAGGATCACACGGGATAGGAAAAACAAAAAATTATTTTTGTCTCAAAGTGAGTATGTAGAGAAGGTATTGAAAATATTTAACATGCAAAATGAAAAAGTAGTTAGTACACCTTTGCCTAGTCATTTTAAGTTTACTAAGGAGATATGTCCAAAGACACAAGATGAGGAAGACAAAATGTCTAAGATACCATATGCATTAGCAGTTGGTAGCTTGATGTATGCAATGGTATGCACAAGGCCAGATATTTCACATGCAGCAGGAGTTGTGAGTAGGTAAATGAGAAATCTGAGAATGGAACATTGGAATGCGGTAAATGGATTCTCTGATATTTAAGAGGTACTACTTCAAAGAAAATATATTTTGGAGGAACAAATTTTTCTCTAAAAGGATATGTTGACTCTAATCTTATGGGTGATATTGATAGTAGGAGGAGCACTACAAGGTATTTTTTTACTATAGGTAGTACTACAATCAGTTGGATTTCAAGGCCACAAAAGGTTGTTGCACTTTCAACCATTGAAGCTGAGTATGTTGCTGCTATAGAAGCTAGCAATGAGATGATTTAGTTACAACATTTTTTGGAGGAATTGGGACAACAATAAGAAGATAGCCCTATGAACATTGATAATGAGAGTGCCATTCATCTTGCTAAGAATTCAACTCTGCATTCAAAAAATAAGCACATACATCTTAGATACCACTTCATCCAAACAGTTTTGAAGGATGGATAGTTGAAGTTGGAGAAAATTCACACAAGTGAGAATCTTGCAGATATGTTCACAAATGAAGTTACATGGGAGAAACTAATTTCCTCATCAGTTTCTATTGGCCTTCATAATTTATAATGGTGGACATAAGAAACCATCCAGACTTGTAATCTAGTGGGAGCTGCAAGTGTTGAAAGAATGAAGAACACCTAGTCATGCAGACTTTGTGTTGTCATTGATGTCACCATGTTTATTGAGTTCTCAGTTTGATCCAATACTCTGAATTGGTATGAAGAACCAGTTTATATCCTCCAGTATTTTGGTTTGGTATTTTGGTCCACAATCCTCCTTTGGTGATCTTCATTGATTATAGTTTTGGGAAATGGTTTTTGGAAGTTGGAAGCTTGCAAGTTTAGAATCGTGTGTGCTCATGTACTCGTATGGTGAGTTGGCATTGTTTTGTTGATTACATTTTGCTATTAGGTCTATCTCTGTCTGACCTAATACATAGGTGATATTATAATGGATTAACTTGCATTATGCATATATGTGTGACCTATCCTTGGTCCATGCTAATATGTTATAGCATGCCATGTGCTTGGATTATTTTTGGAGAAGTTTTATACTAACTTGGAGCCAATAGTTAGTCTTTTTGATGAATAAAGATTGCACCTAATTAGGCCAACCTAATTGATGCTTGCTGATGTATCAGATATATATTGGAATGTTTTGAGTTTGTTGAAGCGAATATAGAGCGAGAAAAATGTGAAGTATGGTGTGAATGTGAAGCGAAGTATGTGAAAATGATAAAGAGTGTTAAGTTGTTTATTGAGCATCAAAGGAACTAAATTTTCATTTGTTAAGTGCACTCTTACCAGTTCATGTTCTGGTTGTGAAGCCACTTCTATTTTTTAATATTTTGTAGGTAGTGATCCTCTCTTTCTGGACAATGAGTCCTTGCTTGGACAGTGAGTTCTCTTCGTAAGTAGTGAGATTTTGTATCTGGCAGTCAACCTTTTGTATTCGGTTTTGGAACTACATTATACTATGATCTAATCCTCACCATGGTTTTTCCCATATTGGGTTTTCCACATAAAAATTCTGGTGTTCACATGTTGTATGGTATCATGTTTTGTTAATTACTTTGTTCATTCTTACTATTGTATACATTGGAGTAATTGGATGATGTTTATTCAATAAGTTTAAGAAGATACTAATTCACCCCCCTCTTAGTATCTTGGGTATTCAAAAATTGGTATTAGAGCTTTGGTTCCTCTGAAGAAGCCTAATAGCTTGAGGGAGATCATGTAGTTTGAAAAAATGGATGATAAAGAAGAGCTTCAGGTTGCTCTTGGAGATCTTGACAAAGCTAAAAATGAAAATAGAGATCTGAAAGAAAATCTTGATGAGGAAAATGAATGCATCCAAAAATTGAAAGAGAAATTGAAGAAATTCAAGGAAAGACACAAAGAAGTGAGTGAGCAATTAAAACAAGAAAATGAAGAGATTACCGGTTTGAAGGTGCAAGCGGAGGAAAAGAAGAGAATTGAAGATTTTCTAAATACAATGGTGCAAAGAAAGTCTAATGTATGCTCAAGGCTTGAACAAGAAGTGGTGAACTTGAGAGCAGATATGGAGAAAGAAAAACTTTGTGAAGATAATTTCAAGACAAGCTCCACCAAGCTTGATGAATTGATTGTAGGACAAAAACCTTCTAAAGATAAGGTGGTTTGGGAAATGAAGCCGGTGAAAACTCTAAGAATGTGCAAACCTCAAATCCATTGGAAAATCCAAAGATTCAAGATAAAGGGAAACATGAAAATAATTCAAGAAAATTTTCTAGGAGATCGCCTATCAGACAACCAAATGCTCAAACGTATCCATCCTTCAATGGTGTTTGTTTTTCATGCAATAAATTTGGTCATAGGGAAACTGAGTGCAAAAGTGGGATGAATCAATTTTTTGGTTCCTTTTTCGGACAATGTTTTACATATAAGAAAATTGGACATAGAGCTACTGAATGCAGATCTTAGGTGAGGATGATTATTCAGGTGATTATGAATAGGTTTAATGGAGGTAGAATAAATGAATGTTTTTATGGCTATTGATATACATGTAAAAAGTTTGGACACAAAGAAAATTAGTGCATATCAAGTATTAATGGAGGAAAAACAAATCAAAAAAATGTTGTCTGCTACAATTGCAACAAACCAAGACATATTTCAAGAGTTTACATAAGTAAAAAGGGAAAGCAACCTGATTAGGTAAAGAAGGATGAAAAGGTGAAGGAAATTGACAAGAATGAGGTTAAGAAAGAAATGAACAAGATATGGAAAAATAAAGAAGAACCAAAGATGATTGATGTGTCTGTGGCCTCATGCGGTGTAGAAAATTCCTCCAGGAATTAGACCTAGCATGGTCTTAGGGGGAGTATTAACAAAAAAATATTTGAAACCCTTGGATATATGGTGTGTAAGATGTTGGAATGAGGATATGTTGTAAGGAATGAATAGGTAGAGTTTTTGCAAAATAAAATATGTACGCATGCTCATTTGCAGAGAAAATTAGGGTTTTTTAGTGCAGTGAAGAAGGGTTTTTATCAATTTTTTGAAAACTACTACATTTAATGCAAATTAGGGCAGCGTGATGATGTATAAAGAAAAATTCATAAGTCATTTTTGATCACTTGTGCAATTGAAGAATTTGAAGAATGATTTGAAGCGATTTCAAAGTGATTTGGAGCGATTATGAGGCAATCTGGAATAATTAAGAATAAAAGATGAAAGTTTTCAAAATCATCCCTCTCAGTTTACAAGGGAAAAAGAAGAATTTTAGTTGAGCAAGAAAGAGTTTTAAGAAGATAAGAGCGATGATGGAATCTGTTGACAGAGGATTGAGTGGAAATATCCCACTAAGGCTAAAGGGAGTTGAGTTGGAAGAGTTTGATCATCGAAAGATGAAGGGAATGGAACTAGGGTTGAACACAAATGAATTGTAGAATGTAAATAATCTGGGTATGGATTTATGTGGAGAATTCCTTTGGTTTTATGACAAAGAATCTATCTTGTTCCTGTTAAGTCAATTCAAGGATGACAACATTGTTTTGGAAAAATCCCATTTGAGCATGAAGGAGGCAATTAAAGTTATTACTGGGCTGTGCTATGTTGGTGACCTCCCTGGAAAGAAAATAGTGAAATACAAAGATGTGGAGGAACTTAATGGCGTTGAAAAAGACCCCCTCTATCTATTGATAAACACCATTGTCGACCATACAGTACGGTATGTTGCCTACAACATCACTTATAAAATGTATTTCAGAGATCATGAAGGTTATACTTAAACTATTGTTGTATATCTTACACATAAAATGGTGAAGGAAAACAAACAGTTTGATTTGTGTAGCCTAATTTTGGAAAACCTATTTGAGAATGTCAAAATTTCCTTGGTCGAGGGTTATCCTTTTCAATTTGGGTCTCTACTTATATGTTTGGCATTTTACTTTCTGAGTTCGCTACTAGGAAGAGAGAATGTTAAGTGGGAATCCGATATACCTATCAGAAAGCAAGTTTACAGGTATTTGGAAGATATGGAGGATAAATAAAGTGCATGCAAAGTTTATTTCATATCCTTGTAGAAGAATTCATGCTTTGATGTGTCGGTGTCTAGTCAGTTTGAGGAGGGTTCCTCCTCCAATAAGGAGTTGGAAGTTGTTATTGGTGATTCCCCTCCAAAATCTAAAAAGAGAAGGATTATCACAAAATATGTTATCACTATCTCGAAAGAGAAGGAGAATGAAGAAGAATCCCTGCCTAAATATGATTCTTTCAATCCCGAAGACAATTAGATGTCGTTAGATAAAGGTGATATGAAGAAGATTGGTGAAATGTGGTGTTCCTACCCTTCAGTGGATAGAATTAAAATTGATGATGCTTTGGTTGAGTATTTGCTTAAGAAGGGTATTGATATTTTAGATGTTTCTGATTCATTACCAGTTAATCTAGTAGAAGTTGTTGAAGAAAGAATGTTGCTGGAAGGAATTGAAGGACATAAGCTTGAAGCTATAGTTGAAAGAAGATGTGTCAAATCTAAATAGAAGTTATCTGAACACATTGGTGAGACAAGAAAATGCATTAAGGAGATGTTTGACATCTACAAATATTATCTCTAGTGGCCTATAACTGTTGATAACTTTAGAAGAAAAATTAAAGCTATTGAATCTGAGGTGAACAATGTTGGAAAGATTTTTAATTTCTTGAAAGAAAAATATGGAAAACAGAGAATAAGAGTTGGAGAGTTGCAAGCAGAGTTGTTGACTATTCAGAGACAGAGGGAAGATGTGGTTAGAACTTTCTGGTTAGATCATCTCTCTGAAATAATTTCTGATGTAAAAGATTATGAACGACAGTGCTTGTGTCCAAAATAGTCATCATCATTTACATTGTTGAATTTGTTGGATAACATGTGTACTAGAATGGATTTTGCAGTGCTATCTTGGAAGAGGATTCTTCCAACTATGAGAGAAAGGTACAAGAAAAAATTTCATGTAAAAAGTTTCATTTTCACTTGAATGTTCGAAATGGGGAGTTGGAATTTATTTGTATATACTTTGTCACCATGTACATATGTTTACATCCTATTTTTTGGTTGCCCTTTGTCCTTGATGTCAAATGGGGAGATAAAAGGAAAGAATGTTAGGAAGATATTTTCACGTTGAAAGGGGGAGTGTGAAGAGAAAAGAATGAAGAACTGTATGAAGTTGTGTGGAGGATTATGCATTCTTTTGGCACATGTTTCCATCAATGACAAAGTGGAATATTTTTGGAAGAATGAAGAATAATGCCTAGTCATGCAAACTTTGTGTTGTCATTGATGTCACCATGTTGATTGAGTTGTCAGTTTGATCCGGTACTCTGAACCGGTATGAAGAACCAGTTTACATCCTCTAGTATTTTGGTTTGGTATTTTGGTCTGCAATCCTCCTCTGGCGATCTTCATTGATTATAGTTTTGGGAAATGGTTTTTGCATGTTGGAAGCTTGCAAGTTTAGAATCGTGTGTGCTCATGTACTTGTATGGCGAGTTGGCATTATTTTGTTGATTACATTTTTCTATTAGGTCTATCTCTGGCTAGCCTAATATATAGCTGATATTGTAATGGATTAACTTGCATTGTAGATATATGTGTGACCTATCCTTGGTTGATGATGACATGTTATAGTGTGCTACACACTTGGATTATTTTTGGAGAAGTTTTGTACTAAATTGGAGCCGACAATTAGTATTTTTGATGAATAAATATTGCATCTAATTAGGCTAACCTAATTGATGTTTATAGATGTATCAGATATATATTGGAATGTTTTGAGTTTTTTGAAGCGAATAGAGAGCGAGAAAAATGTGAAGTATGGTGCAAATGTGAAGTGAAGTATGTGAAAATGATAAAAGGTGTTAAGCTCATTTATTGAGCATCAAAGGAATTGAATCTACACTTGTTAGGTGCACTCGTAACAATTCATGTTCTGGCTATGAAGCCACTTCTATTTTGTAATATTTTGTAGGTAGTGAGCCTCTCTTTCTAGATAATGAGTCCTTGCTTGGACAGTGAGTCCTCTTCATAAGCAATGAGCTTTTGTATTTGGCAGTGATCCTTTTTGTATCCAGTTTTAGAACTACATCATACTATGAGCTAATCCTCATTGTGGTTTTTCCCATCTTGGGTTTTCCACGTAAAATTTTTGGTGTTCATGTTCTATTAATGATTTTTCTCATCTTTACTATTGTATGCATTGGAGTAATTGGATGATGTTTGTTCAATAAGTTTTTATTAGATACTAATTCACCCCCCTCTTAGTATTTTGGGAATTCAACATCAAGTGCAATAGTGTCATCTGGGATCAATCTCCAAGTGGGAGATTATTGGTATGTGGTGACTAATCATGCAAATATTGTAAAACCCTAATTTTAGAAGCTTCCAAAAAGCTTGTTATAAGTGTCTGGGATGTAAGTTGTAGTGTGTGTGATTCATGAGATTCTAATCTAATTTACACTAGATAATAAAATCATTGGGTGGCTAAGTTTCTATGGATGTAGCCCATATTGGGTGAGCCACAATAAAATTCTATGTTAATCTCTTTTGTGTTATTCTTCATTATTATTTTTAGGTTATTTAATCTGCATATAATTGTTAATCTTTATTGCTTTAATCTTCCTAAACCCTAACAACTGACTACCAAATTAGAAAGCTATGATGTCAAATGTTGGGTTCACCAAAATGAAACATAAAAATGTGGGGAACCCTAGAATTAATATTCATAACCTAAGTCCATTTCCATAATTTCTATAATTTTAATGGGATATAGATCAACAAGGTGTATAAATTAACTATCAACCTCAATGGTGAGCCAATAAGACTTGGATTTGTATCCTTTTGAGGATAGGAATGATTTGGAAATTATTGTGATTGATTACCCTAATTAAACTAAATGACCTAATGCAATAAATGCAATTATCTAATAATTCATAAATAGAAACAATCAAGTTCTGATAGATCTAGAAGGTGCAAATCACTATGTACCTTCCCAAAAAAATTGGTTATGTTAGGCTTGCAAGGACAAGGTCACTATATGGACGCTGAGTCCTTATAAGGGTGTCTTGCTCAAATTCAGGGGTCCTCTGATGTTGGATTTGAGCTTTTTCTTTATGCTTGTCCTATAGTCAAAATGTTGTAAACAAATCTTGTAAGTGAGTTTCCATGTCTGGAAAAGAATGGTGACAATAAATGCAACAATGCAAAATGGATCTTCAATCTCTCTTCAATCCACTTCAAACCTAAAACCTGCATATTTATAAAGAGAAAAAGTTTTGTTCCATATAGGGGCTTGCCTTAGTCAAACCTCGTGTTAGTGTTTCCACTTCCACAATGGCAATGGAAATGATAAAACATTGAATGAAGAGGAAGGAAATGATGAATGAACATAATACTTCAATTCACCACCCTTCAATGGCTTCCTTGAAGGACTAAAGACATACACATCTCTTCAAGGTTCTTGGATCTTGCTTGCTTGATTTGATTGAATAATTGAATTCTTGAATGATTGGAGACCTATAAAAATGTTAGCCTTCACATAGCATGAACATGAACACACATAAAATTTGACATGATTTTGGATCTTAAATTGTTGTAATAATGCTCTGATATGTTGCTCTTGACAATAGTATTTTCTCTTGAATTTCTAGATCATGTTGCTTAGATCTCAAATGGTAAAATAATTATGTATTTATAGGTTTTATCTAGTTTACTAGAAATTAGATTCCAAAAGAGCCAACACTTCATATTTGAATTTTGGATGTTAAAATATCGGCAATAACATATTCAAATTTAGGTCCTGGCTAAGGAAGGGGACCCATTCACCCAAACTTCCAGAACACACTTGATCCAAGGAAATTTAATGATGGAATGTATTTGCTTAATATTGGTTCCCTTTTGAAAAATGGTAAAAATAAGGCTTTGGAATGGGTAATTTGGAAAATTAGAAGCTTAATTAGGTCCAATAAATTAGGGGGCCAAAACATAATGTGAAATTGTGAAGGTATACAATTTTCTACACTACAATACATAGAAAAAAAAATTGAATACGTATCTCACTCCAACATGAACCCAAGGAATCATTAACACCATTAGTAAAAAATCCCCCATAATGCTGACACGGGAGAGTCATGATAGGTACACTAAAATTGAATGCCAGAAGGAAGTGCATGAAAAAGAATCAAGAACATCTGAACGTGCAAACATGAAAGTAACAAAACATGAAGTGCATGAAAAAGAGACATTCACTTGACAAAGGTGTGATAAAAAAAATAAAGACAAACATCAACCCCCCCCAGACACTTTATATCATAGTGTGATTACAATAAGACACAAAATGATGTGCAAGATCCCAAAAATTACAATGATGAGGCACTTAATTTTAGTGCATTTACATAAAGGGAAATGCTTACAATAAAAACTCATGATGTCCAAAAAAGACCACATGCTAAAAATGCAATTCTGTAATAAAGAAATAGAGAAACTAATAGCACCATGATGAAGTACATGAAAAATCATGCACTTCCAAAAATGAGATCCAAAAAGGAGTCTGAATGTAGAAGATACGACCCATTGAAGTCTCCAAAATGAGAACTACACAAAAATAAAACTGAGAAAACTAATTTATGGAAAAAACTTAAAGTCCAACTATAAACCACCTACACCACTATGAAGAGCACAAAATTCTACCCCATTTAAAAAAAAATCATTAAAAAATACCACCATATGATCGAGATATGGCCTCTCAAAAATGGAGTGCAAAACTGAAAAGCCCAACAGAGAGGGGTTGGGTTGGGGAAAAAAGGATCTTTTCCAAATTTAGCAAAAATACCTCCAAATGTAAAGTTCTTCTACATTTAGAATCACTGCTTAAAAAAGATTTGTTTTAGTCCCCCTTGACTTGGGCGTTGGTTGCCCATGTGACTAGGGGTAGGTGAAAAGTGCTACTGTGGGTAGGATTTATTTTATAATTTTTTTTTGAAAAAATCAATTATTAATTTTTTTAAAAGGTTTATAAAAAAATTTAATAAGGGTGCGGTGTGGGAAAAAACCATCACCATGACCCCTTATTAAAGGGAGTGACCTAAAGGGTCGTCACCCTAGCTACGACCTAGATCGTAGAAAGGGTGACGATGCCTTTAGGTACCGCCCCCATTAACAAGGGTTGAAGGTACTCAGGTACCTTTAGCACATTTCTATTTAAAAAAAAAACATTTTTTTTTAAATAATAATATTTTAAAAAACTAAAAAACAATAATATTTTTTTTATGTACCTTGACCTGCGTGTTGGGGAGGTCGTACGACCTCTCTAGCAATTGTTTTTTGCCTTAGATGCTCCCGACACCAAAATTGGTCAAATTTTATATCAAAATTCATCAAATTGACCTCTTGAACACAACCTTGATGTTATTTTTGACTAAAAATACTCCGAAATTGTAGCTACCCTTTGGATCTGGAAAAAAAGCAACTACTTCAAACCCTCGCAGATATGACCTTAGGAGTCCAAATCAGGCCAAAAAAAATGCAAAAATCACTTTCTTGACAACCTTGAATCCAATGGAAAACATTATTTTGGTCTAGGATGCACCAAATCATAGCTCAAGGCATGAAATCTCTTAAGAAGAGGAAAGGGGTTTACAAGTTTGGAGCTCTGATACCATGTTGAAGTTGGGAAAAATCAACTCCATAACTCCCAAGGATCACCTGCAATCAAACACATGTCATAGAAAGAGAGAATAGAAAATATATGGAGGCCAAAATCTATTGATCCAAAAAAAGCATGAATCATTATGAATGTGCATCTTCTAATGATTATACAAAAGATAATCCTTATAAAAGGATAATTAACCTAGAAACCCTAGGTGAGGATAAAACATGATCATGACATGTGTCCTCATTTTATGACATGAGACACAAAAATAACATGACCTAAGTAAGCTTAAGTAATTAGGGGAAAATGAACTTAATAATTAAATAAATAATTAATTAGGAAATACCTTTTACTCTAACAAATATTGCCAAACTATGATATAGTAGTTATTAGAGTTTTTAGGTCCTATGAATGTTATTTCCTAGCCTAAATGTATATGTGGGATACCTCAAAAATAAAATTTCTTATTTTCTCAAGTCCACACCATTTGACCATGGAAAGCTTGAATGCATTCTTGCAAAATATTTCATTTGAGAATAGTCTAAAGGTTCCAAGAGCCATATTTTCTATTCTACACCTCATGAGCCCAAACCGACTATGCTAACATTTTAGGGTGGATGAATGAATGCTATGGATGAATGAATGCTAGAGAAGACCCATTTTATTTCTCAGGTGTGTCGATCCATTTGGGCTACAAGGTTCCAACAAGGTCTCTTAAGAGATCTAATAACAAAATATTGTCAAACAAGGATAAAGTAGTTCTCAAATTTCACGAGTCAAATGAATGTTCCATATAGACCTAAAAGTGGATTTGGAGTCCCTTCAAAATAACACATTTTGGTTTTTATTAGCTCCACACCGTATTATTGTGGAAATATTGGACACATTCTTACAAAATATGTCATTTAAGAGCATTAAAAAGATGCCAAGAGCCATATTTTTTTTTCTATGCCTCATGGGACCAAATTTAATGTTCCAAATGTTAGGATTGGTAGGTGAATTCTATGGGAGGCCTAATTTATTTCCTTGGGTGTGTCAATTCCTCTAACCTACAAGGTTCTGATAAGGTCACTTAAGAGCCATGAGAGAAAACAATTACCAAACTATGATGGAGTAGTTGTTAGAGTTCATGGGTCCCACAAATTTATATTTTTACCTATAGGTGGATGTGGGGTCCCTCCAAAATTGAACAAACTCTTATAATTTTCTTTAACTTCACACCATTTGATCATGAGAAGATTGAACAAACTCTTACAAAATGTGTCATTTGAGAGGAATCTAAAGGTGCTAAGAGCCATGTTTTCCATTCTATACCTCATGGGCCCAAACAAAACATGAAAAAATGTTGGGGTGGGTGGGTGAATGATAGAGAATGCCTCATTTTTTTCTCAATCCTACAAGGTTCCACCAAGGTATTTTAAGAGCCTTAAGAGAAAAAAATTCCAAACTATGATAGATTAGCTCTCAAAGTTCATGGGTCATATGAATGTTTAATATAAACATATATGTGGATGTGGGGTCCCTCCAAAATAACCTCTCTTATTTTTTATCAAATCCACATTATTTATCATGACAAAGATCAAATGAATTCTTGCAAAATGCATCATTTGAGATTAGTGTAAAGGTTCCAAGAGCCATATTTTTCATTCTACACCTCATGGGCTTGAATTGACTATGCCAAAAAATTTGGGTGGGTAAGTGAATCATAAGAGAGACCTCATTTTTTTCCCCACGTTTTTTGATCTCTTTGGGCTATAAGGTTCTGAAAAGGTGTCTTAAGAGCCATGAGAGCAAAAAACTACCAAACTATGACAAATTAGTTCCCAAAGTTCATGAGACCTACGAATGTTTTTTTTAAACTTACATTTGGATGTGGAGTCCCTTCAAAATAAAATCTCTCAATTTTTATCAACTTCATACCATTTGACCATGACAAGATAAAATGGATTCTTGCAAAATACATCATTTAAAAGAAATATGAATGTACCAAGAGAGATTTTCTATTTTAGCCTCATGCACATGAATTTATTGTGCCAACATGTCAAGTTGGGTAGGTCAAAGCTAGGGGATGTCCAATTTCATACTCCAAGTGTGTTGATCCCTTTGGGCTACAAGGTTCTAGCAAGGTCTCTTAAGATAACTAAGAGTTAAAAACTATCAAAGTATGACAAACTAGTTCTCAAAATTTAAGGGGCCTATGTATATTTAATATTAATAAAAAGTGGATGTGGGGTCCCTCCAAAATAATGTCTCATTTTTTATCAATTGAACACTCTTTGATTATGGCCCAGAGATCAAACAAATTCTTACAAAATATGTCATTTGAGAGTAATGTAAAGGTGCCAATAGGTATATTTTTTCTTCTATGCCTCATGGGGTTGGATTGAATTTACCAAAAATTCAATGTGGGTGGGTGATTCTAGGGGAAACCCCATCTCATTCTCCAAGTGTGATGATCCCTCTGGGCTACAAGGTTCTATCAAGGTCTCTTAAGAGAAAACCATTGTCAAACTATGATAGAGTATTTCTCAAATTTCATGGGTCCCACAAATGTTTTATGTAGACATATAGGTAGATGTGGGCTCCCTTAAAAATAATTTCTCTCAAATTTTGTCAATTCCACACTATTTGACAATGGAAATATCAAATGAACTCTTACAAAATGCATCATTTGAGAGTAGTATAAAGGTGTTGAGAGCCATATTTTCCATTCTATGCCTCATGGTTTTGAATTGACTATGCCAAAACATCAATATGGGTAGGTAAATGCTAGGGGAGGCCCCATTTCCCATTTTTTTACCCATAGGTGTGCCAATTTCTCTAGGCTACAAGGTTTTGACAAGGTCTCTTAAGTGCCTTGAGAGAAAAAAACTACCAAACTCTCACCTACCTATTCTCTCAATTTGTGGTGCCTACCAATGTCTTATTTACACCTAAAAGTGGATTTTGAGCCTCTATATAGTACCCTACCTTAAGTTTTATCAAATATAGGCTATTTTATTAATGCCAACAATGAATACATTTTTACAAAATACCTCATTTGAGAGTAGTATAAAGGTGCCAATAGGTATTTTTTTGTTCTTAGACACCTCATATGATCAAACCAAATATTCTAGCACATTAGTGTTTGTAGGTAAATTCTACTTGAGGATTTAGTTCATTGTGTAGGTATTTGGATCCTTGTAGGTTACATTGCACCAAGGAAATATGTTAAGATCCCTAAGAGAAAAAATTTGTTAAATTTTTTCCTTCTTATTCTCTGAATCTATGGTACCTATAAATGTCTTATTTATACCTATAGGTGGATGTTGATTCCTTCTATAATACCTTATCTCAATTTTTTCAAATCTATTTACTTGACTATGCTAATGATGAATGCATTCTTACAAAATTTATTATTTGAGAGTAATGTGAAGGTACTAACAAGCATATTTTAGTTCTTTCACACCTAGTGGGATTGAACCAACTATGCTAGCACATTAGGCTAGGTGTGAATGCTACTTGAGGTCTTGGTTCATTCCATAGGTCTTTGAATGTTTCCAAGCTACATTACACTAATGAAATCTCTTAAGAGTGGTAAGAACAAGATGTTACCAAACTTTCACTTACCTTTTTTTATCAATTCATGGACCTACGATGGTCTTGTTTACACCTAGAGGTGGACGTCAAGTCCCTTTATAGTACCCTATCTCAATTATCCACCCACCCAACTATGCTAGCACATTTGGGTGGGTGGATAAATGATAGTGTAGGCCTTAGTTTATTTTAAAAGTCTCTAGATCCCTCTAGGCTACATTGCACCATGAAATTTGAAAGGATAAAAATCAACCCTTGATATTATCATGATTGTGGCTTACCCAAAAATTTATTTATGAATACCAAATATCATTGAAATGGATCATTAAAACCCTACATAATTCCTAAAACCTGATAAAATGAAATAAACCATATACATATGGAGTCATGACCAAGATAGCACCATCATAAATGGGAAAAATATGATTGTCCACTTATATTTTGAGTGTCATAAACCACTTTGTGCATCCATATCACTATTCTCATGTAGTTATCAATGCCCTAGGTGGTTTTTCATGAAATCCTTATGTTTCCTTGATCCATGATGAAGATTATTAGCTTTGAGGAGATAAAAGAGGTTGCTCTTAATTTATTTATTTGAAGTAATTTATAAATAAATTAAAGATTAATTTATTCAAATTAAATCACATTGGCTAATACATGTTTCCTATGCACTCATTGTACACGTCAAACCACATAAATATTTGATAGCATCATATATAAATAATTAATATGAAAACATTATATATAATATAAAATTTCATTTACATAATGTCATGATAATTCCATATAGCGGATACATTAAGCCATGATTACAATGAATGCATAAATAAATCCATATGGGCATAAAATATTATAGTTTATTAAAAAAAAATGTATGTGAAAAAAGACTATAGAGGAATACAACAAAGATATATAGGCATACAAAAAAATGTAATAATATAAATTAGTCCAATGGACAAGGATGGAAGAATTGATGACTCTTTATCTGTTGGGAAGATGGAGTGGCAACTGATGGTTGTTTCTTTTGAACTCATTGATTGGACCTCCTCTCCATTTTTTTAGATGCCCACCTATTAATACAATCAAACAATATGCACATTACTGTAAAAAAAAGAAATATAAAATCACATAAATGAAGTCATTTACCCCAAGCTAACAATCCACTTCAATCATTCTTTGCTTCTCTTCATCCATATAAGGGACATGTGTACAAACTAGAGTTGTGATCACTTGTGACAAGAGTGAAGAAAAAAATGGATTATATATGAATCTAATTTAAATTTACACTAAATGGTGTGGGATTAAAAAAGAAATACATAATGAAATATACAATACTCTCTCATACCTCTGTCAAAGGCATCAAAGATAAAGTTTTTTGTAGAAATGGCTACCTCCATTGTGCCATGAATATTAGGATGGGTTTGAATTGATGTCATAAACTAAAAATAGAACAATGTTATTTGACCAAAATCTACCAAACATAATGATTAAAAATAATAAAACTTACCTCAATGAAAGTTGACATAAAACCACTACCACCAACAAGTGCTAATGTTGAAGGTTCAACATTCTCTTGTTCATCATCAAATTTCAATTTTAATATTTTTATTCATATATGAAAAATAATTTACATGTAGTATATTTACTATTTTATTACAAATTACATACTTGTGGACTCGACATGGCTTGATAATTAGGAGTTGAAGGGCCAAAAAATGTATTATGAATATCTTGATCTTGGAATTTCATTACATATATTTATTTAAATTAATTTTCATGAATTAATATTATATTTATATAATAAACTATAGAACCTTATTAGAAATTATTTGTTGATCAATGCCAAAGGTGCTATTGAGAAACTCATATGTCAACACAATATTTTATAATATAGATGTATCTTGTAGACACCGAAAATTGGTCTAGGCCTGTGAGCACCACTTTCGACATAATTTTCTATAGTCCATGGCCATGATTAAATAATGTTTATTATTTAATTACCCTTTCTAACACATATTTCCTCTATTAATTCATTAATAACCTTTATTCAACTTGATTAATTAAATAAGTCATAATTATTTAATTATGTCACTAACTAATTAATTCTTCCTTCTTAATTAAATGATTTATTATTTAATTACCCCCTTCGTCATATTTTAACTATAATTAAATATTTATTATTTAATTATTCAATTTAACCCCCTTTATCTATAATTAAATATTTATTATTTAATTATTCAATTCCACTTTTACAACAATCAAATTCAATAAATGATCTTTATTTATTTAATTAAATCTCTCATTTTCGAATGTTGAATTAAATTAACATTTAATTCATATTTATTTATTTGTCACATTATTCTATCAATTAGTTGACTAATCATTCACTCACCTTTAGACTCAAGATCTATTTTTAGTTCTCTAGTTATCTCCGGATTCAACATCTAATTATCTCTGAGAGGACTCTCTGTCACAACTAGTCAGTTAACTAGTTCCAACTCATATGCATGATGTGTTTATTAATTAAATATCTTTATTTAATTAATTAACTCATGTTTGCATTCGAATGCATGATTCTTCAACTTCTAACTTTGTCTTTGACATTCAAAGTCTTGTTCTTTCTATTTTCGAAGACTCTTAACTGAAGATTAAGATCTTGAACTCGTGTGCTAACTCACGTTCTAACTTAATATTTATCCTGTAGTCTTTTCTAACTCATGTTCTAACTCATGTTCTATCTGACATAAAACTCACATCACATGACATTCATCAATCTCATCCATCTATCTCTCTTTCAATCTGATCTGATCGTTCGAAAACCCAAAATCTATAAAATCGCCTGTCATTATCATTATACTCTCTCCCGAAATCATACACTTTTGAGAAGAGACTTATCTTCGATATTTTTCTTAGACACTCGACGAAGTTATGCTTGCATCGAACACATAAATCTAAGGGCAAGAATACTGAAAAGGCAAAATGGAGAAGATCAATCAAGATAATGCGAAGGAGTGAACGCATATTCGGTGAGAGCTTTCCATTAATTTGTTTAGTTTATTATGTTTATTTCCTCGTTCTTTGTTGTTTGATTTAGATTAATATTGGTTAGATTAAGATTAACATTATTTATTCTAGTTTGCAGAGATCTTATTCCAAATTTTTAATTAATTCTAGTTTGTATCTTCATCATCCTCATCTATTTTTCCCTATTCTTTTGTCCTTCATATTCTAGTATTCTCATCCATTTCGAGAGCACACTCATGTTCTTCAAACCCACCTATCCTCTTGAGGGGTCATACCACTACCTCCTCGTCATTCTCCCTTTCACTGGGCATACCCTAACCTATTTCATACTGGGGCACGATTGGGGCATATTTTCTTTGACATAACGCTAAAACAACATTGTATCAAAGAGGGGCAAACTGTAGACACCAAAAATTGGTCTAGGCCTACGAACACCACTTTCGACATAATTTTCTATTATCCATGGTCATGATTAAATAATGTTTATTATTTAATTAACCTTTCTAACACATATTTCCTCTATTAATTAAATACCCCTTTTTAATTAATTCATTAATTCATAAATGACCTTTATTCAACTTGGATAATTAAATAAATCATATTTGTTTAATTATGTCTCTAATTAATTACCCCTTTATCATACTTTTTCAACTATAATTAAATATCTTTATTTAATTATTCATTTAACCCTTTATCTATAATTAAATATTTATTATTTAATTATTTATATTCTCCTTTTCAAATAGTCAAATTAAATAAATTACTTTATTTATTTAATTAAAAGTCTTTCATTTTCGAATGTTGAATTAAATTAACATTTAATTCGTATTTAATTATTTATGTCACATTCCTCTATCATTCAGTTATCTAAGTCATTCACTCACCTTTTAACTCAAGATCTATTTTTAGTTCTCCAGTTATCTCCGAATTCAACACCTATTTATCTCTGCGAGAAGACTCTCTGTCACAACTAGTCGATTAACTAGTTCTAACTCCTTTTTGCATTCAAATGCATTAGTCTTCAAATTCTAACTTTGTCTTTTGCATACAAAGTCTATTTCTTCTATTTTTGGAGATTAAGATCCTGAACTCGTGTTCTAACTCACGTTCTAACTTAGTCTCTATCTTCAGTCTTTCCTGAAATTGTGTTCTAACTCATGTTCTATCTAAGACAGAACTCACATTGCATGGAATTCATCAATCTCATCCGTTGATCTCTCTTTCAATCTGAGCCGATTGTTCGAAAACCCAAAATCTATAAAATTGCCTGTCATTATCATTATTCTCTCCTCCCGAAATCATACACTTTTGAGAAGAGACTTATCTTTGATATTTTTCTTAGACACTCGACGAAGTTATACTTGCATTCAAACACATAAATCCGAGGGCAAGAATACTGAAAAGGAAAAGTGGAGAAGAGCAATCAAGATAAATCGAGGAAGTAATTGCATATTCGGTGAGATCATTATGGTTTTATTAGTTTAGATTAATCATGCTTTTAAATTTCATTCTTTTTTGTTTTATTTAGATTAGGATTGATATTTGTGATCTTGTGCAGTAGTAGCATTCATCCAATTCGAAAGTCTATCTTACATATCCTTTTCATGTCCTTATCTACCACACTCTTAAAAATTTGGAGTGTTCTATGTCATGCATGTATCCTTTGAATCCTTTGACCCATAGTCACAGACATATCCATAGTTACAACAAAGGTGAGGTAAGCATCGACACCTAAAATTCTCAACCTCAACCATCTATGAAAATGCTCTACTATGTTGTATTTAGGTTTGTTGCAAGGAGATCATTGATTATAAAATCTCCACCTTGCCACTCTCCTTCATAGTGGAAGGAATCGTCACATGTTGAATGTCTATCCTACCTAGGGGTCTCGATACATGGTCTTAGGCATGATATGCCCCCTCCCTATCCTATGATAAGTTGTTTCCTCTAACTTGGAAATCTTGCATGTCAAAATAATTTTGGATCTCATAGAAAAAAAATCACAATAGATTTTCATTTTGAAATATTGTGGGACTTTGTTGTTATTTCACGGGAGATGGTAAAAAACCATCCACCACCTATCCCAAAAAAAATGCGTATTCCTTGGTGTTGGCACTAATGAGTAGGGAATCTCTTGCAACTTTCATGCATATGCTTATTGGTTCTTGGATAAAAAAATAATAGATATAAATTTGTTTTTTTTTCATTCTTTTACTATTTCATATAAATTTTTTGTATAGTAGAATTATCTTGTATTCTCCTTATGATTAGAACATATGTTTATTTAGCCACTAATGAAATCTATATGAGAAATTATAGATTCCAATGATGACTTGAGAGACCTCTGATGTGAAGTAATTACATTAGGATTTTATAATATATCAATCAATATTTGGAGTTCATTTTTTATTGGTTTAAATTTGACCTAATAAATTTTCTTGTGTGTCATGAAGAGGTCTAGGGATATATCAAATAGTTTCAAGAAGGCTCTACTTTCTCTTTGACAAGAATTCTCTCCACACATTTTGGTGAATTAGTGTTTGGGGGTGTAGAGGGATTTTAAATTCCTATTTTTTTAATAAATGAATCTAAATAAATGTAAAAAAATTCATTCTAATTTAAACCATTAAAAAGCTAAAAATTTATCAAAAAAAATGTAAACAAAATTCATTCTCATTTAAACCATTAAAAAACTAAAAAACTTACCTCCTCTACCTTGTGCACATTGTGACAATATTGTGTCCACTCAAAGATATCAAAAATTAGGCTCATGCTTTTCCTTGCTTGTGTAATTCCACAAGCTGCAAACTTAGGACATTAATAGAAAAAACACATACCAATAATTTATTTATGAAATAAAAGTGGCATTAAGAAAACCACTCAACATAAATACATGCTTAATATGTCATAACAACATGTGATGACACACACACCAATGAATAAAGCATGAATACACAAGTATAATACTTAAAACACCATGAGATAGAATAACATGGTTGAAATTAAAATTTAGGTATGAGGCCAAGTCAAAATTCACAAAACCATTGGAACATCCTCCATTACTCTCAACCCAACCACTCTCTAATTCCCATTGGAAAAAATAAGATGCTTTTTATTAAAGGTCATCCAAAATCCTTGACCCCCAAAAGGTATCTAAATTCCCACAAGTTCAATGCCTCATAACTTTTCTTCTAGGGTTGATACCTTGGTATCACAATTTTGAGAGTTTGACACCTTGACATAAGATTTCATGAAAGTCTAACACCCTATCTAGTATCAGAATTCATGGAATTCTAACACCTCTAGTATTGAATTCATGTAAGTCTAACACCTAAACTATAAAATTCATGGAAATTTGATACCCTAGTATCATACTCCACCAAACTTCAATACCACTACTATGGGTATCAAACTTCTCAAAAATTTGATACCATTTCACTCGGTATTGGACTTCTCCAAAGTTTGATACCACTCTACAAGATATCCAACCAATATAGTATTGAAATTCTCATAATTTTGATACCTTGAAATGTTGATATAAAAATTATCACAAGTATAATACCTCAACACAAACACAAAAAACAAAAAAATATCTAAGGCACAAAAAAACTCTGAGACATAGAAAAACCAACAAGATCAAATTTCACACTCATGAGGCATAGCAACCTCGATTTATGAGCTATTATGAAATAATTCAAGGAAGATATTCAAGGGATTATAACATCATAATGGTCACACAAGAGCCTCCCAAGGGTCTTAGATCCCAAGAAACATAGGTAAGGGATTACAAGCAAAATATGAGATGATGATTGCATTAAGCCAAGTTTGTTTGACATCAACATTGATATTAGATCAAGAAATAATAGGTGTGATTGTAGTCATAGTAATAGATAAATACACCAGATCCATACAAATTTAAGCATTATTTAACTACCTAAGATACAATCCCAGTGAAATATTTGGAAACCATTAACAAAGAAGCTATTTAAAAAAAACCATAAACAAACACATAAATGAATCCTAGATAAATGATTCATTTACCCTATCCCATTGGGGGATTGGTGCCATATTGATATGGAATGATGAACCTTTCCTAATCTCTTTGATAAAACTAGCTTTCAAATTCATTCAATTGATAAAAGATTGATGAAAATGGATGATTTGAATCACAATGAATGAAAAATGATTGAAAAGAATGCTAATAGATGAAAGCGTGGATGCATTTCAACAACATAGATTTTCTAAAATGATTGTGATTCATTTCTCTCCACAATGTGATATATTTATAGGAGAAAATGGTAAATCAAGGGTCAAGATTGATTTGATCAATCAAGGGTTGAGATGCAATCAGAGGTGAAGACAAGGATCAAGGATTCTCATAAATGGATGAGAATTCAAGATCAAATGGATCACAGAGTCAATCAATGGCTCACAATGATTCAAAAAAATACACTTTCAAAGTTGTTAGAAAATAATATTCCCTTTTTGGAGCCCAAATGGGAGAATATTCCAAGGAAATATTCCCATGCAAGTGGATGGGTGAGGGAGAAATTAATAATCAGTTAATTAAAACAAAGTTTTAATTGTGCAAGTTGAGGAATTTAGGATTATCATTAAATAATTTATTTATTTAATGAAAAGGGATCAAATGACATTTAATTAAATTATTAAGATTATTTAATGAAGTGAGAGGACATAAGCAATATAATAAAATAATGTGTATTAATCAATTAAAAAATCTGGGAATTAAAGTGAAAGGGGATGAATTAGTAGAATGATCATTTGATTAATAGGAGAAGTTGATGCATTTAATTAAACAACTAGGATCATTTAATTAAACAGTCAAAAAGGAGATGAAATTCAGGATGAAATGGTGTTAGTAATTAGATTTAAGTGTATGATATCATTCAGGACAATTTTAAGTGTCTACATTTTTCCCCTCTTTGAAGCAAGGTACCTTTTACATTGGTTCAAAGACTGACACTTTTCAAATTAATGTTGCTGTTGAGATCAAAAATTTAAAAATACTTGATTTTTTGAATGCCTCATTATTGTCCCAATGAAAGAAATTAATTTGGTACCCTACCCCCTCGAGAGATCAGACAAAAATTCAAAATTTTGGGTTGATATCACGACATAGTTTGAACATAGTTTCAGCTGAAAGAAGATGAAAGATACTTCTTTAGAAAGATCAAATATTTGATGTAGATGAATTTTATGATGAATAGACAATCATTGACCATGGGTAGCCTCATGTATATTTTTATATATATCACACAGATTTGATACTTGGATAAAACTATTAGTAAAGATAGAAGAATAAGAAGAATAAGATGGATAGAAGTAGAAGAATGAGATAGACATTGATTAACCATTGATTTTGAGATTGATTCAGAAGTCCAAAAAGTCTATGAGTCTTCAAGAATTTATTAGATATGGTGACGAGATTGATGATTTTCTTGTTCTAGGGATTAGGATACGTCAATGCTTCATTCCTTATTTTTGATATAACACATAGACACAATGCATCAAGGTATCAATAACCAAGTTGGCTTTGTATCTAGTCTGATGGACTTTGACTCTAGAAACAAATATGATAATCCTCATTCACACCTTGAGATATGAAAAACTTGTTGGAATGTAGTTTAGAAGTTTAGAATATTTCGGACCAAAGCATATGCAATAGTCAATAATCTATTCAAAACAACCTCCCTACACACAACAAATCAAGTATTTGCCAAAGTTATTTTACAAGAACATCCCACGAGCACAAAAAATGAAAGATAATGATTGATGCCCCATTCCTTTCTCTCTAAATCAGTTTGATAGACATCATCAAGAGGTCCTCAGAATGGGTCAACAAGATAAATCATAAGACAAGATAAAAAAAAACAGTCAATGTTATCTATATCTCTTTCCAAAAAGTGTGCTTTGTTTAGGATAAGTATCCAAAGTGATTTCCAAAGATGATTCCCATTGTAGGAAAGATGTATCCTAGGACATGTTAGTGGATGGTGGCAGGTTGATAGGTTGTTTGAAAGGCTATTGATATAAGGTTTGATTGAAATGTTTGATAATGGTCAAGGGTTTGACTTTTGTGTTGCGTTTAAAGATTCTACTTTTTATTTTATTTTTGTACTTGTTTTTCTTTTGTGTTACCAAAGGGTGAGTGATGGCGATCAATTTATTATGAATGGAGGTTTATTATGGGTGAAAGCGAAATGGGATGGGTGCTTTTAGAGTTTTTTGGAATATTTCAATGTTTTTGGTGTTTTGCAATATTTTGAGGCTATTTTTGATATTTTTGGGTATATGTGAATGTTTAGGTTTTCAAGTTATGTGAGGCTATTTAGGATTTTTTCAAGTTTTCCAATATTCTGGGTTTTCACGTTTTCAAATATTTTTGTATTTTCTAAGTTTTCAAATGTTTTTGTGTTTTCTGAGTTTTGACCAAGACCTAAGAGGGATTGACCTAGGGCCTCAAGGGCTTATCAAATATTTGCCTTGCCTACATTATACACACAGAGACCATGTAGTTTGACTGAATTTAACCAATAACCATTCATTGATGAGATATGGACACTTGATGGATTGTGAATTTATTATGACAGACTCCTAAAGACTGAACTAAAGTGTCTTAGGGGTACATTAGTGATGGCCTTACCTACGTTCAAGCTTGGAGATGATGTAGTTTGACAATGCATGTTTTTGATTTTTTTGATATTTTGACCTATTTAGGGATTTTTATGTGTTTTTAGATGCTTTGAATATTTGAATATGTTCTAAATGTTTTGGATTTTTAGCATGATGTTACAAGTGTATATGGATATGTGGTGATATTATTGATTTGCTTTGGGATTTTTTTGAAAACCAAGCTAAGATTGATTGATCTGATTGATAGATTACTGATAGTGATAACATTGTTGAGGATGCACAACAATGCAAGGATAGTGTTGAACAACACAAGGATTAGGAAATGATATATCCCAAGTTGATGATGGATTGATTGGATAAGATAGATCAATATTTATAAGCTAGGCTTGGAACAAAATCTATTAGAATGATTTGATGTGGTATTGAAGTGCAAGGTAGATGCAACTATTATTGATTGTTTGGATTGATGTTTGATAAAAGATAAAGATTGATAAGGAACATCTTCTCATCAAAATGTTGCATGGGCTAGTGATTTATATTTTTTCTTAAAAATGATTTGACCAATTTTATTTTTCATGGATAAATGAATGGATTGATGGATAGGTATGTGAAGGATGCCAAGGATTATCTTGTGATAAGATAACATGTTTGGATGGAGTATGCCTCTTTGGACAATGCCTCATAGATCAAATAATACTGGTTAGGATAAGATCAATGATAGTAACCCATGTCAAGATGTTTACCATAACAAAGTGTGAAGTACATTCCAAACCTTTTCCAAGATCAAGATAAGTTAGATTGGATGAAAATGGATTAGATGATGAATCATGGAATTATTATGGATAAGATGGATGGTACACATGATTTATTATAAATGGGATGAAATGCTTCCACCTGAAATGGTGCACATAGATGCTCGATTCTACTCATGACACATATTTTCTAGGTTTTCATTATGATACTTGTCCAAAGTGCCACCAAAGTGGTTTTCACTAGAGGACTGTTTTTCTCTTGATTATTTTCTTGATTTTTTGATTTTTTGAAAGTTTTACCCTCATGTTGAACCACCTGGTGGTACTAATTTAGAGGCCACTATCATAACACACCAAAAATATCCTACTTGAAGAAGCTATTTTTCTAAGATACGAGCACTTGAATTCATCCCCTACATTTGTTCATCTTCTTTATCAATACCGAAGTTAACCTTACCTAGATGTGCACATTGTGATAGATTTCCCTTAGAGTCCTTATGATAAAGAGTTGTTGCCAATACACGGTCAATACAAGAGTTGGATACCATGGATGTCGAAGTGGATGGTGGAATGCATTGAGGGATACAAGATGCAGATGGTGGTGCAAGAGCACCCCATAGTTCACCTTAGGAAAGTTGTCTAGAAGGTCATGTTTGGCCAATTTGACTAGGACAACTTATCTTCATAATCTTTTTCCTTCATGTTTGTGCCTTAGTGGCATTTTGTGATCATAATTTGAGTTTTTAAGGTCATTTTGACCATTTCATAGGTTTGAGGTGCTTAAGACCTTCTTACACCTATTTAGTTGTTAGTTCCCTAAATTTTGAAATAAGGCTAAAGGAAGCCACAAGCGGCCAAGGAAGGGTTAAGGCTGAGCTTAAATACTTTTGTGACCCTATATAAGGGTGACCTCGGCATGGAATTGGGGTTGGGAGCTTTTACATTAATTTGAGAGTTTGAATTCAAAGGAAAAACAATGGGTTCTTAATGTGAATTTTTGGTTTTGGTTCAAAAGAGAGCTTACATGGATTGAATCTGATTCTGTAGGTGGTGTAGGGTGTTATGTGAGTGTTAATTAAGCATTGTGTGGTAGTAGCTTTGATTCCCAATTCGGTTTGAAGTTGTGTTTGTAGGTAGTTGTTTCTTTCATAGTTGCTGATCTGACAGTTTGTTAGTTGAAAATGGAGGTTTAGATCACATTCCCTCTGTACATAATGTACGGCCTCTTGGGAATTGTGACTAGACTCCATGATTTTAGATATGGTAGGTGTAGGAGTCATTAAAAGTTCAGGAAACACCATGGAAGTCTTCTCCTAGGTGAGCTAGACAGTGTTCGGCTAGGGAAGACATGGAGTGCATGACACTTGATTTGCAGCGGTGGTCATGCCCTGTCAAGTCACGGTGTGGAGAGGGCAACCAGATGACTTGCAAAGACTTAGCATGAAGGAGGAAGCTTCATCAATCAATTTGGTGAGAGAAACTCATGACAGTCTATTGTGTGGTCAGGGAAAGGGCTCAAAAAGGCCAAATTTTGCTAAATTGAAGGTCCAACCTGTGTACGGACAGTTGAGGGTTAAGACCATTAAAATATTCAAGTGGTAGGCAAGAGGACCAGGAACTCCAAAGAAAGATTCAATTTTCTTTGGAAGACTTTGGAGTACTAGCTTGATTTCTCGGAGAAGGAGGGCTAATTGGGGCTCCTAGGCTAGTAGCCTTTTTAACCCTAAATGAGGGTTTGGTGGAAGCGATGGGAAAATGAAGGTAGATGGACCCTCAAGAACCATCAAGTGATGGTGTGAACCTGTTTGAAACATCTCCACACCCCTGCAAAGATGAAATCTAGTATTGGGAGTAGGTTAGCCTTTAGGGTGGATTAAGGGCTAAGGGAAGAATTGCAAAGAAAGCACCAAGGTTTTCTTGGTTGGAAGAGTATGTATTGGTAGTTGGGTTGGCAAGGAGAAACAGGGGAGCCTAGTCAAGAGGTAGGTCCTATAGGTTAAGGTGGTCAAGTGGGACACCATAGGGGTCTTCCAAGTAAGACCTAGAGCAGGAATCATGGAGTGATTCCTCCAACCCTCCCTATCAGATGGATTGGTCGACTGTTTGGAATCTTTGATTCTCCAAACTTGGGATGATGAGAAATGAAGGGTGGATATAGAGATTCAATTGGGACCAACTTCTTGATATACCTTGTAGGTCTCTCTTGAAGCTTTATTTTTTATTGATGGATATGTTTCCCTTTTTGACTTTTCCCCATAGTTTCTTTGACTGATGGGGTAGGATAGGGATGATTTCCTTTATTTATTTTTGGTATCCATTTGAATTTTTCTTGTCTATTTTTCTTTTCCAATTCTTTTGCTTCAATAATTTTCTCTTTTCTTTGATATAGACCTCTTTATTGTGGTTGGTCCCAATTAGTGGGTGGAATGATGCATGGCCAAAGATTCATGATATGAATGGTTGGAGTTTTGGTAGCCATTTCAACATACGGATTCTTCGTGCTCCCTATGCTGGTGTTTGTGCTAGATAAAGTTGCCCCCAATAGTATGTGAGTATTACCGACATGCTTTGATTCTACTATTGAAAAACTATTTCCTTGTTATTCAAAATCATTTAGCTTTGTTGATTATTGATAATTCTTGATAATTCTTGATATCCTCGTACTCACTTTCTTCAATCTGTATGGAGGATGTGTATGATTTTGATGCTTCTTCAAAAGGTGTTGATGCTTTACAATACATATAGAAGTCTTCCCCATGATCCATTTTTTCTTTCTCTTTAAAGGATATTTTTGATTCACCATCCTTGTAGAGGTCTTCTTCATGATCAATTTTTGATATTTCTATGGATTTTTCTGTGCCTTGATCATGTGTAAAGATATTTAGAGTATGAGACTCTTGTTTTGGAGGAAGATCATCTTCATGTCCATTAGGAGTAAGCATCTCATGGGTAGATGGACGAGTATGTGATATATGGATATGATCATTATTTGTGACATCTTGTATGTATTGGAGATAACCCATTAGATCATGGTAGTATCTTGAAGATATGGATCCTTGATCTTGACTTTGTGTGGTGTTATCTTCAATATGCTTTTTTTCATGTTCTTAACATGGATCAATTTCAAAGGATGGATTTTTTGCAAAGGTTTCTTGAATGTCTTCATTATGCATGGCTATTGGCTCAATATTTTCTTGATCTTCAAGTGAATTTGGATCAAGTTTTGAATTAGGGATTTCTTCAATATCAACAACCATGAGATCAAATGATGTCAATATGTCTTGGAAAGGACCATTGCTAGAATTTGGTGAAAGATTTTGATCATGCTTTGGAATAAATTCTTGAGGTATGTCATCTAACTCATTGGGTGATGCAGAGACATTGTCAACATGATCATTGGTGGATGAATCTTGAATTTTATCCTCAACAATTGTGGTAGAAACCTTATTGATGTCTTCAACCATGAGATCAAATGATGTTAAGATATATTGAAATGGATTATTGTTAAATATTGGTAAGGGATTTTGATCATGATTATGAAGCGAATCTTGAGGTATGTTGATTTTATCATTGGATGAAGTAGGAACTTATTCAATGTGATCATTGGTGGATGGATCTTGATCATTGTCCTCAACACTTGAGGTTGAGATACTGTCAATGTTATCATTAGTGATTGAACCTTGAAGGTTGTATTCAATATTTATTTCTCCTTGATCAATAAGGTCTTGGATGATATTTTTGAGTTGAATACAGTTTGATGTGTCATGACATTTTTCTCTATGATATTCACAATAAGCCTTATCATCATGATATGAAAATTTGAAGATAGGTTCGTAATTACCAAATTATTTTGGAAGTGTGATAATTTTAGCATGAAATAATTTGTTTAATGTTGATTCAATTGGCTCCCATAAAGGAGTGTATTCATGTTTGGCGATAGTGTTGTTATCTTGTGAAGCTTGTGCTTGTTGTGTTTGATCTTGTTGTGATTGATTGTGTTGTTGTAGGGATAGATCTTGTTGTTGATATTGTCCTTCTTAACATCCAATAGCTTGATGTTGGAGATGTGTTGGTTGATGTTGTCGATACAAATCAATATTTTGATGATTTCAACAAAGAGTATTGATTTTGAGGTGGAGACATTTTTTGGAGAAGCGTATCAACTATTTTGGTAAGTGAATTTAGGACAATTTGATGTTGTAGATATTGATTTTGAAACCCTTGATTTAGTTGATTTTGGTATGGATTTTGAGGATGTGGTTGATGTTGTGGAAATTGAATGATGTTTTGAGGTGTGAATGTATCTATCCCGTAGTTTACCAAGTGCGGAGTTGACATGAACATTTGGTATGTTCATGTTTGACATGTATTGACTTGGCGAGATAATGTTGTCTTGATGAAGAATCATGCTTTGATCATTTTTTTGATAGATTGGTAAGTTTTGACATTGATTTAAATCTATCATGTGACAAGATGTTCCAAATTTTTGATTTTGCATACCCACATTTGTTGTGTCATTATAGTTTGTACGATATGATGACCCCATGTATGGATTGTAGGGTGGTATTGTGAAACCTCTAGGATTAATCTCATTCATTGTAAGGATTTTTTGGTTTGTGTCACTCATGGTAGATAAATTTTGGTTTTTCTTTGTCTTTCTTGTGTTTTTATCTTGTTGCAAAAGTGAACCTCTAAGGTATTTTGGACCAATGGTGTGAGTGGATGATAAAAGGGGTGAGTGATATGGAGGATGAACTCTATAAAATTTGGACAAAAATTTAGACTTAAAGGTTTGATGTTTTGATGTCTTGGATAAAAGGTGCTAATGAACTTGTAAATCTAAAGGTAGAATTGTGACATTTAAGATAGAATAGTTCAAAAGGATGATGAATAAATCAACTAAGTTTATGGAAAAGGATTTATTTACACAAAAATAGCTAAGTTAGGGGAATGGTCTGATGATAGAATAAGTCTAGAATGTTGAAGTGTCCAAAATTTCTAAAGTTGTTTGTTTGTGAAATGTAAAATGTGTGAATATGGATGAGATGTTTGACCCAAAATGTGTTAACCTAAAAGGGACCTTTGTTTTACAAGACCAAGATAGTGAGAAACATGCTTTACCTCTCAAGTTATAAAACCTAAGAACTCAATATTTTGATAATAGAACTTGGATTCAATGTTTTGGAAATACCTTCCTTGTTTCACTTTGTTGCTTGGGAGTCAATATGTTTCCAAAATAAGCCCAATTTGTGGTGTGTTCATTTGGTTTCAAACTTTGATTTAGTGAGATTTCTTTATTACCACATCAAGATGTCTTAATTAAGTTCAAACTAAAATTTCTATGTCTAAGCAAATTTCATTCCACAAAGTCCATTATGTGAAAATCAAGAGGCTAAGGCTAAAGTCTCCTATGTTGACTTTGGAATGTGTGAATTAAGATATAAGTCCAAAATATTTAGAAGCCTCTGAAGATAAAATCCTTAGGGACAAGTAGCAATATAGGAAATTTCAAAAGCTATTCACACTAAGTCCAAAGGGTTTGAAATTTGAAGAACATGTTGATGTTTGTTTAAGTTGTTTTGAAACCAAGCAATGTGTCAAATTGGATCAATAAGCAATAATAACCCTCTAAGATCAAGTGGGTACAATATTCTTTGTAGGCTTAACTCATGCCTCGAAGGGATGATTTTACATGCAACTTATGGAGGGAACAAATAGAGGTATATTACCACCTCAAGATTTTATACAAGAGAATGAACTCTTGAGCTCTATGCCTCAACCATAAATCAGACTTGGTAAGTAACTTCTTGGAAGTAAAATTCCAATGCACCAATTTCAAATAACATTTCAGAAAACAAGGATGGCCTCTATACAAAGGTTTTTAATGACAAAAACCAAGAACACCGAGATGTATAAATCATTCGCAAGCCACTAAAGGCATTAAGTTGTTCCCTTCAGGCCCATATGTATAGAGTTGGATTAGGTGCAGTATGTTATTTCATTGTAGACTGAAGCTACTATTTTTCAAGTTCGTAACCTTTATATAGCCTACCGGTAAACGTGCTTTATTGAGAGTCACTTAGATGATTTCTCCATTATGGGATGTATCTCATTAGTAGGACCTTTATTAATAATAAAAATGCTATTTCTCTTCACCCAAGATCGCACAAAGCACAAGGAGAGATGATACATAGAAAGTTCTTACGGTGACCAAAAAAAGAAAGTACACTTTAGTGTTTCTCTTCACCCAATGTTGCATGAAGCGCAAGGGGAGTGTATACACACTAAAAGTCTACACAAGCAAAGCACTCACACAATACACTCATTCTTTTTAAATCTTTGATAGCAATAATGAGTTCATTTTAAGCACCAAGTTGAAGTGTATGCTTGTATTTGTTCAATTTTAACCAATATCACAATGGTGAGAATGTATGGGTTCAATTTTAACTAACTTTGAAAGATTTATTGTATTGTATATTTTAAACCCAATTAAAATATATTGGTCCTAAAACATGAAATGAAGCACAATATGAGGGGTTATATCATCCCCTAAGTGTTAAAACACTTTTACAATAAAAAAAAACTAGGAAAAATCAAAAATCCAAATTTTTTTTTTTTTTGGTATTTCTATGTTCTAGTAAATCACATTTTCAAAGGCCTTTAGAGAAAAATTTGGGGTCAAAACTTGCATTAGTCCCTAAAAAATGACTATCATAGGCACTATATTGTTAGGGACTGATTTAGTACTCTTGGAGACCTTTCCAACAATGCAAACAAATTTGAATTCCGAGCACTGAGTAGAAAGTTATGATCCCACCAAGTTGGGGTAAAAATATGCAAAATCAGTTAGCCTCACAAAAAAAACCAAAATTCAATAGATAACCAGAGAGTGAATTAAATTGAAAAATCCAAGCAAACATTAAAATATAGCTCTTTGTTTTACCTTGCAAAAGTGTTGTTGGCCATCAAAGGCGTCGCTCTGGTGAACATCAAAAGCATCGTTTTTCTACAAAGGTGTCGTTGTATTTCAAAGGTGTCACTCTGGTGAAAGTCAAAAGTGTGGCTCTATAAAAACCAGTGACGTTAATAACGTTGCTATATCACTAGCATCATTGTAGCCAAAAATCAACATTGTTGCAATATTCAAAGGCATCACTCTGGTGAAAGTCAAAGGTGTCACTTTATAAAAACCAACGACATCAATAGCGTCGCTATATCAATAACGTCGATGTAGCCAAAAAAAAATAGCATCAATGTAGTTGTCAAAGGCATCGCTCTACCCCTGGAACCTGTAACTCATGGAGACTCAAGAGAAATTCATCAAACTTGGTTAGTTTTTCCCTCCTTCTAGCACCAAAAATGTGATTGTAATCATAGTAATAGCTAAATACACTAGATCCATACAAATTTAAGCATTATTTATCTAACTAAGCTACAATCCCAATGAAAGTTTTGAAAACCATTAACAAAGAAGCCATTTAAACAAAACCATAAAGAAACACATAAATGAATCCTAGATAAATTTTCAAACCCTATCCCATTGGGGGATCATTACTATGTTGATATGGAATGATGAAACTTTCCAAATCCCTTTGATAAAATGAGCTTTTGAATGGATTCTATTGATAAAATATTGATGAAAATGGATGATTTTAACCACAATGGATGAAAAATGCTAAAAGTGTGCATGCATTTCAAGAGAATAAATTTTCTTAAATGATTGTGGATCAATTTCTCTCCAAAATATGAGGTATTTATACGAGAAAATGGTGAATCAAGGATCAAGATTGATTTGATCAATCAAGGGTTGAGATGCAATCAGAGGTGAAGACATGGATCAAGGATTCTCATCAATGGATGATAATGCAAGATAACATAGATCAAAGAGTCAATCAATGGCTCACAATGATTCAAACAAACATACTTTCAAATTTGTTATAAATTTTGTTAGAAAAGAATATTCCCTTTTTGGAGCCCAAATGAGAAAATATTCAAAGAGAATATTCCCATGCAAGTGGATGGGTGGGGGAAAAATTAGTAATTAGTTAATTAAAAAAAAATTAATTGTGCAAGTTAAGGAATTTAGGATTACCATTAAATAATTTATTTATTTAATAAAAAGGAATCAAATGACATTTAATTAAATAATTAAGATTATTTAATGAAATGAGAGGACATAAGCAATCTAAATCAAATAATGTACATTACTCAATTAAATAAGATGGGAATTAAAAAGAAAGGGGATGAATTAGTCAAATGATCATTTTATTAACAAGATAAGTTGATGCATTTAATTAAACAACTAGGATCATTTAATTAAATATTCAAAAAGGAGATGAAATTCAGGACGAAACAGTTTTAGTAATAAGATTCAAGTGTAATATCATTCATGACAATTTTAAGTGTTTGCAATGGGGAATTCAATAATTAAGATAAATACACTAAATATTCACCCATGAACATCCATAACCATTATTATAACCTAACATAATATAAACCAAACATGCTTAGTTATTATGATTCAAGGCTACAAACATGTCAACACCCTCACAAGAAGAGGTATGGAAAATCCGAAATGATTATAATAAAATATATCATTTTAAGGGTCCCATTTTAAATATAGATGGAACATAACCCACATCAAAAATTATATAAAAGTACAACTATGATAATTATAAAGGTTACAAGGACCCTACTTACAAAGATTGCAATGAGAAATTAAGTGAATTCATAAATTAATTACAAGTTAGAGGCTACTTATCAACATGGAAGGATCACACTCCAATATATGAATGATATAATGAATATTGTTATTGTTACCCAATTTAGCTTACACTCAATCAAGTAGAGCTGAGATAGTTTCTGTAAAGATAAAGGCACACATTGAATTATGCTAAGTTCCATTCATATGCACAAAAATATTATCAAATAAATTACATTTCATTATGCAAATATATGCAAATGTATACAAGAGAAAGATTGCACAAATTTTGTACAAATGTTGTCTTTTATTGATAATTACAAATGTATGGTGTCCCACATAAGCTATGGGAATAACTATTTCAATTCAATATAAGAAATAAACTCTACATTTGAAGAAATAGAAAAGAAAGAGCATATGGAAAGAGTAGGGATCTATCATTGCCTGAATGACGAACCCCAAGTTGAACTGCATCATCCTTGCTTCAGTCCCTCTTGCTTGGTTGCTTCAGAAGTTGACTTGTTGTTGCTTGAAATGGCTGCAAAAGATGAGAAAAGTTTTGTTAGATCTCGGGATCCATATTCTCTACAAATACTATATCAACAAATATATAATTTATTCTCATAAATCATTGAAATTTTTTTGCAGCAATGCAGATATCAAGAAAAAGTAGAGGATCATCATCACTATTCATCAATTAGGAGTTTCATTATTTTATCTAACATGTTTGTTCATTGTGGAGGTATACATGAAATTTTCATTGTTGGATTGTTTTCATTTGACATCATAGCATGTGGAGTAAAATGGGCTCCCGCAAGGGTTGATCCTAGCATGTTGCCCTCTTGTTTTTGAGAGGGATAAGAGTGTAAATTCATCACACTTGTCAACATTGAGAAATAAATCATCACTCATGATAGGGAGTTGATCAAAGTCACTAATTCCAAATACTTGTTCAATGGAATCACAAAGGATAAGGACAACTATAATGATAGCATTGACTTCATCTTTCAAGAAAAGTCACAATGAATATTCAAAGGGCAGTCATTTCAGCCCCTTAGATAAAATACGGTCATACCATATGAATGCAATCATCAACAAAGAATAGAGTGCCTCTATGGCAATAATAAAAAAATGAATACAAAGATTTAGATTAGTATGCCAACCAACACAAAGTCATTAAGTACCAAGGAGGTGCAAGTAAATATGATGTGGATTTTAAGATACTCAGGTGGATTCAAACAAAGTTTGCAGCTAAAAACACTTTGACAAGAGTAAAAAATTGTATCAATAAGAATAGAAATCTATAGGAAATAAGGTTTATGAGCAAAGAGTGTTCATTGAGTGGTCTTGTGGAATATTTTCCTCCAAAAAATGTCATATTTTCAGTAAGTTTCCCTTTAAATGGAGTTGTACCATTAAAAGAAGTGGTTAATTCCCTAAGAAGAATGCCAATTTAATATATGCACAATCTATGTATGGATCATGTGATAAATAAATACCTAATCCATAGATGCTAAATCGTAGACATTCCTACTGAAACTCACTTGGTCCACAAGAATTTCAAATGATGGATCTTGCAGCTCATTCAAATTCAAGACATGCAATTGAAATTACTACGATCAAGATTGAATTTGGAAAAAGTTGACCAAAGGTCATCGCAGGTCAACAATGTTGCTCCATCAGGATTACATGGTGATGAAAAGATTATTATTGTTGGAGAACGTAATAGCATTTGGTTAGCTGCATCGGTTGGGTATAATCTGTTGGACATTGAGATTCTAGGTGCATCTTGATGAGAAGTGCCACAAGGATAGAACAAGATCATTGAAATGGAAAAATGATTTTATTGTTAAATGAGAGCATCTAGGAGCAGTATTTGATGCATTTATGATAGGTGAGGTCAAGGCTTGACCTTTTCTTCACCTTTGAGATTTTTTGGAGTGGGCTTAGGGGCTATATTTTAGGTTGTTTAGTTATGCATGACCAAGGGAGTTCCTAGTTCCTATCTTTCTGCAACTTCTTTGGAAAAGCATAAGTGACTTCAAACTTCATTTTTGAAGTTAGTTCTTTTCATTCTCATTCTACATTGTAACTCATTTTGGAGTTATTTCAATAGGAGACAACATTGTAACTCTTTTATAGACTTGTACTCAACTATATTTTTACCTTTCAATCAATAAAATCGAGTTATTTTTCCTTCTCAATACTAGATATTTTGTGATGACATGAAATTATTGATATTTCTTTGTGATGATAATGTTTATCCTCAGTTCTAGTCTAGTTTCTCATTGCCTTTATGCAAAAGTGCATGTTTTTGCAGGTCATAGTTCATGTTCTACTAGTTCTATGTAGGATTCAACTGTGATGTCAAACATTTGAGATTCTAGGAAGGTAAGTTGTTGTTCCTCTTAATTTTTAACATAAAATTCAAAGCCTCTCTATGAAACACTTATGCAAAACATGTCAAAATTGAGTTGTGTATGTTGTAGTGAGTATTATTGATCACATTGTGTGTCAAAACAAAGTACAAATCCTTAATATTTGGTGCATCATTGTAGGAATTAGTTTTCAATTTATGTTTCCCCCTCACTCTTTCCTCTACAAAACATTAGAGTAGTTAATTAGGTGAGTACCATAAGAGCCAACTTACTCTGGAGGTTATTTTCTACTTTAGGTAACCCACAACCTAGAAAAGTTCCAATGTTTCACCAATAGGTTGAGTTTACTCAGCAAGGGTGCACTATTAAGAGACAATAGTTATAATTATTTGAGAGGAATCAAATTTCTGTAAAACATATATTTTACTTAATTTTATAAAAAATGATAAACTAATGCAAGGGGAGAAGCTCCACTTGAATACCAAAGCTTATCCAAGATGATGCCTCCAAGAACTTTGATATTAAATGGTTACATCCACACCACCCAACCATGTGGTACCCTTTGGTCCACCAAACTATGCTAGGAGATATTCACCTAGGTGCACACACATAACTCTTACAAAACAAGGAGCATGACTGACATACAAACATACTCCAATCAATAAGAATAATTATCATAAAATCCACATGGTATAAAATGAGGTGAAACACCAAGACATACATACCAATGAGTATGATAAACATAAAATGCATAAAGGCCAATAAGCATGATCAACATCCGGTGCAAAATAGGCTAATAAATTATCATCAAATTATAAATTCACATGCTCAAGGGGATAACATCACAAAAAATAAGCATAGAGAATAATCCACATCACATGGAATAGCCATTCCAAAAGTGAATAATATAGAATAGACATGAACACATGTAATTAAGTCTCTTCCAATCATAACATGGCCAAAGATGAGTCACTCGTTGGACACCAAGTATAATGAAATTAAGGATGAGGAACCATAAGATCTAGGGAAGGAGTGTCATTGTAATATCTTGAAGGGATGGCTAAGTGGAGTTTATTATGCACCAAATCATCCATGTGAGGAACCCAACCAACAAGGACTAGTGCTCCTTGAGTGAGCATGCATTCTATACTTATACCAAGGCTATATAATCACTCTAGCTATTTATAGGACTCAATATGTAGATTAGCTACCCACCTTTAGACACATGGTAAATTTATGAGCTTTCAAGGAACTTGATACACTTGATTTTCTATCTTAGGATTTTTCTTGTATTGTGTGCCTTTTAATGTCTATATCAACCATCCCCACTTCAAACTAGAAAGGGGGAGACTATCCATCTTGAGCCTTATGATTTTTAATTTTCCCCCTTTTTGTATGAATCACATCTTAGTCTAAAACCAAAAATTTTATCCAAAAAATATTCATAACTATACTACATTCTCACCCACAATCACCATTTTAGTCAACTTAAACTGTAGGTCAACCCAAGATTAAATTAACTTAACCATACTCCATCCTCACCTATAATCACCACTTTGGTCAACTTAAAATAACATAAATTGTAGGTCAACCCAACCTTATTTCAACTTAACCACACTCCATCATCAACCATAATAACCAATTTAGTCAAATTATTTACCATAAGTCATAAAAAAATTTAAACTATAGTTCAACCAACCACAGGTTAACTCAACCCAAGTTCAACCAACCACAAAAATCATTTTTTTTTAACTCAACCTAAGTTTAACTCAATCCAAATTCAACCAACTACATGTTAAATAAAACTTAGTTTAACTTAACCCAAGTTTAAATTCAACCAAATTTTAACTGACCATAGGCTAACTCGACCCAATTTAAACCAAAAGTTAACTAAACCTTAGGTTAACTTAACCCAAGTTCAACCACCTATAATTTAACTCTACCCTAGTTTAACTTAACTATACTCCATTTGACCTATAGTCAACCAACTCTAGGTTCACTCAACCTTAGGTTAACTCAACCTTAGTTTAACTTAACCATATTCCATTCAACCCATATTCAAATAACCCTAGGTTTATTAACCTTAGTTTAACTCAACCAATAGTTTAATCAAACTTATGTTAACTTTACCCTAGTTAGCTTAACTCAAGTCAACTTAACCTTAGTTAAAATTAATCAAAGTTACACTTAAACCCAAAACTAATTTAACCATAGTCCAAAACATCATCTAATTTCCATACTCATATTAGGTTCATCTTATATCTAGGTAAAATCCAACCTTATCCATAACTCCATTTCACATTCATGAAATAGATAATCCCATATCCAAGTCATAATTCCACCACTTAACCATAAAATCCCATCTCATATACATTTAATTCCTCTAATAATTCATTTTTGTGTAGTCCATAGTTTAACTAAAGAAATAATCATGAGCCTCTAGTTTTCCTTCAAATGCGATAATAATGATGGTAGCCTTATTGATCAAGATGAATATTTTGAGAATGATAGTCTTGTAGATAAAGACAAATACATTTATGAATCCATTGATAACACTATATCGAGAAAGGTAGTCATCCTAAGTTGGGGAAACAAAGGTGTTATAATTAGGTACCTTATAGGCATAGGATCCAAGCTTCCACCAAACCATAACCTCAAACACCTAGGCAAGGGAAAAATTTAAAATCCTAAACCATTAAACCATCCATCCAAACTTATAATTCCTTGTCCATTAAGACCCCTATAAACCTATCCATCCATACCTAAAAATACTACACCATTAAGTCCTCCTCTCATCCATATCAATCCTTATTCCAATCCATCCATCCCCATGAAACCTAATCCCTTGACCAATGAACCTCTTAATCCAAATAACCTATGTGTTTAAACCCATCAAGATGAAACTATTCTATCATAAAAGGTACTTTAAAACTTAAACCAAGGACAAAACAAAGATGTTCTTTACAAAATCCATGTCTCAAATGAACATATGAAAATTCTATCTCCTTGAAAAAATCCTTCATCAAATAAACCTTCAAAGATAAAATAACAACCTGGCAAATCTGATCAAATTGATCAACCCAATCTAATAAATGAAACTAATCAATCCAATCAAACCAACATAGCTATAAAGGATTTCATCTAATGGTTTATAGAAAGGGATAAAAAATGTATCTAATGAGTTTTCCCACACTCCTTACAAACATGATCATGTTGAGGTCATCCAGAATCACCCTAGAATTTCCATTCAAACTAATCAATCCACGTAAAAGATAAATGAAGACAATCCACACCTTTTTTGCTACCCACAAAATAAATATCCATAAGCCTTATAAAATACATAAACATCCCAAGTATAGATGCTTAAATTTGAAGAGATATATTCAAGAGATAATTGATCAAGGATGAATCAAGCTTAAAGGAAACACACTCATATCACAAAATGAACATGTAGATCCTTTCCTAGTGCATGGTTAACCTTGTATAGAACTAATCCAAGGTCAATAAACCCCATTTGACCCTATTAATTCTAATCAAACACAAGAATACTTTGAAACCATCATTGACCCCATCTAAGAACCACAATACTATCTATTGGGCCCAAATACCTTTATTTGGTGTGGTTTCCTCACAAACAAGAATTTTAAAAATCATAAGCTACCTAGCAATGAATTTGTATCTAGCATTAAAAATAATATTCCATTGCAAACTAAATGTGTATAATAATGAACTACCAAGGTAAAGGATTCGGCCTTCATAGACAAGAAATATTATAGCCTATTCACGTTTATACAAATCAAGACTTTCAAGGTGTTGGATATGATTCTCTTGATGAGTTGAATAAGAATGTTAATTTTAGTTGGGCATGAGTGCTAGGGTAACTTCTTCCACCATAAAATGCCTCCCTTTCATCACTCTGCCAATAATTTTTTTTCCATCCATCCTTTTAATGACCTCATCACCCCATCACCAACCCTTTTAACAACTCCATTATTAGACTCAACCATCCACTTCCTTCATCTATTACCCTATATCAATGAAATCACACACCATTCCACCTATTCCATAATGATGAAGATATCACTACCTTCCTAGGAATTTAATATCATATCTCCAAATGCTTGAAATTCCTACACCTAAATAGTCTCAATCCCAAGAATTTTAAAGGCCAAAGGCCAAAAAGTCTACATGGATAAAAAAATACCATATGCTTAAGCTCACCATTCCAAATCTAAAAACCCAAAATATCAATAACCAAAAATACCAAACTCCAAATTTTATATGGGTTCCAAAATCTAATCATAAAAATATAAGGACCTCAAATAAAAATTCATGAATCTAAATATATAAGCCAATGGTCCATAATCTTTAAAGCTAAAAATTTGGCAATCCAATTGACCACAAAATTCAAAAATGCTTAATTTTCACATAGTACAATTATTGAAGAAAATAGCTAACAATTTGGACCACAAAACTAATTTGGATCCCAAAATGTGGCAGTGTATATACTCACTCCAAAATAAAAAAAATCCCGCTATCCATGAGTACAAAAATATGTGATTTCCTAATCCAAAAAATCCCAAAATTCCAAAAACCCAAAAATCACCATCACATCCAACAATATAATTCATCTGCAAATTGAGCATGGTATGTTAAATTGTTGTTTCCACTTCCCATTGGTCCCAAAAAAATTATGCATGCTTTCATAATTTCATTCTCCCATCCACCCATCTTATATATCACAATCCATTAAAACACATATCTCATTCACTATATACTTTTCATCAAAATTTTTGAATAAATATATTCCTTCATTCAACCTACTTCTCACTCCATTTTCCTTGGTACTACCCTAGGAGAGGCCAACATAGCAATCATAAAATCTCACAAATGACAACTGCAAAGTATAGAACTAGTGGCATGATCTAAGTGAAGCGTCCATGTGTAATGTAATATAATCATCTTACCACAAAGGAAAATGATTGAATCACAACATAAAAAATTTAAAATTGAAAAAAAAAGTAAAGAGAAACAAATGTTCACTAGTAAAAATCATTTCTATGGCACCTTGAGAAAGTACCATGATGATTTTTTTTTTCACAAGACTCATGTATAAATCTATTGCCTATGTGTTCCCTACACTTGGGGACTAGCTTCTTCCACCCACACATATCATTCATCCTTTGCAATCATTAGTTAGTCATCCATATCATATTATAGTATCATCCCGCCCATCTCCATCGCCATCCATTCATTCATATCCTCATTTCCTTATTTTAACCTTGATAAAGAAGTGGACAAGATATTGAAACATGTCTTGGTAATCCTTTTATGTTTCTAAGCATAGAGACATGCCTTGAGTAGTAGCATATAATTCATAAGAAACATAGTCCTTGGAAATAATTTCCTACATCCCCTCACCCTTTACATCTCCAATCCCATCCTTTCATCTATTATTTACATTGATAATCCAATCCTCATATCCACTCAACACCTTCATCCTTTGCGCTTGAATGATTTTTATCCCTTAAATTATTTGAACATCCACCAATTCTAAGCGTACCAAAAAATACATTTGAGCCGAGCATAATATCCCCACTCCTACGAGATATAAATTAAATATTTCCCTTTTAATATTATCCATGTATCCAATCCACAAATACAAAGCTCCTAACAATCCACACACCATGTAAATAACATTGCAAAATAATCATTATAAATATAGCCATGAAAGCCAATTCATATCCAAACATCATCCATAAGATTCATCCTTGATCTTTCTAAAAATTTAAACCTTGTTAAATAAACCAATCATCATTATTAGGATATATCATTTCCAATCCTCATGTTGTTCTTGTAATATATTTCTCGAAAATAAAAAATGCTATCATCATCATCATCATCAAATCAATCAATTCATGAATTTCAACTTGATTTGGGAAATTCATGTTTTTCTTATCTTTATCTTTTATGCATGCTTCCTTTTGTGTGTTTCTCTTCTTGTTTTTCTTTGTATTTATGATAAAAATTAAAAAATATATTTTTTAGTTTCCTCAACATACATCCCCAAGGACACCATAGTTCTTTATACTATGTCATGTCTTGAGGTTATGATCATTGGGGAATGAGTCTCATCCTTGATTTTATCTTTATTATTACTTTTCATGAATTTATGTGTGCCTTTTTTTTCTTTTTTCTTTTTCTTTATTATTTTGAGTTAGTGCTCTACATATATGGTACATAGTTATCATTGTTCATTATCTCATGATACATAAAGTCTCTGTAAAAAATAAATAATGCTGCTAAAAAATAGTGGAATCTCTTTGTAGATGCATGACATCTATCTATGCTCAAATACTTTAGGAAGATATCATACTACTTCATTTCCACTTCTAACATCATAAGCCATAATAAAGCACCCTCATCTAATGAGTCAGTCATCCCCACCCATTTCATTTATATTAATTACACAACCCCCTTATCCCCACCTCATATCATATTCCTTCTCATATCCATCTCATCCTTTCCATCTTCATCTATTTATCCTTAACATTCATCCATTAACTCCCTTCCTCAGTCACTCAAATCCACATATATGCACCCCTTTACTAATTTCAATTTCATCCATTTTAAGAGCATGCCTATGTTATTCAAACCCTTGTGCCCTCTCAAGGGGGAATCTCATCACTCAATTCAATCCAAAATCTAAATCCTTTACAGGCATCAAAGTATCCTTTAATCTAATTCAAGAAATATTCATGTTGTTCTTGGGATATATTGTTCCCACATCACCAATATTTTCAAATCAAATATTGTTTAATCTTTGATGCTTGGGACATCTTCTATCACTAATATAATATCACCAAGTAACTATATATATTCACTTTGAAATGATATTTCTTGTTGTAGTTTCAATGTCATTTAAAAGAGGGAAAAAATATAGACATTGAAATCTTGCATACACTCATTTCCATAACTCTATCTCCATTTTGACACCTAACAACACCCACTCATTAAATTTTTTACCTTAAACCAATTAAATTGATTAAATATAATTAATGATTTAATTAATTTAACTAAATAATTTTCTCCAAATATTTAAAATAATAATAAAAAAATCAATATCCACAACAATTTAATAGATTTAATAAAAAGGAAACACGATAAATCAAATCAGTTAACAATCCTAAATAATCAAGTTAAGTCAATCTTCATAAGGAAAAAAATTAGTTAACAAATCAAATTAAATCAATTTACTCATTAATAAAAATAAACAAATAAATTCATTAAATAAATAAATGTGGTAATTAGCTAATAATAGGCACTACTTCTCTAATTCACCATTAACAGGATAAAATCTTGATTTGAGATTGAACCCTAGCCATTCATCTATAACCTAAAAACTCTATAAGATCAAATCCCTCATTTTATAAAGAATCACGATCTTTATTTTGAGAAAGAAGAGGTTGTCCAAGCATTAAAATTAAGAGCATATCAAATTTATGTTCTATCAGAGCTTTACAAAATGTTAGAATAAATAGTTTTAATCATTGTTAATTAGTTCTTAGTTTTTTTCTAACCCTTTCCTTATAGTTTCAATTTATTGTTGATGTCCCTCTTCTATCCTCTAAATTAATTTGAGGCACATTATTATTTCTAGAGAATCTTCTTCCTTCTTATCTTGGCTAGGTACACTTTTGCATGACATTGAGAGTTACCTTTGTTGGAAATATGGGGCCTTGCAACATGAGAATGAAGTGTATATGGAATATGTTGGTTGTTCCTATGATGTCATTGATGTCAACATGATGAAAAATTTACTAGAAGCTTACTTAGTCTACCGAAAGTTGTTCTCTACCAAAAGTGTCCTATATTGATAAACCAGTGCATTGGATTTTGAGTCCGAAATTCACTACAAGAAAAGATATGACTCTAATCTCTTAACCATGTTATTATGTCTCATTCAAACATCTATATCCAGGATCTTGAGAAGTTTTGTGTTGTTTCCTATATTGATAAACCAGTGCATTGGATTTTGAGTCTAGAATTCACTGCAAGAAAAGATATGACTCTAATCTCTTAACCATGTTATTATGTCTCATTCAAACATCTACATCTAGGATCTTGAGAAGTTTTGTGTTGTGAGAATAAAGTTATCATTGATAGATTTTAGATCTGTAATCTACAGTTTTTTCTTTGCTCAACATATCAGTGTGGGAGACTCCACATTTTCTTAAGAAGAACATTCTATTTTTCCGGCTCTAATGGTAGTCTCTTTGATGTTAGTATGATGAGAAATTGAGGTAATATTGGATCTGGAAGGTGTTTTGTTTTGAGAAGTGTATGGTGGTTTGGAGCTTTTGTGTTTAGGTCCTAGCCTTATCCAACCTAACATATGTCATGTATCATGAAGATAAAATATACCTTGAAGATGTTTTCTATGGATCTTCACCGACATGATATGATGCACTACATGGACAAAAAAAAATTATATATCATATGGTGCCGACAAGAGCGTTTGTCTTCATCTAATTAAGCCGACCTAATTGATGAATAATATATACTTGCATATATACGTTAGACTCTTTTAAGGTGTGAAGGTGTGTGGAGTGGATAATGTGAGAATGAGAAGGAGAAAGAAGAAATATATGGTGAAGTGCAAAAGGTATTGAGAAATGTTGGGATATGTGAGCCTAAATGATTTATCAGTTGAGGATCAAAACAAAATTATTGAGCGACTGTTGTGAGAGGCAATACTTCTTATTCATAGATTCATTGGAACTAAAACCTGCACACATATGGTGTATTCTATTAGTTCATACTTTTGGTAATGAGCCATAAATTTTGTTTCTTAGCAGCTAGCCATCTTTTGTTTTCAGAATGTGAACCTTTCAAGGATAGCGAGTCTTTGTAGTGAGCCCTCTAATATCTTGTATCTGGATATAATATATTGTGAGCTAATCCTCACCGTGGTTTTTCCCATTTTGGGTTTTTCATGCAAAAAATCATGGTGTTCATGTTTGTTGATGCATTGTCTTGTTTCCATTTTCTCTCTTACTAATTCAGTCAAAATTGTGATAATTTTTAAATGGTTTTTATTTGAATGGTTTTATGGAATATTGATTTAGCCCCCCTCTCAATATTCTGGATATTCAACAATTGGTATTAGAGCTTGGTTCCTCTGAAGGGGCCTAACAACTTGAAAAAGGTCTTGAAATTTGAATATAAGATTTTTTTTCCTCCAGAAGTGATCTTTGTTGGATGTTCAGAGGAAATTGAAGATCTGAAGAATAAGCTGAAGGAAGCGAATGATTGTATCAAGAATATGAGAAGTAGATATGAAGATTCTTGTGATCAATTGAGAGGAGAAAATGATGAGATCACTGGACTGCTACAACAATGGGAAGAAATGCAAAGAATTGAAGTTTGTCAGCAAGTTGAAATTCAAGAGAAGATGAATGAATGTGTCAAGATCAAGCAAGAAATGGAAATCTTGAAATTAGATCTGGAAAAGGAAAAAAAAATGAGAATAAATTCAAGACAAGATTTGCAATGCTTGATGAGTTGATTATTTCTCAGAGGCCAATGATGGATAAAAGTGGTCTAGGATTTGAAGAATGTCAAAGTTAAAAAATGAAGTAACATCCTAAAAAGAAGGCTCAGAGAAAAGATGGAAAAATCAAGGACTTAAGAAGCAATACCGAAATAAATCCCATCAGAAAACCTAATGCTCAAAGGTAATTTTCTTTCAATGGTGTATGTCATTCTTGCAATAAATTTGGTCATAGGGAAAATAACTACAAAAGTCTAGAATGAATGATAACTTTTTCATTCTATGGAAAAAAAACTAAGTGCAAGAAGTTTGGACACAAGGCTAATCAGTGTAAAATGATGTATGGAAGGAAGAATTTTGTTTCTTGTGATTGTAGCAATCTAGAAAAAATGGCTAGTAACTACAGAAAGAGAAAAGATATCTATCCGAAAAAGAAGCATGAACTAATCATAGACCCGAAATAAGTAAGAAAAGAAATGAAAAGAATTTGGAGAAAGGAAGGATAATTCAAGCAATTTGAATAAGAATCACCAGTTTTATCTGTGTCATCTTCTAGTGCAGATGCACCCATCAAAGTTTGAGCTAGGCAATGCCTAAGGGGGAGAAATTATCAAAAAATTTAATAAACCTGTAGACATTGAAAATGTACAAGTTCGTTTTGGCACACCTGATCCCGATTTACTGACAACATTTCCTCTTAAATCATTTTCTCAGCATTTCATCAACATTTTATCTCTTAATTTAATAAATCATTATTTATTGTATTAAGTCTTCTTTCAGTGATTAAATTAATCAATTTAATTTAATTAACCTTACATATCTATTTAATTAAATAAATCATTTTATTTGATTAAAATCTCTAAAAGTCCTCTTATTAAATTAAATAAATTAAACCTTATTTGATTTAATCTAACATGTTCCTTCTTGATTAAATAAATCAAATCATTTATTTGATAAATCATTTCCTCTCAATTCTTGACTTAAATCAATTCATAAATCTAAGTCTAAATTGTCACATCACCTAATTCTTCATTAAATTAATCAAAACCTTGATTAAGTTAACCCCTCTCATTAAAATTATCTAGAGAATGCAACTTGCACAATAAATCAAATATTTTGATTTATTAATTCATCTACTTTCCCTCACAAAGCATCAAAAGGGAATATTCCCTCATTTGAATTCAAAAAGGCCAAGTGGGCTTGGTCCTTCCAACAAGGCATTCAATGCCTCTTACATGTCCTTGACCTTGAGCCAAGTGACATTAAATTCATTTCCCTTCCCTCTTCAACAAGTCATCTCACAATTTCAAATTCAAATTTATGCATTTATCATTCATACTGGCCAAAATGTGTTCATTACTCCTCCAACCACATGTGGACAAGTGGCACAATGCCATTGGATTATCCTTTGTCCCACATTGCTCAATCTTGCTCACCTCTTCCAAATTGAAGTCTATAAATTGAAGACTCTTCTCCTCATTTCTCATCCACAATCTTCATGCAAAGTTACTCTCTTCACATTGAGAGCTAATTTTTCCCATTGCACTCAATCATCCACCATTTTCATAAATTATAACAAGGTTATGCTCAAATCTCTTTGGAGATTTGACCATTGTTCAATCAACCACATTGCAATTTAGGAATTGGGAAAGGGCCAATTGCAACACTTCATTGGCACCAATTCCCCCATGGGATCATCATTCTATTAGCTTGATTAGGATTTAATTTTATTTCTTGTATTGTGTTCTTCATCTTTGTTCCTAATTTTAGTTTAAATAGATGGATCTTATGGGGAATCTCTCATACTTGTTTGCATGCATTGGATCTAACAAAAAATGTGTTTTTTTGCTCTTGTGCATTTGTAGGTTTAGGTGTTCACATTTTGGCGCTAGAAGGAGGGCAATTCAAGCATTTAAATCACGTTTTTTCAAAAAAAATTGTGGTTTCTAACGTTTTTTGTGCAGACACAACAAAGTCAGCCGCACGGCGCTATATTGCACCACTTTCAGCACCACGGTGCAATACTTCACTGCTCCCAGAGGCGCGGTTCTATACTGGCCCATGTTTAATTTCTTAAATATCATTGTGGATCTTCCCCGCCTGTCTCCTTTTTAAAATTCCAAACTCCACCGCACGGGTCTATACTGCGCCGCTTTTAGTGCCACAGCCCTGTATCGCATCGTGTGTCCTCCAAACTCCGTCGCTTCATCTTTCTCGCTTAAAAAATTCAAAATTCCAAATCGAGCTGCTTCCAAACTTCTTCACTTGCCTCTATTGTGCCGCTTTTGCACTCTCTATTTCTGTAGAGCGTCGCGCAAAGTCAACCGTGCGGCGCTATATAGCGCCGCTTTCACTCCAAACTCCGTCGCTTTTGCAAAGTGTGTCACGGAAAACTAGTAAGATTTAAAATTGACATGTGCTTATTAAATTTAGGATTTTTTAATCTTTAACCTGGTTTTTTGTCTTTTTTGGCTCTTTGGTTTTTTGTTATTTTGCAGGTTGGAGCAAAGGAAGAAGTTTATCATGACACCATATTCACTAAACCCAAAGCGTTTTTAAACACTAAAGTGTTCTTTAACACTCTTTACAAAAAATTGTTAAACATCTTTGACCTTAGGAATACTAAATTTAGTTTGGGTTAAAAAGAACAAGCAATTTTATTTTCTTATGACACCATGCTTTTTTATGTTTTACAAAGTGTTTTTAAACACTAAAGTGTTTTCCAACACTCTTTAAAGAATTTCATAAGTTCATTGATCTTAGGACACTAAATTTCCATTGGGTTCTAAAATAAACAAAATCAAATTTATCTTCAAAAATTGCCAAGGGGCTAAAAAGAACTTTAGACAAACATACTAGATTTTGTTTGAAGGGTTAAAAATTGAACAAGGCAATCTCACATTTCATTTGGTGCTTAAAAATAATTCATCATTGCTTTGAGGACTAAAATGAACAAGTGTTTTCAATGTTTTGCAATCCTTTTCATAAGTTAATATCATTTAAAATGTGTATGTGCTTCTCTCGCACTTCATTGTGATCTTGAGAATCAAAAACATTTTTCTGATATTAGGTTGTTAAAAAGATTGCCTCCACATTTCAATTTAGGCACTTAACAAATAAACAAAATATGCGAGTGTGAATAAACTTATTGCGAGTGTTCTCCTTTTGTTTTTAAATAAAGGTTGATCGAACTACGAATATGTTTATTCGCTATTGTTTATCTTAGAGGGCCTACCTTGTGGGAAAAAGTACTCACCCAAGGGAATGACCCAACCAGGAACATGCTAAAGCCAAGTGACTTCCAACCGGTATATAAGTGTGGATTCTTGAGGAAAGTTCAAGAATCACAAGGATTATTCTGACGAGATGGACAAAAATGGACTCTTGTCGACATTGGATAATCCCCCACGAATGGAATGCCTGTATTAGAACCCTTTGTTTAGAAAAGACCAAAACCTTATCTATTTTGTTGGTGCAAGAGGTCATGTCCTCTAAAGCTGCCCCACGTTATACATGCAGTTTTGTTGTAGAGATGGAAAGTATGCCATGGGAGATTCATGGGTAGTAATGCTTGGCTGACCCGAAAAGTGTGTGTCATGGAGGGGAGTCAGTGTGGTCAAGCATTTAACCATCCACACAAAATATGCGTAGCTGGATTCGTCCAAGTGGGAACCCAACAAAATATTATCTCATCATCCTAGGGTTGTAAAAAGTGCTTGGAAGTGAAGAATACATTGCTTGGTCCTAAAAACATTTTAAAACAAACATTCACAGGACCTTCAAATTTCAAACCCCTTTTTAGGAAACAAATACCTTTGACGGATTTAAGCACTCTTGCTTTCCCTAGGGATCATATCCTTAGAGGTTTCTAAGTTCTTGGATTCTATCGTCATTTTTTTTCAATAGGGTTAAACATAGGAAACTTTTTCCCTATTTTCCTTGATTTCCACACAATGGACCTTGTGGGATGAGAAAGAAAGTGGGACATTAGACATATAGTTTGAAACATAAGCAAGCAAGTGTCTTTGGTAAAAAGAATTCATTAAGCCAAGATAAAAAGACAAATTGGATTAAACATGTGTTTTCTAAAATGATTGGTTTACAACTTTTAAAAAAAAGCTTCAAGAAACAATCCTGAGTTGTATGCGTTCTACTATCAACAGAATCCCAAAATTTTTGAAAGGTTTGCTTTCCTCCCATAGGAAGTATAGCATGTTCTTCAACACCGAGGTCTTGTAAGAAGAAGTGTTATCTAGGTCAAGTCTAGGATCAAATTCAATCACTTTCATCCATCTCTCAACCATCAAAATCAGTCAAAAAATCACCTCACCAGCAACTCTTGGAAACTTTGTAAACATCTATTATGCTAAAATTCTAGGAAAAATCAAATCACTTTGTTTGACTTAGCACACCTAGTCAAACCATCATATTATACACGAGTTTTCTCTAGGATAACATAACTTTCTAGGGATTACGAGTTCATATTGTTTTGCTTCACACACTTAGCCAAATTATCAAATCATCACCTTGTTTGACTTCACACACTTAGCTAAACAATCCTCTTATGTACAAATCCACTCTAGGATAACACAACTTCCTAGGGTTTTACAAGTGCATTTATCACCCTTGTTTGAATTCAAACTATCAATCCAATCACAATCAATCAAAGTCCTAAAAAGTTTAGCATTTCCTTCAAAGTTTCTTTAAAAGTTCCATTCATCTGTATCACTCATATTTCATTTATCTCATCCTCGTCATCACTTTGATCCTTCAATTATCCTAGTTGTTCACTTCTTTGAACCTAAGGTTTAGACCGATCTAAAGAATTAGAGGTTCATCTCTTACATTCTTGAAAATTGATCTTCATTTTGTGGTTCAAACAAGATCACAACACAAAAGGAACATGGAATTTAAACTTGATCCATCCATCATGAGCAATTCGAGTCAATCAAATTGTCCAAGTCTCACAATGCCAATTGATTATCGAAACTCACATTTATGCAATTCAAACATGGAATCATTATCTCCTCCAAACTTCAATGATACAAATGTGAGTATGCCCAATATAAAGTTTGGAACACCTTTTCCAATGATAGATTTAAATCCAAGTTCAAATCTACAAATCTATCAACCAAACACTCAATGCATGAGTTTTTCAAACAACATTATCCCACCAAATCCACACATGCCAAATACAAGTTTGTTGAAAATGAACATTTCTAGTCCACACTTGGTGAACTTTGGGATAGATATGCTTGAAAATCCCCCTAATGTTGTTCAAAATCCTAGCAATATATTGGCGACTCCATATGTTGATTCAAGTCAAGGTAACACCATGCAAAATCAAAGTTACCTAAATCAAGGAAATATGATTCTCAACCACAAAAATGTTCAAAGTCAACCCATAATGCCGAATCAAAACATCATACCAAATCATCCCATTTTTCCATCGATATCGCAACAACAGGTGGCAACCATCCAAGCAATTCCAACAATCAACACCATCCCCAACCCACCACCACCACCGTCGCCGCCAAAACACAACACGACCAATTCATTCTCCATCATGTTGCAAGATGCTCAACAAGCTGCCCGCCAAAAGGCACTCCAAAACCAACAAGTTGCACAACTAGTTGCTCAACAAGTGCAAGCAGAATTAGCCACCCAATAAGTTGCGCAAGCGGCTCAAGTAGCCCGACAAGCTCAAGCTCAAGCTCAAGCCCAACACCAAGCCTGACAGGGGCAAGTAGAATTCTGGGCACTATTGCAAGCAATCTATAAACAAGTGCATCAACAAGTAGCTCAACAACAAGCCCAACGAAAAACATTGTTGGCACAACAACGAGACGACCAAAAACAAGCGTTGTTGGCTCAGCAGAAAACACAGGCATTACTTGCTCAACAAAGCTTGCAACAGATTCCCACCACAAGTGTTGAAAACAATGATCAAGATTTATCCATCAATGAACACATTGAAAATGTTCCCATCTCATTCAATGATCAAATCAACACACACCAAGAGCCACTTTTCAATCATGATCAAAATTCACCAACAATGCCCAACAATGATCCAATTCAATAAATTTCAACATCACTTGGTCTTATGGTTGAAGACATTGACAATCTCTCCACCATAACGGCTAAGGAAAATGATCAAAATCAATCTATCAATGAGCACATTGAAGATGTTTCTACCCCATTTGATGATCAACTCACCTTTCATCAAGAGCCACTTTTTAGTGATCTATTTCAAGATGTGTTACAATTATTTGATCCCATTGACATAATCTACGATCCATCAACCAATGATCATATCGAAAATGTTTCTACATCACCTTATGAGTTAGAGGACATCTCAAGAACGTATTCCAAAGAATGATAAAAATATATCACCAAGGTCTAGCAATGTTCCTTCCCAAGACATATTGACATCCTTTGACCTCATGGTTATAGATATTGAAGGAATCCTTAGCTCAACATTTGATCCAAATCCACTCACAGCTCAAGAGAATATTGAGCCACTTCCCAATGACGATGTCCAAGAACCCAATATAAGCAATCCATCCCTTGAAATCGACCCATGTCAAGAACTTGATCCAACACATGTTGAAAATAGTTCTAAAATCACTCAAGATCAAAAATTCGTATCTCCAAGATACTATAATGATCTAATGGGCACTCTCCTATCTATACAAGATGCTACAAACAATGATCATATCCATATAGCACATATTCCTCCATCTACCCACAAGATGATTTCTTTGGATGGACACGTAGATGATCTTCATTCAAAACAAGAGTCTCATACTCTTGATATCATTCCCAAGGAACAAGAGTCTCCTACTCTTAACATTTATACACATGGTCAAGATATAGAGAAATCTAGAGACCTAGCAGAAACAAATCATGAAGAAGGCTTCTACAAAAGTTGTGAATTAGAAACATCAGGTGAAAGCATACCAAGAATGAATCATGAGGAATAATTTTACAAGGATAGTGAATCATCAATAATTTTTGAAGAAGCAATACAATCTGATATCTCATAAGATCAAGACAAAGATATCAATCAGGCATTCATCCAACATGTGGAGGATCCTATCACTTATAAAGTTGGATCACTTATCTTTCTTAGAGCAAGCTATCTTATCAATGAAGAAGTTAACACCTTTGAAGATCTACGACAGAGCAAAGAAGGAGTAGCACCTTGTTTCCAAGGTAGATCATATCCCATTGCAAACAATTTTTTTGAGGAGATGAATTATCAAGGCAAAGGATTAGGCCTACATGAACAGGGTATCCTAGAACCAATGCAGATTGTTGGAAATCCTAATCATCAAGGCCTTGGTTATTCGACAATCAAGGGATATAAATATATCAAGGATACTTCCACAAAACTGGGGGAAAATTCATCTCGAGCAAACATCAACATAGGGAGCATGAAGGATCCTTATTATGCAACCAATGCCAATATTGCAACCCGTCATATCACAAATCTTCATCCACCCATCACCCCATCCATAAATTGGGACCAACGTCAAAAGAAAGACTTGAATCGAAGCATGAAGAACCTTATCAAAGAAAAAAAGCTAAGAAGCATATCGAACAAATCAAATACACTTGGATACCAAAGAATACAAAGAAAGATTATCCCTATCACCCTCCATCAGTCAAAGAAACTATGGGGCAAAATAAAAAAGGGAAAAGTATCCATCCAAGATGTCCACAAAGACAAAAAAAAGCTTCTCAAGTGACATACAAAGTGTATCAAGTAGTTGGTCCTAATTCCACGAACACTTCCATATCCACCCATTATTGCTCATCTTCCCAAGTTTGGAGAGTTAAAGGTTCCAAACTATCAGCCAATCCATATTTTATTCCTAAACATACTCCATCCACACCTCCACGCATGATATCCAATTCTTTCATTGACCATGTGTTGGAAACGACCCTTCATCATAAGGATTCAGAAGGCACTCTATCACGATGTGCACACAAAGATAGAGTTAACTCCGGTATCAACAAAGCAGATCAGGGATCTTAAAAGTTGCATTCAAGTGCACGTGTCTTGGAAAAACAAATTCTTCAAGAAGGCTATTGATGGCGTGTTATGACAAAAGCATCAATGTCAGCAGTACCGGGTGATTCAACATCACCTTAAAATCTCTCAAAAAATACAAAAAAATCCAAAAAAATTAGAAAAATGATTGAAAATAGTAAAGAAAAAAATTGTCCTCTAGTGAAAACCACTTCGGTGGTGCTTTGGATAGGTACCATGATGAAAACCTGGAAAACAGGTGTCATGTGTAGAATCGAGCATCTACGTGTGCCAGTTCAAGAGAAAGCATCTTATCGCATGCATAATAAAGCCAACATTCCATCCATATCATTCGTTCATCCATGAATCGTTTATCCAACCCATTACCGTCTATGTACCTTATCTTGATCTTGATGAAGGTTTGGTAAACACTTTACACTTATTTATGGTAAACATCTTGACATGGGTCATTTTCACTGATCCCATCCTATCCAACGTTATCTGAGCCTCAAAGCATTATTCGAATAAGCATTCCTCTATTTGAACACCCTTACCTTATCGCAAGATAATACATATCCATTCATCCAAGAATCCACCCATGGTTGTTCAAACATTGCTAGACACCGGGGACAAATATTTGCATCTTGCTTCGATAATAAAGCTTGATCTATATCCTCTAACTTATGTGGCGATCCAAACATTGGCAAACACAAAATCAACTTAGTTGAAGAACTTGTAATCCAAAATCCAAATCACTAGCCCATGGTGTATTTTGATAGGAAGACATTCCTTATCAAGCTTTATCTTTCATCGAACATTGATCCAACAATTCATATTAGTTGCATCCAACCAGGGAAAACTTTAGTGGCGAATATTCGCCAATTGGCTAATAATAGAAATTAGGAGCTCCAAAAATGGCTAATAGTACAAGCTGAAACGAAGACTAAATCGCCAGGTTTTTACGAAAAAATAATTTTGTCTCGATTAATTCACCATGTAAACAATGTGTCATCAAAACTGATATGCCAGCATTTTATACAGTTACTAAAAAATTTAATTATATTTGCCAGTAATATTATAATCCTTCGATTAATTTTGGGGCAATATCGCCACTAATAATAAATTACTATTTAATTTGAGGAATATTTTCTTTTATCTATTGCCATAGATTAGTTTTTTAATCGAATGGTTGTAGGTTGATTCTGGGCCCTAATACACATGTGCCTCTTAAAAGGCTTGTTGAGGCCCGAAATTTGTTTTGGGCCACATGATTAAATCTAATTGTGTGGCCAAAAACAAATTTCGGGCCTCAACAAGCCTTTAAAAAGGCACATGTGTATTAGGGTGCGGAATGAACTTGCAACCGTCCTTCATTCTATTAGTGGGACACCAAATAATGTTTCCCTGATGCCCATAGTTCCCCCGATGCACCATAGGATTGTGATTGGAGTTCCGTCGACGAAGCATTTTTAGGCCGATGGTATTGAATTTTGTTAGGAATGGGGGAAGATCTGGCCCTTGACCCCACCTGTATTATGATAGGAACGCGCCAAGATTCACTAGGATTCACCACTATGATTATTATTTTTACCAATTATTTATTAAGATTCGCCAGGATTTTACAAAAAAATTAATACTATGCATAAGATTCACCAAGAAAATTAATATATTTTTTTCAAATAAAAGGAGAGATTCGCCAGGATTTTACACCTTTGCCGAGGGGGGGGTTTCTTCAAGTTATCCTTGCATCCAACTTGTGTCTCAGCGGCGCATTGAATCATCAAAATAATCTTGTTCCAAATCAAGCTTCATTAGTCTTGATCAATCGAATCCAATCAATTATCACCTTGTTTGACTTAACACACTTAGTCAAACTATCATCTTGCACACAAGTTTATACTAGGATAACACAACTTCCTAGAATTTACAAGTGCATTATCATCTTTGTTTGGCTTAACACACTTAGCCAAATTATCAAATCCATAATCACCTCGTTTGACTTAACACACTTAGTCAAACCATCTTCTTTTGTACAAGTTTACTCTAGGATAACACAACTTCTTAGAGTTTACAAGTGCATTATCACTTCTATTTGACTTAACACACTTAGTCAAGCTAATCAATCCATTGATCTGATTGATCAACATTAAGCTTGGTTTTCAACAAAATCTCAAAACAAAGCACTGATATCATCACATATCATATCCAAATCATCAAAATAATCAAAAATCCAAAAACATTCATAAAATTCATCAAAAATCCAAAAACATTTTAAAATCTCGAAAAATCTTCAAAAAAATTTCATCATTGAGTCTTGTCAGTTTTCCACCTTGTCCGAACTACGTCATCTTTGAGCTTGAATGTAGGCAAGGTTGATCTCTGAGCATCTCCCAAGATAGTTAGGGTCAGTCCTTAGGCGTCTGCTGCATTGGCAATCCGTTTGCCCATCTATTTTTTTACATTTAGGTCAGTCCTTAAGCATCCGTCGCATTGGCAATCCGTTTTCCCATCTATTTTTACATCTAGGTCAGTCCTTTAGGCGTCCGTCGCAATGGCAATCTGTTTTCCCATCTTTTTCACATTTTAGGATTTTAGGTGTCCATAGCAATGGCAATTTGTTTGCCCATCTATCTCATTAGCAGTCACATCAATTGGAGTCCGAATTACGTTGTCTCTGAGCTTATACGTAGGCAAGGCCATCCTTGATTGGCCCCCGAGACACAAAATCTAAAAACATTCATAAATCTCAAAAATACCAAAAACATTGGAAAATCCGAAAATCAAAACAGCCTCAAAACATTTTTCAAAACAACAAAAAAATCCAAATATCTGAAAAAACCAAAATGGTGCATCTATTTCATCTCGCTTTCACCCATGATTGTCATCACTCATAATAAAATCAATCATCGCTTTCACCCTTTGGTGAGTTAGTCAAAAACAAGTTTAGCAGGTTCCAAAGTGAACACCTAATTGTCAGAGTCTTAAGCCTAAGTCAGTAAGCAAGCATGTTGGTCAACTCGAAGTATCAATAGCTTATCACCCAATCAATCTCACCAAAACCTTGATCACATGTCCTAGGATGAAGCTTTCCTGTGATGGACATAAGCATCAGATACCCCATAATAGTTAGTCTTGGCTAGTGGTATGAAGAACATTAGCTTGTTTGTTTACTTTATTTGGTCTTTTTGACTTATCTTATTTTGTGCTCATTCCAAGGACCTCTCCATGATGCCTAAAAAAATCAAGTTTAGAGAGAAAGGAATGGGGCAATGATCATTATCTTTTTATTTGTTGTGCTTGTTGGATATTCTTGTAAAATAACTTTGTCATACATACTTTGTTTTGTTTGTAGGAAGGATGTTTTAGGTATCTTGTTGACCACATAAGAAGGCTTGCCTTTTTATGTCTTGGCCCAAGATGTCTGGAATATCTGAACTACATTTTGAATAAGGTTATGTTTGTCAAGTGTGAACAAGAGTACTCCTATCTATTTGATGGTTCAAATTCCGTCACACTAGGCGCAATGCCATCCTGGTTCTTAATACCTTGATGCATCACACCTACGTGTGTTATCAAACATAAAGAAAGGTATGCTATTTTCCCATCCTTGGATAAGCAATACATCATCATCATTCATCACCATATCCAATAAAGTCTCGATGACTAGTGGACTTGTTGGACTTCTACATCTTCTTGGATTCAAGGGTTGATCCCTCTCATTCTTCTATCCTCTTTCACGCTAACAATGCATCCATCCTGCATCCATTTTGCATCTTTCATAATCATTTCATATAATCATAGCACAACATCATCCATCGCTTTCATCTCACATACATTTTCATAATCATTTAAGTTGTTTAGGATAATATAAAATTTTTATTCTAAGCATCTTCCAAACATCTCATTTTCATCATCATTATCATATAGTCTAACCATCCATACATTCATTTTGAACCTCTTTGTTGCAAGATCCACCTCAATATTTTTGCTCGATCTCTCGAGGGGGCAATGTACTAACGTACTTATTTCTGCTAGGACATCCGAAAAAAATCAGGAATTTTTTTAATTTCGATGTCAGCAGCATCATTCTTTGAACCAATGCAACGAGTACATTGCTTCAAAGAGGGGGAAAATGTAGACATGCGAAACTAACATCATGCATCATGCATCCCGCTCTAATTAACATTCAATTCTTCTATTAATCAATTAAAATAATTTATTGATTAATTCCCTAAGGTTCATCATGCTTAATTAAATAAATCAAATTATTTCATTAAGTCCTAAAGTTCTTCTCATTTGATTCAATAAATCAAAATGATTTAAATCAAATGTCACCTCCTAATATCATCCAAGTTAACTAATCTAGATTAATTAACTTCTAATCATAATCAGTCATTCTCTAGCTTTTGACTCAACTAGAGTTAAATCTAAACTCTTAACTAACCCACCCACTTGCACAATAAATCACTTTATTTGATTTATTAAAATACTTATTTTCCCTCACAAGGGCATATTCCCAAGGAATATGCCTTCATTAACTCTCATGCTTGACTTTTTTGGACAAACACAATTCCCCCCAAAAACCCTCAACCACATGCATTTATGGCCATTTTCAAATTTGAATGGGCACATTAGCCAAAACTTGCACAAGCTTAGGCCAATCCCATTGTGACAAGTGGCTCTCTCCTATTGGATGGTATTTAGTCCCACATTGCCTAATATTGGCTTCCCTTCTCTCAACTTCTCCTATAAGTTCAACACCTCTTCTCTCATTTTGAGGATCCATATTTGAAAGCATCTCCACTATAGGCAACTTGAGTTCATGAGCATCTCATTGTCTATCATCTCATCATCTTGGCAATCTTGCTTATCAAGGGTTGGGAAAGGGCTCTTTCACATATTCAAAGAGCACATTTCCTCTTAAATCATTTTCTCAACATTTCATCAACATTCTATCTCTTAATTTAATAAATCATTATTTATTGGACTAAGTCTTCTTTTAGTGATTAAATTAATCAATTTAATTTAATTAACCTTACATATCTATTTAATTAAATAAATCATTTTATTTGATTTAAATCTCTAAAAGTCCTCTTATTAAATTAAATAAACTAAACCTTATTTGATTTAATCTAACATGTTCCTTCTTGATTAAATAAATCAAATCATTTATTTGATAAATCATTTCCTCTCAATTCTTGACTTAAATCAATTCATAAATCTAAGTCTAAATTGTCACATCACCTAATTCTTCATTAAATTAATCAAAACCTTGATTAAGTTAACCCCTCTCATTAAAATTATCTAGAGAATGTAACTTGCACAATAAATCAAATACTTTGATTTATTAATTCATCTACTTTCCCTCACAAAGCATCAAAAGGGAATATTCTCTCATTTGAATTCAAAAAGGCCAAGTGGGCTTGGTCCTTCCAACAAGGCATTCAATGCCTCTTACATGTCCTTGACCTTGAGCCAAGTGACATTAAATTCATTTCCCTTCCCTCTTCAACAAGTCATCTCACAATTTCAAATTCAAATCTATGCATTTATCATGCACATTGGCTAAAATGTGCTCATTACTCCTCCAACCACATGTGGACAAGTGGCACAATGCCATTGGATTATCCTTTGTCCCACATTGCTCAATATTTCTCACCTCTTCCAAATTGAATTCTATAAATTGGAGACTCTTCTCCTCATTTCTCATCCACAATCTTCATGCAAAGTTACTCTCTTCACATTGAGAGCTAATTTTTCCCATTGCACTCAATCATACACCATTTTCATAAATTATAACAAGGTTATGCTCAAATCTCTTTGGAGATTTGACCATTGTTCAATCAACCACATTGCAATTTAGGAATTGGGAAAGGGCCAATTGCAACACTTCATTGGAACCAATTCCCTCATGGGATCATCATTCTATTAGCTTGATTAGGATTTAATTTTATTTCTTGTATTGTGTTCTTCATCTTTGTTCCTAATTTTAGTTTAAATAGATGGATCTTATGGGGAATCTCTCATACTTGTTTGCATGCATTGGATCTAACAACTAATGTGTTTTGTTGCTCTTGTGCATTTGCAGGTTTGGGGGTTCACAAAACCCCTCATCTATACTTGTTGTCACATCATGAAAAAATTATATTTAATGCGACAACGAATTCAAAAGGAATTTTTCAGTCGCATGTGTGAAGAATGAAGTTTGCAGATTTTGAAAGGATGGAATTGCACACGAATTTTGAGGTGATATACCTACAATTTGAACCATTTATTACAAAAGAATTCAGAATAAATTCAAATGTATCAAGGAAATCGTATTCAACAAAAGGAATTTATGAATTCAGAGAAGTGTGTAGAGAAATTTTAGAGAAATTAGAGCAATTCAAAGCTTCAGGGTTTGAAGGAAGAAGATATTGAAGTGGATTCAAAGTGTGCTATGGAAACTGGACATCTAATCCTATTCTTCGTTAGCAATTATAGAGGTATTTCACTTGCACAATCTTTCACTTTTATGCAATGAAAAATTCAAAGGTTGTGAATATTTCAGATAAATTTCAAGTTAAGTTGAAGAAATATTTGAAAAATCCGCCGAAAGAATTTGTTCGTGCATTCTCTTGTATTCCTCCTAAAGTATTTCCCTCTTAAGATATCTACTCATACGTCTATAGTAAGATTGAGTAAATGTCATCAGTTCAGTTAAGTATCCTTTGGAAGAGTGAATTGGAAGCAAACCATGATGCATAGAAAATATTAGTTGAGAATAAGTTGGATATATGATGAAAATCCCCTCTAGTTGAATTCAACAAGAAATAAATTTGAATAATTTTGAGCAGGATTCATGATGAATCAATATGGATTGATGAAGTAAATTTGATTACCAGAGAAGCAATCAAAGATGTAGTTGGTTTGTGTTCCTCCAAACTAGTTCCCAAATGAAATTCTATGAATGAACAAGAGATAATTGAGATGATTGGTGTGACCATGGAAGGAAAATAACTTATTTTAAGAACAATTGACGATATGATCATTAGGTATGTTGCGATGGTTATAGGTCACAAAGAAAGTTTTTCCAAGCAATAACCTCACAGCATCTAATGTTGTTGTTTGTAGTGCTATTGATATGATTAGAAGAGGTAAGGATTTTGACCTATGTGAGCTACTATGAATATATCTTTTGAATAACTTGAAGGAAATCAAGAAGAGCAAGAAAAATACATTTCGGTACAAAAATTTGATTGTCTGATTACTCTTTTACTTCATGAAAGAGTTACCAGTAATAGGAAGGATAGAATGGAAAAATGTAGAACATATTGCCCATCAAACCAAGAATCTCATTATGAACCTTGGTGGCCCAGATGCTCAAGAGACTACTCTTGTTGCATTCTTTGGAACATTTCAAATGAGGATGAACAAAAGATCAAGGGTTCTAGTAAGTGTAACTGAGAGGTACTCCAAAAATAGTAATTTCCTAGTTTCTACAAATTTCTACTATATGGAAGCGAATGAATCCAAACTAGTGTGGATATCTGAACTAAATTATGAAGTGACTAAAGCTGAGATTGATCATTATGCAAAAATTCTTTTAGACAGCGCCAAGAATCCCAATGAAGAAGAAGCCTCCAGTAGTGCAACTGGAATAGGAAAGAAAAGGAAAAGTGTTGTTATCAAACAAGAAGTAAAAAAAGGAAGTGAATCAAAGAGAGCTCAACATGAGCATGAAAGCATAAACATTCAAGGAGATTTAAAATATTTGTAGAAGGAAATTCCCGATGCTAACTTTGATTCATCTGTATTAGTTGTGGAAAATATCATAAACATGGTTAATTCTTTGAAAGTTTATATCTCCAAACTAGAAGTGCAAGTTGGAATTAGTTCTGGAGCATAAAATTTAGAAGATATCAAGAAGAAATGTGTAGATGCACATCGTAGAGTGGTGAAGGAATTGGAGAGTGTACAAGTTTGTGAGAAAGAGGCTCAAAATTTCTTTCTTTCTATTTGAATTGGTCTATCAATACATTGAATGTAAGAGATGATATAAGGAAGAGTGAAACTTGGATGAGTACTCAAGTAGATATGTATATATTGGTAGATGATAAAGATAATTAGAGATGGTCCTACATTGTGCAATTTCAAGACAAATTATTTTCTCTACAGGATCAAAGAACATAAGTGATTAATAAGTTTGTGGCACTTAGAGATATGGTAAAAAACGGGCACATTCTTGTATCTAGTGCTCTTGATAGTATTGGTAATCTATTAGAGATTAATCTTAGTCCCAATACTTTAGTAGATGCTATAGAGTCTTTGACCAAGTTTGAACTATTTCACAAGACTCTTGTAAATGTGAAAGAAGCATGGGAAGAAGATAAAGCTTCATGGAAGGTTATCCTAAATAAACTCATAGGTTCCTCCTCTTCAAGTTAATACAATTATTATTTTTTGTTCATATATTTTTGGTTAAATTTTGGTGCATATACATATATAACAGACCTCATCCTTTGCCATTGATGTCAAAGGGAGAGAGAGAGAGAGATAGATAGAGGATTTTTTTTTAGGAGAACAATTTTGAAAGGGGTAGTATTTAGCTGCCTTATATCAAAAAAATGGTTTTGACATGCATGTTGCCATCAATGCCAAAGGGGGAGATTGTTGGAAATATGGAGCCTTACAACATGAGCATGAAGTGTATATGGATTGTGTTGGTTGTTTTTGTGTTATCATTGATGTCAACATGATGACAACTATATGAGAAGCTTACTTATTCTACTAGAATCTATTCTCTATCGGAAGTGTCCTTTATTGATAAACCAGTGCATTGAATTTTAACTCTGGAATTCACCGCAAGAAAAGATGTGACTCTAATCTCTTAACCGTATTATTATGTCTCATTTAGACATTTATATCCAAGATCTTGAGAAGTTTTATGTTGTGAGAAGAAAGTTATCATTGATAGAGTTTAGCTCTGTACTCTACAATTGTTTCTCTGCTCAACATATTAGTGTGAGAGACTTCACATTTTCTTAAGAAGAACATTCTATTGTTGCAGTTATAATGGTAGTATCTTTGATGCTAGTATGATGAGAAATTGAGGTAATGTTGGACTTGGAAGGTTTTTTCTTTTAAGAAGTGTATGGTGTTTTGGAGATTTTGTGTTTAGGTCCTAGCCTTTGCCGACCTAACATATGTCATACATTATGAAGATCAAATATACCTTGAAGATGTTTTATATGGATCTTTGTCTACTTGGTATGATACACTACATGGAAAAAAATGTTTTATTTATCATATGGTGTCAACAAGAGTATTTGTATTCATCTAATTAGACTAGCCTAATTGATGAATAATACATACTTGCATATATATGTAAGACTCTTTGAAGGAGTGAAAGTGAGTGGAGTGGACAATGTGAGCACAAGGAGAACGAAGAAAGATATGGTGAAGTGTGAAAGGTATTGAGGAATGTTGGGATATGCGAGCCTAAATGATTTATCAGTTGAGGATCAAAACAAAATTGTTGAAAAACTATTGTGAGAGGAATTACTTCTTATTCAAAGCTTCATTGGAACTGAACCCTACACACATAAGGTGTATTCTATTAGTTCATACTTTTGGAAGTGAGCCATAAATTTTGTATCTTGGCAGTTAGCCATCTTTTGTATTCAGGTTGTGAGCCTTTCAAGGACAGTGAGTCCTAGTAGTGAGCCCTATATTATCTTATATCTGGATATAATATATTGTGAGCTAATCCCCACCGTGGTTTTTCCCATTTTGGGTTTTTCACATAAAAATCTTGGTGTTCATGTGTTTTGATGCATTTTGTCTTATTTCCACATTCTCTCTTGCTGATTCTGTCAGAATTGTGATAATGTTTAAATGGTTTTTATTTGAATGGTTTTATGGAATACTGATTCACCCCCCTCTCAGTATTCTAGATATTCAACAACCTTTGTCTTCCTCACCTAGACTTTCATGCTACATTTTCCATTTATACATGAAATTTATACCACCTTTATTATAATATTAAGAATCCTTAATTATGGTATCGAGCTTACCTCTATTGCCACATTGAGATTACCTCTATTATGGTATTGAGTTTACCTCTATCATTTCAATTACTAACATATGATTTGATAGTACCTATATCTTTCTCTCCTTCTACTTCCTCATGTTTCTTAAGTTTCTTTAGACCTATCTTCATCTATTGTTTTGTTACCAATTATGTGGCACTCATCACTTTCTCTCTTAGTATTTTTCCAAAAGGTGGTGACATAACTTCTGATGCATCCCATTATGTTTTATAACAACACAATGCTGCAATCATTTTTTTTTGTGTCCCCATATAAAATTTAGGGAGTAGGCACACAATTTTTTGTGTATTTTGGGGGTGTATAAGCATGAATTTGCACCCCTAATGAAAATTCCCTTTTACCCCCTTTCACTTTAGAAAAACCTAAGGTGGAGGCTTAATTCCACTTAAGCCCATTGTCCACATCACACTTGGCACCTATTTTTTGTGTCGATGGGTGCGTTTTTGTTGGGGCCCTTGCGCGGTGTGCATATGTCTGTGTGGCACGCTTACATCTTTGGAAGATTCCTGCGGCTGGAGACTGCAAAGACATTACATTTTTTATTGGAAGTTGAAGTGTAACACCCCTCTTCAGCTGGCCAACCCGAATATGGTTTTTTTTCATCCCTTTCTTCATAATGTTCACTCTCTCATCCATTCTCAAGTTTGGACAGAGTTTTGCAAGATCTTGAGTTCATCTCTCCATATTTTCTCCACTCTTCCAAGCATCTACAAGATTTGTAGTAGAATTTTACATTCCATTTCAGAAATCTACCACTTTATCACTTTGATAGTGTGAGCACAGGATAAATGCCATTACAATAGAGGGTTGAGTTTCTCTAATTTTCTACTCCACAAGCCTTGAGCGCTTTGGATGGAGGTTGTAAGCTCCTCTCATCTCCTCTATCATCTTTGGTTGAGTAAGAACATACTGTTTGTAGTGTCTTTTTTTTATGTAGCTTGTATTTCCTTTCTTTATCTCTATTTCTATCATTGCAAACTTGGTTTTCCATGGAGGTGGAAACACCAAAATGGGGTTTGACTGAGGTAGGCCCTTAAATAGCCCCAACTTTCCCCCATTTTTCTATGTGCAGGTGGATAGAGCTTGGAGCAAGCTGGTGAGAAGACTATTGTACAAAATCATCTTCGTCACCCTTGCGATAATATACTTCTTTTATCACATACGTATTTACATCTTGTTCTTCTTAATCTCATTTTGTTCTTCAAGAAAACTCTAAACTAGGCTATTAGTCTACCTTTTATTTTTTAACCTCATCTCTCTAGTTTCCTGGTCATACAGATGCCAACGTGCTTGTGAGATACTAGCACACTGTGTTTTCATCTCGGAACCACGCCTCTGTCCTCTAACATAGAGCTACCTGAGATGCAGATTTGACCTTAAAAAATGACTTGTCTAATCTCCCTTCAACTCTTGGGATTGCAGAGTGGTCGAAGAACACCTAGTCCTCATCATTCTCATCCATTCTATCCTAACATTCCTTGAAACTAAAGTAAGTTAGGGTAGCCTTTCCACTCTTGGACTTTCATGACCTAGAGCCTTGCAGTGGTTGGTCCCCCTCTCTTACAGGGGGTAGGCATGATCTCTCTTTGCCTGTATTTTGGGGGAAAAATATCATCAATACTTTTGTATTCCCTTCTACCACAACTTATATATTATTTTAAGAGGGGCATACATACACCACCACTTACATATTTTGGCATGCTTTCTTGTATCGATGTTGTATATATATATATATATATATATATTGTTTTATGATAATTTTTTGTGTTTTCTAATGTATTTTTGTTGTAGGTGTTAGCTTGGGGCATATATTTTTTGGTTGAATATTTTCATGTATCTTTTCATTTATACTGTAGCTAGGCCTCATCCCACAGTGACATCAACCTATTAAAATGAGGATAAAATTTAATAAATTAGAAATTACATACACCAGTATTTGACATTGTGTTTTGTATCTATTTTAGTGTTCATTCACATAGAATGTTGAGGGCCCATATTAGCCATTTCCTAGCATATTTCTTGGATCCAAGTATCAATTTGACTTTTCTATATCAACTTACTTGTAATTCAATAATCATATATTTGTCATTCTTAATATTTTACTATATTTGTACCTTTAAAAAATGTAAACAACCATATAAATGTCCTTATAATAACACAATCATCTGATCAATTTGAAAAAAAAAAAAACTAATTCTATTTTAAAGTACGAAACAATTTTAAAAAATAACATAAAATTAAAAATCATTTTCTCATTCTTCTCGAAAAAAACCTCTTAGACTTAGAAATACATAGGCTAAGCACATACACAATCAATTTATACTTGACTACGTGTGGAGGCTGAAAGATCAAAATAGGGACTTGACTGCCTTGACAAGCTCCTATATAGTCAACCCCTTTCTTCTTGTCCTAGATGCACGTTGATGAATCTTCTTTTTAAGAGTCAATATATTCACTCTTTGGTTGTGATATTCCTAACTCCTCTTCATTATTTCAGTTATTTCCTTTTTATTATAATATTCTAGTACATTCAATTCATCATTGCATTTATTTTTTGCGAGTACAATAGATAGGTTTGTGCATCATAGTACCTTGTTGCTTCTACCTCATATACCACTTTAGACATTGTAACTCTTTATGCATTCTATTTCAGATTGTTCAATTTTACAAGTCTTTTTGAATTACAATCAATTAATTAAATAATTTCCCTCTTTACACAAATCTATTTAATAGCATTACATTAAATTTTAAATTTTTATTACGATTCTCATGATCTCTTTCCCAATTTAATTAATGTAATATAGATTTAAGGTTGCTTAAATTTTTATAATAAAGTGGTGTACATAGCCCTTTGGAAGGTTGCAACTAAATTTTAGATCCTAAATAACATTTATTGATAAGCATACGTTCCCCATTTGGTTGTGAATGCAGTCTTGTACTAATACTCGTTCTTAACTTGTACTTGGTTATATAAAAAATAAACCATCCAACATGAAGAATCTATTAAGGATGATCATTATTTGTAGAATTTGGTCCATTAAAGGCAAGTGATAGTGATCTTTTAGTGAGACTATTTTTAGATTCCTAAAATCTACACACAATATTATATATCCATCATGTTCCATCATTGCTAGCACATTGGAGTCCAATTTGAATTGTTTAATGAAAGATATATAATATTTTATATAATCAAATTAAATGATAGTTCTTGCTTCATTAGAGACTATATTTTAGTATTCACTAGATTTTTCTTTTGTCTGAATAACTTAGCATCATGTTGATGCTATATTTATGTTGGAGAAAATTTTATCATAATCCCTTAAATCTTCATAGTTCCATGCTATAATATCTCCATATTTTTTGCATAAATAGATAATATCATTTTCTTCATAATTACACTCCTTAGCCAATGTAGTGTAGAAAATTGTATACCTTTACAATTTCACACTATGTTTGGGTCCCTTAATTTATTGGAATTAATTAAGCTTCTAATTTTCCAAATTATGCATTCCAAAGCCTTATTTTTCCCATTTTTTGAAAGGAGAATTGACATTTAATAATTGCATTTAATATTTAAATGACCATGGAATATGTGTGTCCTGAACTTATAGGTTAGGACTCATTTTCCTATGGGTGAATGGGTCCCCTTTAAGTGCCAAGACCCATTTTAAAATATTTTTTTGACGGTATTTTAATGATTCAAATTCAATTTGCAATTATCGGCTTTTAAAATCTATTTTTTGAGAAATTAGATAAACACTTATAAATACATAGTATTTTTATCATTTGAAATCTAACACACTTTATGAAGAAATCATATTGATAAAATATCATTGTCAATATCATTCAAGAGCATATTTATCATTCATGTGTTGTAGCAATCAAGATCCTAACATCATGTTCAAGTCTATGTGTGTTCGTGCCATCTTGTGAAGGCTAATATGCATTGTTGATCCTAAAGAATCCAAGCATTTCAAGTATCCAAATAAATCAAGCAAAGCAAGATCAAGTTCCTTGAAGAGTTGTGTTTGACTTCAATCCTCTAAGGGAAGCCACTGAAGGGTGGCGAGTTGTTGTTGGAATTATGTGCCTCAATCCCACTGGCCTAAACCTCTAAGAGAGAGATTTTGATGTGACTGCTAAGATGTATGGTCGATCTGCATAGTGATCCTGAACTGTCTATGAGATCGGTGTGACTCAACTCGATCTGAGTTCTCCTTGTGAAGTTCCTTTTTTGGACATATCAGTGTGAACTTTGGTATGTCCTAGTGATGAAGGTGGTCGACGTGACATGAGATATCGGTATGAGGTTTTGAACTCATGTCGACAATAAAATTCCATCTGAAAAGTTATATCTGTGTAGACTTGTTGTGCCCTTTGAATTTTTTTCACTTTTTGGCATGACTCATGTAGTGTGAGTTCCTGAAAGTGTTTGTTCTTAATCAATTTGCTTACATGTGGAGCTTGCAGTTTTAAGTACATGGATTGGTTATGCATGGGGCATAAGTTTACTAATGTTTGATACCTGTAAGGTATGGATGATTGGATGATCTAGCACTTGTTGTGGGTATTATTTTTTAGTCATGTGGGTTTATCAGCTGGATAGAAACAATCAGTCTGATGGTTGTTCTAGCTAATGTTTTTATCTTGTTTTCTAGAGTGATGGAAGTTTCTTGTTGTTGATATCATTGGGATATTTTTCTTGTGTTCGTTGGACTAGTCCATATTCACCTTGGCTTGTACCTTTCTTCCATAGGATGCATGTTGGAGGATGACAGGGATTTTTGCCTGAATGGTGGACATATTAAATGTTGTTGTAGAAGTCTTGATGGAGCATGAGATAATGTTTGAGATCTATGTGGTTTCATGGAAGGTTGTGGTCGGTTGCAATGTTGGATAGTTACTTACAGTTGGATACTTGATTTTGTTGCAAATCATCTGGTAGACTATTATCTATGGGAACTTTTTGATTGGGTGTCCTAAATGCTGCTGAATAGAGACTTGAATAAAACAGAGTCTGAATTGGTGGTGCCAGCGTGATCTTAGTAGTTCCTGAGTGCTCTGGAGGTGCCGATGTGATCTTCATCAAGTGGGAGATTGTTGGAGTTGTTTGCCTCAATCCCACTGGCCTAAACCTCTGAGAGAGTGATTTCTATGTGACCGCTAAGATGTCTAGCTGATTTGCATAGTGATCATGAACTATAATTGACATTGGTGTGACTCAGCCTGACCTGAGTTCTCCTTGTGAAGGTGCGGCATTACATGAGATATTGGTATGAGGTTTTGAACTCATGTCGATAATAAAAGTCTGACCAAAAATTTATATCTGTGTGAGTCTGGACAATGGGACTTTGTTGGGTTGACATGATGGTTCTTCATCGGTGTGATGTATGACTTTGGCCCAACTTTAAGATCTTCATCTGATGGTTGAAGTCTGACCGATGGGGTATGGTTGGAGCGAGTCTTGCCGATGATTCTTCATTAGTGTGAAACATGACTTCGGTCTAGCTTTGAGATCTTCATTCGATGGTTGAAGTCCGATCGATGGATTGGGATCGGAGTAAGTCCTGTCAATGGATCATTTCTGAGTGGCATCGAAGTAACCTAGGTCTTTGGCCTAGATTTGGATTATCATTCTGACTGTATTGGTCTGGTCGATGGAATCAATCAGGGTAAGTCTTCTTGATGGGAGCTGAACAAATAGATCGGTATGAAATGAACTATCAGAGGAGCTTTGGAGAATTCCTTTGAGGTAGGATCTCAGCCTGATGTTATTTTGGTCAGCGATACTTCTCCAAGTCAAAGCAATGGAGTGATAGAAGATTGTGCAGTGAGCGATTGTCAAATGATTAGTTTGGCATCGGTGAGACACAAACTAGTGTCTCACCAATACACGAATACAGTTGAATAATTTTGACTGAATGGCTATCCTACGTGGATTGCTTTAACCAATGAGAGAAGCAGAATGTAAACCGTTGGCAATTGGATTATTGTGACCGTTGGAAGATTAATAGACTATTTGAGAGTGTGAACAAAATGTAACTCTTTGCAATGTTCGATGGTTGGGGTTTGAGAAGGAGAATTTTATTCTAAAGGAGGAGACTTCTCTCTCTGTGTGAATCTTCTCTATATACTATGTGAGAGTATTGCAATTGTACAAAGTTTGTAATGGATTGAGAGGTTGATCAGGGAAATGTAAAAAAAAAGGAGAGGGGAAATAGAATAGGGTTCCTACTAGTTTGTATCCAGAATGAAACAAGATGTAATCTTTGTAAAGGCTTAGTGTTTGAGTTATATTTTTAATTGTTTTGTTGCATGAACAATACAATGGCGATCTGAGCTTTTGGAGTGTGGGGGTTTTTACTCAAAAGGGTTTTCCCCACGTAAATCCTATGTGTTAATTATTTTGTTTCATATTTCATGTTTCTTGGCTAGAATTTGTTTATGCAACTTGTTGAAACTGAATTTACATAAGCTTCTCTCAGAAGGATTAATGTGGGAAATGAACTGTCTCTGATTCCTCTTTGTGACATAGTTGTAGGTGTTTTTGAGGCAATCTAATTGAAATCAAAGTTACCGGAGGAACTAAAAATATTGGATTCTTTTCTGAGATGACTCAAATTTCCCTACAAGTGGTATTAGAGCCTTCTATTGGTTGTTGGTTCTGGGTATTTCTCCTATGAATATTTCTTAGTCTATCAAGCTTGAAGAAATCTAGAGGAATCGACTGATGTATTGATGCTTTGGTGAGTGGAAGTCTTCTGGTATTTATAGACAACACACAGCTTGAAGGATGGTGAAGATGGAGACAATGGAGCTAGTCATATTGAATTGTTGTGATCTGTGTCTCCCAGTTGGCATCGGTATAACCTTGATGTATGAGGTGGAATTTTCTGCTTCATGGTTGTGTAGCAGTAATGCTCTCGTATTGGTTGTCTGTGTAAGAGGCTCCCTAGTAATATATCGAGGTGTGGGTTGTTTCTCAACCATGGAAGAGAGTTCTTATGTTGGGTGGCGTTTCTTGGTGTTGGAAGGTGTTGTTTTTTGTTAGCCTTGAATGCATGAAGGCTATGGAGTTAGTCATTAGATGATTTGAAAGCTTTCAAAATAGTCTATCTTTTTCTCAAATGCATGTGCATATTGGTGGTTTTGGAGTTGGCTTGAAATAGACCTAGGGTTCCTAAAATTTTCTTTCCTTTTTAAGGATGTATTGTACTTGCATGTTTTTATGGTTTTGTAGGTTTTACATAGTCAAGAAAACTTGTTGTTTTGTGGATCTACTGAAGAGCTATTTTCTAGACCTCTACTTCCTCGAGGTGCTACTGGATGAGATATTTGCAGCTCTACTTGCATGCTTTGTGCATGGTGAGAGAAGGTGTGATTATTTCTTTGCATATAAATGTTTGTTATGTGATTAGTCACTCATCATTTCTATGGTAATGCTTGATGGATTCCTAGACTATGGTGCTTGGTGTGGACATGTTTGGAAAATTGGATTTGTACTTGATTTGGTGTTTGAGTCAGGGTGTCTACATGTTTGTTCTCTTGTGAGACCTCATATTGTGCAATACATTGATCTGGTAGTGAGTCTTCATGTTTCATTAATTGGATCTATGGGTTGTGCAATGTTGTGGGCTCTATTTTTCCATATGTTTGTAGTGGGACAGCTTGGAAGTGGATTGTCTATATCCACTCAATTTGATTCAATGTTTATGCAGACCTGTAAGTTGGCCTTGTTTGTGGTCACTTTTGCATTGGTGTGGTTGTTTTGAGGTAAGAGGATGGATGATAAATGAATTATGGAGTCCTATAGAATGGTGAATCTCCTTACTTATGAGATATTGATTCCACTTGGGATAATTAGCAGTAAAACTATATGTTTGTGGGCCTGGAAGATTTTTTCAGTTTTGGAGATGGTTGGTCATGATGCTTGGAAAGCTTAGTGTCACTATTCAGTGGGAGCTTTAGCAATGACTGCTAATAATTTGTCTTCTTTAGTTTGCTGATGTTTCTAGGAGGAACTCTTTGATCCTGTTAATGTAGAGGGGTTCTTTCACATTGGCAAATCCACTATTTGAAGATGGTGAGCATTTTGGAACCATGGAGGACTTGTGAGTTCTTTGGGTTGACGTGTTGTTGGTGCTTGATAGGTGATGTTGGTTTGGAGCTTGTTTTTTTTATGTCATGGTATACTCTTGCTTTTGAGTTGGATTTTTGACAGTGTGCATTGCTCTTGAGATCATGGTTTCTTCACTTGAAGCAGGGTATTTCCTAAAAGGGGATGGAAAGATCATGATGTCATGTTAATTTATTACAGTTGGAGCTTTGACATTGATCTTGGTAAATTCTTTATGTATCGGGTGCTTTGGTCATTTGCATAATACTTCATGATATTATTGTGTTGCATTTGGAGTTTGGCATGAGGTGATTTTTTGTAGGTGCTCATGGATACAAGGAGAATAAGAAAGTTTGAGGAGCCTATACCTTGATTGAACATCAGTTCAATAGAGACGTATGAGGATAGTTTTTTGTATGATTCATAGTGATTTGGATATCTTGGAGGAATTATTTCATTCCCACTCTTGGTCTTCTCGACAATTTATATCTTGAGAGGTAACACCCATTGTTTCTCTCAAATGTGTTATGTATTTCTTTCATTGGTGGATCTTGAGCTATGGTCAGATGGTTCTGGAGTATTCACTGTGAGAGATGGAAAATTTGGTTATCTCCTTGGTATAAATTTTTCATTTATGATGTCATAGGGGATGGTAGTGGGATGATTTCTTGAAATAGGAAATAGAGTAGTTTGATCTTATATGAGGAGCTTGCATTCATGTGGTTTAATCGGTTGGATGTTGTTAAGGATTTTCTGTTGGGGATGTAAAGAAGATACTACTTGGCACAACTGATACTTGGAGGTGTTTTGTAGAAGGATGAGCTACATGTTATGATTTGCAGATTCTCTTTGGTCTTACTGATCTTCTTGAAAGTGTGGTTTCACATAACATTGTTTTCTTTGTTGGATGTCGAGTACATGGAAGAGTTGTGCAAACTGGTTAGAAGAGATGTTTTTCTTGTAGCAACTTGTTTGCAGGTTTTGCATATCAGTGTGGATTTGGCTCCTTGGTACTACATGATTACACTTTCTTTGTGTTTCAGATTGGTAGACTTGTTGTGCCCTTTGAATTTTTTTTAGTTTTTGGCATGACTCATGCAGTATGAGTTCCTGAAAGTGCTTGTTCTTCATCGATTTTCTTACACATGGAGCTTGCATTTGTATGTACATGGGTTGGTTATGCATGGGGCATAAGTTTACTAATGTTTGATACCTTTAAGGCATGGATGATTAGATTATCTAGCATTTGTTGTGCGTGCTATTTTTCAGTCACGTGGGTTTATCAATTGGATAGAAGCAGTCAGTCTGATTCTTCTTCTAGCTGATGTTTTTATCTTGTTTTCTAAAGTGATGGAAGTTTCTCATTGATATCACTAGGATCTTTTTCTTATGTTCATTGGACTGGTGCATATTCACCTTGGCTTGTACCTTTCTTCCATAGGTGGCATATTGGAGGATGACAGGGACTGTTTCCTGAATGGTGGACATCTTAGATGTTGTTGTAGAAGTCTTGATGGAGCATGAGAGAATGTTTGAGATTTATGTGGTTCCATGGAAGGTTGTGTTTGGTTGCAATATTGGACAGTTATTTACAGTTGGATACTTTATTTTGTTGTAGAAATTCTGGTAAACTGTTATCTATGGAAACTTGTTGATTGGGTGTCTTGAATGCTACTGAACAGAGACTTGAACAAAGCATGGTTTGAATTGGTGGTGCCAACATGATCTTAGTAGTTCTTGAGTGCTTTGGAGGTGCCAGTGTGATCTCCGTCGAGTGGGAGATTTTTGGAATTGTGTGCCTCAATCCCACTGGACTAAATATCTAAGAGAGTGATTTCAATGTGACCGTTGACATGTCTAGTCGATCTTCATAGTGATCCTAAACTATCAATGAGATCGGTGTGACTCAACCCGATTTGAGTTCTCCTTGTGAATTTCCTTCTTTGGACATATCGGTGTGACCTTTGGTGTCTCATGGCGATGAAGGTGGTCAATGTGACATGAAATATTAGTATGAGGTTTTGAACTCACGTTGACAGTAAAAGTCTGGCCAAAAATTTATATTTGTGTGATTCTGGTCAATGGCACTTTGTCGAGATAACATGATGGTTCTTAATCGGTGTGACGTATGACTTCGTCCCAGCTTTAAGATCTTCGTTTGATGGTTGAATTCTAGCTGATGGGGTATGGTCGGTGTGAGTCTTATTGATGGTTATTCATCGGTGTGAAACATGACTTCAGTCTAGCTTTGATATCTTCGTCCAATGGTTGAAGTCCAACCGATGGATTGGGATTGGAGTAAGTCTTGTCGATGGATCATTCTTGAGTGACATTAGAGTAACCTAGATCTTTGGCCTAGCTTTGGATTATCGGTCTGATTGTATTGGTTTGGCCGATGGAATCGATTGGGGCAAGTCATCCCAATGGAAGTTGAACAAACATATTGGTATGAAATGAACTATCGGAGGAGCTTTGGAGAGTCCCTCTGAGGCAAGATCTCAGCCTGATGGTATTTTGGTCGGTGAGACTTCACCAAGTCAGAGTGATGGAGTGATAGAAGACTGTGTAGTGAGAAATTTTCAAATGATCAGTTTGACATCGATGAGACACGAACTGGTGTCTCACCGATACGCGAATATAGATTGAAGAATTTTGACCAAATGACTGTCCTACGTGGATTGCTTTGAACCAATGAGAGAAGCAGAATGTAAACCATTGACAGTTGGACTATTGTGACTGTTGGAATATCAATAGACCATTTGAGAGTGTGAACAAAATGGAACTCTCTGTAATTTTTGACAGTTGGGGTTGGAGAAGGAGAAGGAGAATGTTGTTCTAAAGGAGGAGACCTCTTTGTGTGGTTCGATTGTGAAATCTCTCTTTGTGTGAATCTGCTTTGTATATTGTGTGAGAGTATTGAAACAATGCAAAGTTTGTAATGGATTGAGAGGTTGATCAGGGAAATGTAAAAAAAAGGAGAGAGGGAAATAGAACAGGTTTGCTGCTAGTTTGTATCTAGAATGAAACAAGATGTAATCTTTGTAAAGGCTTAGTGTTTGAGTTGTATTTGTACCTGTTTTGTTGCATGAATAATACAATGGTGATATGAGATTTTGGAGTGTGGGGTTTTTTATCCGAAAGGGTTTTCCCCATGTAAATATTTTGTGTTCATTGTTTTGTTTTATTTTTCATGTTTTATGTTTCTTGGCTAGAATCTATTTATGGAAGTTGAAACTGAATTTACATAAACTTCTCTCAGAAGGATTAATGCGAGAAATGAATTGTGTCTGATTCTTCTTTGTGACATAGTTGTAGGTGTTTTTGAGGAAATTTAATTGAAACTAAAGTTATCGAAGGCACTACAGATCTTGGATGCTCTAAGATAACTCAAATTTCCCTGTAGTTGTAGCAAACAAGTGTCCATTCATCCTTTCCTTCTCCTTTATCATTATATTTCTATCAAGGTTTAATTACCAAACTTGGGATTTGACCAAGAAAACCCCTGGATACAAAATATATTTTTATTTTTATTTTTGTGTATATGTAGATTACAGGTTGAAGAAGAATTGAAGAAATATTGAAGAGCAATTTTTCATTATTGAACAAGTTGTCATCATTGTTGTCAAGCCACTGAAACTAAGTTGCAAACTTTATTTCTAACTTTCTGACAGTGAGACCTATGTCAGACCAAAGCTAAGATCCTACATTAGAGGACTTCCAAAAGTTATTTTGGAGCCCTAGACTAAGGCCCATTCACCTAGGGGAGAATCAGTCCCTTTGGACCCCTCAAAACAAGTTTGTAGTGACAACTACATGTGTTCAAACCTTTCTCAGATCTGCTGCAAAGTTCTGTAATAGTCTATATTTTCAAAATTCTGCATTTTAGGTATTAGGTCTTGTTGTCCATTTAGTTTGAGCATTTAAAATCATTTCAATTTGGTTTCAGATCTATCCTATTTTCCTATGGACTGAGATCCAAGTTTGATTGGCTCACCATTGAGGTTGAAAGTCAATCATTACACCATGTAACCTCTTTCCTAATGAAATATGTGGGGAAAGGCACCTATTAAGATCCCTAAGGTTTTATGAAACATCCCATAATTATAAACCTTCTGTGGGGATCACTTTTTCTCACCTTTTCAACTAGTTTCACCATCCTACCTAGAGCCACTTCTACATATTTAAAGCCCCCTTTACTTGTTGTCATTCTCATTTTATCTTTGAAATAGTCACTAGGAATAAATAGGCTCTCTATAATGATTAGACCTCTTGGCAATTTTTTGGATTTCAACTACAAAATTAGATCCCATATGCTTCTTGAACTTGAGGACTTCTATAATCTACGAATCCCTAATAAATAAAATGAGATATTTTATAATAATTTTCAAATACCTTCTAGTGGGAGGTGTTATTAGGAACAATGGGTGATTTGATTTATATATAATATTATAGGATAAATTTGCATGTACGTGGAGTTATGGCTAGGCCATTGGAAATATATTTATTTCTAATAAAACTCTTGAATTGTGGAAGTGTTTGTTATATAATATCATGGTTGAGATAAGTTAAATACATTATAAAGGTATGAAGAATATTATCCTATATTATTTGACATGTGAATGTACCAAGAGTAAAAAAAGGTCATGTCAAAAATTATTATCCCATGTGATTAGGTAGTGAATTGATGTGTATACCTGATTCACTAGACAACCTAGAGAGATACAACTCATAATAATGGTAGTATTATAAGGCTATAAGTGTACACCTATAAAAATCCTTATTTGGGGATGTGAGATAGAAAGCCTTCACCTAAACTAGTGTACACAAGTTTTATTTATACAATGGTTTTCAAGTAGGCCTACAAATAGAAGGTTGACAAATGTCATGCATGTATGATGTGTTTTACATGTGGATGAGTGAGTGATAGATGATAGACACATATGGTGATTTTTAGATCAATATATGATGTGGCTATCCATGATTCCACATGTATGAAGCATATGGTATTGAACTAAGCACGTATTAAAGTAGATACACATATAGGTCACAAGTAGTGAAAAAATATAGAAGATAGGAATGCTATTGTTAGACCCTTAAGAAATAGTATGATATGATTAAAGAATGCACATGTTGGTGTGATATGAATAATTAGTGCACATGCACTTTCCTCACACTCTGTTCATATAGAGATTCTTGGAAATAATGCTTGTGTAGATATACAAAAAGCCATTCTACCATATTCTCAACCATGTGCAAAATATTTTAGTAATATTAAATTTATGTGCAATGGAATAATGTAACATGAGAAGAGTAAAGTAGATTCAATGCATAGAATAAGCATTGGTTATACAAAACCATACATGAAATATTCACCCTTTCCTATGAAGTGATGGAATCCATTGTGTCTAATGCATAAATGAATAATTAGTTGATATTGATCTAAAAACCATTGGTCACATGTTGAATAATTTGGTGGTTGTTTCTAGATCACTTTGCCCTTTCTTGTATAGTGATTTACTCACAATGTTGGAGAAAATTACACGTGTAGAAAGTAAAATTAATTTCACATATAACACAACTTGATAATGCATGTACCTTTTTAAAAACACAAATTAAAAATATTAAAAGAAAAATTATGAGTCAATGAAGACCTAGAAAGTAGTCATACTTTTATCTAGGAACTAGTGAAGGTCTAAAGTGTGTCAAAACAATTTTTATCTAAACTAATGGTCCTAACCATGCCTAGTTGCAAAAATAAGGGAAACTTTTCCTTTTACTCTTGAACTAAAAAGGAGAAGGTTTCATGGAACTCATGTGTCCTTTATTAAGAGAAGATTTTCCTCGTATGTGAAAGCTAGAGCATAGAATAATACATAGCATTAAAGTCAATATGTACCATATGCATTGTATAGAGATTGTACAACCTCTCCAAAACATTTTTTTTCCTTGTGCTAAACTTTAACCAAATTGGAATAATTTTATATGGATTTGTAGGTTCTTAGGCCATTTTATGTAATGAAACACAAGGTCTATTTTGTGCCAAAGTGTTCCAAAATGTATGTGACCTATAAAAATTCAACCAAACTCTACTTGTAAAACTTGTCAAGATTAAGCTAATAAACTTGAAAAATTGGGATTAGATTAGGAATAAGGGGTCCCAACGAGCATGCTAAAAAATATATAATGAGTTTATAATAAATAAAAAATAAAAAATAAAAATTCTTATTCTAAACACATACAAATCTCAAATGTAACATTAATTTAGATTTTATCATGCTTCAATGAAGGATTATGGATGTCAAATGATTGTGCAAGATTTTTTATAGTGTGTCAATAATTTCTTATAAATTTATCCATATGTGGATTAAAAGGAAGAAGAGGTATATTTATATATTTTGAAATGAGGAAATGAGTGGTCGAGATTAATTCACCAAATTTTGAACTTTATTTTTTCCTTCTTGATTCTAATTTAAAACTAATTTGTATGACCTTCAAATTAAGAATGTGCAACCATAAATAAGGGAATTAAAAATTACATATGATTGAATGAGTGAAAAAAATTGAATTTTTAAAATGGCAAGTTGAGAGGATAATTACTTAATAATTAATTATGTGTGCATGGATTTATTTAGGAATTGACTAACTAATTATCAATAATAAACTATTAATTAATTATAATGTGATGCTAGTGGATAAATATAGGAATTAATCAATCAATAAATTAATTATCTAAAAAATAAACTAACTAATTAATGATAATTAATTAGCTAATAAAATGTGATGGTATAGTGAAACTAATTAATTTAATTAATCAATGAAATGATGTTAGAGTGACTTAGCTAGGATGAGATAATGTGTAAAATTAATGATAGAAGGTGGTTAATTATAGGTGTCTATAGTAAAAAATCTAAAAGTCTCTTGATTGATTAATTTGTTCATCATTCTAGAGCATTATAGTAATAAGTAGCAACACACTTTGATAAGGTACAATAAAAAGAATAACTAATCTACTTGTAACTTAGGTACTTGATTGGTTTATTTATCACTATCTAATTTTTAGGATTGATTTGGAAAAATTTTACATGTGATTCAACAAAAATCCTTTAAGGTTTTTTTAATACTACCAAATCACAAACATTAAAAAAGAGTAGTGCAAAAGGTCACACATCAAGAAAATTTTCAAGTCAGAACATTATTGATTTCCAAAATAACCATAGCTCAACTATAGATCTATGGATGTGAGTTCATCTTAGGTGAAATTTTCCTCTAACATAGAATAGATCCAATGTAGAATTTCATGCAAATCATTCATAAAGATGCACTATTTCTAGGTATAATATGAAATACATTCTAAAATTTCATCTATTTAGTCTCAATTCTTTAGTTATTGAGATAAATATAACCATCCATAAATCATTCATAAAGATGCACTATTTCTAGGTATAATATGAAATACATTCTAAAATTTCATCTATTTAGTCTCAATTCTTTAGTTATTGAGATAAATATAACCATCCATATTATTCAAATTTTAAAAGATAAATTATCCAATTTATCATCTTTCTAACTATTTCAACTATATTCAATTATTTACAATAATTATGCTTATTTACATGTATTTACACTTTTTCTCAACTACACAAAATACTCAAATGCTTAAGTAAAATCCACTAACTCTTTCTTCTAAGTTTCATGCAAGATCTTTGACGAATTATTGTTATGAATTGTACTTTAATCAATTAATTATGAAGTCAACTAGGGTGGTACCCAAGGCTATTTGTAAAATGAATTCATATATCCTCTCATATATTAAATTGAAATGAAAGATACTTATGTTGGAAATAAATACTAGCGAAAAAGTGTTCAAAAATTCTAATATATGAAAACATGGAAAGTATAATCTATTGAAGTGAACTAGAGGTAGTTTATATAGATAGTTATTTTTTAACTTAAATACATAGGCTATAATGAACTAAAATACTTAGATACTAGTAATAATATTTAAATGATTTGATCCTTTTCCTTGTTTTCTAATAATTACTAAACTCAAATCTAGAGTAAAGGACAAGCTATAATAGTTATTTAAACTTCTATAGCTACAAAATTCACAAAACACTCATAAAATCAAAGATAAAAATAATTGATATTATAATATTAATAAAATAAATAGAAAAAATAAAGATAACACTGATAATATAGATAATGTACAACACATTAATCTTGCATGATGAGCCTAACACAAACGTAGTTATTCACACATAGATTTAATGAAAAACTAAATTACTTATATCTCTAATTTTATGCTCCAACTCCTCCATTTAGTGGTTATCTCAATAGAGGCTAGATCTTCTATGAAATTACCACTAACATTCATCAATACATTTTGAAATGAACATTCACAAATTTTAGGAGAAAGATATATTCTATATTATCAGAAATGTCAATATGTGAAGTGAAAATCAAATTGTATTCTTCTTCTTTTTTTGAATAACATAAGGTATATGTAACTATAACCTAGTCACTAAATTGTAGGCATCACAGTGACATACCATGATGCATAAAAAATTTGTTACATGAATTACATAATTAAAAGTTTTAGTTGCATTAATTGAAAAATAATTTAACTATTTGAAATAATTATTGAAGAATAAAGATTCCTTTTTCTGAAGTTGTAAGATCTAGGTTGAATTCTACCAAAATTTGAAGCTCCATAAAAGTTGTGTCTCCAAAATTATTCTTTGTCTAGTATATGTCTTGTATTTTGCACAATTCATATTTTGGCACATAACTATTAGTATAAAGATCATCAGAGACACATAAAAAGAAATGTAAGTATAAATACATTAATATTTAACTAATATTTTAACATAGTTACTACACAATCTTGATAAATTAAGTATGATAAGGGTATATGAGGGTGATAGATGGTTAAAGGAGATGGAAATTTAGTTCTAATTCAAGGATAAACATTATACCTATCATTATCCATATTATTCAAATTTCAAAGGATATTATTCAATTTATTAGTGTTCTAACTAATTCAGCTATATTCAATAATTTAAATAATTATGCTTATTTACATGTATTTGCACTTTTTCTCAGCTAGACAAAATTCTCAAATGCTTAAGTAAGATCCAAGAAATGTTTATTTTGAGTTCCATGTGAGATATCCATAACTCCATTGAGATCCTCATAATTCCAACTTTGTAAACCAATGGCATATGAGTCTACTACTTGACATATGGAACCTAGTGGTGCACTCACACCTTATTTAGGATCTAGACAACATGGATAGCATGCACAAACTTAACCACTCAATAGAAACATAGAAATACATACATGGTTATGGTTTTATCAACACATGAGGAATCGCATATGATTTTAGGAAGAAGAATGATAATTTTAGTCTAGGTTTGCATGGAGTGATAACCTATCTTGACACTTCAATATCTTGTGTTGGATCAAGGAGACACAAGACAACAATAAATATTAATTTTGGCACTAAAATATCCAAGATGAATAGGGAAAGATCACTCCAAATTGATAATTTATTATCCAAGGTAAGAAAGTAATTGTTACATCTTAACACTTTGGTATCTAGGATGAGTAGGAAATGACACTACACCTTGGAACTATAACATCCAAGATGAGTAAGTAGCTACACTCCACTTGGTACTTTGTTATCCAAGATAGGTGAGTAGCAAAAACTCCAAGCCTTCTACCTATTATTCAATCCTACACAATATAAGGACCCTAATTCTTAAATTGGATTTTAGGAAGGTTTAGAGAATACAAATAAGCCTTTGTTAATCACCTACACATAATATTTTTAATTCCTCAACTAATTAAAATATATGCAAAAAATATTTCCCTTCTGAATGATTTCAAATTAAAAAAATTCCTTTTAAATTACCATTAAAGTTCATACAACACACCGAACCTCTATTAATGGAGTTTCTTATTAGGGTAATCATGCATTAGCTAATAATTAATTAATTATTAGTCTAATTTATTCTCATACACTTAAGCTAAACTTAGGAGTGATTTTCTATGTTAACTAGAGAGCTATTATTAGATCATTCTATCTCATTTCATGAGATGTTGACACTTGTCATGATCTAATCCCTTTCTCATTTAGGGTTGCTCCTATATATCACTCAACCCTCATTGTATTATCATACCTTATACTTTTGATATAACTCTCAACCTTTGAGGACTTGTTTTCCTTGAAGATTCTTGAGGTTCATTTTGTAGCTTTTTCTTGTTGAGGAATATTGCATATTATTGTTTTCATCTCTCTTGCATGGAAGGTGTCTTTGTTTGTTGGTTGATCCTATGGCTCATGTTTTTCATAATTCTAACATGGTATCAGAGCATGAATTGAGCGAAGCCCTTCTCGATTTAAGAGAGTTTTTTTCTTCAACAAGGATTATAGGCTTCATATTTGGATTCTCCATTTATTTTTTCGCAATTTTTGGATGTGGAAAATTTTTGGTGCATTTGGGATCAAAATAGGTTCTTTCATTGGATTCAGAGTCATTGAAAATAGTTAGTTTTTCCTTTTTTGGCCTGATTTAGACTCTTGAGGTTAGATCTATGAGGGTTTGAAGCAGCTACTTTTTCTAGATCCGTAGAGTAGTAGAAAATTTGGAGCTTTTTGAGCCAAAAAGGACCTCAAAGTTACGTTCAAGAGGTCGATTCAATGAATTTTGATATAAAATTCACCCTATTTTAGTGTTGGGAGTTTCTGAGGAATTTTTTTATACCCCAAGGACTGTACGACCCTTGTATGGCTTTGTTGGCACAATTTTTTTTTAAAAGTGCTAATATTAGCACGCTACCCAAGGGCAGAGCCCCCATCGGCCCCTCCAAGCAGTGGGCACCATTGCAATCTTGTCACCCGGTCTACTGTCAGCTAGATTTTTCGGTCGTTCGACAATCAAATTTTTTCAGCTACAGTACAATAGAGGTACCCAATGGAATATTTTGTGCTAGGGTATATGTCAAAAAATTTTCACTTTTTTGGTCGACATATTTTTTTGTAAGCTACTAAAGAATATTCCCAGGAATATTCCACTAGCGTTAGCATGACTGTTAGAGTAATAAGTTATTACACTTAATTAATTATATCATATTGGTTAATTAATTAAGTCACTTATTCCTTTAGTTACTTAAGCTAAACTTAGGCACATTAATAATTGATTAATTATTAAGTGTGCACACTAGAGTTTCCTTTTTAGGTCAACATTAGGGTTACATACATTGCTTTTATAAAGAAAATCATCTCATGCAATTTCTTAATTTTGAATATATCAATTTGCACATCTTCATGCAAAGCTCTTGCTTTTTATTGTTTTTCTCTTCTATGGAAGGCCTTTTGGTTTGCATGTTTGATCTTGGTTTCTAACATGGTATCAGAGCCTTGACATGCAACCCCTTCTCAGATTTTTGAGAAAATCATTGCAGAGTTCGTTCAAGGTTCCTCGAGGATTTCATGCCTTGAGCCTATCTATGCAATGTTTTGGATCAGATCAGGCTTCACCATTGGATTCAAAACGCTAGAAAAAGTTAGGATTGACTTTTATTTTGCAGATTTTGGTCATCGTTTGCCAAATTTGTGAGGGTTTCAAGTTCAATGATTTTTTGGAAGCTCTGGAGGTAGCCATTTTTTTGGAGCATTTTGAGCACAAACGGAAGTCACCATCGCATTTGTAGTGGCCAAAAACCCTAAGATCGCCCTTCGTTTCATAGATTTTGGAGAAGTTGGTTCGGAAGGCAAAAATATTTTGCCAAGGAGGTCGTACAGCCTCCCTAGCATGCTCCCGAGGCACAAAAATCGAAAAATAAAATAAAAAAAGGGTGGTTTTTTGGTTTTTGTGCCAACGCCTCCAGTTCAAAGGGCTTCCACCATCGGGCGGCCACCAGGCAGCCACCGGTCCACCACGGCCACAGGTCCGTCGCCACCGCTGGTGGCTCCCCCACCTTGCACTGCCAGGTCCGTCCAGCTCCCATGAGGCCCCATAGGCTTAGCCCTGGTCACATGGAGGATCAAAGGCCCTCCACCAACCCCTATGGGCTTCTTCACTGCAGTCACGGTCTTATTGAGGACCAAGGCTCCGCCCAAGCCCCCTACCCTACACCTTCGGTCACATGGGTGACTAGGGTCCAAAATTTTTTTGCAAGGAGGCTGAATTTTTACGGAGACGACCAGATGGCCGTCAAATTTATGCTCAGGAATTGCTGATGTCATCATGATGTGAGCAGCCGTACAACTCTCTTTGCCCCCTCCTAGTCCTAATTTTCCTTCAAGGAGTAGTTTTTTTAATTTTTGGCATAACTTGGGCATACAGTATCGAAATTGGGAAAACAAGATATCATCGGAAAGCTGGTTCCAAGCACTTTACTATGGTATAGTTTATTTTTCATTATTTTTCATTATTTTTCTATTTAGCTAAATTTATTTTTGTTTGAAGTCGGATGTTCATTTATCACTTCCGAGCTCATTACTTTTTTTCACAATCTCCGAGTTTCGCTATCTTTGTGGCATTGGAAAGGTATTGAGGAGCTCTATGTTGCTCTCCATGCACCTTTTTCTATATCTGTCCCAAGTTTATCATTATTCTAGATTTGGTCTGATGGGTTTTTTGGAGATTACTTGGATATTTTGGCAATTGGGAGGGTGCAACTTGCATCTTTGCACTTCATTTTAGTATCACATCATTCAATAATCAATTGCTGCTTCATAGATTCTAGGGTTGTTCTTGTTTGGATTTTTTGAGTGCTTCATGGCATCATGACTGTTGTTGCATTATTATGATTCTGATATGGTTTCTTATAAACATAAGTATCTTTCCTTGCTTGTCGGATTTCGGTTCCAGTGTTCTTCTAATGCTTCTTTGCACCATGTCATCTCATTGTAGGGGGTTTTGTCCCACTGGGTTTTTCTTCTCTACCTCATTCTTTCATTTGTAAATGGGTACCTAATCAGGCCTAGTTTTCAGGACTTATCTTTGCTTTCATGCATCTTTTTTCTAGTGTTTTATCTACTTCCTAAGTTCATCTTAAGGCGGGGTTAGAGTAATAATTTATTACACTTAATTAATTATATCATATTGGTTAATTAATTAAGTCACTTATTCTTTTAGTTACTTAAGCTAAACTTAGGCACACTAATTATTGATTAATTATTAAGTGTGCACACTAGGGTTTCCTTTTTAGGTCAACATTAGGGTTGCATACATTGCTTTTATAAAGCGAATCATCTCATGTAATTTCTTAATTATGAATATATCAATTTGCACATCTTCATGCAAAGCTCTTGCTTTTTATTGTTTTTCTCTTCTATGGAAGGCCTTTTGGTTTGGATGTCTGATCTTGGTTTCTAACAATGACATCATGTTGACATCAACAATATAGACAATTAGTAGGGGCCCTAAGACCCCTCTTTGGCCCTAAAAGAACTATTTTTTCCTTTTGGCCATAACTTGGGCATACGATATCAAAATTAGGTGAATGAGATATTGTTGGAAAGCTAGTTTCGTCAACTTTCTATTGGTGTGGGTCTCATCACTTTTTTTGATCTTCTCTATTGTGATAGGTAATTTCCTGTAGGTGTTTTATGGGACTTGTGGGTTGAATCATCAATTCTAATACTATTGGTACCTATATTTTCAACTTGCATCTTGCATGTTGAGTAGTGTCATTAGGTTCACTCATGCAGATTCGTATGCCATTTGTATCTTTGATTTCCAAAGTTTTTCTTTGTTTGTCATCTGATTCAAGTAGCGTTGTTGGGGACACTCATACAAATTATTGTCTCTTTGTAATACCCCTCCGTTTTGATTCTTGTTCAAGTTGCTTTATGCTATGTTTGGTTGCAGTTACCTTGCTACCGGATACATTTTGTTATGATATTTTGATCGTTACTATTAAGTGACAACTATTATTGTGGAATGTAGTTATCTGATTATTGTTTCACATGTATTATGGATTAATGATGTTGTAGAGTTAACATGAGATGTTATTATGAGATTATTGGAATTATGATGGAAGTGTCAGTTTCGATGAGTGTATTGGTGAAGATGACGGTTTTGCATCACTCGCTTGCGAGCGCCCTGCGAATCCGTAATTCCTTCTTCACGGTGTGTATTATATGCTGGATATATCGTATGATGTTGTTTACTTGGTTGCAGGATTGCAGGTACATGACATTGACTCCACCTGGTTTCACAGGTTTGAGCGTGTCGATCCAACGGTTAAGTTGAATGGGAGATAGTAGCTAGGTAACATGTGTCAAGTCCATACCCTAGCCTTAGTGTGTCGTCAGTTGTATGTGTCGAGTCATTGTCTGTCTTGCTTTGATGTTATTTAATTCTGAAGCATTCTTGATTTGAAAATAGATATTTAGAATAATTACATTTAAATCATGTTGATGATTATTTAATTTAAATAATGCAATGTGGATAAAATTTTATACTTAAATTAATTAATTATATTTAGTTTATTTAATTAATTAAATTTGATCCAAGGGGTTGAATTTAGTTATTAAATAATTAAATTAATTAATTAAACGTGATGCAAAAGAATGAAAAGAAATAAAAGAATTAGAATTAATTTTGGAATTTAATTCCAACGTGTGGGAATTAAATTAGAAATTGTAATTAAATGTTTATTTGGGAAATTGGTTGCAACTTTGGAAATTAATTTATTATTTGAAATTGCATTTTAAATTGAAAGTGGGTTTTTGAAAAGTGAAATTGAAATTGAAATATCTAATTTGAATGTAATGTGAATTAGGGTTGAATTAGGTATTTTTGATTTATAAAGAATACATGTTTTAATTTTAGGGCAACAAAAAGTTTTTAGAAAAATACATTTTTACAGCAGGAAAGAAATTTTGGAAAATTTGCACAAGGGTTTGAAGAAAGTTTGATTGTAGAATTGATTGAAGGAAAGATTGTTTGCATTTGTTGGATTTTGGATTGGATTCATTGGAGGATTGAAGAAAATTCAGGAAATCTTGGAGGAGGCTTGCATCAAAAATTCATCTCTTCCTGTAGCTTCTTGTACCAGGTTTTCCTCTTTGTGTTTTATTGTTCTTGTTTGTTTTTTTTAAATAGTAGTGATTAAAGATTTGTTTATTAAATCTGTTTTAGAAAATAGATTTGATATTAGAGGAAAAAAATTAAACAAATTTACAGCCTTTGCTTGTGAAAATTCTTGAGTGAAAATTGTGAAAACCTTAGTTGAATTTAAATTATTTGGGGAAATAGATTTTGTTGTTATTGAAATCAAATATAGAGATTAAACAATGCAATTAGAATGTTTTTAGAAAATGAAACTTTCTGTTTATTATCAAAAAATGGATTTTAAAATCTGCAGTATAGTTATATTTTCATGGTAAAATGGTCTGATTGCGTCGCCTATAACTTCACTTTTACAAACTGGGTTTTCAGGAAATTTAAAGGGTTTTTGCATTTTGCAATTTTCTAACCCTTGTCCAAAAATAGAATATACCCAGATCGTATTTTTTGAGTTATGCTTAAAACATGAGACTGTTGTTAAGTTATTTTTCCCATGGCTGTTCCGAAAATAAAATAATAATAAATTGATATTTATAAATATTAATATTTTATGTATTGTTATTATAATATTAAAATATTATTTAATAATATTTTATATTATAATTTATAATATTAAAGTATTATATTTATTTATATTATTTTTAAATAAAATTTGTATATTAGATTATGGAATTAAAATTATAAGCATATGGGAAATTATTGTTATTTTAAAATGGCTTGTTAAAGTTTAATTGAAAGAGTTAAATATTTGATTTAAAGAATGCAATATATTATTGAATAGAGATTTAAAATTGGATTGATTAGTGTATATGGAAAATGGATAGAGAAACAATATGTTATTATATTAAAGTTTGAATGTGTTGAATATAAAATTGAATGAGATGTAAGATTTGGTTAGGAAATGGAAAGAGTTTACTTGCATGGATTTGTGTCGATTCAAAAGTAAATTATGAAGTTGTTTTATTGATGAGGCAATCAATTATGTTATTTAATTAATTTCTATTTAGATAAATTGAATCATTGTGATTGGATTATGAAAGAGATATGGATTTAGTATATCCTAAAGTAGTATCTTCCTCATGATTATCTTAAAGGATTTAATTCTCTGTATTCAGTAAAGGGAAGTAAGTTTAATTGTTTTAGATTTCCAATAATGAAAAGGGAAATAGAGGTTATGATTATTTTAGATGATCTAGTTATCGTGTCTTTGACTTTGTCAACACTATCTATTGAATGAGTATGGATTTAGGAAATCCAAATATTAGATTTGATTGATGACTTGAATGTTTTTGTTGCTATGTCATCAAGTTGCATTGTTGGTTTTGGGATTTAGTGTTAGTCCTAAATTATAAGTCTTCCAGAAGAACTTAGAGGATAAGGGTTGTTGAATCTTTATGCCATCCAGTTGTTTTCCCTTGGGTAGTGCATGTTCAATTTTACCCGGTTTTCATGAACGAGGATGTTTGCACCTCCTTGGTTTAGGAGTGGATTATGGGATCCGTGTCTCCTTGTATGGAGTGACCTTGTTATGTGGTTTCATCTTGTTGCCTCCTGTGAAAAGAGTGGACTATGTGTTTGTTGCCTCCAAGATGTTTGGAGTGGGATCTTTTGTACCTCCTGTGAAAGGAGTGGACTATGTGTTTGTTGCCTCAAAGATGTATGGAGTGAGTTCTATTATTTGTATCCTCCTTGTGTTGGAGTGGATTATGATGCCTAGTTGGTATGCACTTGTGGTTCCCTTGGTGGATTGTTTGGATGTGTGTTGTCGAATAGAAGACTGGCTTCTATTAGGCGCCAGAGCCCAAAGAGGTAAACTGGATAACCTTCAGGAGTGATTTAAACAAGTGATAATTAAAATAATGTACTTAGAAGATTATGACTAACTTAACATTAATCAAGATAATTTAATCCTCACTCATAGACACAAAGGCTTGTTTAGACTTGGGATGAGTGAGAAGGCCTGGAATGGCAAGATCAACTATCTAGTTCTTGCGAGAGGTAGTTGATTCCGCATGAGTGAGTATGAGTGTTGGGATTCGGTTGAGCCCACCAGGATTACTTGTGTCGAAGCCTATGAAGAATGCCTAGAGGAGATCTCATGACAAACCTTGCGATGACACTCTATCTATGACAATTGTTGTTAATTATTTTATGTGTATGGTTATTTGAACATACTTGATCTACTTTATGTCTGGAAGCAATGTGACCTATGTCGGTAATATTTGATTTGCACTTGTATTGTACTTGATTTGTACATGTATTGTATTTGATTTGTACATGTATTGTATTTGATTTGTGCATGTATTGTATTTGATTTGTACTTGTATTGTACTTGAGTTGTACTTGATTCGTACTTGTATGGTGAATGAGTTGTACTTGTTAATTCATTTGGTTGGTTATAACAGTATGCATCAGTTTGAGTTTGCCTTTGGTTAGAGGTAGTAGATCTTTGTCCATGTTACTTTGTTACTATCTCCTTGCATGGGGGGTGGGCCTTCGGGTACCACATTGGTTGGGTGAAACATGCACCAAAACCGTTGAGTCCCCATCGATCTTCAGTACTTGGTGGCGAGGCATCCAGATGGACAGCTCGCGGTTCTTGTTGTATTATCTTGCATTGTACTATTTTAGCTTGTATAAGTTTTTTTATCCCTCTTATGTTTATGAGGTGGAATTTTGTTATTGTAACCTTGAGTACTATTGCCTCATTCTAGGAATGAGTGATGTAACTATTGTTTTAAGATAATGTTTATGAGATTGTATCTTGGTTGATTATCTTATTATGTTATGTGGTATTCTTATGATGTATGATGTTTATATCATAAGGTTCATAATGCTATGGTTGTATGTAATATGTATGTGTGGGTTTAAGTAATCCTAACCTTGTAGCCTTGGAGGTTTTTGTTAACTAGTAAGTGAATGTGTATGTTAAATGCACTTTATAAAAAAAAAATTGGTTCGCTTATGATGTTAATTGCAACTTCCTTTTAAAGTTACTTGGCGGGGCATTACACTCTCTCTTGATTAATGTTCTTCAACTATTGGTAACTATATTTTCAACTTGCATCTTGGATGTTGACAAGTGTCATTGAGGTTACTCATGCATATTCATGTACCATCTATATCTTTGACTTTTACATGTTTTCCTTTTTTCCATCTAATTTGAGTAGTGTCATTGGGGGCACTCATGCATATTATTATCTTCTTGATCCTAACATTTTTATCTTCAAGTTCTAGATGTTTTCCTTTGTTTTCCATCTGATTCGAGTGGTTTCATTGGGGACACTCATGAAAATTTTTATTATCTTGATCTCGATCATCATTTATTTTAGAGGAGGCTCTTTATTTCAACACTATAGCAATCATCTTTCAACATTTTTCTATAGCTTCTTCATGCTTTAGTGATGTTCTACATGTTCCTCTCCTTTTTGGGACATTGTTTTGTTTGGAGGCTTCTTATTCCTTCACCTTGGTTTGGAGGATTTTTCAGTCCTTCATTCACCTTCATCTCTTTTGGGGAGAAGCTTTTCCCATGTGGTTTTCTCTTTTCTCTATTTGTGAGAGATGTGATTATTTGTACATGCATACCTCACTAGGCCTTGTTTGTCAGGACCCATCATGTATTCAAGATTTTTTAGGGTTTTTAGCTACTCCCTAAGTTCATCTTTAAGGGGGGTTTTAGAGTAATCATGCATTAGCTAATAATTAATTAATTATTAGTCTAATTTATTCTCATACACTTAAGCTAAACTTAAGAGTGATTTTCTATGTTAACCAAAGAGCTATTATTAGATCATTTTATCTCATTACATGAGATGTTTAAAATTTTCATGATCTAATCCCTTTCTCATTTAGGTTTGCTCCTATATAGCACTCAACCCTCATTGTATTATCATACCTTATACCTTTGATGCCATTTGATAGAACTCTTAACCTATGAGGACTCTTGTTTTCCTTGAAGATTCTTGAGGTTCATTATGTAGCTTTTTCTTATTGAGGAATATTGAATAATATTATTTGTAACTCTCTTGCATGAAAGGTGTCTTTGTTCATTGTTTGATCATGTGACTCGGTTTTTCATAATTCTAACATTTCTCAATCTTTTCCAAAAAACTTAGAAAACACACATAAGCTTTGATATTCAAGGAAAATAATGATAGTGTACTCCTTAACATCCTAAAACCATAAAAATAACATTTCAAAAACAAAAAAGAAAATAACTTCTTGCATATCTTAATCCAATAGGTTATGAGATCACACAAGACCCTATGCAAGCACTCTTTAAAGCTCTAAATATCTCAAAACCAAAGAATTTTACTACCACAAAATCACTTTCAATGTTCATTAAATAAAGGGTTTCAAAAACATTCTCCACAAGTTCTCCAAATTTGAAATATGCATAATAAACTTGATTCCATTTTCCAAGAATAAAAGCAACTCATTTACCTTCACCTTTCTCCCAATAATAACCATTTTGCATTCATACACTAAAAAAATGGTAATAATATAGAATCTAATTTTCCAAATAATTATCACCTATAACTTGCTCTAAAGTCATAAACCACCTTTTTGATAATTCTTAAACAATTTTCTTTCTCTCTCACACACGTATATCACCACAAGGATATTTTGTGATAATAATTCAAGGAAATCTGTTTTAACACTTAATTTTTTTTAAATTTCAAATCCATCAAAACCTTTTTACTTTTACATGGATTTTAACATTTCTTAAAAAACTTAAATTAAATCACACAAGTACTTTTATGCATGTTAGGAAATCAAATAAAGCATTTAGAATGCACATTTAATGGGTTTTATCATATAAGGGTATTTGATTATACACGATTTAGATAAATGTGTTTGATATGTTATCACATATCACACCTCATTACCCCATCATGAAGCAAGGTATACAAACTTAAAAAAATCCTCCATTATCAATCACTGTTTGTTTACATATGTAATCTTATGCATAGACTCATATCAAGCCCATTTAACATAGATAGCTAAAGCACACTATAAATACAAGAAGCATACATATACTCATAGATGACATATATTATCTTAAAAAATCGCATAACATAAAAATCATATTGTATTATGCATAATCAAAAGGGAGCATAAGAGTATGCTGAGATCAATATAATCATCATCAAGTTATGGTACTAAATTATAAAATGAACTAAACTAACATCACATAGTCATAATGAAATGATGAAGTTGAAAGGATTAGCATAGCTCGATCACACAATAATCTCATGTGTCACATAGTCATTAGTGATTTCAATAGAGAGTGTTGTCACAATAGGTTACTGAAATCACACATCATGATAATACACATATTGCCTAGTATTTATAATCATAATATGACACTAAAAAGAGTACCAACATAGTGAGCCTCTCAAACATCTCATACAAATGACTCCTAAATCACATATGTAGTGTCTCTCATGTTATTGATACTTTTATGATACTATTTGGTGTTTGTTTTGTTATTGTTTGGTTTTGGTTACATTTTGATGCATACTTGATACTTTGATAGACATATGTTTTGTCATGTTGTTTGGTTGGCGGACAATTTTGCTTCTTTGTTTATGATATTTGGACACATGTGTTGGATACTTATGCTTACAGTGTTGTTATTGATTTCTCTATGATGATGATATTGTTTAGATTTTGATTAGTGTTTATGATTCGGGTGAGAGAGACAATGTTGCATTGCTCATCTTTGAGTGTCTTGCCTCACTGCAATTCTCTTTCATGGTGAGTTTTGATTATGAGTTTGTGTGTATATGTATATGTTGTTTTGACATTTGGTGTTATGCAGGACTACAGGTATCGGGTACCAACTCCACCCACATTGTCGGGTCTGAGTGCGCCCTTCATACCCAATGGTTTTGATGTGGTTAAGGAGTTGATAAGAAAGTACCCCTGTTTGTATCCGTTGTTTCGTCATTGTTTGTAAATGTCATCTATTTGTGCCTCGTTCTTGTGTGTATTGTTTTATTTTGAGTTATTTATTCCTATGGTTTTAGTAATGATTGTTAAAGGTTTTGAATATGGCTATTTTGGTATCATTAAATAAATTGCTTTAGTTAAATGAAATATTTTGAAGAGGATAGTTAAATGATTAAATTGTATTTGTCGTGAATGTCATTTATTCTTTTAGAAAATAAAATGTGCTAGATAATGTTAATTTTAAGTGGACATTAATTGCCTTACTAATATTACATATTTTAAATTGTTGGTGGGAATACCATCTAATTTAAATATATGTAAATTAATAAGTGGGTTTTATAAGATATTTAATTAAACATTTGGAATTATTATTTTGGTGATTAACTATAACATTGAGTAATTTAATTTAATATTAAATTGTAGCATAGTTTAAATTGTTTATTAATTTATTTTGGATAATATTTATTGTTATAATATTAATTATATTTTAGCATGTTAATTATATTGTTTAAATCTTTGAAGAAATAGTTAGAAATGGAAATTGGGTGAAAATGTCTATTTTGAAATTGGAAAAAAAATGAAATTTAATGCAAGTGGCTATTTTTCATGTGGAGTAAATTTTGAAAATTGATGGCAACTTTCTGATTTTTTCTTTTTTCTGGATTTTATATCCAATTTGGTGGCTTTTTGAAAAAGAAGACAGAGGAAAATAATTTTTTCTTTGTAATTCATTTTTTTGAGTTTTATGGAAAAAATTTAACTTTGGTTTTTGAAAATAATAATATTAAGAATATTAGTTTTTTGCCCTAGAAATTTGGTTCTTCAAAATTGGATTCGGCGGTTGTGGATCTCAAAAATTTGGTTCTTCGAAATTGGATTCGGTAGCTGTGGATCTCAAATTTTTTGAGGAAGAACGTAGTTGGCTAGAAGTGCTCAGCATAGTAAATCGTCTCTGATTATCTTCAGGTGAAGGACTCCAGGTAGCAACAAAAAACTCTATTATTCTTGTTCTTTCTTGTTAAAAGAGAAATGAAATTTCAAAATTGTATTTGCTTATCGAAATTTTGTGCAAAGAATAATGATATCTCTGTGAGTTTTGGTCTATTTTGAATTGTTGATTTTGCGAACCAGTTTGTATTATTTTCTGCTCAAATGTCATCTACAATCTTTTTATTTCGTCTACCTCTTTGTCCAATCCATCATTGTTCATTAATTATTTTAGTTTTATGAATTTGGTTGGCAAAGCATCTGGAAACTCATTTCATTCTTGTATAATTATCTCCGCTTTGAATATGTTTCGTTCATTGGTATTCTCAGCCAGTTACATTGTAAATTCTTTTTATCTAAGGTCTTCCTTATTTTTTGGTTGCATTTGATATTCTGGTTCTTGCATTCCGGAGTGGTATTGTGCGTTGGGTTGTACCTACGTTTCTTTTTCTTATGTGTTTATTATATATATATTCTACGTTGCATTGCAGGCCTTTTATCTGTGTTGGGTGGTTGTGTGTTTATGCCTTCAACACCCCCATTCACCCCCATTCTCGATTTGAATGGATGCACAACAACCACTATGTTGTTGTGCACAACCATTATGAGGGTCACACCCTTATATCTCTTGTCGTTAGTTTGTTTATATATATAAGCTTGTGGAGAGTCTACGAATTGCATTACACTGGTTTTATGGACTCTGTGATGTTTCAGTTGTAAGTTAATTTGATTTTTTTTAATTAATTAATTATATATATATGTTGTTTTGTCCTGTGAAAATGAATTATTTTAATCTGCTATTTAATGGTAATTTTCAGCAGTCCAGCATTGATAAAATTATTTATTTTTAAATGACATATATATATGTGTGTGTGTATAATTAGATATATATTTGTAGTTGTGCAAATGTGGTTTTTATTTCTAACATATTTGAACAAAAAATTGTTTTGATAAAACTAAGATTTGAGCATGATTTTATTAAACTTTTATTTAGAAATGAATATGTAAATTAGATTTAATGATTATGAAAAATTAGATTTAAGGATTGTTCTGATTTGGTGAAAGAAATAAAATGAGATAATAATTATTTGTGTAAGATGAGTTTCTAAAAATATACACAAAATATTTATATTTATTTTCATAATTTAAGTTAAAATACTTAATTTCCATAATGTATTTGTGAGTTGGAATGAATTGTATGAATTGTAGTTATCTATATTAGTTGATTTTGAAATGATGAATTATTCTTCGATATGCCATATGTTTATTTATGTTAAATTTTATATTGATTGGAAAATATTTGTTTAATTGGAACGATGTATCATTTAATGTGCTTTGTTTATAAATGAGAATATTTGCTGATGATCTATTTGTTTAAGAAAGAGTTATACGATGTTACGTATGAAATTTTGGTTTAGTTGTTTTGTGATGACTTTGAGATTTCAGGGAATCATGTGTCATTTTTGTCCCTGGGTAGATGTTTACTTACTTCTAGAGGCTAGGGGAATTTGTGTGTTTGCGCATATTGTTGTTATATTTATCTTCTTATCTTGAGGATGTGTGCATGGGTGGTACCTCCTTGATTCATGGGTTTTGATATGTTATGTATTTGCGAGATGATCATGCCTCGTGTGTTTTGTTTAATGAATCTCCTTTATGTGTTTGAGTGATGAGGTACACCCCTTTGCTTGATTTTGGTTTTGGGTAATCGTAGGGAGAGTGGCTCTTCATGGGGGCCAACACACAAAGAGGTTGTCGGGATAACTCATGGAAGAGATCCCTCAATAAGTGATAACCTAATTAAAGAATCTAGTGGGTTGGGTTAGTTAAACACATAACAAGAATAAAACATGCACCTCACCCCTGTCGTTAGTGCTCTCAAAGGCTAAGGACGGGTGGGAAGACCTGGTTGATAAGGTCATTGCCTTGTCTCTACAAAAGTTAAGTGGCTCTGCATGAGTCACCCTACGGGGTGGAACCTTGAGATAGGTTGTCAGGTTAACCATAGATGGAGGCGGCTCCTAGTGTTAGGTATTTTGGTGAATCCATGTAAGGCCATGCGATGAAACTCTCCCATCATGCCTATTGTCTTCCCTTTCTCTTGTTGCCTTTGGAGTATTATTGTTGTTGTTTATGTTTTTATGTGGTTTTGTGTTGGGTGGTGTTAGTCTTTTCTGTTTTGACCTTGTTGGATGTGGGTCCTTTCTTATCAACTCCTTGCATGGGGGGTGGACCTCCAGGTTCACAAGGTCGGGTGGAATGTGTTATGCACCCATTGGGTTCCTAGGCGGTGATCGTGATGTGGTAACAAATGCAGTGATCTCAGAGATTCACACAGAGGAATATTGTACCATTTTATGTATTCTATTCTTCATTGTTGTATTATTATGGATTATGATGTACACTTCCCATTATTATAAGGGAAGCATCTTTGTAATGTAATATTGGTTTCTTAATGTGTTGTATCTGTAGAAATATGTTCCACAAATGTAATTTTGGACTTGGAAGTTGTATTGCAATAATATGATATTCATATATTTATTTATCTATCTTATTTATGATTAGATGTATTTTATATATTTATGTCGTTTCATATTCATACTTCTATTGTATATTTAATTTAGTTTGGATTCGTTTATCGATATTGTTGGTTGGGTTCATTTTCGAGTAGTGCACCATGTTACCCCATGGGACTAGGTTGATGTCATATGGATTATATTAATGTTGTTTAATTATTTAATTATGGTTAATGAAATTGTTGTTAAAATAAATAAATCATTTAGTGTTAGTTGTTGTGTCCCTTGGGGTTTGTGTGGCGGGGCGTTACAACATACAACACTCAAGAAGGCACCACAATAGCAAGAATGGCCCTTAACCATAAACATCAATACATGGACATAATGATGATCACATGATTAGTACAAAGTATGGTGTAGTATAATCATAGTTATAATAATTCTATTCTTACATCCACATAGATAAATGATTTTTTGAAAAGGTCTTGAACACATTCTAAAACTTAAGCATCATAGAGTGTTAGGGTAGAAAAAGGACACAAAACCTACATGCCTATTAACTTTCACCATTTGATTCACTTATATTTTTATTCCCCATTTGTGTTGCTTATTTACCTTTGACTATCCTTTAGCATTTGTCTATGTTGCATTTCCTTTGCTTCCTTTGTGCTCATGATACATAGGTAATACATTGTTACACCATGCTTTTTAGAGCTTATATAGTAATCATACCTTCATACATCATGGTATACTTTAATCTCATATTGATATAATACTTATTAGAGTATACTTTTATATTATATCGATATATAAATGTAATCAATAACTCTTGAGAGTAATATTTGTCTATAGGGGCTCAATGTATTAAGCTCTAGATGCTTAAATTCTTACATGATTATACATTTACATGCTTAGATTACATTTACTTTCATGTAATGTTTTCCCTATTTTGATAATTCCTTATATCTTATGGATACAATCAATTGTTGAGGAGGTATATCCTATCATTAATGTTCCTATGTTTAGATATGTAGATACATGAGCATATAAAGACCCATCTTATGGAGACGATATATAGGAAAGGTAACATATGTTCATCAAATATTTGCAATTGTCATTACTTTATATGGACCCCATTACAATATCCTTTGAGTGTCTAAATATTTTCTTTACATGTATATTTGTGGGAGTTGCATACTTTGAGATACACAATCATTTTAGGATTCACATGCACCTCAAAGATTGGGTAAAATGTAATGGTGAAACTTGCACACCCATGCCATTTTCCATTGTGTTTTGTACTGATTTTAATTTTGTCTTAGTATATATGTATGGTGACAAATGACACAATCTAGTGTGAAGTTGGGATCATTCCCTAGCCTTTTTATCTATCTATAAACATATTTATCCCTATACATCTAGCCCTATCTTATCCATTTACATACATATTCTTATACATTTGCCTTACCGTCTAAGTTTATTACACCTAACTCCATTTAGTCATTTGCCATCTAGGTTTGATCATAATCTCTTTCCAAGAGAATTATGTGATTAAACACTTATCCCTTTCCAATTTAAAATTCAATATTCAAGTTTGGCTGACTAGCCCCCTTCACTCTTCCACCATTAGTAGACTAAACACATGTTTTGATGCAATTTGATGTTATGTGCTAGTATTTAAAGACATTCAATGCATGCTTTCTAATAATCAAGAATCCAACAATCTCATGGTTCACTCATACATTTATCATTTTAAAGCATTGAAGTAATCAATAGTGAAACACTTTGATTTATTACAATTGAAAGAATAAATAATCTGCATACTTAGGTACATGCCTATTGTCTTTAAGATCTAAAGAAAGGTCATCTTGATGCAACAACAGTCCTTTAAGGTATTTTTATACATGGTTAAGTCCCCAAACATTTATAATGAGCAGAGCAAAAGGTTGCACATCATACAAACTTGTAAGTTAGAGCATTACTAATTACCAAACTAAAAATAGAACTCAAATATATATCTATAGCTACGAATTTCTCATAAGTGAACTTGTCTTTCGATAGAGTAGAGATCCAACATAGAATTCCAAGCAACTCACTAATAGAAATGCACTCTTTCCATGTTTGAAATGAGACAAATTCCAAAATCTCATATTTTTAATCTTCATTCTTTAATTATCAAACTATATATCACTCTCCATCTTTATTCAAATTCCAAAATACATTATCCAATTTATAATCTATTTAACTACTTCAATTGTATTCAATTAATTGACAACCTATTTACTCAATTAACCAAACCACAAAGGATACTTCTTCCATTTTGTAGTTTAAATGGGTTTTACGCACATCTTAGCGGAAGGTCCTATGTGATACTGGGCTGCTCGACTTAGCTCAATACTCCAGCCTGGCGTGGGCCAAGTGCCGGCTTTACTTGCCACCTTTATTATTGTCATTATAAATAAAAATAATGAATGGCTTCGCTCAATCATTTTAGGAATTTGTCATTCTTTCCCGATTTATTAGAAAAAACAGAATCTAATGATGTATAAAGTAACAAATCTTATGATAGAAAATCAAATTTAATGAGATACTTCGAGCTTAAAAATATATAATACGATAAACAGTGGAACAAATGAAATCATTTGCGTCTTAAACAGAAAATATTTACAGCTTTCAGAGGTAAACAAAGAATGTGGTGTTTGAACAAAATGTATACGAAGATAGAGGAGGAGCCAAAAAAATATTAATATTAAAACAACCTTGGAAGAGTAAGTTTGGAAGAATCCTTGAAGTTGGGCTCCTTTAGTAAATGTCGTTGTGCAGTTGGGCTGATTTGCAAAGAACGAATAAGCATTTGTGTTAATTACAAAAAGTCCTTATAAGTGTAAATGATTTTATTATTAGAATATGTTTAAATATTGTAGGAGTTAGGAATGCCATTGTTAAAATCCTAAGAAATTGTATGATTTGATTAAAGAATGTACATGACTAAATAGTGCACATGCACTTGCCTTGCACTCTAATCATGTAGAATTCTTGGAAATAATGTTTGTGTAGATATTTACAAAGTCATACTACTAGTTTCTCTAACTATCCACAAAATATCTTGGCACTATTAAGTATTTGTGTAAAGGTATAATGTAACATGAGAAGATTAATGTAGATACGATGTATGAAAGAAACACTAATTGCACAAAATCATACATGAAACATTCACTTTTTTTATGAAGTGATGGTCTTAATCGTGTCTAGTACACAAATGAATAATTTAGTTGATATTGATCTAAAAACTATTGGTTATAATGAACCATTAGGTGTTTGTTTCTAGATCACTTCAACTTTTTTTTTAGAGTGGCGTCTTCACAATTTTAGATAAATTTAGAGACATAGAAAGTGGAATTGATTGCATATAGAGTGTAACTTGATAATGCATGTGTTTATTTACAAATATAAATTTAGAAGATTTTACAAAAATCACGAGTTAGTGAAATATTTAAGTAGCTATATTTCTACTTAGGAACCAGTGAAGGTTTACAATATGTTAGTTTAATTTCCATCTAAATTAATGGTCTTATGTAATAACCCTACTAGGTTATTGGGTTTTAGACTTGCATTTTTTTTTTAGCTTACTAACATTTAGTCAAACACTTTGCATGCAAAATGTTATGAAACTTATTTTATGAATGCAAACATGTTTAGAACAATTGTAAATATAGTTCTAGTAAATACAACTATTGTAGAATCATCACAATGTTCAAAGATCTCATAAAGACATTCTGTCAAACAAGTGGCACCCTCTTATTATATTGTTAATGATTACAATGAATAGTGGAGATTGTTGTTTCAGAATATTAGAAATACAAAGATGAAGAATACTCGATTTCTAATCTCCAAAGAAGGTTGCCAATAACTTTGTTCTTTGTTGGCTGCTAGTCTAAAAAATCCTATTTCATCCTCCAAGCCTTTGAAGCTTGACTTCTAAGTGGAGCTAATGTCATAAAGAGACCTATTTACATTAGGACTTCAACTTGTTACTTTTCCTCTACTTGCGTTACTTTTTGGGAGTAAATACCAACAAAGTCTATTGACAACTCAAGTTTAAAAGAGTTTTACTTGCTTGAGGAGTCTCTAAGATGGACTTTGAAAATGCTACAATTCCCTTTTTAGGCTAAAACTTCAACACAAGCTAGGTGGTGAGTGAGGTCTTCAATTGATATTGGGAGTCTTTGAAAATTTGCCTTTTTGTCTCAAGCTGCTCAATAAAAAATTTCCTTCCTTTTTATATAAGCATTCTATTCACTTCATAAAAGGGGCGATTAGAAATCAAGAGTCCAAATCCCAATAGGAGTCCTTAAGTTGCATTTCCTACTTCATGGGTTCCTTTTTAAACTCAAGATGGTTTGCTTCTTAATTTAGCGGCCCTAATATACTAAAGACTATAAAGGCTACGATATCAATAAATAGGTCGTCAACTATCCTCCAATTCTTGGTGCCTAGGTAAAGAGAGTCCTAATTACATTGAAACTTCTCCTAAAACCTATCATGAAATTATTTTGATCTATTTATTCATTCATCATTCTAGAGAATATAGAAACACACTTTGATAAGGTGCAATAAAAGCAATAAATAATCTATATACTTGGGTACTTAATTGGTTTGTTTGAAACTATTTAATTTTTAGGATTGATTTAGGAAAAAGGTCCTTGTGATTCAATAAGTATCTTTTAAGGTATTTTTAAATACTAGTAGATCTCAAATATTCAAAAATATTAGAGAAAAAGGTCACACATCAAACATAATTTCAAGTTAGAACATTATTGATTGACAAAATGAATCCATAGCTTAAGTATAGATCTACGACTATGAAATAATCTTAGGTGAAATTTTCTTATAAAACAAAATAATTCAATGCTAGACTTCCATGCAACTCACTCATTTAAAGATGCACTACTTCTAGGTTTTATATGAAATAGATTCTAAAATATCATCTATTTTGTCTTAGTTATTTAGTTATTGAGCTGAATATCACCATCAATATTATTCAAATTTAAAAGGGAATTATCCAATTTACCATCTTTCTAACTAATTCATCTATATATTCAATTAATTTAAATAATTATGCTTATTTAATTGTATTTTCACTTTTCCTCAAATAAACAAAATATTCAAATGCTTAAGCAAAAGTTAATAAATATTTCTTCTAAGCTCCATGTAAGATATCCATAGTTCCAATGAGATCCTCATTGCTCTAGCTTTATAAACTAATGATAGGCAAGTCTACTAATTGACTACATGGAATCTAATGGTTGAATCACACCTTATTTAGGAGGTAGACAACATGGATAACATACACAAGCACAACCAATCAAATGGAAAAATAAAAATACACATATGTTTATGGTTTTCTCAACACTTGAGGAGCCACATTGATTTTAGAAAGAAGGATGACGATTTTAAAACCTTAGTTTTACATGGAGAGGTAATTTACCTTGGAAGTTCAATATCACAAGGTGGATCAAGGAGACATAAGAAATTTAGAAACAACTATAGCATTTTTTTATTAAAATAGCCAAGATGAATAGAACAAGATAACTCCACCTTAACACTTATTCTCCAAGGTAAGAAATTTAGTAAACATTATGTACATCTTAACACTTTGGTATCCAAGATATGTAGGAAATAATACTCCACCTTGGTACTATAATATCCAAGATGAGTAAGTAGTTACACTTCACTTAGTACTTTTCTATCCAAGAGAGGTGAGTAGTAAAAACTCCAATACTTCTACATATTAAATCCAATCATACACAATCTAGGGATCCTAATTCTTGAATTGGCTCTTATGAAGGTTAGAGAATACACATAAGCCTCTAATAATTACCTATGCATAATATTTTAATTTCTCAACTAAAATATATGCACAAAATATTCCCCTTCCAAGTAATTTTAAATTTTAATTTTCTTTTTTAAATTACCATGAAATTTCATAAAACACACCAAGCCTCTATTAGTGGAGTTCCTCAACCTTTTCCAAAAAACTTAGAAAAAATACACAAGTTCCAATATTCAAGTAAAATTATGATAGTGTATGAGGTTCCTTATCACCCTAAAACCATAAAAATAACATTTCAAACATACAACTAAAAATAAATCCTTCCATATCTTAATCCAAATGGTTAGGAGATCACACAAGACCCTATTTAAGCACTCCTCAAAGCTCCCAAGATCTCAAAAATAAAGAATTTTTGTACCAAAAATTTACTTTTAATGCTCAATTACAAAATAAGGGTTTCAAGTACATTCTCCCCAAGATCTCCCATAATGAAATATGAATAATTAAATTTAATCCTTTTCTAAGAATAAAAGCAACTCGTTTACCTTCATCCTTTTCCCAACAATAACCTTTTCACACACACACAATCAAAACTTTTTACTTTTCAAGTAGATTTTAACATTTCTTAAGAAAATTAATTAAATCATAATAAATACCTTTATGCATGCTATACACACACACACACACACAAAAGGATATTTTCCCATCATAATAATACAAAAAAGACCTCTTTTAAAACTTTTTTTTTCAAAATTTTCAAATCCATCAAAACCTTTTACTTTTCAAGTAGATTTTAACATTTCTTAAGAAAATTAATTAAATCACAATAAATACCTTTATGCATGCTAGGAAATCAAATAAAGCATTTAGAACACATATTTTATGGGTTTTATTACATAAGGGTCTTCAATTATACACAATTCAAAGAGATGGGTTCCATAGGTTATCAAATATCAAACCTCATTACCCCATCATAGAGCAATATATATACACTCAAATAAATCCTTGTATCTCTCCATTATCACTCATTATTATTTTGCACACGTAATCCTATGTAATAAGGCACATAACAAGCCTATTTAGCATAGATAGTCATAACATAATTGAAACACTGAAAAATAGGTTCATCAAAATGAGAAAAAGGAAAATAGGGGTTCACCAATGCAGGTTTACCAAAAATAGAAAGGGGGAAAATGGGGTTTAATGAACCTATCTTTCTTCTATTTCATTAGGAAATGAGATCCTCAAAGGTAGGATTGATTTTCAACCCCAGGTGAGTCAGCCCTATTGGAGATCTTGTAAATTTCCTTATGATTGAGGATGGGGTAAAATCTGCCTGAACAACACTTTTGGGAGTTAAATTAAAAATAGTAAATAAACTCAATTATGCAATGTGAGATTTGAATCAAGTAGATGAAGCATAACTCTAACAGAAACAACAAACTTTTAGCAGATTTGAGAAAGATAAGACACTGTGTACCCATCACCAAAAGTGGTTGTTGAGCATCCAAAAATGGTGAATGAGTCCTTGTATAGATTCTTTTCTCAGTTTCTGGGGTCCTCTAGAGATAGATCTGAGATACCTTTTCCCATAGGTTTCATTGCTAAAAAGTCAAAAATGAATTCAGGATCTGATTTTCCATGGCCTTGATAACTTTTTGTGACAACTTTACAATTTTGAGATCTTCAACTTCAATCCTTTCTTCAACCTAATATCTGCACATACACAAGAATAATAAAATGTAAGGAATGATGAATGAACAATGCTATGTTGCAACTCACAAAACCCTTGAATGGAGATCCTTGGAGGACTAAAGTATAGAAAACATCTCTCTAAGGTCTTGATCTTGCATGAAATGGCTGGATTGGATGTTGATCTTGATGCTTGAATTTTGACTTGAATGCTTGAAACCTACATCACAATGTTAGCTCCAAAAACATGCATGAATGCAAATAACTTTGACATGATGCTTGAGATCTTGAATGCTATTGTAGATGAACAATAAATATGCTCTTGAACACCTTTGACAATAATATTCAAATGCTATAATTTTTCTACTTCAAAATTCTTAGGATTTGAAATGATAAAAAGACCTTGTATTTATAGGCAATTTTCTAATTTCCCAACAATTAAAATTCAAAATTTGACAATTGCAATTTGAATTTGAATAATAAAACTAGTGCCAAAAACATTAAAAATTAAGATCCTCAACTTAAGGAGGATCCCTAGGACCTAAATCCAGGACACTCAATTTCCAAGGCAATTTAATTAATGTTTGCAATTGTTTAATATAGGCCCCCCTTTTGGAAAACATGATTAATTAGGGTTTTAAATGTATAATTGGGTCAATTAGAGGCTTAATTGAGTTCAATTAATTAAGGCTCGGATGTAAACATAGTGAGAAAATGTAAAGGAGTACATTTTTTCTCACTACAATAATATAAATCTGACAAGCACAAATATACTCATAAAAGGCATATTATCTCATAAAAATCATACTCTAGTATGCATAATCAAAATGATAAATACGAGCATGATGATTTAATCAATATAATGATAATCAAGTTATGATACTAAATTATCAAAATGAAAGGAAATTTAACATAACATATAATCATAATAGATAGGATGAAGTTGGAAATATTAACATAGATTTGTCACACAATAATTGCATGTCTCATAATCACTAGTCATTTCAACAAAGAGTGTTATCACAATAGAGCACTGAAATCACAAAGCATGATAATAAACATATTGCCTAGTCTTTATAATCATAATATGGAATAAAAAATAACCACCATAGTGATCTGCTCAAACATCTCATATAAATGATTCTTGAATCAACACATACAACACTCAAGGCACCACAATAGCCAAGCATGACCCTTAACCATAAATATCAATGCATGGACATAATATCACACGATCAATATGAAGTATGAGAATGTATAATCATGGTTATATTAATTCCATTAATGAATCCATGTAGATAACTAATCTATTGAAAAGGTCTTGAAAGCATGCTAAAACTTGAAGATAAAGATAGTGGTTTACACTTTCTAGGAGATCCTATTTTTTGTTGAAATCACATATTTTTAGAAAATATAATGATTTAAGCCTTAAAAATTTCCATTTAAAGGATTCCAATTGAAGAGGGTTTGATCAAACCACCTTAGATCAAACCCCCTTAGATAGAACCCCTCCAGTTTTAAACCATACCTATAACAGAGTCTCCTTTACACCTAGCAAAATGCTGATAAAAAACCATTTTTGATTTACTTTTTGGGGGGGATCAAATAAATTCATTTAATTTTTATTTTTTTTAAGTATGTAGTCCTTATTATAAGCTTCCCAAAAAGTATAATTTTAAATAAATTTAATTTCATTATTATATTTATTTTTTATTTCTTGTGAATGTAGGGTTTTCATCGAAAATCGAGCTATCTATTCTTCACATGTGGAAAAATAGCAGATTATAATTAAAAAAAAAAAAATGAAAAATATCTATGCACTAGATATTGATGTCCTTGATCCAACAAAAAAAATAAACTTGAATTTGGATACATACAAAAAAAGTTATGTTTTAGCTAGTAAATCATGTCTAAACTATAACTGGTTTGACTTTGAACTTAATTAAGAAAAAAAAATTCAATGAAATGTTATGAAACCAATTCCATGCACTAGATATCTTAGTTACGAATCTAAATTCAAAAAAGTTAGAAGTTTATCCTTCATATAAAAAAGTTATGTGTTAGCCAGTAACGTCACTCTTTAAAAATGTGTTTACTGTTAAAAACAAGTTTTCGAAGGAGATGGAAAAGGAAGTAAAATATGATTCCAATTTTTTTGAAAAAAACATATTTAGAATCTATAGACAAAATTTCACAAATTGCTGGTTTTCATCATCTTCAAATTCCTCACGGTTTAGCCGCTATAGGTGCCCAAAAGTGAAGATTTAGTTAAAAAAAATCAATTCAATGTCCAGTTTGGCCAAAATTTGTAAACCAGAAGGATGTGAAACATATGGGCCTTACCTTAAATTTAAATTTGACTATTTGATTCAATTTTATTCTTATTCCCTAATTATGTTGCTTATTTACCTTTGACTTTCCTTTAGCATTTGTCTATGTTGCATCTCATTTGCTTCCTTTGTGCTCATAATACATAGCTATTATACTGTTATGTCATTAATTTTATATATTCTACATTGATCTTAAATTATTATATCATTCTTCCTAAAGCGTACTTATTGATTTCATATTACTACATCATACTTTCTAGAGCTTATATAGTAATAATACCTTCATACATCATGCTATACATCAATCTCACATTAATCTGACATAATTGTTATACCTTCATTGGCATAGATCATACATTGAGCCTATATAGACACATCTTATTCCCTAGAGTTATTGTGATATCATATTTCGAGAGCTTTACTTGGTTATTTATATTCATATTCCACTTGTAGAGTTAGATTTAATTTGTGGTAGCATCATGCCTTCTCCCATTAACATATTTATCTTACTTTACCATACCAAGTTCCACTTTGGGGGAATTATTCAATTTCATTGTAAAATCTTCACACTCGGGGGGAATCATGCCTTTCCATTCATGCCTTATGTTCTTATTGACACATCTTTAACACTTACATTAGGGACATTATACTTAGTGCTCCACCTTTGTATAATATTCAGGGTCATAATTCTTCCCTCTTTTACATATTATTCTTATTATTGTTATACCTTGTGTACTTGCTCCATTGTTTTGTCTTTATACATAATAATAGGCCCTAAGTTTCCCTTATTACAAATTTATGTCTTCTATTGGGACATGGCCTAAATTTTTGATTCTATGCCACTATTTCCATCACCACTAGGGAAACATTGCCTTTCCTACATTTATGTGCCCATGCTCTTAGGTGCCACATTAGGGATATATGCATATCCTAGCACCTTTTATACACACAAATATCTTTGTCTATTGAGGGTCATATCACCATTCTATTGGATGTATTAGGAGAAACCTTAACTTCTTTGACACTTCGTCCAACCCATGTGCTTAAACAATGCAATTTTTGTATGTGTTTCTCTAAATTCTTATATGATTAGATGCATATATGCTTACATGATTATATGTTTACATGCTTATATTACATGTTCTTTCATGTAATGTTTTCCTTGTTTTGATAATTCCTTGTATGTTATGAATACAATCAATTGTCAAGGAGACATATCCTATCATTAGTGTTCCTATGTTTAGATATGTAGATACATGAACAAATAGAAACCCATCTTATGGAGACTATATATAGGGAAGGTGAACATATGTGATCAAATCTTTGCAATGGCCATTACTTTATACAAACCCAATGAAACTATCCTTTGAGTGTCTAAATATATTATTTACATGTATTCGTGAGTGCTACATACTTTGAGATACACAATCATTTTAGGATTCACATGCACTTCAAAAATTATGCAAAATTTAATGGTAAAATTTGCATACCCATACCATTTCCCTTTTAGTTTTGTACCTATTTTGAGTTTTTATCTTGGTACATATGCATAGTGACAAATGACACAATCTTGTGCAATGTTGGGCTCATTCCATAGCCTTTTTTATCTAACTATACACACACTTATCCCTATACACCTAGCCCTACCTTATCCATTTACAAACATATTGTATACATTTTCCTTATCCACCTACTTATTACACCTATCTAATCACCTACCTCCATTTAGTCATTCGCCACCTAGATTTGATTGTTATCTCATTCCAAAACAATTTTGTGGTTGCAAACTTATTCCATTCCAATTTAAAATTTAATATTCAAGTTTAGCTAACTAGCCCCCTTTACCCTTCACCTTTTAGTCAACTAAACACATGTTTCGGTGCAATTTGATGCTATGTACTAGTATTTAAAGACATTTAATGTGTCTAATAATCAAGAATTCAATGATCTTATGGTTCACTCATGCATTCATCATTCTATAGCATTGGGGTAATTAAAGACAACACACTTTGATTTATTGCAATAAAAAGAACAAAATTTGCATACTTAGATATATGCCTATTGTCTTTAAGATCTAAGAGAAAGGTCATTATGATGCAACAACAATCCTTTAAGGTATTTTTATATATTGTTAAGTCCCCAAACATTTAGAATGAGTAGAGAAAAAGGTTACACATTAGATGAAGTTACAAGTTAGAACATTATTAATTCCCAAAACAAATATGGAGTTCAAATATATATTTGTCACTGCGTGTTTGTCTTAGGTGAGCTTATCCTTTGATATAACAAGTTTGTCTTAGATGAACTTGTCCTTTGATATATCAGAGATTCAACACAGACTTTCAATCAACTCACTAATAGAGATACACTATTTCTATGTTTGAAATGAGCCAACTTCCAAAATCTCATCTATTTAATCTTCATTCTTTAATTATCAAACTAAATATCCCCCTCCATTAGCCCGCACAGGTAGTAGAGTTGGCTTGGGCAGTGGGTTTACTCCCCATTGGTCTTGGGTTCGACTCCACTCTTGGGTTTAAGAGGTGGGACTTCTTGCGGGCGGGGGATCTCACCCGCAGGGGACTAGTCTCGCCCTAACTCACTCCAGATACCCAAGATACGGGCTGCTAGACCGCTGGGCTGGATCACGGGGACACCTCTGTTATATACAAAATTTTTTTATCACCCTCCATCTTATTCAAATTATAAAATACATTATCCAATTTACAATCTCCCTAATTACTTCAATTGTATTCAAATATTTAGAATATTGTACTTATTTACTTACATTTTATTAACCGAATTGTAGTTTAAATGGGTCTTGCGTACATCTTAAGAGAAGGTCTTATATGATACCGGGCTGATCGACTTAGCTCAACGCGCAAGTGCCGGCTTTAGCTTCCACCTTTATTATTGTTATTATTGAATAAAAATAATGAATGGCTTCGCTCAATCATTTGAGGAACTTGTCATTCTTTCCTATGGAATGACGCAAAAATACTTCTTGAAAGATGTTTTTCCCGTATATTAAAAAAAAAGATACAGTTTACTGATATATTAAGTAACAAATTTAATGAGATCACCTCAAGCTTAAAAATATAATACGATAAACAATGGAACAAATGAAATCATTTGCGTCTTAAACAGAAAATATTTACAGATTTTAGCGGTAAACAAAGAATGTGGTGTTTGAAAGTGATTCTGAACAAAATGTAGATGAAGACAGAGGAGATAATAATATAAAAACAAGCTTGGTAGAATCCTAAAAGTTGGGTTCCTTGAGAAAATGTCGTCGTGCAGTTGGGCTGATTTGCAGAGAACGAATAAGCATTTGTGTGAATTACAAAACGTCCTTACAAGTGTAAATGAATTTATTAATGGAAAAGATTAAAAAATAAGACCTAAGTTTGAGGGACGAGACACTTGGAAGACAAAGCCGAGGTAGGCCGGCCGTTGCAACCGGCTTAACAGAGACAATTTCAATGAAGAAACGCTGGCATACAACCATGCCAGACGGGTGAAGATCATATTTTTGACTTGCTGGCTAAGATGACAAAAATAACATCTGGGATTCATCAATATCCTGCATTCGGCCGTCTGTAGTTATATTGTTAGTCCTACAACATTCCCCATTCCCCAAGGTTGGAGTTATGAGGGGATCGAAGGGGTACGAGGTCGTTTTAGTTTTGGTTTTAGTACTTTATTTGTCCATACATATTTCAATTATGTCATCACCGCTCAATTCTATTCAAGCAGGGTCGTCTAGGTCTCTCATTTAGATTCTGGGGTGGGGGGGCTCGGCCATTATCATCAGATTTCAGACATTTTTTTTGAAGTAGGAAGTTGGAGAAGTTTATACAATTGAAAATATCAAGAGTTGGTGTCGTGATGGTGCAGAAGCCTTTCGGACCCAGAGATTTGGACGCACTGCAGAAGCTTAGCGAGAAAAGGGCTGGATAGTGGTGGATCTAAGAGATTCTGAAAGCTTACGGTTGTGCACCCGGAAAGAAGTTTTGTTTGAAAAGAGAAATCTTGGCCGCTGTTGGAAGTTGTTCAACAGAGGGCAATGCTAGTATTAAATTCTGTAACCAAGCAATCCTGTAACCTAATTGTAGAAGGAATTAGGAGGAATTAGCTCTGGAATTAGTTGAAAGAAACACTGAAGCCCTCACCAAGAAACCCTGTAGCCTAATTGTAGAAGGAATTAGCTCTGGAATTAGTTGGAATCGCTGAAGCCTATCTGAAAGAAGCCCTTGCCGCTTGGGGACGAAGGAATTTGTATACCTTTGTACACGAGAGAAAGAGGGCTTGTTGAGGAACACGATTTATTTTCCAAGGGAAGAGATTTGGCAAAGGTCTTGAGATTGAAGTATGGATAGATTACTAACAGTTCAGCCGAAGGAGGTGGTGATCAGATTCGAACCGGGGCAGAGATGCTCGGGGTTCGTGGAGCTGAAGAACGTCATGTACACGATGCCGGTGGCCTTCAGAGTGCAACCCGTGAAGCAGAAGAAATACACAGTGAGACCGTCGTGCGGCATAATTTCTCCACTGGGAAAAGCCAGTGTGGAAATAACAATGCAGCCTCAGACGGAGCTACCGGAGTTCTTTCCGCATTCAGAGGACCAGTTCGTCGTCCAGAGCGTGGTGGTGCCCGGCGGGAAGGAAACCGAGACCGTATCGCTCGAATGGTTTTCTGCTCGCAAAAAGCAGGTGTTTGAAGACAGCGGGCTCAAGGTCTTGTTCACCGGGGGCTCCATTCTGACCAAGCTTGTGGCGGACGGTTCTGTTGAGGAGATCAGGGAGGTGCTGGAGAAGGACGAGGGGACGGTCGATAGCTGTGACGAGCAAGGCAGGAGTCTCCTGCATATGGCCGTGGCGAGCCGCAGGCCGGACTTGGTCCAGGTGCTGATTGAGTTCAAGGTCGACATGGAAGCGAGGAATAAGAAGGGCCAGACGGCGCTACATGTCGCTGCGGCCAAGGGGGAGGGGCTTATTGCGGAGCTCCTACTGGCCAACGGGGCTACAGTAGAAGCCAAGGATTTTTCCAGCTGGCAGGCTCTGCACTTTGCCGCTGCCGGGGGCCACGTAGAGGTGTTGCGACTGATCGTACAGAAGAGTGGCGACGACATTAATTCTGTGGTAACTGACGGCCGTAGCGCTCTCCACATGGCGGTGGAGGGCGGGCACCGGGACTGCCTCAAGGTGTTACTGGTGGCTGGCACCAGCGTGGACGCCAGGGCCGATGACGGCGACACGCCCCTACACAAAGCTGCGGCAAGGGGTGATGGTTCCATGGTGAGGTTGCTGATGCAGAAGGGGGCTACCAAGGACATACGAAACAAGCACGGCAAGACGTCGTACGATCTAGCAGTGGACACGGGTGACTCTGCGTTGCTAGACATGCTGCGCTTGGGCGACGGGCTCCGTCGGGCGGCACGGCGCGGGGACTTGCGGAGCCTGCAACGGTGCCTCGAGCAGGGCGCCGCCATCAATGGCAAAGACCAGCACGGCTGGACGGCGCTCCACCGCGCCGCCTTCAAGGGGTGGCTCGAAATAGTCAAGGCGCTCCTCGACAAGGGCGCAGATCTCGACAGCAGGGACGATGAGGGCTACACCATCTTACACTGTGCGACCGAGTCTGGGCACATGGAGCTGGTGGAGCTGCTGTTGAAAAAGGGCGCCGATGTCAATGCCCGGAGCAAAAGGGGCGTCACACCGCTACAAATAGCCACTTCTCTGCACTATTCCGGAATAGCCCGCTTGCTCGAGGGAGGCGGCGCCGCTAAAGAGAATATCAATGTCATCAACACAAAGTCTGAAACCCTCCGCCACTACGAAATGCCACCGCTCCCTGCTAAGAAAATCTCCCGCCGCCTCGCGGGGGTTAAAAAACCGCCACCATTGTCCGTGCAATATGGGAGAACGGCTGTCGCATAATTCTGTTCCTGTGTTTTCCTTCTTTTGCTTTGTCTATATTTAAGGTTGAGGTTATTTGGATTATCCGTAGAATTTTTTTGAAACATGAGATTTAAAGTGCTAACTGAAACACCCTGACTGGGGATCGGGAAGGCAGAGTATCTGTCAAAATTTGCAGGAGCCTCCACACCTTCCAAGCGTCTGAGAGTCTTGAGTCTTTCATCTCTTTGTTTAAACGGTGTCAAAATTTGTACACTGTATGATATTTGTTTTCTAAGGAATTAAATAAATCCTAGTAATTTTCTTCTTCTTCTTGATATAGTGCTCTATATCACCATCTAATCTTAGGTAAATATTATTGTAACTTGGTTATTAATTTTTTTATTAATAATTAAATGTGTGTTATAATTTTCAATAATGAAGGTCTAAATTTATTTTGATTAATATAGATATTCATATATATATAGATATATATTGAAAAGTTTGAAGTCTCATTGTAAACTTCATGAAAATCAAGATATTAAAATCTTTTAATTGTGTAGGAGATCATGTGATGGTTATTGTAATGTCTACTGTAAATTAAATTATGTATGAGAATCAATATTCAATTTTTGAGTGCGTAATTGTAATATGATGAACTTCTGATCAAAGCAATGCCATATAACTCAAATAACTGTTAACATTTACAATTAAAATAAATACCAACAACATTCATAAGTAAACTAAATACTAAACAATCCTAGCTTTTGTAAACTAAATACTAAACAATCCTAGCTTTCTATATTGTAGAAATTAAATTTAACACTCTGCAATGGACATTCAACAATCTTAGAATGTGTGATGTCATTGTGCATACAATTGTAAAACTATTACTATATTTATGAGTGTATGAGAATTGAGTACCATTCATCTAGATTAAATTTGATGTATCATAACATGGTGCCAACATAATTGTCAAATATATCAAATGTGTAATTGGGTTGAATGTTATCCCCATTCAAAAAACAAAAAAGCTTTTGGAAAATATCTTATTTGGCATTCTTTACGAATGACACACACATGTTAGTGATTGCCTTGTTTATGAATTATAATAATGTGCAAACCTTAATTTGTGAGTGTTAGTCTTTATGAAATTTGGAGGTATAGAAGAAAATGCATTAGCTACCTACATACACATTTTCAACTAGACATATTGAAATATTTTCCTTAAATTTCATTATTTATTTTCTTGAAAAATCTCATGCTTTGATTCCATTACATCTTGGTAGGAGTAACACGTAAATTGAGGTGAAATTTGATAATTGACTTTTTTTTAAAGATTTTTTTAATAATATGACTAGGGTGCTAACTATTGATCTTTGTCTAAATGCCTATTTTAGGGGTTGATATGCCACACATGATTGTGGAACATGGAAGGGATTCCAAAGAATAATGTGATTCAACAAAGAGGATGATCTTTGCAAGACAATATTTTGGATTGGAGGGTCAATTCCCTATCTATCTAATGTCTATGTCTAAAGATGTTTGTGCAATGGGGCATGAAAAGGGGTAGAAGTTTATAGAAATAAAATTAAAGCAAAACAAAGGATCACATAAGATAGATACAAAATATCTTCAATATCAAAGCATACTTTTACTTCTCACAATTCAATGATTAATAGAAATATGCATACATAATAGTAAAGGTGAGAAAATAAAAGACAAAGAATGACAATATATTGATTCATGTTAAGTTCACTTATTAGTCAACTATTGAAAGGAAACTTGCAACCATATAATAACAATTTTCTCATAACCCAAAATAAAAATCTATGCAAATAAGTATTTAGATTGATTCTTATTAAGTTCACTTATCCTATCCTTATTTTTATAAGCTCCATCCTTTCTTTCATCCCATTCCACATCTATATCTTTATTATTCTTTAAAATAGCATTGCTTCTTTCAGTCACAATATCATCTCAAAGAGGGGGAAAATGTAGGCACTTAAAAATATCCTAGGCCATAATTTTATCAATTATCCTAATTATTCATTTTTCTCTAAATCCCGATCCATTTTCCCTAGGTCCTAAATCAATTTCCTAAGTCCTAATTCCTAATTCATGTCCCCTTTCCACATTAATGAAATTCTCCTCATAACCACCTAAAAATGAATAAGAGAAATTATTTATTTATTACCAAACATCTCATAACTATATCTTAAAAAGATAATTTTAAATTAAATAATTTATTTTATCTCCTCCCTCCATCTCTCAACTATGCAACCAACTTGATATAAGCCATCCACATATCTTTTGATCTCAACCATTTATCTTCATCCTACTAAGCCTAAAAATCTACCCTCTCATGAGCCATTTTCAAGAGGAGGACCCTGAGTTATTGCAATGTCATGTTGGTTTGAGCAACCACATTCTTATTGTTTTGAGCATATCCACTTTTACAAGTGCAACATGAATTGAAATTGGGTAAATTTCTCTTGGTTTATTCATTATGTTTTCAATTTCTTGTTCTAACTGAGGTCACATTTTATGTAGTTTTGAGGGTTTTAATGTTCCATTTGAAATATTTATTTTGATCTATATTTTATGTTGACAGAAAGATTCTTACTTTTTCTAGCCTACAAATGGTTTTGTATAACCATTTTGTTTCCAATCATTTATGCTTGTAAGAAAGAATTTCTATTTTCCATGTTATGTTATATCATGTTTCCCAATTTGTGACATGTATTTTATGTAGTTTCATGCTCCTAAACCTTTCTTTGCAATAGATATTTTTCATAGTTTGCATGACTATGTGGTACCATGACTAGAATCTCATATTACAAGGAAATGTTATTACTTTTCCCAACCTATAAATGATTGTGTGACCCATTTTATTTTCCTATCATGCATGCTTGTAAAAGAGATTTTGTGTTCAAATGTTGTCATATTGTGTTTCTCAATTTGTGATGTAGTTTAATGTTTACCCTTTGTGATGTCATGTCATATTTGTCATTTAAGTATCTTAGGAGATCTTCTTTTAGGTGGTTTGAGAAACGACTCAAATTTGTACCCAATTGATAAAGCATCAGTCTACTATAAAATCAAAGATTCTAAGTTCTATGTTGCAAGTGCATAGTGTGGTCCCTAAGCAAATTCAATATTTGTACAGATACATTTTTTTTGAAGTCTTATTTCAAGTTAAACTCTTATTTGTTATCTAATCACGAGACATAATACAAAGCACCGATCAAGAAAAAATGTATTGTTTTGGTAATATTTTGTTCATAATTTTTAAAAATCACTAAATAAGATTTCAAAAATTCATTGTACTATCACTCTTGTATGAAGGTTCAAATATAGTAGAGGATTAAAATGGATTGCAAGGTTCATTATTGAAAAAAATGATTTGTCTCAAGTCAAAGTTGTGGGCCTATTAAGTCAAATGCAACACAAAGTAGGGAGAGGAAGCTTGTGTTGAAACTTTGTAAATTTCTTTATCAAGAGCACACAATATAAAATGATTGAGTTTCTCCAAAATGTTTCAGCGAATTATAAAAGATTGTCATGTCCTTCCAAACAAAAGAGTGTTGTTATTTATAGGTGCTAATAGATAGTTGTTTGATGTTTTGATCATTTTAGTGGTGTTGCATAGGATTCAAGATAAAATATTAGTCTCTTTTATTAACTTGTTTTCAAATTAAAGTGAGGTTGTTGTAAATTAAGGAAAGTGATTTCAATTAGAGTATGTAGTTTTTGGATTTGACTGTGTAATAGTTTTTGATTGTGATTTCAATTTCTAAAATGACATTTTTTTGTTTTTCAAAGTTGTTAGGGTTTACTAAAGAAATGATTTATCAAATTTATAGGTTGAATTGCCAAAATTTAGAGTTCAAATCCACCAATCGAATGAGGAAAATCTTCATCAGAATCTCCAAAGTCACTTGTCAATTTTTTATAAAATTTTTAGCCCAACTTATTAATAGCTAGTGTTATTTTTAGTTGTCATCATTTTCAAGAAGAAGAGAATATTTTGATAAGCCTATTTAGTCATCTTTAATTCTACCTTGATGTGTTTTTGAGGAGTCTATTTTTTTTATCTCTTATCATGCAAGAGATGAGAGTCCTAGTTTTAGTAGTTAGTAGTAATATTTACTAACAATATAACTAAAGATTTCTAGAGTTTAAATTTAGTAAGTTAGTGGATAGACTTTTGTAATGCATAATCCAACTATTCATAAACTAGAAGTTGTAATTAGATGTTTGGTTTATTTCTCATGTAGAGTATTGTAACCCTTTAAATGGCATTTGTACTTAGATTCTAATAGTAATTACCATTATTATTTGTCAAATCGATGTTCACTAAGTTATTGCATTTCAAAAACTTAATTGCCTTATGAAAAGGATAAAATCTAATAGTTAATGGAAACCGTGTATTACAATTTTTATTAGAAAAATGTATTGTGGCATTATATATAGTTCCTTGTGCTTAATTCATAATCCTTTGTGTTAAAGATTATTTTGTTCCAATCAAGTTTTAATTATAATTTTCAATCTCTAAATTTAACTGAGAGTTGCAGGCATTCATTTGTTATGTTAAATCTATTTTGCAATAGATAGTCATAAAATCTCCCATCTAACGCACCCTAGGTGAATCGAAAAACACACCTTTAGTTTTGTTCAACTTGAGCACAAAGAACCCAAAAAGCCATTGCACAAGTTGTAAATTGTAAGTATATATTGTTGATTAAATTGTTTTTTGTTCACAAGGAGTTTTTCCCTCTAATTTAATGAATAGATTGTTTTAATATCTACTTCACTTTGTGTCAATATGAAAGATTCAAATTAAAACTCTAGAAAACATAATTAAGAGCTAGAACATATCATGTAGTAGAACTTTGAAATATAGAAAGAACAAAAACAAATGCATGTAGCTAATTATGGGAGACGATAGATAGTTATTTGATGTTTTGATCGTAACTCTTCAACTATAACTTAGAATCACTCTTTTTATATACATTGGAAGTAGAATGATGATGAATTCTGAGTTGATTTGATCTTAGAGTTTAGAAAATTGATCTTATTCCCATGGGATTGATCTTGAGCACTAAGATAAAATTTACAAAATATAGGTTATTTTTTGTGCTCCAAAGTGAAGTGTTTTTAGAATGATTCTCTTTTCAAGGCATCAGATTTTCCAATATGAATTGCTTATGATTAAAACACATTGAATACCTATAAATGCCTAGACAACAATTAATCATGCAAATATGTAACAGGTTACTCATAACAATAGTAAAATAGGCAAGAGTTGGCATATATTTGAATATTTTTTTAATTCTTTTTTGGGTAACTTCTATGTTGTTTAGGATTAATCCACATGCTACAAAAGTGACTAAGGATTTGAGAGTGAATATTGGGACAGTAGGTGAATGTATGAGAATAGTTGCAAGGATAGGTGTAATGAATAGTAATATTTGAAATATGTGGTATTAGGAACAAATATGTAGGATGATGTTCAAACGGGGATGATAAGATCAAAGAATGAGCCCAACTTTGCTTAAGAGTATGTCATTTGTTGATATGCAATTGTATTGAGCCATCCCGTAAAATTGGGCCAAAAACTAAATTAGACATCACATGGGTATGCAAATTTCACCATTACAATACATGATGTGCATGCATATATGAAAATTAATTCTTTAGCAAGTGCCTAATTTTAATTATATTAGTATTATATGCAAGACTACAAAATTTCATGTTGTGCAAATTTCACCATTACAATATATGTGTATGCATATATGAAAAATTAATTCTCAAGCAAGTGCCTAATTTTAATTATATTGGTATTACATGCAAGACTACAAAATTTCATGCTATGCAAATTTCACCATTACAATATATGTGCATGTATTGTGTGTGTGACTATATCGGTATTACATGCAAGACTGCAAAATTTCATGCTATGCAAATTTCACCACTACAATATGTGTGTGTGTGTGTGTGTGTGTGTGTAAACAGTCAAGGAGAAAGTAACGTATACTTAGTAAGCATAGTGGCCCTTGATTTTAGTAGAAAAAAAAATGCATTGAACATTTGGTGTGCCCAATCTATTTCTCTATAATTGAATAATACTACCTTAAAATCTAAAATTGTTCTCTTGATAATCATAGGATTGTCATATTTTCAACCTTAATATAAAATGAGAATAAAAGTGTGAGCATATGATCATGATGATACATTGTTTGTAAAGCATCAAACATACCAGGGAAAGTAATGTATTCAAATTTCCTAAGGTGCCTTTGGGAGTCACTTGTAGATTTTGTAGAGAACTATCACATTTATCACCGAGCAAAGTGTGTTTCAAATTTCATGTCTTTAAACTATCGGTTTTATTTGTGTGAGCAATGTGAATCTTCAAGGTGACCAATCACAAACTATGCATACTCCCTTCATCTTCTTTCCTTCCTCTTCTAATTCATAATTGCAAGTGCAAAATTGATTGCAGCAATTTTGAGTGGTAATACTAATGGGTGAGTGAGTTACATATAGGGTATGTTTAATTGATATGAGAAAACTTGTGGTTCCCCACTCTTTTTTTTCTATTTTAATTATAAAACTGACATTTTAAAAATATAAAAGAGACATGTTCATTTTTGAAGATGCTTCTTCCATTTTCTATTAAATAGAAGACAATTAGAAAACATCTCATGCGATCTGATAACATCTAACATTCAAGATGCATGTATTTAACTATATTTATTAATTAATTTAATTTTTTTAATTTCAATTAATTAATAAACAAGATTAAATGTGCATCTAGAGAGCTGGATAGACAAATATGGTGGGAGTGACCACACACCGCCATCTATCCTCATATTTTTTTAATATAAATATATATAAAGACTCCAAATCTGTAGCATTACACGTACTGACTAATACAATTTCTGAATTTATGGCAATATAAGTATGGTTTCAAAGCTGAATAATCAAGACAAAATATATTTAAAAACAAAAAGATGGAGAGAGAGTTGCGCAGTCGGAAAATATTTAGCTGAAAAAAGTTCTAATAAAATGTATTCACTTACTACATGTGTATTGTCTTTGTATAGCTTCACATGTGTTTTATTGCTCAATGATCCATTATAGCTCCATTTCGAAGCAAAAATATTGGTATTGGTAACATAAAAATTCTTCTTCTGCCTGATCATTATTTCTATCGTATACACTGTACTGCTCCCAACTTTTACTGTGCTGAATAATTAATATGGGGGCTAGATGGTCATCCGACGCCACTTTTCAATTTCGATTTCCAAAAATGTTATTTCCAGTGCCAGCTCATATCGAAAAAGATCAGATAAGAATCTTATTGTCTATAGTAGTACTATTAAAATAATCCACTCTTCTTAGTGAGAAACAAATATTGTCTACGAGAAGCCATTCAATGCCTATTGCTCCCCTGGAAGAGTGGTGTCACCAGGCAATTCACAATAACCATTTCCCTGCAAAAGGACAGTTTTCAAAGTTCAATGTGTCTTAGCGTTATCATGATCTCTGTACCATAATAACTGGTAGAAAACCAGTTAACAGAATCTACATAATGCCAGGAGGATAACATGGATATTGGCTGCTTTGAAATCTTACCTCTCCAATCAGATGAGCAACACACCTCTTCTCAGCCAGAAGCTCATCTTCACTCTGCAGCAAATGATAGAGAATCAAAATATATATCAAGTGATTGTAAATAATTCAGACAAAAGATTCTTTGCAAAATTGAGATTGTCAAGGTAAATTTCATATGTTATCTTCATCTAACCATGATTAGGGATGAGGCTATGAACCTTTTTTATTCTTTCACGGAGGAAATCATTAATGACAATGTCGGTTGCCAACTCATAATCTCCATCTCCCTGTGAAAGAAGGAATGCTTAGGAATTCCTTGAAATCTTATTCCCCTCAAAATGTCTTTAGAATCAGAAATACTAAGAGTTCTGGGTTTTCTTTTCAGTGGAATATTTTATTAAGAAATAAAAGGTTTTGATGGCAGAGGTCGTTGTAGAAAGCATTCTAACAATAACATTTTATATCTTCTATCCAGAAGGCAATTTCCAACCTTTGATCTGCATGGCATGCTAAAGATAAGGTCTTCTGCAATTCCATAAGGATTCGCAGTGGTGTACACCTACATGTTCAAGACGAAGATTCAGCATTCACTTATTTTCATATCTCGTGAAAAGCTCAGATTGTTATTCAAAATTTTGTAAATGCTACAAAGCTGAGATGAAATAGAAATTTTTAGTAGATTGCAACTTTTCATTCATGATACAGGTAATAGAAGAATAAATGCTTTTAGAGATACGTTCATTATGGTCATAGAAGCTTGTAGAAACATACAAAGAAACATTCAAAGCTATGCTCAATATGCCAATTATTGTGGAAGGTACACTGCAAGTAGCGAAGTTGGGCAAGCATCCATGCAATTCCTCGTGCCGTAAATGTCCTAAATCCTGTTAACGCGTCTAATCTGTATTAATGCCGGTGAGTGTTCATCTTCCTATGCAAAGTCACTGTTGTCATTTCATGCCTCTTCTAACCCATTGCTTATAGCCAATCCGAGAAATCATAAATGTTCCCTTATCTCCTGTTACCCCAGTTCTTAATCAAGTTTTTTCAATTCTGTATTATGTAGTCATGTTTTTCATCGCCTTTGTGTGAAATATGAATATTTAAAGTCTCTCTTGAAAGTTTCTAAGTGTTTCCAAGGTCTTACCAGCAAACCAGAACTTTACCCTAAATTGGGAACCTCCCCTATTTCAGTCTCTTAAGACTTTGTCAAGAGTTCCTATGTTATCAAGAACCATAAAATCTACAATTATTTATCTTCTTGACTTGTGTATGACACAAAGATTTCTCATAAAGGGGTGTTGGAGGGTATTTGGGAACTAGGAACTTTTCCAAAATTTCCTAGTCATTGATAGGTTCCCGACACAGTCTAAGTTCCCAACAATTTTCTCTTGCTTCTGAACTTTTCAAAGGATTCCAATTGATTGGTGAAGCTTTGACAAGTAGGAACTTGTGTCGGCATCGAAGGATATTGAGGGTCCAAGAACCAAGAACCTACACCAAGGTTTCAAGTTCGCAGTCAATTAGCAGCAAGGTTCTTGACAATGCCTTAAGTATTTAAACAAATGTTAGATGAGGCCCTTCAAAGGGCCTCCTAGTGGGTAGCGAAGCTCCAACATGGGGGGAACATGAGAGAGAAAGGAATATGTCGGAGTAATTCAAGGAACCAAGATCCCAGAACCTCTACGTTAGGTTATGAGTTCCCAACAAACCTCCGACAAGAGGAAGAGAAGAAAGTGTTGTAGCCGAGTCTTGATGTGGTTTTGGAACTTCTTCAAGTTCCTAGTGGGAGTCGAACTCCCGATAGGTTCTTGTTGGTACCAAAGTTCCCGATGATGCTCAAAGTTGATGTAGAGGTAAGGTGGTGGGATTAAAACTAACCAAAACAAATCAAACCTTCAAGTTTAGGACCCCCATTTGATGGGTTTTCTCACAAATTCACTCTTTCCCTAGTAGTACTCCAAACAAGCCTTTTCTACCAAAATTTGCAGACTTGATCTCAAATCCACAAGCCAATTACTGTTCTAGATACCCTTTTGGCCATTTGTTAACATATCAAGAGTGCAAGTAGGGTTACTTTGGAACAAACCCTTCAAAAACTTGCTGCTGCGCTGTCCCAATGGCCTAATTAGGCTCCTACAACTAGGCACTTATTGGTTCTATATGCTCCAAGCCTCAATCTTCTTCTCCAACACTTCAAACATATCAAATATGGTCAGCCTATGCTCACCAAACCATTTTCCACACCTTTCCAATGGTTCTTGATCAAACCCTAGCCTCTATGCAACCTTTTGTGCCAAAAACATGCAATTTTCCACCTAGGGCATCATCAAATCTTCATGAATCTGCCTCCCCTGCTCCTAAAAACTTCACAAACACAAAAATACACCTAAATCTGCCATTCCACCAAGTTATAGCCTTTTCTACCGTTGAAATGGTTCAAAATTTTATTTTTTTCTCACTCAAACCCTCAAAACTGGGGTTTCAAGGCTGATTTGAGTAAAAATGCAATAAAACACTCAAAACTAAATGAAATCAAATGAGACAAAGTGCAGATGGTAGCTAGTTCACTCCTTCACAAATAAAAATGCATAAAAGTGCAAGTGCAGGCCGTACAAGGCTGTACCAAATGCTGTTCCAGCAGATTTTAGTGTAAAAACGCAGAAAATTGAGTGTTTTTGGTATTCGAACTCAAAATCTTGTTGGCCAACCTTGCCCAAACATTTTCAAAGGTGTTTTAAGGCATTACACATCATGCCCAATCGTTTTCCAACTGCCTCTTACATCATTTACACAAGATGACCCTTCATATTCCCACTTTTGCACTTTTTTTTGCAACATTCAGCAACTTTTGCAAGAATTGACAACTTTTTACAAACTAACTACCTATCACTCCTAATGACCAAAAATGACTTCTAATACATTAGACATGGTCAAAAATGACCTTATTATAAACAAAAGAGAAAAAATTGACAAAATTACCTCATTTTGGCATGAAATCCCAAGGTGCTCTTGCACCAAAAGTGCCAATACAAATGTTATGAAGCTTCTCGAAGAGTTCTGACTAGTTGGCGAACCTCCAACAAGTAGGAAAAGGATAAGTGGAGGTCGTCAATGCTTTCTTCAAGATTGGGAACCCAAAACCCAGTTCAATATTTCATAACAATGGGAATGATCTCTCAAGTGCGGGACCTTGCTAACTTGATATTAAACCTCCAAAGAAGGCCAGTTCCTTTCTAAGCCTAAGTGCAAGTGTTGATCCAACTCAACACAAATTGAAAATAATGCCTACTCCTACTCTAACGATTCACAAGAGAAACGAGAGAAGGAAGATAACAAAAAGGGAAAGATGGCGATGCATCAAAACTTAGTGGAGTTCTCTCCTGACTCACAACAAGACATGAAACCTATGAAAAGTTGCAAAACTCACCTAGATCTCCATCTTACCAACTCCTGCAAGCATGTATGAAGGTAAGGGGGTTTGACAAGCACTAAGGAGGGAAATGGTTGCACTTAAGGAAGCTACTAAAGCCTCAATTCTGGACTTCCTAGAAGGTATCATGACAAGGTTTGGTGTTCAATCTACAATTATTTTAGATAATGCAAAAGTTTTTGTTAGTACTCAGATTAGTGCATGGGTTGTAAGTTATGGTATCTATTTGAAGACTTCATCAAACTATTACCCCTAGGGTAATGGCTTGGTTAAGTCCACAACAAGATTTGATTAGAATAATCAAAAGAACAATGTAGGATAACCAAAGGTCTTGGCACAAAAAGCTGAAGATAACTCTCTAGATTGATAGGATTACACCAAAGAGACCCATTGGCAACTCCCCTTTCATGGTTGTCTATGGAAAAGAAGCAAGACTTCCTCTATCACTAGAGTTCCTTGTTCTGAACTTGCACAAAAGCTAAAGATGCTAGAAAATGATGCAATGACAGTGAGGCTGGCTGAGTAGATGGAGCTGGAAGAGACAATGAGTAAAGTTTTGAAAACCCTTGAGGCTCATCAGTCACAAGTTAAAAGAACTTTTGATAGGAAAGCGGTTAATAAGACCTTCAAAGAAGGAGATCTAGTCTTGAAGTGGGATAAAGAGAGAGCAAAGGTTGGAAGTAATACAAAGTTTGATGCCATGGGGAGTGGCTCATATGTCATAACCAATTGAAAACATGCCAATTATTTATAGCTTTCAAGGTTGAATGGAGAGAAAGTTCCTATCCCAATCAATGGGATGCACCTCAAACCATGTTTTTGAGGTTGGTTCACAAAACATGTACATATTAGAGGAGTTTGTTTTGTTGCACACTATACATTTTCATAAGGAGAATGTATGACTCTAGTTGTCTTGTTTCCTCCAAGTGCAATCTACACATGTTTTATGTTTTGTTTGTGCTCCAAGGTATTTTGCAATTGTTTGTGAGACTTACAATGACTCTATGTCCAATGGATTGATAAGGCTACTCGATCCATGATTAGCAGGCAATCATCCTGTAGAGGTCACCAAAATGTTGTTATTTCATGCCTCTTCAAAACCATTGTTTAAAGTCCATCCAAGAAATCCTAAATGGGCTCTTATACAAGTGTAGGAAAAAAAGAAAATTACTGAGGGAGAAAAATATTAAAATATAGTTGGGAAGTATCAAAAAATTAAAAGGTGAGTATCTTAAAATATTTCAAGTAGCTGATGAGAACCAATTATGTCCTATTTTACGCTACATTTTAGCTTATTTCATAATACATTCACACCCACTTCCACATTCCATTTTCATTCCATATCATACTATTTCCCCATTTTATGTTGCATATGATTAAATATGTATAAGTTGTATTTAACAGAGTTTTGGATAAAATATGGAAATTAATGATTGGTTGTCTTTACTAATAAGCATTGTGATTTTCAGATAAAGCTTGCAGCATGCTGATTAGAAGAACTTCCTGTCACTTTTTATGCAGAATGTCTTCCTATCATTTTCTGGCCAGGAACTTCTGTGTATTACCTTTTGACCAGCAATTTATTTCTATCATCTTTTTAAAAGGTGACATCATCATCCAAGGTGGAAACGGTTACCTCTTCAATGCCGAATCTGAATAAGCACAACAATTCGAAACAAATGCTTTGCTAAATAAATCTAAACAAAGATACAATTCCAACTGTGTAGAGGAAACTGAAACCATGTTTTATTCATGACCAGCAACAAATAGAGCAGATTAAAGTTCCATGTGTACCATTCTTGTGGTGGTTAAAACAAACTAGGAAAGGAAACCTACGGTGGAGATGCTGATTCGCTGAGGAAAACCTGTTTTAGAGATTTGTTGCTAAATTGTTGGAGAAAAATCTGCAGATCTGAAGTCACGCATTCTATTCTCATCTGCTGTTATAACAACGTTGTTTTAATCTAGCATTAGCGAATCATAGATTTATCTCTTTTTAAGTTTGTTGGCCGTAGGCCAAAACAAAATATTTATTTTATTTTGTTGTTTCAAACAATGTGTATATAAATAAGCGCACCGTAAGGGAGCAAAAGATAGATAGTTTTTAATAAAGAATTTGGTCGACATACTTTTAGAGCGATTTTCTGTATTACTTTTGAATAAATAAAATAACATTTATGCTGATCCGTCCAATGTAAAAAGGCATTTTATTTCCACTCACCGTGTGAACTAGAGGAAGGGCCCACTCTTGGAATGCTCGGTGAGGTTGTTGCATGTTTGAAATAGTTAGAATTTATATTATGTGGGGTTTAATCTTCTGCAGCATTTTATTTTTGTGTGATTTAATTTCCTGTGTTTTATTTACAATCTGGTTTAATATTGATCTTCATTGAATAACATAGTTGCCGGGAGACACATCTCCCCCCCTCAGAGACGCGTCTCGGAGACCGGTACCGTCTCCGGAGGCGTCTCCAGGAGGCTGGAGACTTCCGCCGAAGTTTCCCAAGTACCCTGCCATCTCTTGCTGCAAAAAATGATGTGTCTCGCTAAAATACCTAAAAAAACTTTAAAGTTTAAACATTTGAAACTTTAAAAATTAAAGCATAATGTATTTGACGCGTCTAAGAGTGATTAAATTATTGTTTTGAAAGTTCAATGTTATCATATTTTCAGATTTTATATAAATTATTAATTTTTTATTTTTTATTTATATTAAAAAAAATGGCATCTCCAAGTACCCCCATCTCCTATTTAAAAAAAAAAGTCGTAGCGGTACCGGTACCAGTCTCTTGTACCAGTACCAGTACCAGTCTCGCGACAACTATGTTGAATAATCATTTTAGCTATTGATATTCTGTCAATGTTGGTGTGTTTATCTGAAGCATAAAGTGCGAGTTATATTCTGATTTATAAAAGAGTTTTCTGCTGTCTGTGACAGTTCTGTCACTGCTGCTCCCATCACAGATTGTTAACAGTTTCTGTCACGCTTTTGACAGAAAGATAGAATAGGAAAGTTGAACCAAATTTTCAATAGGAAATTTACGTGTGTTTTAGTTGCATCCATCCCCACTTGATTCGCTGCTTTCCTCCCTTCAGGTACATTGCCACAATACTTCTCGCAAGCTACGATCCCCAGGTTGACACTCTTAGACCAAGATGAAATCCTTCTTTATTATTTACCCCAGTTTTGGCCTATCAGTAGCAATTAAAAAAATATTGAAAAGAAAGAAAATTAAAGTATCAAAATCAGAAAAAATAAAAAATATTGCCATTCAAAGTATGGACATCAAACTATAGAAGGGTATGGACTCAAACCTTAATTCATAAAGTGCGGCCTTTCCAAATTCATAGAGGACTGAGAAAAGAATGACCACCATTACATACTATACAAATTCCAATTTCGAAGGGTTGTAGTCACATCGTACGAGAAAGAAGTTTTCCTCGCTACAACATACGACGACATCATCATTTGGTTGTATGATGACTATACTGCATCGTAAGGCATTGCAAAAGAAGGATAACAAAGGACCCATCCAAACATACGTCAAAAGGTTTGTATCGTACAACAAAGGATTTGGATGTGCACCGTTTGATGTCAAAGGATCGTACAGAGGCAGCATCAACAGTGAAGACTATGACGACAGGAGATCATATGATACACAACACAAACATTATCCAATGTACAACAACCAACATTCATCATCATAGGCGACCAATCTACATCATCGTACAACAACTAGCGATGAGAAGCGTACAAAAGAATAGAAGCTTGAAGTTGTATGGTGGAGAAATGGATTGGGGAAGAAGATTGAAGTCGTACGATGGAGAAAAGAATCAGGGAGAGATTGCAGCATATGATTGTTGTACACCAAACTGCTTGAGGAGATTGTGTCCATACACTGTACGGTCTAGGCTAGCCATTACTCCAATCATACGAACTACAAAGAGAATCAAAGTACACCGAGCGTGGAGACAGTGTCAAGTGCTGGGTTGGCAATTTCATAATTGCATTGTATGGATCGACAGTTACCTCAACCATTTTTTGAGAAGGTAGTGCATATTTTATCCTTGTTGTGAAGCTCATTGCCAAATAGTTTTTCCAAACATCGATGCCAACAACAACAAGGGGAAGAAAGTAGTACACTATAGGCTGCACATTGCCACAGGTTACAACCAAAACAAGCAAAGGGAAACTAGACAACATGGGAGTAGATGCAATAACATGAGACAATCTCAATGGTAGTGAATGCAAAACATGGTGGCAGAACAACCAGGGCAACCATGTCCTGAAGGTAGCGCTAAGACATGTGTTGTGTCGTGCACACATGCCTCGCTGAAGGTGAGGACGCCCTTTTTTCTTTTGTTTGGTTTTCTCATCTTTTAGGTTTTGGTTTGTTGTAGGTTAGTCTCCCTCCTTTGGTTAGTGCTTGTTTGATTTTGAGTCTCAATTACATTCAAGAGTTCAACATTTGAGAGATGGCGAAAATTTGATGGTTGGTTGGACGACCCCCAAATTTCTGCAAAGTCGGATGGTGTTAAAATTTCCGCACTATCAACCGACCCTTGAATCCCTACAAAGTCAAAGCGCCATCGAATATCCACATGGGTAAAGTACCTTCATATCTCCATAATAAACACATTATGTGTAGGTGGCAGAATTTCTTTTGTTGCATGACTTTTCCTATAGTTAATATGTGGTTGGGAACATGTCGAATATCCCCAAGGTCCCCATGTATCCCTTGCTTGTTGATATTTTTGTATTGATTATTCATTGCGAGCGAGTAGATTTTGGCATGAGATTCTTTGTTCCACATTTGAAACCATTTATCTCATGAGTTAAAGGGAGATGTGATTTAAAGTTCGATATGAATTACACGAACCTCCATATTTCGTAACAATTTTATTGCAAGATTTTCATGCTACCACCTTACTTCTGCAATAGTTTCAAACTTTCAATTGTGGGAATCTCTTACCTTCCCAACTACATTACCGTGTGGGGCAAAGTCCCCCATATTTCCGAAAAATATGTCAAACACTATTCATTGTGGGATATTCCTGGGCATTCAGACATAATCATTTCTCCACAAACCCGACTCCTTCCTAACCTGCCTTCAATCTCATTAAAATTCATTGCGGATAACTTAGTCTTGTGGAACTTTTTGTCCCCATCGCCAAAGTTGAAGGTCATTAAAATCTGCAAGTCCATTGCAGAAATTTGTTGCGGGGATGTTGCTTGCATACAGACTAACACTAAATCTTCGCAATCACTTATGAGCGTCAAGGACATCTCGAATTTCCACATTATTCTTATTGCAGAAATTCGAAGGAAATTTGGATATATTCATATGTGCGCTGAATTTCCGCGACCTCCTTATCTCACTTAGAATTCTACTGTAAATGTAATCAAATCTTTGTCAAATAAGATCCTAAAAAATCTAAGAGACACTAAGGTCAGAAAATTCAGTGAGCGAGAATTCTAAGTCAAAAATCAATTTCCAGATTTCTTCTCTTTATGCCGAATGTGCTGATTGCAGAACATTAATAAATTTCGATGTTTGCATATCAATGAGGGATCTACATTTTATATGTTATGGAGACACACCTCTAAGAGACGCGTCTCATGAGAGGATGTGTCTCCACAAGTGGAGACACGTCCACTCATGGGACGTGTCCCTTTGGGCGTGTGGGTTCTAAAAGAACCTACTAACATATGTTAGTAATCATTAGCACATAACCTTCAATAAAAGGCGGATAAGAGATCCGATTTATTTAATGCAGATTTTAACATCATTTATTTAATTTCAATTTTATACATGCTTTATAAAATTCGAATTTACTTATTTCTAGAAATATTAAATATGAAGAGCAATTTGATCTTATATAAATGATGATGATCCTTTTAGCAATCATCATTTATATCTGACCTAAGCTACCATTCATCAACACTCCCTCTTAGCTAGGGAAGATATTTCAAATCAAATAAGTGGAGATATCACCTTCACACGTGATATCAAAGATATGATATGTTTTCTCAATGTTGTCAAGTCACATGACATTCTTCATAACACATCTTCATTATGGTATGTGCACTGACATCAAGTCACATGATGTCTACCATAATTCATGGCATATCCACAGATATAAATATCCACCATGATTAACTCTTAAGGATCACAATGATTTTCAGATGATATCAAGTCCCATGATATGCATCAAGGTGTCCAAGAGATACTATCATGACATGTCCACAGATATCAAGTCACATGATATCTATCACGATAGTTTATCATTGCAGAGTCATCACTTTACAATGTCAAATACAAGTGTTCATTATTAGAAAGATCGTCACCTTTCAATAATGTACACAGGGGGAGTAGGCCCATAAGGTCATGGAGTCACACACATGACAAAAGAGTTTACACATTAAACATCTTTATATATTAGTACAATTTATAAACAATTTGTATTTCAAACATAAATAACAAATTACATTTCAACCATACCAAGTTTCTTCCTGAAGTGCTCTACCTTGATTCGGGAGAGAGGCTTGGTGAGAATGTCTGCAGTTTGATCATTTGTACTAATATACTCCAACTGGATCACTTTCCTTTCCACCATATCTCTTACATAATGATAGGGGATCTCAATGTGCTTAGATCTATCATGAAAGACAGGATTTACAGAGAGTTTGATGCAACTCTGCTTATCACAATCAATAATTGTAGGATTCAAAGGCTCACCAAAGAGTCCCACAAGCAATTTACAAAGCCAAACTGCTTCTCTTGCTCCCATTGAGGCTGCAATGTATTCAACTTTTGTTGAGCTCTGTGCAACTGAAGATTGTTTTCTGCAAATCCAGGAGATCATAGCCGATCCTAAACTGAAGCAACATCCTGATGTGCTTTTCTGATCGGTTACACTTCCAGCCCAGTCTGAATCAGAGTACCCATGTAGATCTAGTTGATCATTCTTGTAAAGAAGACCATATCCAATAATGCCTTGAAGATATCTCAAAATATGTTTCACAGCCATTAAGTGAATTTCCTTTGGCTCACACATGAACTGGCTGAGAACATTCACTGCATAGCAAATATCAAGTCTGGTGTTAACCAGATACATCAAGGATCCAATCATCTGTTTGTAAAGGGTTGGATCTGCACACTTGGATTCTGCTGCTGCTTCTTTCAATTTGTGAAGGTTGGTTTCCATAGGTGTAGACATCGGTCTATAGCCCAACATTCCAAATCTCTTCAGAATATCAATAGTATATTTCCCTTGGTTTAGTATAATGCCCTTTGATTTCTGCCTTACTTCTAAACCTAGGAAGTAGTGTAGAATGCCCAAGTCTTTCATGTCAAATTCAGAAATTAGATCCTGCTTCCCTTGAGCAATGAGGTGTACTTCTCCTGTTATCAGCAGGTCATCAACATATAAAATAATTATTAGCATATCACCTTTGATTACCTTGAAGTAGAGATTGGAGTCAGCATCATTCTTGGAAAATCCTAATCCCAAGAGATAGCTGTCAATTCTTTCATACCAGACCCTGGGAGCCTGTTTAAGTCCATAGAGGGCTTTCTTCAATCTGCATACATGTGAGTCAGGTTTATGTATCACAAAACCTTCAGGCTGTTCCAAATAGACTTCCTCTTCAATGGTTCCATTCAGGAAGGCAGTTTTCACATTCATTTGATGGATCTTCCAACCTTTAGCTGTTGCAATGGCTAACACTGCTCTCACTGATGTGTAATGGGCAACAGGTGCAAATTTTTCTTCGTAATCAATGCCTTCCTTTTGAGAAAAACCTCTTGCCACAAAACGTGCTTTATGTTTTTCTATACTGCCATCAACAACATGCTTGATTTTGAAGAGCCATTTGGAAGAGACAACAGATTTCTCTTTTGGTCTAGGCACTATATCCCATACATCATTCTTTAGAATAGACTGATATTCCTCTGTCATTGCATCCTTCCATGCTTGATGTCAGAAATCTTCTGTAACACTGATAGGTTATGAGTTTATGATGTTGTTCATTAGAGCAACATAGCTAGAGAAACTTTTGGGTCTTTTACCCTCCCTAAACGTTCCTTTGGGTGTTGCATGATCCTCGGCTTCTTTGATCATCTTCTTGGCCCAAAGTGGTCTCTTTTTGCCGTTGTCATTTGTATTCTCATTTGAAGTAGAAGGAAGTTCATGTGGCATTTCCTCAGGATGCTCCCTCTGAATCTCAGGAGCAGGTTCCATTTTAGGTACTCTAGGGGAATAGGTTTCTATCTCACTAGAACTTCTTGCCCTCTTAAATGCAATGTCTTCTTCAAAGATGACATCTCTGCTCAATTCAATTTGTTTCTGCCCGGGTATGTATATCCTGTAGGCTTTGGAGTTTTCACTATAGCTCACAAATACTCCCTTCTTTCCAGAAGGTTCTAGTTTGAATCTTTTTCTCTTTGGGCACATGAATATAGACAGGATAGCCAAAAATCCTAAAATGACTAATGTCAGGTTTTATGTCGGTAAAAACTTCTTCAGGAGTTCTGTTATCAAGATGAGAATGAGGACATCTATTTTGGATATAGACAGCCGTCCTAGAGGCTTCTGCCCAGAAAAAAGTTTCAATGTTTTAGTCCAGCAACATTGCCTTAGCAGCTTATACAATGGTTCTATTTTTTCTTTCAGCAACCCCATTCTGTTGAGGGTTGTAGGCAACTGTGAACTCCCTCTTAATTCTAGAACTCATGCAGAATTCTTTAAAAATTTCAAAGGTGTATTCTTTCCCATTGTCTGTCCTTGAGGTTTTTATTTTCTTTCCGGAGAAGTTTTCAGTAAGGACTTTAAACTCTTTGAACCTTTTGAGGATTTCTATTGATTCTTTACACTTAAGGAAATAGATCCAGGTTTTCCTAGAGAAGTCATCTACAAATATGACATAGCATAGAAATCTTGCTTTAGAGGGTATAGACATGGGTCCACATAAGTCTAAGTGAACAAGTTCTAACACATTTAGGGTTTTGCTCAAACTATTGGGAAAGGACCCCTTTGTATTTTTTCCTAAGGCACAACCTTTGCAAGTTCCTTCATGAGATGGTTTCAACTTAGGTAAGCCTATTACAAGTTTTTCCATAGAAGGTAGGGCACGAAAAGGAAGGTGTCCTAATCTTCTATGCCAAATCTCATTTGAATCAAAGGTGTCAAGGGTAAGGGCTTGTTCAACTTCAGTGCATAGTTTGTAAAGGTACCCTTGTCTTATACCTATGGTTTGGGCTTTCTTGATAGTTGAGTTTTTAGGCCATGCTAGAACTTTCCCATCCATAGAGGTAACTCTATATCCATTGTCTTCAAGGGCAGAGATGGATATTAGGTTCCTCTTTATTCCAGGTACAAATAAGACTCCAGTGAGTTGTAGAGAAAGACCAGATTTCAGTTTGATGGAGCAAGTTCCAACCCCTTTTACAAGGTGTGCAGAATCATCCCCAATGGTGACTTCTTCATCAAACTTTTCAGTCATAGTGTCTAGGTTTTCTTTTAATCCTGTGATATGTCTAGAGGAACCACTATCAATTACCTAGTTGTGGGTGTTGTTAGATATTTGACTAGATAAGGCTAAATAGAACACAAAGTTCTCAGATTCATGATTTGAATTTGTTTTTCCTACTTTGGAAAAATATGCTTGTTGCTTTGATCTGTCAAGACACTTCATTGCATAATGACCATATTGATCACATCTAAAGCATTGCACTTGAGAGATGTCTTTCTTTTTAAAAGATCCCTTTCCATTGGAATTTCTCTTTCTTTTAAAAGATCCTCTCTTGTAGGATTTTTTCTTATTCCTTTTATTAGACGTTGAGTTGAGTACATGAATGTCTTCATCTATGTTCTTCTATTTATTTTCTTTTGAGGAGAGTCTGGTTTCTTCTTGAAGGCAGTTAGTTCTTAGCCTATCAAACTTAGAGAGTTTAGATCTCGCACTTACTCCTTGAACAAATGACTCCCATGAGTTTGGTAGGCCTCCTAGTGCAATTAGAGTTAACTCTTTGTTGTCAATCTGATATCCAATTGTGGATAGTTGATCCCTTAGTTCAATAATCCTCATGAAGTATGCATTAATGGACTCTCCTTTGTTTATTTGAGCATTGTTGATTTGCCTTTTTAATGCAAGAGTCCTACAGGTGTTGTTGATCTCATAGGTACTCTCAAGGGATTTGAACATATGGTATGCAGTTTCATGTTTTGCTAGGATGGGCACTATATGATCCCTAACTGCATCTACTAGGATTTTCATGGCTTTTTCATTGTTTTCAATCCAATGAGTTTTCTCAGGATTAGCCTCTGGTTCCTTTTTATTGTCTCTCACAAGTGAGTCTAGCTTATTCTCTTTAAGGATCATCATGATTCTAAATTTCCATGATGTGAAATTGTCTGCTCCTGCAAGATGATCTTCAAATCTGATCACACTTGACATTATGAAGAATGTGATGTGAATTCGATTTTGGAAAATACGAATTTTTCTAGAGCAAACTGATTTTAGATTTGATTTGGATTCACACAACTTGGCTCTGATACCATGTAAATGTAATCAAATCTTTGTCAAATAGGATCCTAAAAAATCTAAGAGACACTAAGGTCAGAAAATTCTGTGAGTGAGAATTCTAAGTCAAAAATCAATTTCTAGATTTCTTCTCTTTATGCCGAATGTGCTGATTGCAGAACATTAATAAATTTCGATGTTTGCATATCAATGAGGGATCTGCATTTTATATGTTAGTAATCATTAGCACATAACCTTCAATAAAAGGTGGATAAGAGATCCGATTTATTTAATGCAGATTTTAACATCATTTATTTAATTTCGATTTTATACATGCTTTATAAAATTCAAATTTACTTATTTCTAGAAATATTAAATATGAAGAGCAATTTGATCTTATATAAATGATGATGATGCTTTTAGCAATCATCGTTTATATCTGACCTAAGCTACCATTCATCAACATCTACAAATAATCTCTGCAATCCTATCACCTATCAAAGTTTGAAAATGTCTAATTCCCATCATCAAATTATTATCGCGAACTTTTCCATCACCACAAACATGTTGCATTATAGACTATCATTTAAATCCCCGCAACATCATTTATGGTTTTTGAAGTTTTTGTGAAGACATGCAAATCTGTCATTAACAAGGGAATTTGGATCTTTATCAACACAAAGTGAATATTTTTTAAAACTAACCACAGTGTGTGGTCAATGGTTGAACGTATTTTCTTATGTCTTATATTTCTGCAATATGTTGATCATCCTTTTTTAAAAACAGGACATATTTTCGAGGGAAGGCCAAAAGATGATGGGTGCGCCTTGGCCTTATTTTGAAATGTGCCATATGATTGTAAAATAAACGCTTCATAGATTTAAAGCATGTGGGGGTGGGAATGGAAAGTCTCATTGTTATTCTTTGTCAAGCCCTCCCCACCACCATATATTAAAGCTCAATGTCATGAAAGGATCTCAACACCATGAGGCAATTTCAAATCATTGATCGAGGTCCCATTTTAGAATGTGACATGTTAATTTTTTTCAGTATTCACAAGTTTTTGTTCATGACAAATGGTGATTATTAGTACTAGATAGAGGTATTAAATCTGACAATGATGGTAGGCACGAATATAATAAGTTTTGCAAGAAGGAAGGAGTCAATCATGATGGTGGATTTTCCTTAGTGTTTAAGTTTGAGAGTGGTTGTCCAAGCATGAAGAAATGCTTCATCAATTTGTTTATTTTAAAAAAATGTCTAAAATTCAATTTGATTGAGAATGTAATTATTTCTCTTGCAAATCATAGTTTTGGTGATCCAAAAATTAAAAGTCCCTAATTTGCATTATTCCAATGAGTATCTAGATACTATCAGGCATAGTTTACATACTCTTCACATTACTCTCCGAGTAGCCAAGTAATCTCCAAAAAATTTGCATGCCGAGTAATTTATGCTTTTACTCTCGGGCAGTATGCAAATGGATTTTCTCCCATAAAATTATTGAGTAATCGCCAATAGCTTGCAAAAAACCCACAAACTTGGCATGTTTGTGTGCGTATAAATATGTCTGTGTGTATATGCATGCAAACTTGGCATCCTGTGTATGTTTATAGATATGTATGTTGGCACAGTGCAGTCTTGAGTATACACATACATAAATATCCACACACATTTGTCGAGTATTTCCCAAGTCAAAATTTTTGGGCTTGCCGAGTACTCTCTGATTCCGAGTATGTAAACTATGCTATCAGGTATCATAATTTTGAACGGAAAATGGTAATAAAAAATACATCTTTTTGGATTTAAGTAATAAAATATAATATTAAAGATCTTTTCTTAATGGTCTATGGTTGCAAGTGTAATAGTGTTAAATGTTTCAAGTGATGATCTATATTTGAGGAATCATGCCAGTTTTGATTAAAATCTGTTGCTCACTAATGGTGTATGATGTTATCTACATAATCAAGAGAAAGACCAACATTCATTAAGAGAGAGCTCACATGCAAAACCATGCCAAAGTTACAAAGGGTTGCTGATTTATTCAAGAATTGCAAGGAAGGGTATTTTTCCATAGATGGTTACATGGAAATTGTTTCCAAGCATTAATTAAAATTTTCCATAGATATGTTCAAGATATCTTATGTTTTCTAGAGGGCCCAATGGGATGATATTTTATCTTTTCAAAGCAAAGGATCTACAATAAGAGTATTATAAAAGAAGAAAAAAGATGGATCAAAATTTCCAAGAGAATTTGCATATGAACTATGCCCAGATTTGCAACAAGAGGTTATTTATTTTAGGCTAACCAAAGAGGATAGTTTGCTAGAGATATTTCGCATATGGATTTGTGCCCAGTATTATAACTTAATGTCCCAGGAGATGTTTTGTATTCTCGAGGTGCCAAGAGGGAACCCATAAAAGATTACAACTGAAAATGAGCTAAGAATTAAATGCAGTCCCAAGAATTCAATTCCAAGTTTATGCCAGCTATGTGCCAACTATGATTTTGCAAAAGATTCCTTTGGGATATGATTTTGTAATCCCAAGAAAAATTGTAATGAATTCAATTGGAGATGGACGATGAATATGTTGTAAACATTTAATACACTCCAAATTATTAAATGCAAATGTAATCTTGGCCTTTGGTGTTGAGATAATCTCCACCATTGATTTTTCCTTGGGTCTTATTAGCCTTATCTATAAATGCAATGTTCTCTCATTGTAAAGGGTTGTTGAATAGGAATTATTGTACTTGTTACCTGATTTTTTTGAAAAAATAAAAATAAATAAATAAAAAATATTTTTTGTGAAATCAGCAAAGCATGCAAAAATAATAAAGGAGTTCACGAACTTCAAGGAAGTCTAAAGGGAAAGAATAAGGATTACAAATATCTTATCCACAGAGGATAGGGATTACAAATATTTTATCTACAAAGGATAAGGTTGACAACTCATAGGATAAGATTGATGACTCATAAAGCAAAAAGGAATATCTTATCCATAGAAGATAAGGATGACAACTCGAAGGAAAAATATCTAAAGTCAACATGACTTTCTGAGTTTAGGCTCTCAAAGTCTATAAATAAGAGGCCTATGCTTTGTTGCAAAGTATTGGAAAGTTTATTGTGACAAAGTGACATTCAGACCTTGAATTTTTTCAGTCAAAATTAGGTCTTTACTTCTATAATTTTCTTCAATGATTGCATCTTCAACCTTGTTTCACTTTGAAATAATGGTTGATTGTATTCTTGTGATGTAATCTTTTACTTTTTTTCTAGAAAACAGTCATTGCAGCAGCCTTCAATGAATCAAAGATTAGTATTTTTGCCTCCACTTGTTTTAATTTTCTCTGTGTATGAAAGAAAAGCAGGTATTATTGTGAGTTCTATGACTCCTTGATTGCTGCTGTTCTAAGTTTACCTCTAGATTATTGTTGCAAATTATTATGTGAAGCTTTGGATTGATATTCACAAGTTGTGTTGTTAAAAGGAAGTAGAAATCTACTATATTTGGTGTATCACCTTCATTTTCTGTTTTAAATTCAAATTATCAGTTCTTGCTTGTCTCTTTTCCCAAGAAAGTTCTTTAGTTAGAGTTAGTTTATAGGTGATTCACCAAGGGGAAGCTGCCCTTTAGTCAGAGGCTGACCTCAAGTTTCGCGAGTCCCACAACTCGAGAGGTCATCCCATGTTTCACAAGATAGCTGGATTCAGGATTTAATAGGGTGCATATTCCAGGTGATAACAATAAACAACATTTTGAAATTAATATAAGCAAAGCATTGAAGTTTGGTGTTCTACTTGTGATTTCTTATGTTTGCATGGTTCCTTTTCTCCAATGTTGGATAGAGTTCAATAATGATAACGGTGAAGTGTGAGGATAACTGATAGATCTCTAGTTCATACCATTTGTAATTTTCTGATTGTTACTTTGCATGGTTAGTCTGAGCCTTATTTCAATATTAGTTCAATTGTGAATGTTTATTTAGATTAGGTAAGAATTGGGTATTTGCATGAATTTTCACGATCTGAAAATCTTTCATTTCCTTTGAAGATTGCACTGTTCTTGCAACATTGTGAGCTAGCCTTTGATTACGCAAGAATTGGTTTTGTGAGGGATCCGTCTATCTGCAACACTAAATCATTATTGTCATTGTCCTTAGGGTTTCTTTACTTAATCTCTCCTCACCTTATCTTTTGCATTTTATTTTAAAACTAAGTTAGTTTAGGAAGAAAAGAATCACCCAAATTGCCATATTAGATGTTGATTACTATTTTCAGATCTCAGATCTGAAAACTCAGTTGGGGTTTTGTAATAGTTTCAGATCTTTCAAACCCCCATTATTCAAGTTTCAACAAAGTAGTTGTAAGGCCCCTTGTATGAACAACAAAACATTAAACCACTGAGTCATTTTTGCAAAGTCAAGACCTAACTATCGAAGCCTTGGGGTTATCTTTCTGAAGTTTCAAAGGTTAGATTTCCTTTCAAGAGAGACAAAATACTTTGTGTTTTGTCTGTGTTAAGAATGTGCAAAAAACAATCGTCAACAACATGCATAGGTAGACAAAGCTGTGTAGCTCCCATTCTTCAACTTCTGAGAGTTTGAACCCTTCTTGAAGGCAATGGTGACAAATTATTGCAGACATTCCCACAAATCGGTCATTGACTACAAAGGTTGTCTGGTAACTATCTCTTTCTGGGCAGCAAACTTTAATAGAGTGTTTGACATATCGGCCAAAGTACCACCGTGTGTAAGCCAAAGGGGAAATTCACCCAACTGCACAAGGAAGCATCCCTCATAAGAGTTTGCAGACCTGATTTAATCTAGCAAAAGGACAACATATGGAGTGCGACTAATTGAGATTTGAGGAAGAATACTCTGGCTACATTAGAATGGAAATGCATAATGGATTTAATCAAGTGCACATTAACAAGAGTGAGCAAGGCATTAGATGTGGCTATCTAGATGATCAACTACATGATTGGGCTAAGCATAGGCAAAATATACAACTAGTCCAGATTATTGTCGGAGCGGATAAGAGAGTTCTTGGTACAAAAACATAAGGCTTTTCATATGACACATCATACTATTGTCCTTCAACTTGATGCTATCCACACTCAAGTTCCGGTCGACAAGTGGGGGAAGTTTCAACTAGTAGCTTAGATAGATCTGTCATGGTCAACAACATTTTACTGGACCACCCTCGACATATAGGCATCGGGGGGAAAGGAGACAATTTAGCCTGCTAGAAAGAAGAGGAAGCAAAGGGATGCATCAGGCGATGAAGGCGAAAGTGTATAAGATGATGTGCCCATCAAGTTGTCATCCTCTACATTGGCCACCACATCGATGGAGGAGGTATCCCTTGTGACTGATGCATAGTCACTTCTAGAGATGGACATAGACGAGGCCCTACCAACGAGTGAGACACCTACAATAGTACCATTTCCACTGCAAGCACATAGTTGAGACTGCCATTGCCAGCCACATAGTTGGGACTGCCAACCACATTGTTAGGATTGCTAGCCTCACGACTATGAGGAATGCCACTGATGCTACTTGGACCGCCAGTGGCACCACTAAGAATGCCAGGTTGTAATGTCTCTTTTTTGGCTCTAAGCTTTCTAGTGATTGTTAGCCTATTTCCGAAGTCTCGTAGGCTATTCAGAGGCATAGGGGATTCCAAGATTCTTGGAGGATTCTTGTCTACTTTTTAGGGGGTTATTGCAATAGTTTCTAGAGAGTTTTTTGGGTCTTTCTAGGTTTTTTGAGATCCTTGGTGGGCAGTCATTGCTATTTTTAGCACTAACTATTTTTAGCAAGTCATAGCTACATCTCAGTTTGGGCTTATTTTGGATTTGGACACACTATTTTTAGCAATATGCTATTTTAGTAAGTTCTATTTCTGGCAGTGGTCTTGGCAGCAGTTCAATGTAGGATTTCTATTTTTGGCAGTGATGGAAATTTCAATTGTTCGTATCTTGTTATTCTTGGTAGTTTGCATCTCCACCATCCTTGGAGTTCAAAAAGGGAAATATTTACAACTTAAGTTAAATTTATAAAGTCAAAAAGGCCCCTTCGACCCCCACGCCTAGCATTAGCAACTTAAGTTGTTTTTAAAAGGAAAATTTGGAGCATGACTTAAGTGGATTCCTAGGAAGGTTTTTTAAGTGATTTTAATTAAGTATTTTATTTCCCTAAAGGTGGCATCCCTTTTGGAGGGAAAAGGTGTTTGAACTTCTAGGTCTCAAATTCTATTTATACTCCCTCATGTGCTCTCATTTTGATTATGCAAGCTTATGATAACGAAGTGCTGGTGGATTGCAGAGAGAATCCTTGAGCTTTGAGGACAAGAACCCTCAAGGTTGGCTTCAGTTTCAGAGTTGCAAGACACTCCCTAGCTAGACATTGGAGTAGCTCCATTGCAGGGGTTACCATTGAGCATACTTTGATGATGGCTTCCTTAATTCTTTCAATTTTTGTTAGCTACGATGTTTTCTAGGCATGTTTTGGTGTGAAATGTTGGTTTGCAGCATTGTAGGAGCTTTTGGAGTGTGTTTTCAGATTTGGATGTTGTTGGTTTGTGTTCTTCCATAGCCCAGCTAACCTACCTTTTCACTCACGCTGATTGGAGGACTTGATAACTTTTTGTGGGCATTGGGTCATTGGAAATCTTCATCTTGGGCGCCCCTTTGCTTAGATTTTAGGAAGTTTTGGTGTAGCGACTGAATTTATCTTGCTGGTCGCCCCTCTAGGGAGGCCATACAACCTTGTTGGTGGGAGTTTTGGTGAGTGTTGTTGCTGTTCAGACTTGTGGGGGACTGCTATCTGGCTTAGCTTGGACACCTAGCCTAGTACTTGTCTTTGCATGTTGTTAGGAATGATTCTATGGCACATTGGTGAGGTTATGTTTGTTGAATGGTTGTTGATTGGTGTTTCCAGCCTGCTATTATTTGTATTAGACTTGCAACAACAGCTTATTTGACCTTCTACCCACCTCTGGAGGCCTTGTTATTGAGATATTATTGTTATATATTGTGGGGGTGTTCCCATATTATCATTGTAGCTTCTTTGGGGGGGAGATATGCTTCATGTTTTTGTTATTTCTATATCATATCAGCAACATATGTAATTCTGAGACATTTTCTAACTGAGCTAAGTGTAACACCATTGGTAGTACCATTGGTGATTGCTCTTGTATTTACATTGTTACTCACCCCACTGAACAAGTGGTGCTCCCGTAGAATAAGTGGTTGAGCTTCTTTGTTTTATATGCTACTCCCGCTGAATAAGTGGTTGAGTTTCTTTATATTACATGCTACTCCCGCTGAATAAGTGGTTGAGTTTAGTTTGCTTTCATGTTATACCTACTGAACAAGCGAAGGACTTGCTTTGATTGGTTGGCTTGCCGCCAAGTGTTCATTTACTTTGTTGTAATTCCCGTTGAATAAGCAGATGATTTCCCTTCATGCATTTGGTTTGCTTACTCACCCCACTGAAGAAGTGGTTGATTAGAAGTACAATTATTGTAAGCCTTACCACCGTATGCTCTCACCTTGCCCACATCGAGATCTAGGTGATTAGAAAGTGGAAGGTATTTACTTTCAGTTAGCTTATTTTCTAGTTAATGCAAAAGATCCCCTTCTCACTGTATGCTCTCATCCTGCCCATATCGGGATCTGGGTGATCAGAAAGTGAAAGGGTTGCTTACTCAACTTGTTTATCACTATTATTTGGCTAACGCTAATGGGTGCAAATTTGAAAAAAAATTAAGGGTGGGTTATTATAGTGGTATTAGAGTTGGTCATCCTGCTAGCCTGTGCTTCTGACACATGCCATGCAACTGTAATTATCTATGAGTGGAAGAGAAAGAAGGTATTATGACAGAGGACAAAAGAAAATTAGTGGCGACCTCCACCAATTCTAGAAGGAGAAACAGTTTCAAGGATTCTTGGGATCCATTCGGATACTTCTAGAGACAGTGACAGTTCAGTTGAAGTTATGGCAGACAAGGGGAAGGCACCAGGCCAACCCGAAAAATGCAGATGATAGAACATAGAGAAAGTTTGACACTATGTTGGACATGATGTCGTAGTTGTTGGAAAAGATGAAACGAGGTATTCCTCAAATTAACCAAGTGCCACAAGGTCAAACTAGCTCCATCAACCAGACAAACAATGGTGGACACACTACTACAATAGTTTTGAGGTATGTTCCTAGACCATTCCAGCCCATATTCACAAGTAGGGAGGAGCCACAAGGTGCTCTAGAGGAGAAAATGCCTTTAGTAGATGAAGTCAGGACAACCTATATGGAGTATGTTTCCCTACCAGTTGAAATTCGTGAGTTATTGACCTTGGATTAGTACCTCCACCAATGGAAGAAAAGAGGTGGAAGAGTGGAGAACAAAGGGCCACTAGTGCAAAGATATTTTCATAATGCTCTAGGAAAGGTAACATTGGCAGACTTAGAGGGGAGTGATAAGTGCACGGCTAGATCTTGGGTGCAAAAGCTAGATAATTACTTGTCATTGAAACCTATGCCAAAAGATGAGGCAATCAAATTTGCCACTTTGCACCTTGATGGAGCAGCTCATGAATGGTGGTATCATGGCCTTATCACACTTGGCCATAATTTCATTACTACATATGATGAGTTCACCAACAAACTCATTGAGAGGTTTGATAAAAGGGATCCTAAAATACATTTTAAGAGCTCGCGTAGTTGAAGCAATTTAGTTCACTTGAAACTTACATTTTAGAGGTCTAGAGACTCTCCATCATGGTTCTTGGTATCATGGAGAAGAGGCTTGTAGTCCTTTTCAGTGAAGGGCTAATGGAGCCATTGAAGGGTTGGGTTAAAGCTTTTGACGCACCAACTCTTCATGAGGCAATAAGGAAGGCAAGGTGCATGGAGCTTGCAACCCCAAAGAACAAGTTTCCACTTAAGACCTTTCCGCATGATAAAGACAAGAGGTGTGACAACAAGGAGAACACATAGCCCAAGGAAGCATCCTCAAAGAAGGTGGAGGAAGACTATAGAAAGGAGCTAAGGAAGAAGTAGCTTTGTTTCACATGCATGGGACCCAGGTCACAAATGTTGGGAAAAGGGAAAGAACCGTCAATTGGAGGCCTATTCAACTGATGGATCAGAATAAAAAAAGCTCAGAAGAAGAGACTGGAAAAGTGAAGGACAATGGTGGCACTATTGCAAGGATTTCTAGCCTTAAAAGAAGTAATTCTTTCAAATGTAGAGGGTTGTTGACAGGGCAGCAAGTTGTTTCTCTAATTGACACTGGTGCTCTGCATAATTTCATTGATGAAGAAATTGTGGCACAACATGGGGTCAAAACTAGAAAATTTGGAGGTTTAAGAGTCATGGTTGCCAATGGTAACACAATTTCTTGTGTTAGGATGATACCACAGTTGAGGATCCTGTTAAACCACTACGAAGTCAATGATGATTTCTATGTTGTCAACACTGGAGGCACAAATGTTGTTTTTGTTATGCAGTGGCTTCGTTCCTTAGGGGAAATCACCTTGAACTTAAAATCCATGGAGCTGAAATTTCAAGATGGTGATAGGAAGGCGGTATTGAAAGGAATGACTAACAAGGGATCCGGCACTGTTACATGCAAGGTGATGCAAAGGATAAGGTCCAAGCAAGAAGATGGAAATAGTTTCCAAACCCACAATAATCCCCTATTTGACATGGAAGCAAAGCTCACATTTCCTAATCATCTACTTGAGATGCATGAAGACAAGGTGATAGAAGTGTCATTATCTCTAGTTGATTTGCTTCCTATGATGATGTGTGATGGATTGGATCCTTGCGATAGGGAGGTTGGGCTTGTGGATTCACTGCAAGGAGAGGAGTATCACGTTGAATTAGATAATGGTGGCTTGGTGAGCCCCGGTGTGGAGGTTCTAAAGGTTCGCAAATTTCCTTTGGTTATGTCTTACAAGCTAATGAAGTGTTGACAGCCCCAACATAATGGAGTCACTTGGGGAGAGGTTTTTCATGCCCAAGATCGTAGGCATGGAAAAATTGTTGTTGTTACCTCTCTTTGAAGTCATCTTATGAGTCCATTGATGTCCCCACCAATGGATTCGAGAGAGATCTTGAGCAAAGATTGGCTCTATATGATGCAAAACAGGGGTGGATTAAGCTTTAGGGGACCTAAACAAACAAGATTCAACCATTGGTTAACTTCCTAGACTCCCACAAGTGAGATTTTCAATACTTAGCTTCCCAATCCTGGTAGGTCTCCTCCTTGACATAAATTGGCATAACTTTAAGAGAAGGTAGTATCTCACAGAAAACTAGACCTTTTTGGATACCGATTTGGGCATACATCAACATATCTAAACAATGGTATAAGTTGTTTTGGAGCGAAGAGGTCAAATAAGGTCTGCCACGTTGTGGAATAGGCCTTTTAGGCCACTTTTACAAAGGAAGTATGTTAGATACTTCTTCCAAACCCCTAAACTCATCATGTACACCATGAACCAGCCACAAATAGGTGTAATCAACAGGTTTTTCCACTGATCACTCATCCAACTTTCTGTCCTACTATCTAGCTATGCAATCTTGCCTAAACATGAAGATGTTAGGCTAGAAACTTGCTAAAAACTCCATGAATCTCCATCCCCTGCTCTACAGACGTATAGGACATGTAAACAACTCCTACTAACACCATTCCACCGTTCCTAACCATCATACATCAGTGGAATGGCTCTAACACTTACATTTTCACCCAAAACCCTTAGTAGGTAGGGTTTCCAAGCGGTAGAGAACAAAAAGCTTCAAATTAACACAATGCTCAATGAAATGAGCTCACACCAGACCCAAATGAATGTTAGAACATTGCACAAGTTTTTCCAACAGGTTTCAAGTCATAACAGTACTGTACGGCTGCACACAGATTGCAAAACAAATATTTTCACACTAAAACTCAGAATTAGAGCCTCCTTGTTCACCTTTTTTGTCTTCTCAAGATTACAAACTTCAATGCCTCTAGGTCCTATTGTGACCTTTTCACACATCGCCCCATTGCAAATGGGGACCCTAGTAGTTTTCCCTCTGATGGTTTTGCTTTTGAGTTTTGGTCTTTCGATGGGAGGTACTTAAAATTGAAATTTTGAAGGTCATCCGAGTCAAGAAATGATTGTGAACCCGAATCAATGATAGAACGTTGCCAAAGCGCTTAGAAGGCCTTGTGGACGAAGATCGACTGTCCGTTCAGTCAATTCTGACACTTACTAAATTTCAGGGTTTCCATCCCGGGCCCCTATTTTTTAGGGACTTTTTTTTGGCATTTTTAGCACATTCTGGGATCCCTATTTTTTAGGGATTATTTTTAGAAAGTTTCTATTTTTGGAAAATTTCTATTTTTAGAAAGTTTCTATTTCGGGAAAGTATGCAGGTCATGGCTTCGTAAACATCAACTTAAGAAGGTTGCAAGAGAAAAAATGGGTATAAAATTTGAAAATCTGAAAAAATTCGCCTAAGGCATGGACATGCAAGAAGAAGAGAAACTGGCGAAGTGCAAAGGAAGTCCGCCCAACACTTACAAAGAATGAAGGAAGTCCGCCCAACACTTGCAAGAAAATGGTGAAGTCCGCCAAACACTTGCAAGAAAAAGATGAAGTCCGCCCAGCATATGCAAAAGGAAAATTGCAAAAAGAAATTGAAGTCCACCCCAAGAGAAACATGCAAGAGAGTTGGCAAGTCCGCTCCAAAAAGTTGGGAAGTGCAAATGCAAGAGGAAGTCCGCTCCAAAGAGTTGGGAGGTGCAAATTGCAAATGCAAGTCAAAGTCCGCCCAGCAAGGTAGAAAATGGCAAATGGCATGCAAAGTCCGCAATGTGCAAAATGCAAAAGGCAAGTGAAGTCCGCCCAGCCATGTGCAAAATGCAAAGAACACTCAAAGTCCGCCCAGCACAAAGGAGAGATTGCAAATGCAAGTCAAAGTCTGCCCAAAGTGAAAATGGCAAAAGACACATGAAGTCTGCTCCAAGAAGGTTGGAAAGGGGTGAAATGCAAAGAGGTTCGCTCCAGGATGTTTGGAGGTGGTGAAATTACAAAGGAAAATTCGCCATTTGCTAAAATTTAATGGCAATTGCTAGTGCAAGTCCACCCAAGCATGGTAAAATGAAAAAATCGCACAAGGCAAATACGCCTAGGCCATGTATGTCATGAAAAATACTTGGAAGAGCAAGGATTTAATTGTTTGCCTAGAAAAAATCAAAGATTTAAAAATTTGCCTAAGTCCAGACAAATGGAAATTTAATTGAAAAATCAAATTATATGTTTGGCAAAGGTGAAATTTGCCTGAAGTAAAAAAAAATCTCTTGGCAAGATTAAAATTCGCAGAGGCACAGAGAGATTTAAAAAATTCGAAATTTGCCTTTGGATGAAAAAATAATTAAATATTATTATTTAATTATTTTAACGAACGGGTTGGAAAAAACACATAAAATATTATTTTAATATTTTATTTTCCAAAACCCATTTAATGAGAAAACTCGAATTTCTCTAGGCAAATTGCTGAGAAAAGAAAGAAGAAAAATAAACTTCACTTGACTGGCGACGAAATCAGAAACTTTCTTTAATGACTTATGCTGAAGATGGAAATTGCCATTCGAAAGACAAGTGCCAGCCGAGTTCAAACTGAATTAATTGGAAACAATTAATTTTTACTAAATGGGTCGATTTTCTCAGCCTTAAATTGGCTTTGCATTTTCATTTTCATTCATTCTTTCGAAAGCGAAGTTGAGAAAATTTGTTAAGGCAAAGAAGTTTTATATTTTTCGCGAAGTAAAAGGCTGAAAGTGCTAATTTACTTCAGCGGAAACACAGTTTTCATTGACAGGCATACTTTACTTCCTCTATTTTTGACAAAGTTTTCTCTTTGCGAGCGATTTAATTCTTTCATTTCCAGCAACGGTTGTTTTCACAAATTAACTTATCGAGTTTGCTGGAATTTATTTATGCGTAAATTATTTCTGATTATTAAATTTTTCTTTTGCAGATTTATGCTGAAAGGCGGAGAATCATCAAAGGAGAAAATGAAGTTTGCAAGCAAAGGTGCGCAGCCAGAGTCTAAAATTGTCTCCAAATGGAAGAATGTTGCTGACACTGATCTCGGCCATGTTGACTTGGAGGAATTTCGGAAAAGACTGTACGGAAGTGACACACGCATGCCAACTCCAATTGCGCGAAAGATGATGCGAAATGGTATAGTTCAAGCTGCAGGATTTCCGCCAGCAGTCGAGTGTCCAGAGTTGATGGTAGAATGCGCCTTGCACTATAATGCTGAGGAAAGACAAATTGAGGCACCTGATGGCAGAGTATTGGCGTACTTAGGTGAGTTGGCTATACAAGAAACATTTGGCATTCCAGCTTACCACAGAACATACTACCGGTCAAAAGAGGATGCGCATAAATTGTATGAAGATAAACAAACTCTCTGTATGGCCAATATGAACAAAAACTGGCTGGAAAAACCTAGAACTTCAACCAAAGGATCGCCCAAGAAGTTGCTGAAGCCATTTTTTAAGGAAGAGTACGGAGACATAGTCTTGCTGCTGAACAGATTGGTAGGTAATCCTCAAGGAGCACCTTTTGGAAAATTGGAAATTATTGCAGTTGGAGCGGCTTACGACTTCAGCAACTGGTATTGCGCATTGGTCTCCCGTAGGGAAGTGCTTGAAAAGGTTAAGGCAGAAAGTATCAAGGTCGATGAGCAAGTAAAGAGCATTCAAAATGGCATCTTTCATATGGCTGCAGATATATTGAACAAAGATATTGTTCGAGAAAATGACTTGTGGCTGGATAATATGCAAAGGGAAGTGCAAAAGGTTTTCTCCATCATGCCAATCTTGGGTGAGAATCTGACTAAGGCATTTGACCTCTTGACCATCCGTCGTACCTTCTTGCAGCACGAATCAGAATGGGTAGTTGTCTTTGCCGATTGTGCGGACAGTTTGGACCTGCTGGAATACAATGTCAGCACCTTGCCAGACATTACCATTGAGGAGATTGGCGCCATTGTGTCTAGGTTCGTCGAACGAAGCATTGCATGAGTGGATAGGGATACAACCGCCAGTGGGTGACTCATCTGTCAGTTAACTGGTCGATGTTTTGGCAACGCTAATTAGGGTTTTCTTGTTTGAATCTGGGACCTTGATTTTGTTTCAATCTTGGCCATTCATTGTATCGGGGAATTCTATAAGTACCCTTTCTTTTTCATTTGAAACGATCGGAAGAAATCAAAAAAATTTATCAGAGGATTAGAGATTAGATTTTTTTTGAGTTAGAACTAGGTTTTTTAGAAGTAAGAGAAGAGTTGTATGAAATTTTGTGAAAACCATTGTGATAATAAAATTCATAATTGTATGAGTTGCTTTGAAACCTTTATTGTCAAATGGGTGCATGGTTGCATATTTGCTCTTTCTCGTAGGATTGTTGTAGATTAAAATTTATTTGTTAGTGGAGCGAAAGATTGATGGTGAGGATTGAAAGTAACTTAGCTCATACTTTTTTCAAATGGATGCTTTTCATTTGATGTGCAAAGTTAGACTGAGCTCTTGATATAACTGCTTTTAAAACGTTTACTTTAAATAATATTGTTCGAATTGATGGTGTTATTTATAGTGAAAATCTCAAACATAAATCCCAGAAGATTGCACCTGTTTTCGTGTAGTTGTCGTTTTTCGAGACGAAGCAAAGCATGGTTTCCTTCAAGTTGCATTTGATTTTTACCGTCTCCTAGTTCCTTAGGATTAGCATAAGATTTCTCACCCCTTTCCTTTTTTCATTTTTTATCCGAAATCAGAAAATCCCAAAAATACAACACTGCATTCAAACCCTTGCTTTCAAAGTGAACTACTGAAGTACTATGCCCCCTTGGGTTACCAGCAAACCTCATACTACCACAGAGCCTATCCGCACCCCAACTTTGGAACATTGGAATTACCTTGTGAACTATCTTGCAATCTTAGCACGAAAGGTGATTTTTATCAAGAGAGGATAGAGCATCTCCGGACACTTTATTCTAGTATGTTCGTGTGTGTCACAAAACACGCATCAACATAGAATTGGCGCTAGAAGGAGGGCGAACGAAGGAAATATTTTTGCAAGGAGAGTTTGAACTAAGTGTCGTTGAATACTCACCTCCTCCTAACGCTCAACATAGAATTGGCGCTAGAAGGAGGGCCTTGTCAACAACAGTGGTTTTACTTTCTGACTAAGCATGATGCAGTATGGTGTTACCACATGAATTTCCTTTTCATGTGCCTGTTGAACAACTCGACCCAGTAAATATTGATATTCTTGATCAATTGCATTGACTAGCTTGGCAAACGCAGACGGACAGTGCTCAGTTCAGACAAACAAGCCGTGTCCTTGCTCGAGAAGAAGAAAAGGGAAAATTCATTGAGGGAGCTATTCAAAGACATCTGATAAGACAGAAGATCAATCGCTTGAAACGAGTTTTTGACTATATAGAACGAGCAATCGCCACCGGCAGATTGACAAGATCAGGCTTTGTTCGTAAGATGAAGAATGGTACTCCTGATCAACCTTCCTCTTCCCGGACAGGAACCTAATCCAGTTTTGCAACCTGACTTGGACTTTCACGCTGAACAAGAAGACGTTATCACTGAATTGTATAGCTTAGCGTGGAAATTGAAACGGAACGCTCCTGACTGGATGCGCATGCGTTTCATACTTGAAGAAGAAGAAGAAACAACCCAACGCATTGACCTTGCTATTCAAAGAGATCGACTTGTTGAAAGATTTGAAGCCCAACAACGGGAACAAAATCGTCTAGCTAACCGACAAGTTCCTCCGCAAGTGAATCAGCCAACTCGTGCACAAAATTGAAGACACGCTGGATCGAATTGGTTCATTCTCGCCAGATAGATTTCAGCGAATCACCAGGTCAACTCCAAGTTCTTCAAAAAGTTTTGTGAGTTATCTCCTCGTAGAAACAGGCCAAAGAAGCATAAAGAGGTGTTACGAGAAGAAACAGCAAGTGAACACTCATATTCATCTAGTGCCGAAGTGCAAAGTGTGGAGGATCCTATCAGGTTATTCCAGACACCACCACCATAGATTCCAATCCCGTGCACTGTTCACCAACCAATTCCACCAATTCAAGTTATTCCAATGGCTCATCCAAATGCTTGGCGTCCGCAAAATGCATCGCCTCTTACCACATTCGCCAATTATCATGATATGCCCAAAAATCCGGAGCATTTTTGCTCCAAGTTCCATGTCGGCGATATGAACAGGACGGCAGATGAACATATCAAAATCTTTGAAGATACTCTCCAAAATCGAGACATTCAGCACGAAGATGTGGCTTGCCGAATATTCCCATGTTCTTTGGGAGATGACGCATATTACCGGTACGTCAACTTGCTAGTAAATTCCATCCAAACCTGGTTGGGGTTGAAAGAAGCATTTTTGGCAAAATTCAGATTGCCAACCACACCCATTGAACTGTATAGACAATTTGTTGAAGTAAAAAGACAAGAACATGAACTGATCAGTACCTTCAACAACAGATTTCACAAGGCATATACAAGGCTACGTGACCCATATCAATTAGATAATGCTGCAGCATTACCAATCTACTATGCCGCCTTGGACAGTCTTACTTCGATGTTCATAAGAAGATCCAATCCAGTTCCGGCTGATCTTAAGGAAGCATATGCAGAATCAATTAAAGTCAATTCTGATTTAGGCATGAATGTGGCAGGACCACTCAACCTTTTGGGATATGCCGCTATGCCAAATCAAATTACGGGAATCAATCAAGCACTGGCCCATCATACGTTAGTAATGAATCATGTTCCACCTCCCAACAATCAAGTAGTAGTCCACCCGGGAGGTCCTATTTCCCAAGCTCAACCTTCGCAACCTGTATATTTGCAAGGTACAACCACATCCACGAGGATGCAAGAGGAAAAGGAGGAAATGAGAGACTTGATTGAACAAGTGAAGAAATTGTCTGCTGACGTGACTCATTTAAGAAATCAAAGCAATCAATTGCATAGCATGCAAAGAAATTCTCAAGGATACCAAGGTAATCATCAAAATTACCAAGGTCAATCGAGCAATAATCAAGGTTACCGAAATAACAACCAAGGATATCAAAAAAGAACGTGGAATACGGGACCAAACAATGGAAATGTGCAATCACCACTTGACAATCCGACAAATTGGGAAAATCGACCAACGGAAAGCATACTCCTCACAGAATCCGCCTTGTCCGGATGGTGTCGATTGCACAATACTAATCAGCATTCTGAGACACAGTGTAGAGAATTTCAGTTAGCAGTTGATATTTTCCAAAGAGAGATACAAAGGGAGACTCCTGAAGATCCATCTACTGCCATAGTTCCAGTTGTAAAGTATGATCAAGCTTTAGTTTTGGAAGACTCCACACTTCCACCGCAGTTTGGATAGTATCAAGAACCTGACCAGTTTGGAAGATTTCCACCAGCAACAGCTAATGGGCCAGTGAAGGTGCCACCTTCCGTATATTCATATACAGTTGCTGATGAACCTATTGAAGAAGCGGACAATTATTATTTCCCGCCATTGAATAACAATGTATTGGTCGAGGGTGTAAAGGAAGTTCACGCGTTCCAACAAACAGGGAACGATAAAGGTTTATTATAGAAAGAATCAAGAGCCTTTGACTTCATCCGTTCCTCCACATAATTTCCAAACATCACCCCATCCAAATGCTAGCAATAACCCATCCCTTCCAAAAGATGCGCCTCAATATAGGCAAAACAATAACAACGCGCCTCAATATAGGCAAAGCAATAATGTTAACAGTTCAACCAGTGTTCCACCTCCCAAGGATGAGCTGAAAAGATTAAGTCAGTACGTGACTGACAAGGTTAAGAAAATTAAGGTAAGTGTGTCATTGTTTGAACTGATGAAAGTGTCAGAGATAAGGGATACATTCCTTAACAGCTTGAAGGACACGACACAAGATTCGACAAACACAATTCAGAAGGCTACAAGTTCTACCAGTAATGTAAATTGTGTTCAGGACGAACAGTTCCAAGAATCACCTCAGAACATAAATGTTGTTCAAGAATCTCGGGATTCCAAACCAATTCGAGGCATGTACGAAGTAAGAAAAGGCATAGAGATGCCAGGACAAAGAACAAACAAAAATGAACAATCAACCAAAGATGCGGAAGCTCCGCCTATGGAAAAGAATAACAAGGAAATGACAGCAAGAGGAGTAGAAGCTGGCGTGTAGAAAAGAAGCCCCGTGATATTCTATCAAGGCAAAGATGAACCTGCTCCCTTTCTTGTTTCGCTCCGAATGTTCAATAAACTCCTACATAATTGTCTAATCGACTCAGGAGCCTCTAGCAATGTGATGCCTCTAGCTGTGTGCAATAGATTGGGTTTAACACCTACAAGGACAAACAAGAAAGTAACACAGTTAGACAAAACGGAAGTTCCAGTCGTAGGAGAGCTGAACAACATTCATATGCAGTTGTCATCCAACCCTAGAATCCAACATTTCATCGACATATCTGTAGTTGATATCCCAGATGGGTATGGGATGGTTTTAGGACGAGATTGGACCCGCAGGTTAAATGGTTACTTCGCCATTGATTTCTAACACCTGTGGCTACCATGGAAGGGTATTCCCAATCAAATTAGGATTGAGAGTACACCGAGGCTCAAAATGATGATCACTAAGAACGGGGAAAACAATGAAATCTTGTTTTGTGAGACCGGCTTGGGTCAATACAGACCAAAGACACAAGAAATCCTAATGTTGCAATGCTCAAATAGTCAAGAAAATTCACTACAAGTTTCAAAATCAATAGAAGTTCCTATTGAAGCAGATGATGAGATATCACCAGATGAAGGTGAAAGCATGTTCGAAAATTTCAGAAGATTTGTGCTCAAGAGTGCCAAACAAGAAAAGGAATTGGGAAGTCATGCTTTTGTGCAAGACTTACTGTTGCCCAATTGGTGCTGGATTCACAATGCTTTTCATTCTGAGTTCTCTTGCACAATGTGCAAGATGGCTTTAGACCAAGTACGCGCAAGGATTTCCCAATTTCCAGAAAGTGAATGTTTTAATTTGACAGTGCGAGATGAGAGTAGTGACTCCGACAGGGAGTTTTCACAAGATGAAGAAATTATTCATAAAGAGAATACAATTACAGAAATTCAGAGAAAAGAAATACCTAGTCCCAAGCAGTTGCCAAATCAAGAACAAGTTTGGACTTTGAGGTTTGACGGTTCAAAATCCAAGAAGGGTAATGGAGCTGGTTACGAGTTGATCAATCCGTCAGGCGAAACTTACCTGGCTGCTTTGAGGTTACAATTCCCATGCACCAATAATGTAACAGAATATGAGTCCTTAGTCCATGGATTGCTACATGCAATTCGGAAAAAGGTCAAGACCTTACATGTGTATGGCGATTCAGAAATTGTGGTAAGGCAAGTAACAAAGAGATATGCTTGCCATGACAAGAGACTGAGAGGTTACAGAAACAGAGTCTGGGACCTCATTGAAAGTTTTGATGCCTTCAATATTAAATCTGTATACCGCTCTCAGAACAAAGTTGCTGCACAATCAGCAAGTTCACTAGAACCACTTGAAATGGACATGGTGAAGAAATTCACAGTTGAAATCACTTCGACACCAGCAATCCCCGACAATATTACAAATTTCCAGGTATTTGATGATGACAAACACATTTTGGATTTCCTAACAAATTCAGATGTTTTCCTCACCCAGATCATTGATGAGGAAGAAGACTGAGGGGAAGCTGAATTTGATACCGAAGGTATAATGAATTTAAAGACTAACAACATTCCCAAAGGTATGATACAACTTGAAAGGATCTTTGATCAAGATCAGATCAATGCAATCAAGTATCAAAGGGGTGATGGAGGCCAACATGAGGCAGTGAACTTGGGCACAAAGGATGAAGTCAAAAATGTCCTCATTGGGAAAGTATGCACGTTCGAAGAGAAAGAGCAAATAACTAGAAGCTTGAAAGAGTTCAGAGACATTATCGCTTGGAGTTACGAGGATTTAAAGACATATGATATCTCAATTATTACACATATAATCCCTCTCACCCCAGGCAATAAACCGTTCAGACAACGACAAAGGCCAGTGAATCTACTATTGGAGCCCCTGATTTTCAAAGAAGTGAAGAAGTTATTGTCAACAGGCATTATTTTTCCGGTGCGCCACTCGACGTGGGTCGCCAATTTGGTGCCCGTCCGTAAAAAGAATGGAGAAATACGGCTATGCGTAGATTTCCGAAATCTCAACAAGGCTTCAGAGAAAGATAACTATCCATTGCCTTCATTAGATGAAGTGATTCAAATTGTAAATGGATCCCAAATGATGTCTTTCCTTGATGGATACTCCGGATACAATCAAGTGTTAGTGGAACCCGAGGATAGACTTAAGACATCATTCACGACAAAATGGGGTACATTCACGTACCAGAGAATGCCGTTTGGGTTAATAAACGCTGGAGCCACCTTCCAAAGGGCTATGGACATTGCATTCAAGAGTCTTATAGGAAAGTGCATCATTGTCTACATGGACGACCTCATTGTATTTTCCAAGAGAAGGGAGAGCCATGTTGAAGATCTGAGAAAGATATTCCAGAGGTGTAGAAGGTATGGAATTTCATTAAATCCGAAGAAGTGTATATTTGGGGTGACCGAAGGAAAACTACTTGGCCACATAATAACAGAGAAAGGGATTCTTATTGATCCCAATCGAATAGAAGCCATATCAAGAGTCGGCTTGCCATCAAGCCAGAAAGAATTGAAGTCTTTCTTCGGAAAGATAAATTTTGTGAGAAAGTTCATAACAGGATTTGCTGAGATAGTCAGACCTTTGAACGACATGTTAAAGAAGGATGCAAAGATAGAATGGATAGAGCTAGCGAAGAAAGCATTCGAAGAAATCAAACAGGCCATCGTTGATGCTCCTGTCTTAATTAGTCCTGACTACACAAAGCCCTTCTATCTATATTCTTTCGCGTTAGAACATACATGTGCTGCGATGCTTACCCAAAAGACAGAAGAAAAAGATGAGCATCCTATAGCCTTCATGAGTGCGCCTTTCAAAGATGCAGAATTGAGATACCTAAATGTAGAAAAACAAGCATATGCTTTGGTCAAAGCAATCAAGAAATTCCGACATTATATTCTGAGAAGCAAAGTGTTTGCCATAGTCCCAGATGTAGCTGTGAAGACCCTTCTAATGCAAAATGAATTGGGAGAGAAAAGGGGCAAATGGGTTATTATAATTCAGGAATATGATGTAGAGATCCAACCAATGAGAATTGTCCGTGGCCAAGCTTTAACACAGACCATCGCCATAGGACCAGGATTAGTGCAACAAGTGTATGAACTACACGAAGTATCTCCTGATGAATGGTATGATGATATCACTTTCTTCCTACTCAACCACAAGTGTCCTATCATCTGAATCTAGCACAAAAGAGGGCCTTGAGAATGAAAAGCTAGAGGTATATGTTGCAAGGAACAGTGTTATACAAAAGAAACCACGAAGGTGTTTTCCTAAGATGCCTTGGCAGAGAAGAAGCAAAGCAGGTGATGGAACATTTCCATTCAAGGTTTGGAACTGGCCATGGAGGAGCATTAGCAACTGCGCATCAAGTTTTAATGGCAGGCTATTATTGGCCAACGGTGTTCAAAGATGTATACGATCACGTGAAAACTTGTCATACATGTCAGGTAACTGCTGCACGAGAAAAGAACCCAGCTATGCCACTACAACCTGTGATTGAGGTACGACCTTTTGCGAAATGGGGAGTCGACTTTATTGGTATGATCAATCCACCTTCCTCTGCGCAACATAGGTATATTCTAACCGCAACTGACTATTGCACTAGATGGTCAGAAGCTCAAGCTTTAAAGTTGTGCACTACTGACATTGTTATTAAGTTTCTAGAAGAGAACATTATCACTAGATTTGGTTGTCTTTATGCTTTAGTTTGTGATAATGGTTTTGCATTTTCTTCTTTGAAATTTTCTAACTGGGCATTTAAATATGGGATTACTTTAAAGTTTTCATCAAACTACTATCCCCAAGGAAATGGATTAGCAGAATCCACGAACAAAAATCTGTTGAATGTTATCAAGAAGCTGTTAGACAAGAACCCACGAGACTGGCATACACAGCTGAGATTCGCTCTTTGGGCAGACAGGGTAAGGATAAAGAGTTCCTTGGGAACATCACCATATCATCTGGTATACGGACAAGATCCCGTGTTTCCCATACAACTAAGAATTCCCACTTTGCAATTCATGCAAGAATGTCTGGATGAAGAGGACAGAGTGAAGACCAGGTTATCACAATTGCTACTGTTAGAAGAGAAAAGAGATCAAGCATTGGATAATTTTGCAAAACACCAAGGTGTCGTAAAAAGATGGTTCGATCGGAAAGCAAGAATAAAAGCATTTAGAATTTCGGATTTAGTCCTATGTTGGGACAAGGCTCATGAACGAAAGGGAGATCACGACAAATTTGACAATCTATGGAAAGGTCCCTATCAGATCGCAGAGATTCTTGGAGAAAATGCATTCAGACTGAAGGCGTTAACCGGAGAGGATGTCCCATTGCCAGTCAATGGGAAATTCCTCAAACATTATTTCCAGTCTTAGGCTCCTAGGGAGTCTGGCCTTTGTATATAGTTAGCTTAGTTTCCTTTTTGGTGTGGTTTTCTTTTGCTTTCGCTTGCTTTCGTTTTTCTTGCTTTCTTAGATTAGTTTCCCGCTTTGCTTTAGTTTGCTTTCCTTAGTGTAGGTGCTGAATAAAAGGGTTCTTCATTTGTGAGAAAGGTAATGTTGCTTACACGCACACTCTGGATCAACCTCACCAAGGTATGTTAGAACTTTTCTTTGGATGAACACCTGTGGATAATCTTGGAATCTTAAATTAATTGTTCCTAAAGTACTTTAGAAGTTAAGGTTAGTACTTGACTAGAAAGGGAATCATCTATTGTATCTTGAATTTGAGTTTTATAGTTATTATATCTTTCACACTTAAGAATTCTCCGAGTCATCGTGGTTTCCAAGGTGAGGTCATGGCTAAACAAATAAATCAAAAGTCTTGCTTCAGCGCCACTATAATACTCAAACCCATGTGAGCTTCATTGCTTACAAGCCAAAGTGTGGAAAGAAGTATGAAAAGAATATCAAAAGATAAAAATAAAAATAAAAATAATGAATATCAAAGAATTTGGCTTTTGGGTGTACGGACATCTCTACAGGTGTGTAATTCAAAATGAAAAATGTAAATCGCCGGAAGTAGAGCAATCTCTGTGAGATTATAGCGATAACCTTGTTGGGGCTATAGACGCTCGTTGGCAGCAAGGCTCTATCTAGGGTGCTTTTGAAGTTAAGATAATTTTTACGTAGAAAGCCATGATGGAACCAAAGAGTCATATTGTCCTCACGAGACAGAAATGAACACATATTGCACACACTCGTAACTGAAGGATGAAAGATCTTGATACAATTTAGGATTCCTCTTTCTTTTTGAGTATTTGTCTTAGCTAAAGGAGTAAGTTATTTAGAATTAATTTCGGATTCCGAGTTTTGAAATAGGTCTTATCTTTAGAAATGTTCAGGAACATTCCTCATGTGGAGTCGCCAGATGTTGTGACCTTTTCACACATCACCCCATTGCAAATGGGGACCCTAGTAGTTTTCCCTCTGATGGTTTTGCTTTTGAGTTTTGGTCTTTCGATGGGAGGTACTTAAAATTGAAATTTTGAAGGTCATCCGAGTCAAGAAATGATTGTGAACCCGAATCAATGATAGAACGTTGCCAAAGCGCTTAGAAGGCCTTGTGCATGAAGATCGACTATCCGTTCAGTCAATTCTGACACTTCCTAAATTTTAGGGTTTCCATCCCGGGCCCCTATTTTTTAGGGACTTTTTTTTGGCATTTTAGCACATTCTGGGATCCCTATTTTTAGAAAGTTTCTATTTTTTGAAAATTTCTATTTTAGAAAGTTTCTATTTCGGGAAAGTATGCAGGTCATGGCTTCGTAAACATCAACTTCAGAAGGTTGCAAGAGAAAAAATGGGTATAAAATTTGAAAATCTGAAAAAATTCGCCTAAGGCATGGACATGCATGAAGAAGAGAAAATGGCAAAGTGCAAAGGAAGTCCGCCCAACACTTGCAAAGAATGAAGGAAGTCCGCCCAACACTTGTAAGGAAATGGTGAAGTCCACCAAAAACTTGCAAGAAAAAGATGAAGTCTGCACAGCATATGCAAAAGGAAAATTGCAAAAAGAAGTTGAAGTTCGCCCCAAGAGAAACATGCAAGAGAGTTGGCAAGTCCGCTCCAAAAAGTTAGGAAGTGCAAATGCAAGAGGAAGTCCGCTCCAAAGAGTTGGGAGGTGCAAATTGCAAATGCAAGTCAAAGTCCGCCCAGCAAGGTAGAAAATGGCAAATGGCATGCAAAGTCCGCAATGTGCAAAATGCAAAAGGCAAGTGAAGTCTGCCCAGCCATGTGCAAAATGCAAAGAACACTCAAAGTCCACCCAACACAAAGGAGAGATTGCAAATGCAAGTCAAAGTCCGCCGAAAGTGAAAATGGCAAAAGACACATGAAGTCCGCTCCAAGAAGGTTGGAAAGGGGTGAAATGCAAAGAGGTTCGCTCCAGGATGTTTGGAGGTGGTGAAATTACGAAGGAAAATTCGCCATTTGCTAAAATTTAATGGCAATTGCTAGTGCAAGTCCACCCAAGCATGGTAAAATGAAAAAATCGCACAAGGGAAATACGCCTAGGCCATGTATGTCATGAAAAATACTTGGAAGAGCAAGGATTTAATTGTTTGCTTAGAAAAAATCAAAGATTTAAAAATTTGCCTAAGTCCAGATAATTGGAAATTTAATTGAAAAATCAAATTATATGTCTGGCAAAGGTGAAATTCGCCTGAAGTAAAAAAAAATGCAAAAGCTTACAAGCTATGTATGTAATTGTTTTACTTTTATACTCTGAATTATATTTGCAATGGAAATGGAATCCATGTGGAAAAATATATTGTAATTGGCATGTAATTATCAATAAAGAAAGGAAGAATTTTATTGTAATGTCTTTCTTACTTGTTAGAGGGATTGGCCAAGGTTTAATTTTCAAAGTGTTTTTCAACGCTTTCCCGTGGAGTCGCCAGATGTTGTGACCTTTTTCACACATCACCCCATCAAGATGGGGACCCCCCTAAATTTTGCTCCATTCTGGTCTTTTGGCTTTGGTTCGCTCTCTCTCTGGTCTCTGGTCCTTCCGGGGATGTCCCGTCGTTTGACCCAGGTTAAAGTATTGGTTAAGTCTGTGTAATTAGGGTTTTCATCCTTCAGGCTTATTAAAGGTCAAATTGAGTTATAAAATTGAAATCTAAGCTTAGTGCAGCAGTCAGAAGACTTCCAGCAGAGTCCCCCTAAATTTTCACTGTATTCCGGCAACTTACTATTTTTAGTAAGTATTCAATTTGGGACTATTTTATTGAGATTTTGGAATTCTGTCAGTTCCACTGTCCGGGTAACATCAAGCTGTCTACACGTAAATTTTGAGCCAGATCAGACGACTTGCTATTTTTGGCAGTTCAGGCTTCAAGAGCCATTTTCAGGGTTTCCACATGAGCTTTTCAGATGCATGTCTGGAGAATCCTTCTGGGTTTTCCAAAACCTTCGCAGTGATGTAACATGCAAACCGAGACGACCACTTTCAGAGTTCAGCCTTCGGAGGCTATTTTTAGGGTTCGCATGCAGTGTTTTTCAACGCATGTCGGGTTTTTCTTTACGGGTTTTTCGAGAGCTTCGCAACAAGGTGACATGCAAGCGGAGAAGATCAAAGTTTAAGGACTTACTATTTTTAGCCAGTGCATGCATGCAGACCAGTTTTCTGGGTTTTTCTGGGTTTTTTGAGATCCCACGGGCAATATGACATGCAAAACCATCCGGCAGTGGATGAGTCACTTTTCAGGCAGTTTCTATTTTTAGCAGGTACACTCTGGCAGCCGCCCAACACTCCAGTTCAGCAAGCGGAACGACATGCAGAATGAACGAAGACAAACGGAGACCGTTCGGGATACATGCAAGTCAAATTAGGGTTTCCACTTCTATAGGGGGTAAAATCCAAAAATAGCCGAAACGAAGTACCCCACTCCTGTCAGCACACTTCAAGGTACCTGCTGGCAAAATTTGAGCGAAATCGGAGAACTTACTATTTTTAGTAGGTCAGGGCACGGCTATAAATAGCAGGTCTGCACCTGAGGTTGGCATCAGAGTAACACTCAAGCTATCAAGATCAAGCGTTGCAACTTTCAGGCAAAACGGAGCTACTGAAGTCAGAAAGTCAGAACTTACTATAAATAGCAGGTGGCTATAAATAGCAGGTCAGGGCAGAGGACTAGCAAAACAGGTTCACAAGGTGAAGAAGATCATTTGATGAAATTTTCAGGCAAAAACGAAAGCACACCCATGAAAATGCGCCCTCACCTTGGAGAAAATGATGCTTGGTAAAAAACGCCTAAGGCATCAAAATAAAAGCACGGCATATGAAGTGCGCCCTCACATGAAACCTCACCTAGTGAAATGCGCCCTCACCTTGAGAAGGATAATGGAGGCCGAAATTCTTCTAAGGCATAAAATGAAAGTAGAGAGGTCAAAATGCGCCCTCAAGAAGATACATGGCTTGAAGAAATTCTAAGTGGTGAAAATAAAACCAGACACACCCATATGCGCCCAAGGCAAGATAAAGTGGCTAGGACTTGGAGAAATTTCTAAGTCAAGAAAATGAAAGCTCAAGACCCCATATGTGCCCAAGGTTGCTGGAGAAAATTTCCTAAGGCAACGAAATGAAAGTGGAACCTATGAAATGCGCCCTCACCTTGAAAGGATATTCTAAGTGTTTGCAAATTTTCTAAGTGTAAAATGGAAGCTTCCTAGGCAAAATGCGCCTTCACTTGAAAGTCTCACCCCTCAAATGCGCCCATGATAGAAATCAAAGCTCCACTAAGGAAATGCGCCCAAGGTTGCTGGAGACTTAAATTTTATTTCTAAGGCACGAAATGTGAATAGCATAAGCCATTTGCGCCCAAGGAGGGATGAGAAACTTGGAAATTTCTAAGGCAAAAATGGAAGTAAGACCTCTAATATGCGCCCATGGGCTGAGGGTGAGTAAACAAGTGAAGAATTCCTAAGGCGTGGGAATTAAAATTTAAATTTGAAAGAAATACGCCCTTGAAGAGGGATTTAAATTTTAATTCATAAGGCATGGAGATTTTTTTTTTCAGAGAAAAATTATACCAAGGGAAATACGCCAAGAGACAAAATGTTAGAAATTTTTTCTAAGTGAGATAGCATTTCACTAGGGAAAAATACGCCCTTGGCATGGAGGGATGATTTGATGAGTTTTAAAATTTTCCAAAGGCAGTTGAAAGTTGACGAATATTTTTCAAGGGGAAGATTTGATATCGATGAATATTTTCCATGGGTCAAGTGAAAATCAAATGAACCCGTTTAAAATACACCCATGAGTTAACAGAGTTTGAAAATTAATTTCCTAAGGGAAATTTTAATATTTTCAGAGGAAATTCGTTTTGCCTAGATTATTTTCCTGACGGAAGTTAAATCTCAAAGGATGAATTATTTCGAGCACGCAAATAATTTTTAATCACCCGGAGTTGAACATTTTAATAAGGGAATTTAAAATGTCTAAGGCAAATTTTATGAAATCAAGGATTTAAATGACAGACATTTTAAAAGTTGGAAATATATTTACAACTTCCACGAAATTTTTTCGAGTTGAATTTATTTAAACACTGCGAGATTTTAAAATGGAATTTTAAATCAAGTCAAGTGATTGTTTTTCTCGCGAGTTGTTTAAATCGCCAAGAGTTAACTGGCAGACTAAGAGGAAAATTCGAAATTTGAAGAGGAAGGAATCATTATTAATGGCGACTGCCATAATGACCGGCTGACGACTAGCCCACTACTGCGCTTGAATTAGAAGATTCCGAACGAAGAGAGTGGAAAATTGATGAAGGTGCTAAAAATAGCCCCAGCACTACTTAGTAGGATTCTCCGAGAAAGGTTATTTAAACAATCTCTTCTCTCATTTCTCCTCACATTGTTTCGAAGTTGGAGTTGCTGAAGAAGTTCTTGAGAGATTGAAATATTTTCGAAGTGGTTGAGGAGAGAAATTCTTTGAGAGTTTATTTTATTTCGGAGTGTTGAGTTGCTGAAAGTACGAAGTGCTGGAGAAATTTTCATTTGCCGAGACTCTTTCTTTTGAAAAACTGAAAGTGTGTTGCTGCAACTTCAAAGTTGAAGCGTGAAGTTGTTTTCCGGAGTTGCTGGAGAATTTAATTCTCAAAGAGTTGAAAGTGGAGTTGCTGCGAAATTCGAAGTTGTATACTGGAGAGCTAAGATTTTATTTCCAAATTGTTGAAGTCGATGCAGATTTGCGAAGTTGTAGAGGATTTCTTTTCTCTGGAGATCTTTATTTTCAGGCTACTGAAAGTCGAAGTGTTGAAGAAGTTTAAATGTTGAGAAGTTGAGGAAGTTGAAATTTCATATTGCTGGCAACTCTTTATTCCTCTAACTGCTGAAGTTGACAAAGTGAAGTCAAGGTTCGAACTATTTGTGCTGGAGAAATTAGCTACATTGCTGAAAGTTATTAGCTTGCTACGTTTTTTTTCTTCACCAGCCAGAAGTGCAGTTGCTGAGAGTTGTCTCTAAACTCAGAGATTTTTATATAGTTTGAGGTTTGGAGTTAGAAATTTATGCTGAGGAATTTTATTTTCTAAGCTAACTCCGTATTCGCAGCCATCTCGGGAATTGTTTTATTTTATTAAAAATCTGCAGTCTAGCTTATTGCTATTCTATTTTATTTTTACAGATGGCTGGCGCAAAGCATGTTGCAGGAACAAGCAGAGCCGCAGGCAGAGCTGCAAACACTGAAGCAGGCAAGGCTGGCTCATCCCGGCAGGCAATGATTAAAAGGCTCGCTAAGCCATTTCTCCCAAAGTCAGCAATAGTTTCAAAGTTGGCAGGATTAAATGACACCAACCTTGGTTCATTTAATCTAAATGCACCCAAATCGAGGATGTTCGGGCTAGGGGGCCATCAACCATCCGTCACGGCACATAATATAATGAAGAGTGGAATCTACGCAGCTGCTAGTTTTCCGCCAGCAATTCAGTGTCCGGAGCTAATTATGGAGTGCGCCAATCACTACAAGCCAGAACGTAGGACGATTGTCTCTCCGGATGGTAAACTGCTCGCCAACTTCACACCGGATGCCATCAAAGAGGCATTTGGGATTCCAACTGCTGAGGAGATGTTATACAGAACAAATAAAAGGGCAGATAAGATGTACTCTTCCTCTTTCGAAAGAGTCACTGCAGTCATCAACAGAGTTTGGATGCAGAAGCCGAGGCCACCCCGCACTAAGCTCCCAAAGCAGATAATTGCCGAAGACGTGAAACAAGAATACTGTGATTTGATAATGATGTTGAGCCGAGTAAATGGGAGTGCACAGGCTTACATTTTCGAGCCTTGGATGTTCTACTTCATCGAGATCATCTTGGAGGGAAAGGAGTGTGTCGATTGGGCTAGGATGATTAGCAACCACATCGATGAGCAATTCAAGAGCCTGAAGGTGACGAAGACTTTCTACATGAGCTCATATGTAATTTACATGTTGGCCAGAATGACTAAGTACAGAGGGATTTCGTACAAGGAGCCAATCGGCTGTGCCCCGGGTCAATTCAAAATCCATGAAGCCTGCACACAGCTACATTTAGCTAACATTGCCAACTATAAACGGGCAAATGATGCATTCACAATGCACATTGCGAGGACACTTCAGCAGAGGACGCAGCAGAGAATATCTAAAGAAGCACAGACACTGATTGAGGAATATGGGTGTTGGCTCATCCAATTCCCAAAATTCACATATATTAGGCTGCAAGGGTTCACTTCGTATCCGTATCGGTTACCACGATACCCCATTGATCACATAGTAATGCTTGAGGTATCTAGGCAATTGATTGCCTACGATAAGATTCAGAAAAGGAAAAAGAAGGGTGGACTTGATTTCCCTATCACCATGGGAAATTCCATTGAGGTGTGTCCTTCTTTGCAGGCAGCCCGAGAGGCAGAGGACAAGCTGCAATCTTATCATTTGTCATATCACACAGGCAGGCAGGATTTCGATCCTTACAGGAACATCCGGATGATACAGAACGTTGAATACCGGCACAGAGCTCATCTGGAGGACTTTTGGGCAAATGCAGTAGATGAGGCTGAGATAAGAAGAAGGATGTTTTCCAGACTTCCTCTCAAGTTGATTAGAGAATGTGAGATTATTCCAGTTCCCGACCAGGTGGAGGAAGATGTCAACGTTATGCAACCCGACTATGGGTCAGTTAGGGATACTCCTGTCCCACCACCTGATTGGTTCGAGCCAGAGATCATGGACTTGGACACTCTTTCTATCCCGGTGATGACTTTTACCAGGACTTGGGTCGACAGACATGTATGCAGACTCAAGAGCAAGTCGATCGCCCTTACTTATAGCTTGATGGGTGACCCAAGGCCGTTATCGGTAAAAAAGGGGAAGCAAATTGCTCAGACATCGAGGGCACAAGTGGAAGTGCCAACCCAACCGATACCGTTGAGGATAGAACAAGCATCACCCGTGCACTCACAAACTCAGTCTTCGAGTTTGAGAGTGATTTCATTATTTGCCGATCAGAGGGCAGGATTAGAGGAAGAGCGGGGACTTGAGGAGGTAGATCAGCCCAACGCCCGGGAATCAGCTAGTGTCAGTCTATCCAGGGGCGGCCAACAAGAGGAGGAAGAGGAAACAATGGTCGACACCCATTTTCAGCAGATGTTGGACACGGCTTTGGAAGAAGAAGAAAACACAGAACAGGGGACCCAAGGGTCGGGAGATACCCAGCTTATAGAGGAGGATGAGCCTGAGCAAACCAGTGCAAGAAGGGAGGAAGTGCACGAAATGGAGGCAACAGAAGAGCAGCCCCTTGTCGTTTGTAATCCACAGCAGACAGTGCCTGATTGGCTTTCCGACAGAATGAGGAGAGAACCCGAGGATGACACGGATCCGGCCATTGAGATGGAAGAGTTCCTCAGGAGGATCAGTGCGCCACCAGAGAAGAAAAGGGCCCGAAAGTTTTCAAAGATCTCGACTGACGAGTCAGGCTCTCGCACGCTTCAGGTGGCTATTCCGAGGGAAGATTGTGATCGAACCGAGGAGAGGCCTGAAAATTACGTGATCACCACAGTAGAGTTGGGTCGTCCTACGGGAGCCCAAGTTATCGAGGAGTTCGATAACTCCTATCAGGCATTGAAGGATCAGTTGCTCCGCACGGAGGGGAAGTATAAGAAATTGAAGAAGGAGCACAAAACCTTGATAGGATACGTACAAAATCTAGCACATCCAGGTGAACCAGCAAACCCAGCAGTAGAACGTCCATCAGAGCTTCCGAAGGAGTCAGTTGTTGCCTTAGAGGATTTGAAGAAAATGGAAACGGAGGCGGACAAGTGGGTTAGCCGTGTTCATACTGAGACAGGGAAATTCATGGAGGACCTCGCCGATGCTTATCGACAGGCCTCAAGTATTTTGGCACGGATGGATATAGTAGATCAGGCCTGGGGTGATACTCGCATCTATCAAACGAAGACTGTACTTTGTTTGGGTGCTTTGATGCATATACCTCTAGAAACATTGGTGGATGGAGGTGTAATTCAGAGAGGTGATAGGTATGATTTCACCAGTTGGTACTCCTCGGTGGTCACAGGCCGTGGATTTCACGACGCAGCAAGGGCAGATTCAGCTAAAGTGAGGAAGGCAATGGGCAACATCTTGGGGGGAGTCCTCAATACATTAGAAGCCATATTCGCTAGAAAGTTAGTCCCAGAGGAGATAACTGCTGATGGCTTGAAAAGTAGACTGCCTCCATTCTTCTCAGCTGCGAGGTCACTTGTCCTGGATGACTTTGAGAATGTCTCCACGTTCTCTAGTATAATTCAGCATACCCAGGACGCCTTGGTGACATGGAGAAAATCTTGCATCAGATACGGACAGACGGTAGCAGTCTTGGAGTTCCAGCTCAACCATATTCCACCGATCTCTACACAGGAGGTTGAAGCAGTATTGGCCCGGTTGATCGAGTTTGCTATCCGGGAGAAGGCCAGTGGGAACGCGCTGCTTGATGAGGATCTTCTTGATGATGGTAGTGGGCATTAATTGCTCATTATGATTCCTGCAGGGGAGTGGAGAATATTCTGTGCATTCATTGCCCACTCTTCTCTGTGGCGGTTTTTAGGGCAGAAACCCTAATCAGGGCATAGGTGGCTTGATTTGAGCCCTTCATTGTAATTTGATCTGAACCGTCCACTGAATTGGACTTATTATAAAAGGGGCATCCCCCCTCATTTATAATCTATTAGAATTAGAGATAGAGATTAGAATTGGAATTGGATCGGAGCTAGAGAGTAGAAGGCATTTAGCTTAGAAGTTAGCTTTAGATTGAGGAGGGAAGAAAACTTTCCTTTGAGAGTTTTGTAAAAGGTTGTTGTGAACACTTTTCATAATACAAAGAGTTTCATTGCTTGGTGATTTCTTCTTTGTTATGAGTAGCTAGCAAGGCCATTTCGTCTTTCCAATTCAAGGTAGATAGAGTAAAATAGATTTCTATTTCATGCAAGTAGTTGTTAATTGTGGAGTGTGGCGTTGTGATTTGAGTATATCTTCTTTCATCCATACCACTAGCGGGCTTACTGATGGTAAGTTCGCCTTGCGTGGTCAACTGGAGTATCAGCACTTAACTTCGATTATGGTTCATATGTTTGTATGCGTCGTATTGATGGTATGGACATGTTGCGTCATAGTTTGAACACTTTTCTCATCCTTTGAAGATTGCACCAGCTTTGTCGGAGTTGTTCGAAAGGAGACAAAGCAAAGTTTGGTTTGAAGATTGTTTAAGTCGATCCTCATCCTCCACCCTTTAGAAGTAGATTTGTAGAATCCCTATCCCTATCCCCTTTAAATTCTGCATTTTCCGAGTCAGTCTAGATACCAGAACAATATTGCCAAATCATTCATGTCCTAATTGCTTCACAGAGTCGAACAACTACGTAAGTCCCCTTGAAATAACCAGCAAAACACATCAACCAACTGAGTCTATTCGCGATAAAAGGAACCTTGGAGTCGAACACATGAACTTTCAAGCAATCTTAGCATGTGGGACACTTTGATCAAGAGAGAATAGAGTGACCGTTGGACAACTTTATTCTGTGCTGGCGCTGTCATAAAAAGCACGTCAACAGGTCCTTCATGAACAACATTATTATCATCTTGCAGAGGTGTGAGAGTGTATAACACCATCCTTCTCAATCACATACACATTCTTGTATCCATCATGCTTGGCCTTTCTATCAAATTGCCAAGGTCTTCCAAGGAGTAGGTGGCACACATCCATTGGAACAACATCACACAGGATTTTATCCTTGTAAGCACCTATATTAAACTCCACTCAAACTTGCTCATTAACAAGCACTTGCTGCCCTTTACTAAGCCATGAAATCTTGTAAGGGATAGGATGAGGATTCCTTTTCATCTTGAGCTTTTCCACCATTTCCAATGACACTATGTTGTCAGTTGAACCGAAGTCCACTATCACCTTGCACACTTTCCCTTGAGATTTGCACATTGTCAAGAATAAAGCCTTTCTTTGAGGGGGTTCCTTGTGGTTGGTACCTTAAGTAAGGTCCTTCTAATCATTAAAATCTCTCCAACCTCTAGTGTAGCTTGTACAGATGGTGAATTCACACTCTTAGCATCCTCTTCTTGCACTAGCTGATTTCTACTTTCTCCCCCATGAGAACTTGCATTTTGTTTATTGGGGCACTTCCATGCAAGATGTCCATATTGATTGCAGCTATAGCATTTTCTAGAGAAGGTATTGGACTCTCTTCCATGACCATTGAATCTGCCTCTTCCATTTGGCCTTCTTCCTCTAAAACTTCTCCTTGCTTCACCGCTTGATTCTTGATTTCCACTTTGTTCACCTTGTCTCTTTGTGTTGTTCCTCTACCATTAGAGGTTCCTCTGCCTCTTGATTGCTTTTCTTGTCTCCTTATCTTGTCTTCTGCCTTAGTGGCTGTTGACGTGTTTTTTATGACAACACCAACATAGAATAAAATGTCCAACGGTCACTCTATTCCCTCTTGATCAAAGTATTCCGCATGCTAAGATTGTGTGAAAGTTCATGCGTTCAACTCCAAGGTTCCTTTTATTGCGAACAGACTCAGTTGGTTGATGTGAATATGCTAGGTATTCCAAGGGGACTTACGCGAGTTGCTCATTCAGAAGAAAGGATTTTCAAATTTCGGGAGATTTGTCAATGAAGCTCGGGTTCTTAAACTAACCAGATAATGCTGAATGTAAAAGGATATAAGGTTTAGAGATGCTACCATCTACTCCTAAAGGGTGGAGGATGAGGATCAGCTTAAACAATCTTCAAACCAGACTTTGCTTCGTCTCCCTTTGGACAACTCTGACAAAGTTGGTGCAATCTTCAAAGGATGAGTAAGATATTCAAATTGTGATTCAACATGTACACTCCATCACAACGATGTAAGTGAACACACGAATCACAACTGAAGTTAGGTACTGATATTCCAGTTGACCACACAAGGCGAACTTACCATCAGCAAGCCCGCTAGTGGTATGAATGAAAGAAGATATGCTCAAACCACAACGCCACACTCCACAATTAACAACTACTTACATAAAATAAAGTCTACTCTACTCTATCTACTTGAATTGGAAAGACGAAAAGATCTCGTCAACTACCCATAATGCAAGATAGAATCACCAATCAATGAAAATCCTTATATTATGAGAGTCTTACACAACAATCTTTTACAAAAACTTTCAAAGGGAAAGTCTTTCTCTCCTTTCCAAACTAAGCTAACTTCTAAGCTATCTCTCTATCTATTCTAACTTCTATCTTCTCTACTCTCAATCTTCTTGATCTAATCTACTTTTAATGTTTACAAATGAGGGGGGATGCCCCTTTTATAGTTGGCCCAGTCCAACGGACGATTCAGATTGAATTACAATGAAGGGCTCAGATTGAGCCATTTACGCCCTAATTAGGGTTTTTGCCTTAAAAAACCGCCATAGAGAAGAGTGGGGGTAATGAATGCATAGAATATTCTCCACTCCTCTGCAGGAACCACTATTTGCACTTAATGCCCATTATCTTCTTCTAGAAGATTCTCGTCCGGAAACGTGTTCCCACTGCTCTGCCTGCCAATTCTGTTGCGTTAGGAGGAGAGAAAAAGAGTCTCTAAGATCGTCTCCGCAGATAATAAAATTTGAAAGGTTTTGACGTTCGACCCTCCTGTTGCTTTGACTCCTGGACGCACTTCCTCCTCTTGCAACTTTCACACTTCTTCAGCTCACTGCATTGGGCGTATTTAGCCCCTTTTGCACCATGTTCCCAATGCCTTAGGCCAATCTCCACTGTCGTTTCTCTTTTTCCAAAGTTGTAACGTTGTCCAGCTTCATCACCTCAAGTCCTCATGCCTTGGCCTCGACGTTCATCCTACGAAACAAAAGAAGAACATCAGAACGTTTATAAGATAAAATCTCTTCACTTACCCAGTTTTCACGTTCTGATTGATTGATCCTTGGATCTGATAGAATCCATCATTTCCAGCAAACTTTTATAACTTTTCAACATTTGAATGCTTGATGTTCTAGCTTCATTCCATCTTCAAATTCTTCTATGCCTTGGATAAATTTCATCTCTACCCTGTGAGTGTACTTGACCTCTTGAGCTTTATTTTACCATGCCTTAGAAAATTTATCCCTCAGAGCCTTAGGAAATTTGTTAAACGGGTGCCAAGCCGAAATCTCTGCCGAAAGAGCACGAGCAAGGTGCGGAACAAATTTAAATCATCTCCCAGTAGAAAATGTTCAATACCCAGAATAAATTTCCCCTCAAAAATCATCGTTTTCATGTGTATCCAAACGAAGGGGTACATTTAATTTTTATTATTTTTGAAAAATAATAAAATTTGCTAAGGTCGATTCCATTTTTTGTTCTGGACGTCTTCCACATCTGCAGTCTTCAATTTCTTGCCCTGTCGTTGCCCTTGATATTCCTAAGAAATTTCCTCGTTGTCCCCGGCGCATTTCATGTGTCATGAGGGAATTTCCAACTTCATCTCTGCCTTAGAGAATTTTTATTTTACCTTGCAAAATGACTTAGACAAACTTTAATTTCAAATCACCCACGAAGGGCATTTCACCCCATGCATTTATTTTCACTTTATTCTTCCACGCCTAAGCTTCCTTGTCTTATATCTCCCTTGGGCGCATATTCATGTGCCTACTTCAACTCTTCATGCCTTAGCATTTTTCTCTTCTTGGCATCATCTCTTCTAGGCTTGGGCGTATTTTACCTAGGGAGCTTTTACTTCCTTTTTCGCCAAGCTTTAGAAATATTCTTGGATATCCTCTCTATTAGGGTGCATTTTCCATGGTAGGCTCTCACTTTCCACGCCTTAGGATATCTCCAACCTAACCTCCTTATGACGGGCGCATTTGAGGGTCCTCAAGAAATTTTAATGCCTTAGAAATATTTTTAACATCCTTTCATCTTGGGCGCATTTCCCAGGTGGAGGAGGAATCTCACATTTAGAATATTTCCAACATTTTTCTCATACGTTAGGTGCATTTTACCTATACCACTTCCATTTGAAGGCGCATTTGTGCCCATGAGGGGGAACTCCTTGCCTTAGGCGCATTTTTCCTCTTGCCTTCTCCACCTTGGCACGTTTTATCTATGCTTCTTCCACATGTGGGCTTGAGGGCGCATTTCATCATGTATACTTCCATTCTTGGGCGCATTTGAGGGTGGTGAAGGAAATCCACGCCTAAGCTTCCTTTTTTGTGCTTTTCCATGCCTTGGCACATTTCACACATACCACTTCTATTTTCCACGCCTAGAATATCATTGCTTCTTGAGCGCATTTTACCCTTGGTTCTTCAAGATGAGAGCGCATTTAGGCATGTCCACTTCCATTTTCTTCACTTAGAATCTTTTTAAACATCACCTCAACCTTGGGCGCATTTAGGGGGGTGTGTAGGAATTTCCCAACACTTAGAATATTTTTAAACATCCTCCCTCTTGTTGGGCACATTTCATCTAGGCTGGAGGAAATTTTATCAACTTGGGCGCATATGACATAGGGAGAAGGAATTTTCCACGCCCTTTATGACCTTTCACCTCCCTTGGGTGCATTCTAGCATGTAGACTTCCATATGAGGGCGCATTTCACCATGTATGAAGGAACTTGTTTGCCTTAGTGCATTTTCTTTCTTGCCTTCTCCACCTTGGGCGCATTTAGCATAGGGTGAAGGAATTTGCTGGAGCCTTGGGCGCATATGGAGGTGTGAGGAGGAATTTTGTACTTAGCATTTTTTTATCATGTCTTCTCCACATACAAGGGCGCATTTCACATGAGGTGAAGGAAATCTCATTGCCTTAGAAATTTTCTTGCCATCAACTTCTTCCTTGTGGCCTTGAGGGCGCATTTGAGGTAGGGAGGACGAATTTTCATCAAGCTTGGGCGCATTTGAGGTAGGGAGAAGGAAATCCCAACACTTAGAATTTTTGAAGCTTCCTCCATGCCAAGGGCGCATTTCATGCTTGCTTCTGCCAGACTTCAACTTGAAAATCTTTAACATCTCAGCTACCTTTGCACTCTTCTATTATTAGCAAATCTGGAGAAGTGTGCCTTCCCATGCCTTTTCACCTGTTTTGAAACTGGAGCTGGCGTGATTATGCCTTCTGAGACCTTGCCACCTTGTTTATACTTGTTGCCCGTGCTGACATGCTATTTTTAGCAAACCCTAGAATTGGTTGACTTCTGCAGCTCCGTTTGACCTGAAATTTGTTCCACCGGATCTTGATGACCTAAGTGTCTTGTTCACACCTGCCTCTGGCACAGACATGCTATTTATAGCCGCGTTTTGGAGGCGACTTACTATAAATAGTAAGTGCCCGGATTATGCCCAAATCTAACTAGTAGATTGCCAAAAGGATGCCGATCGTGATGGGATATCTTCGTTTTTCAAAATTCTGGCTTTTTACCCCTCTTTTTAGGCGTCAAAGTTGGAAACCCTAATCTGACTTGCATGTGCCTCGAATGGTCTCTGTTTGACTTGATTTCTACCGCATACTGCTCTGCTTGTTGAACTGAAGTGTCGGGTTGCTGCCGGAGCGAACCTGCTAAAAATAGTAAATGCCTGAAAGGTGACCAATCTGATGTCGAATGAATTTGCATGTCACAGTGCCCATGGGATCTCAAAAAACCCAGAAAAACCCAGAAAACTAGTCAACTTTCCGGCATTGGCTAAAAATAGTAAGTCCCTTAAAACTGACTCATTCCATTTGCATGTCATATCACTGCGAAGCTCTTGCAAAACCCATATGGAATATCCGGACATGCATTGAAAAACTCTGCATGCAAACCCTAAAAATAGCCTTTGAAGGCTGAACCGTTGAAAGTCACCAATTCGGTTTGCATGTCACACCATCGCGAAGGTCTTGAAAAACCCAGATCCATTCTCCAATCATGTTTTGGAGAATAGTTCGTTTAAATCCCGAAAATAGTCTCTGAAGGCTGAACTACTAAAAATAGCCAGTTGTCTGAATCTGTTCAAATTTCATGTGTAGGCACCCTGAAGTTGCCCGGATGTGCTGAAGTAGCCAGAATCCCGAAATCCTGAGGAAAAGACCTCATGTTGAGCACTTACTAAAAATAGAAAGTTGTCAGATTTCAGTAAGATTTCAATGGGATCCTGCCACGAACTCTTTGATTGCAATGCCAAGCTTAGCCGTCGATTAGTCAACTCAATTTAACTTCAATCCAACCTGAAGAACAAAACCCTAACTTCACAGATTCACTTCAGACTTAGCCAAAATTTCAAATTAGGTCAAATACAAAGACATCCCCGAAAGGACAAAAAGATCAAAAGATCAGAGATGCAAAACTACCCAGAACCAAAGCCAAAAGACCAAAATGGAGCAAAAATTGGGGGTCCCCATTTGAATGGGGCGATGTGTGAAAAGGTCACAACAATGGCCATTTGAAATAACTCCTCTACTGTCCTAGGAGTAGTGAGGCTTATCTCATCTTGTATGTTGAATCTCAGACCGTTCAAGTACCTTGCTACTTTCTCTTTTTCATTCTCAGAATGTCCAGACCTTATAGTCAGCCTGTGAAACTCCTCAGTATATGCTACTACATCCATTTCTTTTTGTCTCAAATTTTGTAGTCTTGTAAACACTTGAATCTCATAATCTGCTGGTAGGAATTGGCTGTTCACTTTAGCCACCATCTTATCCCAAGAACCAATCTTTTGCTTGCCACTCTTTATCCTTTCCTCTTGAATGTAGTTCCACCATGTCAATGCTGGTCCTTTCAGCTTGGTTTTGGCAAACTTGACCTTCTTCTCCTCTTCCACCTCCTTGTATTCAAAATAGTTATCTAAGGCATCTATCCACTCTATCACCTCTTCACCACTCATTTTACCACCATACATTGGCAGTTCCATTTTTACTTCATGAGAATCTCCCTTTGCAGTCTTGAGCACTCTCAGAAACTTCTTTTCCTCTGGATCCAACTCCTCTTGTGGATCTTGAATGGGGTTCCCACTCTCCCCTTCTTTCTCATCTTCAGGGTCACTCTCATATGTAGTACCCTTTCCTCTCTTTTCTTTGAGTTCCAGTGCTTCCATCCTGGCTAACACAACTTCTTGAGGCTCCCTTAGGGCCTTAATCTCCCCAGAAACTACTGAACCACCTTTTGGAGGCATTTTGATTGCTCAAATTGACACTTTTCCTTGCTTCAATACACTTCTTACTCCCAACTGATCAAGAGCCTAAGCTCTGATACCACCTGATGCAAAATAGGGGTGGATTAAGCTTGAGGGGACCTAAACAAACAAGATTCAACCATTGGTTAACTTCCTAGAGTCCCAGAAGTGAGATTTTCAATACTTAGCTTCCTAATCCTAGTAGGTCTCCTCCTTGACATAAATTGGCATAACTTTAAGAGAAGGTAGTATCTCACAAAACTAGACCTTTTTGGATACCCATTTGGGCATACATCAACATATCTAAACAATGGTATAAGTTGTTTTGGAGTGAAGAGGTCAAATCAGGTTTGCTACGCTATGGAATAGGCCACTTTTACAAAGGAAGTATGTTAGATACTTCTTCCAAACCCCTAAAATCATCACCTACACCATGAACCAGTCACAAATAGGCATAATCAACAGATTTTATCCACAAGTCACTCATCCAACCTGCTGTCCTACTATCTAGCTATGCAATCTAGCCTAACACATGAGGATGTTAGGCTAGAAACTTGCTAAAAACTCCATGAATCTCCATCCCCTACTCTACAGACCTACAGGACATGCAAACAACTCCTACTAATACCATTCCACCCTTCCTAATCATCATACATCGGTGGAATGACTCTAACACTTACATTTTCACCCAAAACCCTTAGTAGGTAGGGTTTCCAAGCGGTAGAGAACAAAAAGCTTCAAACTAACACAATGCTCAATGAAATGAGCTCACACTGGACCCAAATGAATGTTAGAACACTGGAAAAGTTTTTCCAAAAGGTTTCAAGTCATAACAGTACTGTATGACTGCACACAGATTGCAAAAACAAAGATTTTCACACTAAAACTCAGAATTAGAGCCTCCTTGTTCACCTTTTTTTTCTTCTCAAGATTAAAAACTTCAATGCCTCTAGGTCCCCGACATGAGAACATGACATGCAAAAGCTAAAACAACATTTACAAACACCAGATCCAAGAAAGGACCAGTCACCAACCAAACATGCAAAAAAATGACAAGTTGCAAAAAGCAACTTTCACCCAATTCTTTCCCTAACGCCTAAACTGACTCCAAGATGGATCTAACATGCCAAATGGGTCGTATTCGACCTTATTCCAATGAGTACAACATCATGACACAAAATCTAACTTTAGCTTCTATTATGCATTCCTAGGCCTAACAATGACAAGAGTAAAATGCATTCCTAAGTCTAAACATGACAGGGTGCTCTGCACCACTATGGCGAGTTGGTGACACTTGAGAGAACTTTTCTAGTGGGCATGATCAAAGGTGTCATTTTGGCTGATGTTTTCAGTTTTGCAGCAGTCTTTCTTCTTCTTGGGTGCTGATTTATGAAAAATCAGACCTCAAGTTGACCATTTCAGACTTGGGAAGCTGCAAGTATGCACATTTTCAGTCCATTCAACCCCTTAGCAGGATTGACTTGTGGCTTCAAATGAAGGGGATGCTGAGTTTGGGAAATCAAAATCCGTGTGGAAGGAATGTACAAGCACCAATCAGTTGCTATTCTAATCTATTCACTTGTACTTATGTTTGGGACAACGGATTATTTTTCAATTATGACCTTGATGATGGAATGCAGGTAGCTGAGAATGAGGAAGTTAGAATTAACTTTCTCAAACTTACCTATAGGGTGCCACGTGATTTTGATTGTGGAGGGCAATTCTCCATGGAGTTGACTAAGAGTTTCTTGAGACTGATTGTTGTTCTTACAGGGGAACTTCAAGAGATTACATTTGCAGGAACCTGTTGTGACCTTTTCACAACATCGCCCCATTGCAAATGAGGACCCTCTTTTTTTTTTTGCTTTTTTGCCTTTTTTTTTGCCTTGGCATCGCAACTGCTAATTACCATGTTTCTTTTACAATGAGGAGTTTGAGTTTTCTAAGGGTCACCCGAGCCAAGTAATGAATTTGAGCCCAAATCAGTGCACAAACATCATCAAAGTGTTTAGGAGGCCTTGAAGACGAAGATCGACTGTCATTTCAGTCAATTCTAACACCTCCTAAATTTTAGGGTTTTTCACCCCGACCCCCTATTTTTTAGGGACTTTATTTTTGGCATTTTTGGCCTATTCTGGACTTCCTATTTTTTAGGGGCTATTTTTAGAAAGTTGCTATTTTTGGCAGGTTTTCCATCTTTGGAAAGTGTAAAGGTCATGGTTTCATCAGCATCAACTTCAGAGATCCCAAAATGGAAGTGAGTGAAAAACTTTGAAAGTTTTGAAAATTTGCTTAAGTGTTGAGCATGGCAGGAATTAATGGCAGATTCGCCCAAGCATGAAGAGTGAAATGGCATGGACAATGGACAAGTCCGCCATGGAAGGTAAGAAGATGACTTGGCACATGGACAAGTCGGCCCATGAAGAATGGCAATGGCAAAACCCTTAGTGAAGTCTACCATATAAAAGATGGCATGAGACATGACAAAGTCCGCCCCAAGGTGATGGCATGGAAGCAAGTCAAGTCTGCCCAGCCAAAGTTAAAAATGGCACAAGCCATAGGCAAGTCTGCCCTAAAGGATGGCTTGATCATTGGCTAAGTCCACCCAAGGAGCAAGTTTGATGGCTTCAGGAGAAGGCAAGTCCGCCTAGCCTAAGTCAAAGATGGCACAAGCCATAGGGAAGTCTGCCCATAGAGAAATGGCATGAAGTTTGAAGAAGTCCGCCTTATGAAGAAGTGAATAGCATAAACACAAGCCAAGTCCGCACAAGGCTCCAAATACATAGCCAAAACATTTAGCAAGTCCGCCATATAGAAGATGGCATGAGACATGACAAAGTCTGCTCCAAGAAGATGGGAAATGGCATGAGGCTAGAGGAAGTCCACCCTAGCATATGGAAGGATGGCACAAAGCATAGCAAAGTCTGCCCAGCACATGAAGGAATGGCATGAACACCTGGCAAGTCCGCCCTTGAGAAATTGGCATGAGTCTAAGGCAAGTCTGCCCAACTCAAGTGAGAGATGGCACAAGCACAAGTGAAGTTCGCTCTCACCCAGATGGTTTGAAATTTGACAAGTCCGCCAAGAAGAGTTTGAAGATGTCCTAACACATGGTGAAGTCCGCCCTTGAGAAGAAGTTAAATGGCATAAGACTAAGCAAAGTCCGCCCAACATATGAGAAAATGGCATGAAAAACTTGAAGTCCGCCTTGGACAAGTCTAGATGGCAAAGAAGTCTTAAAGTTCACCCAGCTAAGAAGAGGAGGGGAAAACTCAAGATTTGACTAAGGAGCAACGTCCAAGCAACTCCAAAGTTCGCCCTTGGCATGGTGGGAAAATGTCTAAGGCAATATGAAGTCCGCCCAAGGAGAAAAAATTCAGAAAATTGACTAAGTGTTGGAAAGAATACAAGAGGAAATGTATAAAATCCTTGTCCAAGGATGGAGTCCGCCCTATTCAGCACAAGCCAAACTTAGAATTGAAGGCAAATCCACAGGCAAAGTTCATTTGAAACCTTGGCTAAATGTTGAATGGTCCACATGAAGGTATTACAAAATGAAATTGAATAGCCAAAATTTGGCTAAGTATGGGGAATACTTCGCAGAGAAAGTTCCAATTTCCTCCATTATGGCGAAAGCACAGGGGAGTTTTTCTCCAAATTCAAGGTGCTTGTAGGAATTTCAAAGCAATCAGGACAGAAAACCTTAACGACTTCAAGTCTAAGTGTGTGCTCCAAGGCGAGACTTCCAATACAGGTGAGAAGAAGAAATCAAAGTTTCAAAAGGAATCCAAGATCAAAGCTAGGAAGAAACAAGCACAAAGGACAAAGTCACCGGTAAGGAAAATATTCTAAGGCACAAACTTGGAAAAATGAACAAGTTAACCAAGGAGGACATCCAACCTGCTAAAGTAGTGCCTCGACCAATCAAATTGTTCCAAGTCAACACGTCCAAATTCAATGAACTTGACACTCCACCATGCGGCAACTTTCTATTTTATTGTTGGTTTATATTTAGCAAGGAGGACAAGTGTCCCAAAATGTAATTTTATCATTGGTCGAGAGGGAGTTAGTTATGACAAATCCTAATTAGGGTTTTATTTTGTAATCTCGGCCGTTGATTCTAAATTAGTCTTGGCCATTGAATTGTAATTGGGGAGCCTATAAATTGAGCTCATCCCTCATTTGTAAAGCATGGGAGCATGTTGCAAAACATGTTGAGATAAGTAAATTGTTGCATATGACTGCCAAAGTAATAAGTAATGCATTGTTCAAATTGATGGTGATTATTTCTCTTATTTTGGAGTTGGCATGGTTCTTATCCCTCATCATAGTTTAGATTTTATTTCATGTATGTTAGACGAATGCAAGATTTGATAAGTATTGATTTATGGTGTAAACTTGGCTCATACTTTCTTTGAATGGATGATTTTCATTCAATGCGTAAAGTTAGACTGAGCTTTTGATGTGGATGTTTCAATGTTTACCTCGAATAATGTTGTTCTATTGATGGTATTGTTCATAGTAAAGAAATCTTAAGCACAAAACCCCAGAAGATTGCACCCACTTTGTGTAGTTGTCATTGAGTGTGGTGAAGAAAAGTGTGGTTATTGGTTTCACCAGGTTAATACCGTCTCTTGGATTCTTAGGAAGTAGCTTAGAAATTCTAAACACTTATCTCCTTTTTAGTTTGTTTGATCTAGGACCCAAACAATAGAGCTTTATTGTCTAGACCTTCATTGTGAATTGAACAAGCCTAGCATAAGTTCTTTTGTGTTATCGGCAAATCACAACGACCATAGAGCTTATCCACACCTAACTTACGAAACATTGGAATTTCCGTATGATCTTTCTTGCAATCTTAGCATACAAGGCAGTTTTTCAAGAGGGGATAGAGCATCTCTGGATACTTTATTCTAGAGTGTTTGGTGTGTCATAAAACATGCATCAACAGAACCCAATTGAACAGTGTTCCTAGTTGGGGGAACTACGGATTCCCTAGACTTATTTGGGATCTTGGAGTCATATTGAGTTTTATTCAGAATCAATCGGCACATGGCTTGCAATTGCTTGAGGACAAGCAGTCTTAGGGAGGGAGGACTGTAATGTCCCATTTTTGGTTCTAAGCTTTCCAGTGACCGTTAGCCCATTTCCAGAGTCATGTAGACTATTTGGAGGCGCTTCAAGGGATTCCAAGATTCTCTGAGGATTCTTCTTTGGTTTTTCAGGGGGTTATTGCAATAGTTTTCCGAAGAGTTTTTTGGGTCTTTCTGGGTTTTCTGAGATCCTTGGTGTGCAACCACTGCTACTTTTAGCAGTGTCTATTTTTATAACTTACTATTTTTAGTAAGTCACAGTTGCATATCAATTTGGGCTTATTTTGAGTTTGGACACACTATTTTTAGTAATATGCTATTTTTAGTAAGTTCTACTTCTGACAATGGTCCTGGCAGCAGTTCAATGCAGCATTTCTATTTTTGGAAATGGGCAGTTTCAGTTGTTGTTGTCCTATTACTCTTGGCAGTTTGTGCCTCCACCATCCTGTTGTGACCTTTTTCACACATCACCCCATCAAGATGGGGACCCCCTAAATTTTTGCTCCATTCTGGTCTTTTGGCTTTGGTTCGCTCTCTCTCTGGTCTCTGGTCCTTCCGGGGATGTCCCGTCGTTTGACCCAGGTTAAAATATTGGTTAAGTCTGTGTAATTAGGGTTTTCATCCTTCAGGCTTATTTAAGGTCAAACCGAGTCATAAAATTGAAATCTAAGCTTAGTGCAGCAGTCAGAAGACTTCCAGCAGAGTCCCCCTAAATTTTCACTGTATTCCGGCAACTTACTATTCTTAGTAAGTATTCAATTTGGGACTATTTTATTGAGATTTTGGAATTCTGTCAGTTCCACTGCATCCGGGTAACATCAAGCTGCCTACACGTAAATTTTGAGCCAGATCAGACGACTTGCTATTTTTGGCAGTTCAGGCTTCAAGAGCCATTCTCAGGGTTTCCACATGAGCTTTTCAGATGCATGTCTGGAGAATCCTTCTGGGTTTTCCAAAACCTTCGCAGTGATGTAACATGCAAACCGAGACGACCACTTTCAGAGTTCAGCCTTCGGAGGCTATTTTTAGGGTTCGCATGCAGTGTTTTTCAACGCATGTCGGGTTTTTCTTTATGGGTTTTTCGAGAGCTTCGCAACGGTGTGACTTGCAAGCGGAGAAGATCGAGTTTTGAGGACTTACTATTTTTAGCCAGTGCATGCATACAGACCAGTTTTCTGGGTTTTTCTGGGTTTTTTGAGATCCCACGAGCAATATGACATGCGAAACCATCCGGCAGTGGATAAGTCACTTTTCAGGCAGTTTCTATTTTTAGCAGGTACACTCTGGCAGCCGCCCAACACTCCAGTTCAGCAAGCAGAACGACATGCAGAAGGAACGAGGACAAACGGAGACCGTTCGGGATACATGTAAGTCAAATTAGGGTTTCCACTTTTATAGGGGGTAAAATCCAAAAATAGCCGAAACGAAGTACCCCACCCATGTCAGCACACTTCAAGGTACCTGCTGGCAAAATTTGAGCGAAATCGGAGAACTTACTATTTTTAGTAAGTCAGGGCACGGCTATAAATAGCAGGTCTGCACTCGAGGTTGGCATCAGAGTAACACTCAAGCTATCAAGATCAAGCGTTGCAACTTTCAGGCAAAACGGAGCTACTGAGGTCAGAAAGTCAGAACTTACTATAAATAGCAGGTGGCTATAAATAGCAGGTCAGGGCAGAGGACTGGCAAAACAGGTTCACAAGGTGAAGAATATCATCTGATGAAATTTTCAGGCAAAACGGAGCCGTAGAGGTTGAAAATCAAGGGATTTGCTAAAAATAGCACAACTTGCTAAAAATAGAATGTGTAAACAAAGGCAGGCAGAGGCATGGAAATTATTCTAAGTGTGGGAAAATCAAAGCACACCCATGAGAATGCGCCCTCACCTTGGAGAAAATGATGCTTGGTAAAAACGCCTAAGGCATCAAAATTAAAAGCTCACCTAGTGATTTGCACCCTCACCTCAAGGATTGAAGACTAAAAAGTTTCTAAGGCATAAAACAGAAGCTCATACCTCAAAATGCGCCCAAAGAGGAAGGAGAGAGGTGAAAGTTTTCTAAGGCAAAAAAAACGAAAGTAGACCCAAGGAAATGCGCCCACCTTGATGACTCTCTCAAAAAGTTTCTAAGTCATAAAATCAAAGTAGCCCCTTCCAAATGCGCCCATGGTGAAAATGAAAGCTCACATGTGTAAATGCGCCCACCTAGCAAAGCAGAAGCATGAGGTCTCATTTGCGCCCAAGGAAGAAGAGGATAGGTGAAAAGCGGCTAAGAATGAAATTGAAAGTGCAACACCTCATTTGCGCCCAAGGGTAGTGATGCCTTGAAAAGTTCTAAGGCGTGGAAAGTGAAAGCTCACCTAGTGATTTGCGCCCTCACCTCAAGGATTGAAGACTCAAAACGTCTAAGGCATGAAAAAAAACGAAAGTGGACCCATGTAAATGCGCCCACCTTGGAAGTGCCTTCAAAATTTTCTAAGGCATAAAATGAAAGTAGAGAGGTCAAAATGCGCCCTCACCTTGAGAAGGATAATCGAGGCAGAAAATTTCCTAAGGCAACGAAATAAAAGTGGAACCTAGCAAATGCGCCCTCACCTTGAAAGGATATTCTAAGTGTTTTAGAATTTTCTAAGTGAGAAATCAAAGCTTGCATGAGTAAAATACGCCCAGGAGGCAATAAGATGCTAAGGCACGAGGAGTAGAAGTAGACACATGAATATGCGCCCAAGTTGAAGTGGAGATTTTTTTAAAAATTTTTCTAAGTGTGGAAAATGAAAGTGGCCCATGCTAAATGCGCCCTTGATTGAAAATGTTTCTAAGGCGTGGCAAGGGTAAAAGCTAGCAAAATAAAACATCACTGAGTGAAATACGCCCAAGATGTGAGATGACTGGAGAAAATTTCTAAGTCGCAAAAAAATAAATGCCAAGGGGTCAAGTGCGCCAGAGGTGTAAAGTGAGGAATTTTTTTAAATGAAATAAATATTTCATCAAAAATATATACGCCTATGGTAGAGAAAATGTTAGAAATATTTTCTAAATGGAATAACATTTCACTGGGGAAAAACACGCCCTTGGCATGAAAAGATAGCTTGATGAATTTTAAAATTTTCCAGAGACATTTAAATGAAGTGGACACAGTGACGAAGTTTTATTTCCAAAGCGGAAGCAACTAAATATTTTCCATGGGTCAAGTGAAAAATCAAATGAACCCGTTCAAAAGGCACCCATGGGTTGGCAGATTTTAAAATTAATTTCCTAAGGGAAATTTTAATATTTTCAGAGGAAATTCGTTTTGCCTAGATTATTTTCCTAACGGAAATTAAATCTCAGAGGGTGAATTATTTCGAGCAGGCGCAGATAATTTTTAATCACTCGGAGTTGAACATTTTAATGAGAGAATTTAAAATGTCTAAGGCAAATTTTATGAAATCGAGGATTTAAATGACAGACATTTTAAAAGTTGGAAATATATTTACAACTCCCACGAATTTTTTCGAGTTGAATTTATTTAAACACTGCGAGATTTTAAAATGGAATTTTAAATCAAGTCAAGTGATTGTTTTTCTCGCGAGTTGTTTAAATCGCCAAGAGTTAACTGGCAGACTAAGAGGAAAATTCGAAATTTGAAGAAGAAGGAATCATTATTAATGGCGACTGCCATAATGACCGGCTGACGACTAGCCCACTACTGCGCTTGAATTAGAAGATTCCGAACGAAGAGAGTGGAAAATTGATGAAGGTGCTAAAAATAGCCCCAGCACTACTTAGCAGGATTCTCCGAGAAGAGTTATTTAAACAATCTCTTCTCTCATTTCTCCTCACATTATTTCGAAGTTGAAGTTGCTGAAGAAGTTCTTGAGAGATTGAAATATTTTCCAAGTGGTTGAGGAGAGAAATTCTGTGAGAGTTCATTTTATTTCAGAGTGTTGAGTTGCTGAAAGTGCGAAGTGCTGGAGAAAATTTCATTTGCCGAGACTCTTTCTTTCGAAAAGCTGAAAGTGTGTTGTTGCAACTTCGAAGTTGAAGGTTGAAGTTATTTTCCGGAGTTGCTGGAGAATTTAATTCTCAAAGAGCTGAAAGTGGAGTCGCTGCAGATTTGCAAAGTTGTAGAGGGTTTCTTTTCTCTGGAGATCTTTATTTTCAAGCTACTGAAAGTCGAAGTGTTGAAGAAGTTTAAACGTTGAGAAGTTGAGGAAGTTGAAATTTCATATTGCTGGCAACTCTTTATTCCTCTAACTGCTGAAGTTGACAAAGTGAAGTCAAGGTTCGAACAATTTGTGCTGGAGAAATTAGCTACATTGCTGAAAGTTATTAGCTTGCTGCGTTTTTTCTTCACCAGTCAGAAGTGCAGTTGCTGAGAGTTGTCTCTAAACTCAGAGATTTTTATACAGTACGAGGTTTGGAGTTAGAAATTTATGCTGAGAAATTTTATTTTCAAAGCTAACTCCGTATTCGCAGCCATCTCGGGAATTGTTTTATTTTATTAAAAATCTGCAGTCTAGCTTATTGCTATTCTATTTTATTTTGCAGATGGCTGGCGCAAAGGATGTTGCAGGAACAAGCAGAGCCGCAGGCAGAGCTGCAAACACTGAAGCAGGCAAGGCTGGCTCATCCCGGCAGGCAATGATTAAAAGGCTCGCTAAGCCATTTCTCCCAAAGTCAGCAATAGTTTCAAAGTTGGCAGGATTAAATGACACCAACCTTGGTTCATTTAATCTAAATGCACTCAAATCGAGGATGTTCGGGCTAGGGGGCCATCAACCATCAGTCACGGCACATAATATAATGAAGAGTGGAATCTACGCAGCTGCTAGTTTTCCGCCAACAATTCAGTGTCCAGAGCTAATTATGGAGTGCGCCAATCACTACAAGCCAGAACGTAGGACGATTGTCTCTCCGGATGGTAAACTGCTCGCCAACTTCACGCCAGATGCCATCGGAGAGGCATTTGGGATTCCAACTGCTGAAGAGATGTTATACAGAACAAACAAAAGGGCAGATAAGATGTACTCTTCCTCTTTCGAAAGAGTCACTGCAGTCATCAACAGAGTTTGGATGCAAAAGCCGAGGCCACCCCGCACTAAGCTCCAAAAGCAGATAATTGCCGAGGACGCGAAACAAGAATACTGTGATTTGATAATGATGCTGAGCCGGGTGAATGGGAGTGCACAGGCTTACATTTTCGAGCCTTGGATGTTCTACTTCATCGAGATCATCTTGGAAGGAAAAGAGTGTGTCGATTGGGCTAGGATGATTAGCAACCACATCGATGAGCAATTCAGGAGCTTGAAGGTGACGAAGACTTTCTACATGAGCTCATATGTAATTTACATGTTGGCCAGAATGACTAAGTACAGAGGGATTTCGTACAAAGAGCCAATCGGCTGTGCCCCTGGTCAATTCAAAATTCATGAAGCCTGCACACAGCTACATTTAGCTAACATTGCCAACTATAAACGGGCAAATGATGCATTCACAATGCACATTGCGAGGACGCTTCAGCAAAGGACGCAGCAGAGAATATCTAAAGAAGCACAGACATTGATTGAGGAATATGGGTATTGGCTCATCCAATTCCCGAAATTCACATATATTAGGCTGCAGGGGTTCACTTCGTATCCGTATCGGTTACCACGATACCCCACTGATCACATAGTAATGCTTGAGATATCTAGGCAATTGATTGCCTACGATAAGATTCAGAAAAGGAAAAAGAAGGGTGGGCTTGATTTCCCTATCACCATGGGAAATTCCATTGAGGTGTGTCCCTCTTTGCAGGCAGCCCGAGAGGCAGAGGACGAGCTGCAATCTTATCATTTGTCATATCACACAGGCAGGCAGGATTTCGATCCTTACGGGAACATCCGGATGGTACAGAACGTTGAATACCGGCACAGAGCTCATCTGGAGGACTTCTGGGCAAATGCAGTGGATGAGGCTGAGATAAGAAGAAGGATGTTTTCCAGACTTCCTCTCAAGTTGATTAGAGAATGTGAGATTATTCCAGTTCCCGACCAGGTGGAGGAGGATGTCAACGTCATGCAACCCGACTATGGGTCAGTTAGGGATACTCCTGTCCCACCACCTGATTGGTCCGAGCCAGAGATCATGGACTTGGACACCTTTCTATCCCAGTGATGACTTTTACCAGGACTTGGGTCGACAGACATGTATGCAGACTTAAGAGCAAGTCGATCGCCCTTACTTATAGCTTGATGGGTGACCCAAGGCCGTTATCGGTGAAAAGAGGGAAACAAATTGCTCAGACATCGAGGGCACAAGTGGAAGTGCCAACCCAACCGATACCGTTGAGGATAGAACAAGCATCACCCGTGCACTCACAAACTCAGTCTTCGAGTTTGAGAGTGGTTTCATTATTTGCCGATCAGAGGGCAGGATTAGAAGAAGAGCGGGGACTTGAGGAGGTAGATCAGCCCAACGCCCGGGAATCAGCTAGTGTCAGTCTATCCAGGGGCGGCCAACATGAGGAGGAAGAGGAAACAATGGCCGACACACATTTTCAGCAGATGTTGGACACGGCTTTGGAAGAAGAGGAAAACACAGAACAAGGGACCCAAGGGTCGGGAGATACCCAGCTTATAGAGGAGGATGAGCCCAAGCAAACCAGTGCAAGAAGAGAGGAAGTGCACGAGATGGAGGCAACAGAAGAGCAGCCCCTTGTCGTTTGTAATCCACAGCAGACAGTGCCTGATTGGCTTTCCGACAGAATGAGGAGAGAACCCGAGGATGACACGGATCCAGCCATTGAGATGGAAGAGTTCCTCGGAAGGATCAGTGCGCCACCAGAGAAGAAAAGGGCCCGAAAGTTTTCAAAGATCTCGACTGACGAGTCAGGCTCTCGCACGCTTCAGGTGGCTATTCCGAGAGAAGATTGTGATCGAACCGAGGAGAGGCCTGAAAATTATGTGATCACCACAGTAGAGTTGGGTCGTCCTACGGGAGCCCAAGTTATCGAGGAGTTCGATAACTCCTATCAGGCATTGAAGGATCAGTTGCTCCGCACCGAGGGGAAGTATAAGAAATTGAAGAAGGAGCACAAAACCTTGATAGGATACATGCAAAATCTAGCACGTCCAGGTGAACCAGCAAACCCAGCAGTGGAACGTCCATCAGAGCTTTCGAAGGAGTCAGTTGTTGCCTTAGAGGATTTGAAGAAAATGGAAACGGAGGCGGACAAGTGGGTTAGCTGTGTTCATACTGAGACAGGGAAATTCATGGAGGACCTCGCCGATGCTTATCGACAGGCCTCAAGTATTTTGGCACGGATGGATATAGTAGATCAGGCCTGGGGTGATACTCGCACCTATCAAACGAAGACTGTACTTCGTTTAGGGGCTTTGATGCATATACCTCTAGAAATCTTAGTGGATGGAGGTGTAATTCAGAGAGGTGATAGGTATGATTTCAACAGTTGGTACTCCTCGGTGGTCACAGGTCGTGGATTTCACGAAGCAGCAACGGCAGATTCAGCTAAAGTGAGGAAAGCAATGGGCAACATCTTGGGGGGAGTCCTCAATACATTAGAAGCCATATTTGCTAGAAAGTTGGTCCCAGAGGAGATAACTGCTGATGGCTTGAAAAGTAGACTGCCTCCATTCTTCTCAGCTGCGAGGTCACTTGTCCTCGATGACTTTGAGAATGTCTCCATGTTCTCTAGTATAATTCAGCATACCCAGGACGCCTTGGTGACATGGAGAAAATCTTGCATCAGATACGGACAGACGGTAGCAGTCTTGGAGTTCCAGCTCAACCATATTCCACCGATCTCTACACAGGAGGTTGAAGCAGTATTGGCCCGGTTGATCGAGTTTGCTATCCGGGAGAAGGCCAGTGGGAACGCGCTGCTTGATGAGGATCTTCTCGATGATGGTAGTGGGCATTAATTGCTCATTATGATTCCTGCAGGGGAGTGGAGAATATTCTGTGCATTCATTGCCCACTCCTCTCTGTGGCGGTTTTTAGGGCAGAAACCCTAATCAGGGCATAGGTGGCTCGATCTGAGCCCTTCATTGTAATTTGATCTGAACCGTCCACTGAATTGGACTTATTATAAAAGGGGCATCCCCCCTCATTTGTAAATTAGAATTAGACATTAGATCAAGAGTTGAATCAGAGCTAGAGAGTAGAAGGCATATAGCATTTAGCTTAGAAGTTAGCTTTAGATTGAGGAGGGAAGAAAACTTTCCTTTGAAAGTTTTGTAAAAGGTTGTTGTGAACACTTTTCATAATACAAAGAGTTTCATTGCTTGGTGATTTCTTCTTTGTTATGAGTAGCTAGCAAGGCCATTTCGTCTTTCCAATTCAAGGTAGATAGAGTAAAGTAGATTTTTTATTTCATGCAAGTAGTTGTTAATTGTGGAGTGTGGCGTTGTGATTTAAGCATATCTTCTTCATCCATACCACTAGCGGGCTTACTGATGGTAAGTTCGCCTTGCGTGGTCAACTGGAGTATCAGCACTTAACTTCGATTATGGTTCATATGTTTGTATGCGTCGTGTTGACGGTATGAACGTGTTGCGTCATAGTTTGAACACTTTTCTCATCCTTTGAAGATTGCACCAACTTTGTCGGAGTTGTTCGAAAGGAGACAAAGCAAAGTTTGGTTTGAAGATTGTTTAAGTCGATCTTCGTCCTCCACCCTTTAGAAGTAGATTTGTAGAATCCCTATCCCTATCCCCTTTAAATTCTGCATTTTCCGAGTCAGTCTAGATACCAGAACCATATGCCAAATCATTCATGTCCTAATTGCTTCACAAAGTCGAACAACTACGTAAGTCCCCTTGAAATAACCAGCAAAACACATCAACCAACTGAGTCTATTCGCGATAAAAGGAACCTTGGAGTCGAACACATGAACTTTCAAGCAATCTTAGCATGTGGGACACTTTGATCAAGAGAGAATAGAGTGACCGTTGGGCAACTTTATTCTGTGCTGGCACTGTCATAAAAAGCACGTCAACACATCCTTGGAGCTCAAAAAGGAAAATATTTGCAGCTTAAGTTAAATTTATAAAGTCAAAAAGGCCCCTTGGACCCCCATGCCTAGCATAAGCAACTTAAGTTGTTTTTATAAAGCAAATTTGGAGCATGACTTAAGTGGATGCCTAGGAAGGTGTTTTAAGTGAAATTTTAATTAAGTATTTTATTTCCCCAAAAGTGGTGTTCCTTTTGGAGGGAAAAGGCGTTTGAACTTTTGGGTCTCAAATTCTATTTATACTCCCTCATTTGCTCTCATTTTGATTATGCAAGATTATGATAATAAAGTGTCGTCGGATTGTAGAGAGAATCCTTGGGCTTTGAGGACAAGAACCTTCAAGGTTGGCTTTAGTTTCAGAGTTGCAAGACACTCCCAAGCTGGACATTGGAGTAGCTCCATTGTAGGGTTACCATTGAGCATACTTTGGTGATGCCTTCCTTAATTCTTTCAGGTTTTGTTCGCTATGATGTTTTCTAGGCATGTTTTGGTGTGGAATGTTGTTTTGCAACATTGTAGGAGCTTTTGGAGTGTGTTTCCAGATTTGGATGTTGCTGGTTCATGTTCTTCCATAGCCCGGTTGACCTACCTTTTCATTCACACTGATCGGAGGTCTTGATAACTTTTTATGGGTGTTGGGTCATTAACAATCTTCATCTTTGGTGCCCCTTTGCTCAAATTTTCAGAATTTTTGGTGGAGAGACTGAATTTATCTTGCTGGTTGCCCCTCTAGGGAGGTCGTACAACCTTGTTGGTGGGAGTTTTGGTGAGTGTTGTTGCTGTTCAGATTTGGGGGGGGCTGCTATCTAGCTTACCTTGGACACCTAGCCTAGTGCTTGTCTTTGCATGTTATCGGGAGTGATTCTATGGCACATTGGTGAAGTTATGCTCGTCGAAAGGTTACTGATTGTAATAACCCCTCCTCTCAAATCCCTTTCCTTATGTAATATAAAATAAAGCATATCCTATTTGGGCCAACTGCCATCCCTTGCGCCCAATTCAAAATTTATACATTGCTGGCCGACCATATGTGATTCAAAATAAATAACATTTTCTAGACGACCACCTTGTTGTATGATTCAAATTATATATATGTGTGTTTTAGATCACACAAGTCTGGAGGGAAAAATAGGATTAGGAAGAGCAAAAATATTATACATAGCAGCAAGTGAAAGATTACAAGTAGGTAGCGATTATGACCCAGATTAATATAAACAAAAATCTTATATTGGGCCAACTTGAATGATAAGTTATTTGCCAACTTTACCTTGTCAAAAGCAGCTACCAAGGTAAATGCAGTGATTCCTAAAGGCAGCGATTCCACCAAGCATACAATTAATTAATATGCAGCGATTCACCAAGGTTTAAGTAAATATTAATTAAAAGAGTTAAGGCTATGATTGGGAATATAAGGAAACAAATTAAATTGAACCAAAAGGCATACCCTTTGGGAAAGAGATGTCCATTCACAAGGGTTGCATCACTTCATTAGGATATATAAGGGAGGGTAGTTCTTTGCAAAAAGGGCATCAAGGAAGGAATGGAATATGAATTGGAAAGAAGATTGAAAACAAGGAATAAGGATCAACAATTACAAGAGATCTATTGGATTAAAATATTATCGGCAAAAATATATTTGGGAAGTAAGTTTAAATATAATTATTAATATATATATGTGTGTGTGTGTGTGTGTTCATGCAAAGGTAATTATTTTAAGTTGAAATTAATTAGGAATAACTATATATATCTATATATATATATATCTCTCTCTCTCTATATATATATATAGATATATACGATTATGCAATAATGATGCTTGCAGCAATTATTGAGCCTTATAAGTAATTATGATTTCTTGATATAAATATGAATAATAGATTCTTATTCATTTGATTTTCTTTAAGCAATCATATGTAGGGTTGGCAAGCAATATCTTTTGAATATAAAAGATAGATTGAACAACAAGGCAATTGGAGCAGATCAAACATAATTATCTGCACTCAGCAAACAAGGGCAAAAGTCAGCATTTGTTAATATGTTTGCATCTTAGAATATAGCAGTCATATATTTTAGCAAGTATTGTGGTATGCTTTATCATGATTATTGTGTATAATGATATATTTATTGTTGTATAATCTCTATGAATCTAGATATATTTAGTGCTTGTAATTCTCAACAAAGCAACCATGAGAAGGAGTGGGGGAAATACTAGTAGGATGAGTAGATACTAGATTTATCTCTAAGTATGCCACTCCATGTTAGATGACTATGTGTCTGCCACTTGGGGCCAGGGGGGTTAGTGTCTGCCCTTGGGCTTAGAAAGAAGAATCTACGAGCCTCCTATGGTAGCTTTTTCCCCAATCTCTATAGGGATTGGTTGTTGGGAAGGGATTCAAGGAGTCTCAATCATAAGAAGGATGGATAAGGCAACATAGATAGGGAAAGCAGGTACAAGTTTATCCACTAAGTACACCACTTCATATTGGATGATTGTGTGTCTGCCATTTGGGGCCAAGAGGGATGGTATATCCACTCTTGGGCTTAGCATGGATAGCTTCGAGCGAACTTACCATGTTTTTCATCCAAGTCCTAATATGATTAAACTTCCACTATGCATTTGGATATTGTGTAGATTTGAAATATTTATGTAGTTTACATGGATTCCTGTAGATATTAACTAGATAGTCTGAAATCTGATGATATATATCTTTGCAAATCAATAAATTCCTCAAATCCTAGGAATTTTGTCTTTGGAGAAGACACACAAAATTCCTAATAGATCAATCGATCTTGGAAGCATAGATGCGAACTCTGATCTGAATCCGCCCTTGAGAAGATTTGGGTTTTCAATCAAATCTCGATAGCTGAACTTGAGGGTTTTCGTCCTCTCATTCCCAAAGCAGAGCTCTTGAACCAAACAAATAATAATTCTTCGCATAATCACAAATGAGCTCACAAATCCCTTTTATAATCCATTTTAGAGTTTTCCCGCCAAAACCCAATAGCAAAACATTATAAAGTGACTTTTATTATTTATTATTTTTATTTGTGTCACTTAATATGAATGTCCCAAAAATCAATTTAGGACATAAATAATATTTAATTAACTAAATTAATTAAGTATTATCTTGCTGGGAATTGGAGACATTACAGTCCACCCTTTCGAGAAATTCGTTGTTCCCAAGCAATTTGTAATTGAATGCCATGGCCAAATATCCAAATCCCAAATGAACCTGCAAAATCCTTCGCCATGCTTACGCTACACAACTTTGATGTAATCAAAATCTGTAGTTCTTTCTTCTTGCAGTCTGTCATAGCTATTATCCTGACGAATCATGTTGCAATACCTACAAGAGCTAAATTCCTTCTTTGTAAAATAGGGCATCTCATACCAGGGTGACTCAATGCAGACGTTACTTGTGTAATGTCCCCTTTTACACGAGCATCAAAGTTGGGGGATTAGCCTATTTTCCTGACCCTCGTAGGCTAATAGTTCTGGATAGAGGGTTTCTCAAACGGGCACTTGGTCGTCAATTTGCAGTGTGGATCTCTGGAGTATGGTGACAAGGTGAATTGTGGCATTGGGCATGATACTTGTGCTTAAATTTATGATACTCACCTTTAATTTCACCATCCTCGGCCTAGGGACCATGTGTCTTTAAAATGAAGGGGTCACTTTATATTTTGCAATTACTATTCATTGCTAAAGTGGAAAATGTTATAACTTAAGTGAATAGTGCTCACTTTAATGAATAGTGTTTTCTTTGTAAAATTATAAATAGCAAGTGAGAAAGTTCGACCCTCTTCATGAATAGATGATTTCAGCTTGATGAACTTGAAAGTGTGGTTTTGGAGGAAGGAGACTAGGGTTTCCTGATTTCTCGCAGTGGTTAAGTCTGGGGGGCTTTGTTCTTCGTATTTGAGCTGCTTGAGGGTGTGAAATACCACCTTAAAGTTGCCGGTCAGTTTTTGGTAGCTTCATTTTGGAGACACAAGCTACTGTTTGTAGATTTTTCGAGCATTTTCTGAGAGGGCTTTGGCAGCCATGGTCTCTATTGATGTTTATACAAGAGTTGTTCGCTTTTGAGAAGTTTTTGGGGCTGTTTTGAAGAGCTACAGCCAGCCGCTTTTTTATGAGGGTTTCAATCAGCAAAAGAAGAAGAAACGCCTCTCTTATGTGGCTGCTATCTTTCCTGAAGGGGGTGCCCTTATCCTAGAAGTCATCCCATGTTGGTTTTTGGTGGGAGAAGTTCGTTATTCATGAGTTGTGTGCACTTCTTTGGGGGCGGGTACTGTAGCAAGTCACTATTCACAATGCTTGTATGGCTGTAAGTAAAAAGTTATGGCATAAGATGTATCTTTTAAAATCTGATGTAAGCCATCTATTTTATGCGATCTATTATGTAATGAAGAAAGCATCTTTGGCTCTTAAATTGAGTAATTACTTGAATTATTTTCAGTAGATTAGTTTATTAGAAGTTTCCAACTTTATGCATATGCTCTTTAGTACCATTTTGGCATTATTGACAAACAAACTCAGAAGCACAAAAAGAGAAATTAAACCAAAACAAAATCAGATCTACGAAACTCAGTGAAAAATAGATCAGCAGAGTGTTGGTACACTACAACTTGCAACCTCATCAAACATGATCATGGGCATCAGAGTGATTATCATATAGGCGTGACGCTCAACACCATTCATTACGAATTCCCATGGATGAACTTCACTTAGATCCCATATCCTATGATCGTCACCATTTGTGTTTCTTAGATTAGGAAGTGTATCAAACTCCAACACAAAAAGTGAACTATGCAAGGATAGCTCATCATGAGCATACATTACTTGAGTTTGTTCCCTTGACAACAACCTTGCTAAATCTGCTACCTACCAAACAATAGAATGATGAAAATAACCAACTTCTATAAGGTATTCTACATAAATACAATCCCAAATGAAGTTGGTCACACAAACAACTAGTAATCCGACACCTTCTACTGCTTGGCACCCCACAAGGACAACATCTAAAATCACCAAATCAACCTTAGTTGATTTTAACTACTCCACTTTTGTAGTCAATATCGAGGCATTCCTCTGATGGTTTTGGAACTCCATCTTGTAATCCTCCTGAGTGGAACCAAACTTTTCATCCTCAGAGCTGTCATGAGGAAGGTCTAAAAGTTTACCTTTCTTTTGTTGATGTCAACCCTATAACTTCCTAGAATTGCTTCTCTTGATTCATGCGAACAACCCCTTATTTAATTTTTTGCAGGTGCTGTTTTGCACGGGCAGTCAACAACTTGGCTTCCTTTGCCCTCATAAGCCACTCCTCACAGATGCTATCAGTCCTCTTAACATCTTCTATGTTATGATGCACAAAATCAGATTGTTTGTGGCTTGAATCCACAATACATTCTTCATGTTCAACACACAAAACTTCAATGCTAACATTGGGAGATTCCATAGCATTATCACCTTCATGTGATTTATCTATCACCTCATGATTATGCGAAGGTAATGGACTGTTGTTCAGAAAATCAAGATTATCAGCATTTTGTTTGTGTTGTCTGCATGTGCATTAACATTTCCACCTTCAAGGCCACTCAACTCACAATTTGATCCCTTGCAATTACTACATGGAGTTGGTGAGATGATGCTATGCTCAAATAATGATTCATCAAAAGAATCCATACCTTAATGTGGCTGATCAATCATTGTTGATTTGGCAATCTCCATATCAGCGTACCCTTCAACCTCATTGTTGGCATGAGTACTCAGGTGTACCTCACTCATAGATGCATGGAGAGATTCTTCTTTTCCCATTTCGTCATTCTGCAAAAGTGAACCGGTGAACATGACTTCATCTTCTTTAGGGCTTCCACATGTATGATTAGGTGTCCAAACACCTTGACATGTGAAGCATCGTTGTTCTCTCCTCAATTGATTTTTTCTCTTCTTAGGTTCACCTGTAAGCTACTCATCACAAGGAGGAAATTCTTCTTTCTTTCCTTCCTTATTTTATTTTTTCTCTATACTGGTAAGATTATTTGCATTAGTGTTCACTTTCCTTTCCTTTGCAAACAAAGGACCTAAAATTTCTGGATGTTGTAGAAACTTCGTCAAATTCCTGTCATAGACCTGAAAGACCCGCATGAGTTCTGCCATGAGTTCTTGTGTAGACTTCATTTTTACCAAAACTGCAAATCAACTGCAACTGAAATCAAGTACCCAACAGGCTGGCAGGATTTTAAGCTCTGCTACCACTATAAAGTTCCCTCTCAATGGGTGAAAGTTTTTGCGATTATTTTAGTTTGATAGAAATTTTGTTTTATCAAACATGGATCATTGTTTAGCAAATATCAGCACAACATTAATATGTATTAATCATGTCAATATGGAAATGAACTTAGATACTTCTGTTATCTTGCACTTCTCGGAATTTGACATTAATGTAAGAGACAAATACAGATATGCAATAGCTTGACAACTCTTAACACCAACTAACATTAAAAACTCCTAGAAAGACTCGGGAAGCTGTTGTAATAGAAGGTTCATTATAGCTCATTTACAAACAATTTCTAAGAGTAATAAAGAATGATTTTTACCAGCAATTAACCCAAAAAGCTACAACATGAATAACTTAGACCAATACAAGAGAGAGTGCAGAAATTTATGATCAACAAGACCATTCAGACCATTACAAATATTTGGATAGTAAGGATGGATCAATGGCTGTCTATATATTGCCTAGAAATACTCACAGACACACAAAACTCAGAAATACCTATATGCTCAGACCTGGACATACATTAACAACAATAGCAATAAGAGTATCCAACCTGGAAAACCATGTCAGGTCTGGAAGAATGATAACAACAATTTGAAAAATGACACAGGGCCAACAATAAAATTGTTCATAGCAATGCAAGAGGTGATACATTAATATTCAGACCTGGAGATATTGGCAGCAGTTTGCAATCATATAGAATGCGGTAGAGTCTGTCATTTTGTGAAGCCGAATACTTCCACTTTGACTCGATTCAAACATATACTTCCTTTTAAATCTGGCGGTACTTGGTTTTGTCTTTATTTGTAGACATTTTGTTTGTCCTTTCCTGCTGACTAGGATTTGTCTTCACCTCCCACGTCAAACTTATGCTTTGTCTTTTTCAATTCCTAACACTCTTAAGGAAACCCAATGCAAATATAAATAAGCAATTGTGATAATTTGTCTTCATCTGAATCCTTTGTCCTATCTGATGCTAACAATTTTGTCTTTAGCGGCTCCTTTGTCCATTATGCCATGTCTCCATATGAATCTGCCTTACTTATGCGATTCAAAATATACACTGCAAATCATTAATTTAATGGTTGCGGTAGAATATTCATATCTTATCCACCCTTTAAAGAACTCGACTCTTAGCAATATTATTTATTAACATAATCTAGATAGAAAAAATGGTGCGGCTGGTAATAGAAAACCCTTGTACATAAACTTAATTGCAACCAATGCAATAAGAATTTCACTTGATATATTTTCTTGTAGATATTAACAAGATAGTCTGAAATCTGATGATATATATCTTTGCAAATCAATAAATTCCTCAAACCCTAGGAATTTTGTCTTCGGAGAAGACACAAAATTCCCAATCGATCAATTGATCTTGGAAGCACAGTTGCGAACTTTGATCTGAATCCACCCTTGAGAAGATTTGGGTTTTCGTCCAAATCTTGATACCTAAACTTGAGGGTTTTCGTCCTCTCGTTCCCAAAGCTAAGCTCTTGAACCAAACAAATAATAATTCTTCGCATAATCACAAATGAGCTCACAAATCCCTTTTATAATCCATTTTAGGGCTTTCTTGCCAAAACCCAATAACACAACATTATAAAGGGACTTTTATTATTTATTATTTTTATTGGTGTCACTTAATATGAATGTCCCAAATATCAATTTAGGACATAAATATCCTTTAATTAACTAGATTAATTAAATATTATCTTGCCAGGAATTGGGGACATTACAGGGTGTTCCCATATTATCATTGTAGCTTCTTTGTGAGGAGATATGCTTCATGTTTTTGTCATTTCTATATCATAACAACAGCATATGTAATTCTGAAACATTTTCTAAGTAAGTTGATTGTAACACCATTGGTAGTACCATTGGTGATTACTCTTGTATTTACATTGTTACTCACCCCACTGAACAAGTGGTGCTCCCATTGAATAAGTGGTTGAGCTTCTTTGTTTTACATGCTACTCTCGTTGAATAAGTGGTTGAGTTTCTTTATGTTACATGCTACTCCTATTGAATAAGTGGTTGAGTTTAATTTTCTTTCATGTTATACCCGCTAAACAAGCGGAGGACTTGCTTTGATCGATCGGCTTGCTGCCAAGTGTTCATTTACTTTGTTGTAATTCCCGTTGAATAAGTAGACGATTTCCCTTCATGCATTTGGTTTGCTTACTCAACCCACTGAAGAAGTGGTTGCTTAGAAGTACAATTATTGTAAGCCTTACCACAATATGCTCTCACCTTGCCACATCGGGATCTGGGTGATCAGAAAGTGGAAGGTGTTTAATTTCAGTTGGCTTGATTTCTAGTTAATGCAAAAGATCCCTTTCTCACTATATGCTTTCATCCTACCCACATCATGATCTGGGTGATCAAAAAGTGAAAGGGTTGCTTACTCAACTTGTTGATCACTATTATTTGGCAAACACTAACGGGCGCAAATTCGAAAAAATAAATTAAGGGTGGGTTATTACACAAGCACATTGCTAGTGTTGCCAGCTGCACTAGAGTGCCACCAATTATAGTATTTGCATCGCCAACCACCTTTCTAGGAGATATTCCCGTACCCACCAACGTCACACAAATTGATCGCTAGTTAGATCTACTTGGAATGCCAGTGGAGGTTCCAACATTCCCTTCACTGAGTTGTCCTAGAGTGACGGTTGAGGAACTTGAGCATTAGGATCAGTCAGCCATGGTAGTCGAGGGTACAAATCTTGGCTCTTCATAGGCACACCCACCAAATTTCATGCACACTCAGGAGAGTGGGGGTCCCCTCAAATGCCTTAGCCACTTTTAGCTACACAGGAGTTACCACCTAACCCATCAAGCAAGGATGAGGAGGATGAGTCGAGTGGGTCCGAAGGGCTAATAATTGAGATAGCCAAGCCCGATGAGACAAATCCACTTGATACGGTCCAACTGTATATCCAAGATCTCCAGTCAATGGTGGTAGTGATGCAGGAAGTGGGAGATATATCCAAATGACTAGACATAGGGCAATCTCCGCTGGTGGCAAGGGAAGTCTAGTGTATATTGGCATTCAGGCAAACAAAGTACGAGGGAGAATTCGCTTGTTGCTTCACTTCTCGAGGATGGCCTAGAGTTGAGACTCCAACAATGATGATAGCTTGACACCCTGCCAGACCTTCAACAGGGGGGGAGGGATGCTATAGTGATCTCAACCTTGTTTAGTATAGAAGCTTCCTACAGGAATGTATTCTACAAGTTGAAGTGTCTAGTGACATCCATTGACGATGTTATACAAGAGAAGAATGAGTACCTACAAATGGTTTAGAAGATACAGGGGGAGTTGGTTGAGCGCACATAGATATTTCAGGATCAATTAGCTCAACAAACATAGCTCACCGCCAATGAACGAGCTAGAGTGATGGTCGTGGAGGCCAAGATGGCAAAGAAGGAGACAGAGCAAAGAGTGATGGTCATGGAGGCCAAGATGGAAGAGGACAAAGAAATTGAACAAGATAAACGTCAATTGATGGAGGTTGTGCAAATGGTGAAGGTAGCAAGAGAATGTGAGATAGTGGTTGAGCACCAATTGAGGATGCGCACTGAGGAGGTCTATAGGCTACAAGAGTTACACTCACTGATGTCCACCCCTACATCGTCCATTCATCTAGGACGTCCTCTCACCCTCCTCAATGATTGTAATTTGGGTTGTTCAACTCCAGATTTTATTTGTTGTCATGTGGAAGATGACTTTGTTTTTGGGGGAGCTGATGTAGTCAACAAGAAATAAAAAATAAATGTGTTAATGTGTAGTTAGTCCCTAATGGTTGGTTGGTTGTTACTTGATAGTTACCGACGGTTGGCGTTCTCAATCAACGTTGGCTTGCTATATATTGTATGTTTGCACTTGTAGTTGGGGACCACATACATTTGGCATTTTGTAATTATTGCCTATACGATGAATGAAAGAATACAAAACATATATTATGTGCATTATCTGAGTAATTGATATGTTTTATTATTGTTGTTATGTATTTTCGTTTACTCGCTGCTAATCGTTCAATTACCATTACTGAGTAAACAAACAAACTCCTAATCCACTTTAAAGAGGATACCTCCAATATTCTTCATTAAGACTACAATACTCAATGTGATCTTAATAACTAGCCACTAACTCCTATATATACCTAATTATGCCTAGGTTGCCAACCAATTTGACTTAAATACTTAACTATAAGCCCTAGGATGACCTAAATACCTATATATGATTATAATAATGATTATGTAACTTATTTAAGAGTTAAGGTAACCACCAGGTGACTACTCATAACCCAATATACACTATAGGGCTAGGGGCATAGAAAACACAAACTATGTAGATTTGAAATATGCTAGAAATTGGAGCGATGTAAGATTTTTTGGTATAGAAGTAGCAATGGAGACTATAATTGGTTTGTTGGGAAGTATAGTGGATAAGAACCAAGAGTGTAAGGAAAGGTGAATACAACAAAATAAGGAAACAACATGAAAAAGAAGAAGAGAAATATAATGGAGGAGAAAAATCAAAACAGGATGGAGCATTTTAAGCTGACTTTGGTAGAGGTTGAAAGCTACAGGGGAGATTAGATTGGTGGAAGAAAATAAGTTCTAAGGCAATGAAAGGGAAAATGAAATAAAAGGAGGTGTTTGGGATCAAATGAGATGGTGACATTTAACATCATGTTATGAATAAGACAAATAAGAAGAATTGCATATACTAATGACAAAGAAGATATGAGGATAGATGAAGTGTGAGCTAGTTCCTTGTTCTAGAATTGGTTGAGGTGAAAGGAACCATGCAAAATTTATTCTCAAAACCTTTTCATGTGTTGAGGGTGCACTATGGTTGGTTTACCAATCTAAAGAGTGGTTCTACGGTCTTCTACCACTTACCTCTTATTTATGAGCACTTTGCTCACAAATCACTTACCTAAGCCATCTAATGTAGGAGCATTCTGCCTACAAGCAATCTTGCATCACCCAAAATATATTTCCTTCAGTTTTTTTTTTTTTGCAATCCAATACTTAACTTTTTCAAACATTTTAGTATGTTGCTGTTGGAATTTCTGATCCAGTCACAAATCAACCACTCAGAAAAACACTCAACCTTCAATGCAACACTGCATTTTTCTCATTGTGATCTACAGTTTCACCTAGCGCACCACAAGCATGTTCATGCATCCATTTCATATTCCTTGATCATTTGACTAGGTGGTGTACTGTTGGTGTGTGTTTTGAAAACGCCACCGAACACAGAATAAAATGCCCAAGGACACTTTATCCTCTCTTGAAAAGTTAATGCGTAGGCTAAGAAGATTATGCAATAACTCCAATGTTTCTTTGGTCAGGTCATGACACGTGGATAAGGCCAGTGGGCGTTGTGATTACTCGGCAATCACAACGCCCACTGGCCTTATCCACGTGTCATGACCTGACCAAAGAAACATTGGAGTTATTGCATAATCTTCTTAGCCTACGCATTAACTTTTCAAGAGAGGATAAAGTGTCCTTGGGCATTTTATTCTGTGTTCGGTGGCGTTTTCAAAACACACACCAACAAAATTGGCGCTAGAAGGAGGGTTGATTGAACATAATTGTTTGCAGAGTCAAAGGTAGTAGATATGATAAAGAATGGTGTTACCGCACGAGTTCCCGTTTAACGTGCTACTTGAACAGCCAGGACAAGGCCAGATAGATATTCTTGGCCAGTTGCAGTCACTGTGGCAGACACAAGTAGATAGCGCCCAGTTCAGACAAACGAGTCGTGTCCTTGCTTGGGAAGAAGAGAAAGGAGGGTTCATCGAAGGAGCTATTCAAAGGCACCTAATAAGGCAAAAGATCAATCTCTTGAAACGAGCTTTTGACAATATAGAACACACGATTGCCTCCGGCTCATTGACAAGATCAGGCTTTACTCGTAAGATGAAGAATGGTACTCCCGAGCAGCCTTCCTCTTCCCAAACAGGAGCCTAATCCAGTGCTACAGCCTGACCTGGGATTCCACGACGAACAAGAGGACGTGATAAAAAAATTATACAGCTTGGCGTGGAAATTGAAACGGAATGACCTGTTGACGTGTTTTTTATGACCACACCAACACAGAATAAAATGTCCAACAGTCACTCTATTCTCTCTTGATCAAAGTATCCCGCATGCTAAGATTGCATGAAAGTTCATGCATTCAACTCCAAGGTTCCTTTTATTGCGAATAGACTTAGTTGGTTGATGTGAATATGTTGGGTATTGTTGACGTGCTTTTTATGACAATGCCAGCACAGAATAAAGTTCTCCAAAGGTCACTCTATTCTCTCTTGATCAAAGTGTCCCACATGCTAAGATTGCTTGAAAGTTCATGTGTTCGACTCCAAGGTTCCTTTTATCGCGAATAGACTCAGTTGGTTGATGTGTTTTGCTGGTTATTTCAAAGGGACTTACGTAGTTGTTCGATTCTGTGAAGCAATTAGGACATGAATGATTTGGCAATATTGTTCTGGTATCTAGACTGACTCGGAAAATGCATAATTTAAAGGGGAAGGGGATAGGGGTTCTACAAATCTACTTCTAAAGGGTGGAGGACGAGGATCGACTTAAACAATCTTCAAACCAAACTTTGCTTTGTCTCCTTTCGAACAACTCCGACAAAGTTGGTGCAATCTTCAAAGGATGAGAAAAGTGTTCAAACTATGACGCAACATGTTCATACTGTCAATACGACGCATACAAACATATGAACCACAATCGAAGTTAAGTGCCGATACTCCAGTTGACCACGCAAGGCGAACTCACCGTCAGCCAGTCCGCTAGTGGTATGGACGGGAAGACTTGCTCAAATCACAACGCCACACTCCACAGCTAACAACTACTTGCATGAAATAAAAATCTAATTTACTCTATCTACCTTGAATTGGAAAGACGAAATGGCCTTGCTAGCTACTCATAACAAAGAAGAAATCACCAAGCAATGAAACTCTTTGTTTTATGAAAAGTGTTCACAACAATCTTTTACAAAACTTTCAAAGGAAAGTTTTCTTCCCTCCTCAATCTAAAGCTAACTTCTAAGCTAAATGCTATATGCCTTCTACTCTCTAGCTCTGATCCAATTCCAATTCTAATCTCTATCTAATTTTTTACAAATGAGGGGGGATGCCCCTTTTATAATAAGTCCAATTCAGTGGACGGTTTAGATTGAATTACAATGAAGGGCTCAGATCGAGCCACCTATGCCCTGATTAGGGTTTATGCCCTAAAATCCGCCACAAAGAGGAGTGGGCAATGAATGCACAGAATATTCTCCACTCCCCTGCAGGAATCATAATGAGCAATTAATGCCCACTACCATCATCAAGAAGATCCTCATCAAGCAGCGCGTTCCCACTGGCCTTCTCCCGGATAGCAAACTCGATCAACCGGGCCAATACTGCTTCAACCTCCTGTGCAGAGATCGGTGGAATATGGTTGAGCTGGAACTCCAAGACTGCTACCGTCTGTCCGTATCTGGTGTAAGATTTCCTCCATGTCACTAAGGCGTCCTGGGTATGCTGAATTATACTAGAGAACGTGGAGACATTCTCAAAGTCATCCAAGACAAGTGACCTCGCAGCTGAGAAGAATGGAGGCAGTCTACTTTTCAAGCCATCAGCAGTTATCTCCTCTGGGACCAACTTTCTAGCAAATATGGCTTCCAATGTATTGAGGACTTCCCCCAAGATGTTTCCCATTGCTTTCCTCACTTTAGCTGAATCTACCCTTGCCGCGTCGTGAAATCCACGGCCTGTGACCACCGAGGAGTACCAACTGGTGAAATCATACCTATCGCCTCTATGAATTACACCTCCATCCACCAAGGTTTCTAAAAGTATATGCATCAAAGCCCCCAAACGAAGTACAGTTTTCGTTTGATAGATGCGAGTATCACCCCAGGCCTGATCTACTATATCCATCCGTGCCAAAATACTTGAGGCCTGTTGATAAGCATCAGCGAGGTCCTCCATGAATTTCCCTGTCTCAGTATGAACACGGCTAACCCACTTGTCTGCCTCCGTTTCCATTTTCTTCAAATCCTCCAAGGCAACAACTGATTCCTTCGGAAGCTTTGATGGACGTTCCACTGCTGGGTTTGCTGGTTCACCTAGACGTGCTAGATTTTGCATGTATCCTATCAAGGTTTTGTGCTCCTTCTTCAATTTCTTATACTTCCCCTCCGTGCGGAGCAACTGATCCTTCAATGCCTGATAGGAGTTATCGAACTCCTCGATAACTTGGGCTCCCGTAGGACGACCCAACTCTACTGTGATCACGTAATTTTCAGGCCTCTCCTCGGTTCGATCACAATCTTCCCTCGGAATAGCCACCTGAAGCGTGTGAGAGCCTGACTCGTCAATCGAGATCTTTGAAAACTTTCGGGCCCTTTTCTTCTCTGGTGGCGCACTGATCCTCCTGAGGAACTCCTCCATCTCAATGGCCGGATCCGTATCATCCTCGGGTTCTCTCCTCATTCTGTCGGAAAGCCAATCCGGCACTGTCTGTTGTGGATTACAAATGACAAGGGGCTGTTCTTTTGTTGCCTCCATCTCGTGCACTTCCTCCCTTCTTGCACTGGTTTGCTCAGGCTCATCCTCCTCTATAAGCTGAGTATCTCCCGACCCTTGGGTCCCCTTGTTCTGTGTTTTCTTCTTCTTCCAAAGCCGTGTCCAACATCTGCTGAAAACGGGTGTCGGCCATTGTTTCCTCTTCCTCCTCCTGTTGGCCGCCCCTGGATAGACTGACACTAGTTGATTCCCGGGCGTTGGGTTGATCTACCTCCTCAAGTCCCCGCTCTTCCTCCAATCCTGCCCTCTGATCGGCAAATAATGAAACCACTCTCAAACTCGAAGACTGAGTTTGTGAGTGCACGGGTGATGCTTGTTCTATCCTCAGCGGTATCGGTTGGGTTGGCACTTCCACTTGTGCCCTCGATGTCTGAGCAATTTGTTTCCCCTTTTTTACCGATAACGGCCTTGGGTCACCCATCAAGCTATAAGTAAGGGCGATCGACTTGCTCTTGAGTCTGCATACATGTCTATCGACCCAAGTCCTGGTAAAAGTCATCACCGGGATAGAAAGCGTGTCCAAGTCCATGATCTCTGGCTCGGACCAATCAGGTGGTGGGATAGGAGTATCCCTAACTGAACCATAGTCGGGTTGCATAACGTTGACATCTTCCTCCACCTGGTCGGGAACTGGAATAATCTCACATTCTCTAATCAACTTGAGAGGAAGTCTGGAAAACATCCTTCTTCTTATCTCAGCCTCATCCACTGCATTTGCCCAAAAGTCCTCCAGATGAGCTCTGTGCCGGTATTCAACGTTCTGTATCATCCGGATGTTCCTGTAAGGATCGAAATCCTGCCTGCCTATGTGATATGACAAATGATAAGATTGCAGCTCGTCCTCTGCCTCTCGGGCTGCCTGCAAAGAGGGACACACCTCAATGGAATTTCCCATGGTGATAGGGAAATCAAGTCCACCCTTCTTTTTCCTTTTCTGAATCTTATCGTAGGCAATCAATTGCCTAGATACCTCAAGCATTACTATGTGATCAGTGGGGTATCGTGGTAACCGATACGGATACGAAGTGAACCCCTGTAGCCTAATATATGTGAATTTCGGGAATTGGATGAGCCAATACCCATATTCCTCAATCAATGTCTGTGCTTCTTTAGATATTCTCTGCTGCGTCCTCTGCTGAAGTGTCCTCGCAATGTGCATTGTGAATGCATCATTTGCCCGTTTATAGTTGGCAATGTTAGTTAAATGTAGCTGTGTGCAGGCTTCATGGATTTTGAATTGACCAGGGGCACAGCCGATTGGCTCCTTGTACGAAATCCCTCTGTACTTAGTCATTCTGGCCAACATGTAAATTACATATGAGCTCATGTAGAAAGTCTTCGTCACCTTCAGGCTCCTGAATTGCTCATCGATGTGATTGCTAATCATCCTAGCCCAATCGACACACTCCTTTCCCTCCAAGATGATCTCGATGAAGTAGAACATCCAAGGCTCGAAAATGTAAGCCTGTGCACTCCCATTCACCCGGCTCAACATCATTATCAAATCACAGTATTCTTGTTTCACGTCCTCGGCAATTATCTGCTTTGGGAGCTTAGTGCGGGGTGGCCTCGGCTTCTGCATCCAAACTCTGTTGATGACTGCAGTGACTCTTTCGAAAGAGGAAGAGTACATCTTATCTGCCCTCTTATTTGTCCTGTATAACATCTCCTCAGCAGTCGGAATCCCAAATGCCTCTCCGATGGCATCTGGTGTGAAGTTGGCGAGCAGTTTACCATCCGGAGAGACAATCGTCCTACGTTCTGGCTTGTAGTGATTGGCGCACTCCATAATTAGCTCCGGACATTGAATTGCTGGCGGAAAACTAGCAGCTACGTAGATTCCACTCTTCATTATATTATGTGCCGTGACTGATGGTTGATGGTCCCCTGGCCCGAACATCCTCGATTTGAGTGCGTTTAGATTAAATGAACCAAGGTTGGTGTCATTTAATCCCGCCAAGTTTGAAACTATTGCTGACTTTGGGATAAATGGCTTAGCGAGCCTTTTAATCATTGCCTGCCGGGATGAGCTAGCCTTGCCTGCTTCAGTGTTTGCAGCTCTGCTTGCGGCTCTGCTTGTTCCTGCGACAACCTTTGCTCTGGCCATCTGCAAAATAAAATAGAATAGCAATAAGCTAGGCTACAGATTTTTTAAATAAAATGAAGTAACCTCCGAGACGGCTGCGAACGTGGAGTTAGTTTTTTGAAAATAAAAACTCTCAGCATAAATTACTAACTCCAAACCTCGTACTGTATAAAAAACTTCAAGCTTATAAAGAAGCTTTCAACGACTGCACTTCCGACTGGCGAAGAAAATTGCAGCCAACTACCAACTTTCAGCAATGTGGATACTTTCTCAGCACAAAATGAATTAAATCCTTTGTCTCGACTTCGTCAACCTCAGCAACTTTCAACTTCTAGCAGCTCAAATAAGTAAAATCTGCAGCAAGCTTCAACTTTCGAAAATAAACCTCCAGCAGCTCCGGAAAACAACTTCAATCCTCAAAATTGCAGCAACAAGTTCTCAGCTCTTCGGCAAATAGAAATTTCTTCAGCAACTTCGCACTTTCAGCAACTCAACACTCCGAAATAAAATAAACTTTCAAAGAAATTCTCTCCTCAACAACTTCGAAAATACTTCAAGAACTTCTTCAGCAACTTCAACTTCAAAAAAAAGTGAGGAGAAACGAGAGAAGAGATTGTTTAAATAACTCTTCTCGGAGAATCCTGCTAAGTAGTGCTGGGGCTATTTTTAGCGCCTTCATCAATTTTCCACTTTTTTCGTTCGGAATCTTCTAATTCAAGCGCAGTAGTGGGCTAGTCGTCAGCCGGTCATTATGGCAGTTGCCATTAATAATGATTCTTTCCTTGTAAAAATTCGAATTCTTCCTCTTAGTCTGCCAGTTAACTCTTGGCGATTTAAACAATTCGCGAGAAAAAAATCACTTGACTTGATTCAAAATTCCATTTTAAAATCTCGCAGTGTTTAAATAAATTCAACTCGAAAAATTTCGTGGGAGTTGTAAATTTATTTCCAACTTTTAAAATGTCTGTCATTTAAATCCTCGATTTCATAAAATTTGCCTTAGACATTTTAAATTTTCTCTTTAAGATATTCAACTCCGGGTGATTTAAAATCACTTGCATGCTCGAAATAATTCATCCTCTGAGATTTAACTTCCGTCAGGAAAATAATCTAGGCAAAACGAATTTCCTCTGAAAATATTAAAATTTCCCTTAGGAAATTAATTTTCAAACTCTGTTAACTCATGGGTGCATTTTAAACGGGTTCATTTGATTTTCACTTAGAAAATATTTTATCAAGTCGCCAACCCTGTTTAAATGTCTGGAAAATTTTAAAATTCGTCAAATCATCCTTCCATGCCAAGGGCGTATTTTCTCTAGTGAAAAGTTATCTCACTTAGAAAAATTTTCGAACATTTTCTCTGTTGGCGTACTTGACCCTTGGTATATTTTTTTAAAAAAATCTCCATGCCTTGTGAAAATTTTAAAAAAAAAAATCTCATCCTCCCTTAGGCGTATATTTTTTTGTGTGGAGTCCACATTTAAATTATTTTAAATTCCCACGCCTTAGTTTATTTTCGAACCTCTCAACACTTCCAATTACCTTGGGCGCATTCACCACTTCCAGCTTTCATTTTCCATACATAGGCGTTTTTACCTAACCTCTTGTTTCATGCCTTAGAAGAATTTCACTTAACAACACTTGCAAGGTGGGCGCATTTACTAGGCCAAGCTTTCACTTGAGGGCGCATTTCATAGGGTGAACTTTCAACTTTGCCTTAGGCGTTTTTCCACCCTCTCAACACTTTGACTTGGGCGCATTTCCTTGCTGGAGCTGGGCGCATTTTGCAGCTTCAACTTTCATTTTAAAGTGGGCGCATTTTGAAGGTGTGACTTCCATCTTGTTGCCTTAGAATATTTTGAAGTCATCACCCTTAATGTGGGCGCAAATTAACCCATGAGCTTTCAATTTGAGGGCGCACTTGGAGGGGTCAACTTTCATTTTGTGCCTTAGAACTTTTTTTTTTTTTAACATTTTCAATGTCTTGAAGGTGGGCGCACTTTGACCCATGAGCTTTTGCTTGTGCCTTAGACGTTTTCCTTTTACTTAACCCCTTGGGCGCATTTTGAGGTCTGAGCTTTTGTTTTCAAAGACTTAGAAACTTTTGAACTCTCCCAACATGACTTGGGCACATTTTGAAGGGGATACTTTTATTCTCATAATGGGCGCATTTAGCATGTTATTCTTTTATTTCATGCCTTAGAAATTTTCAAGGCTTCCATCAAGGTGGGCGCATTTGCTATGCTCAACTTTGAATTTTGCCTTAGACAATTTTCAAGCTATCAATCTGTGAGGTGGGCGCATTTTGAAGGGGATACTTTCATTTTCCCACACTTAGAATATTTTCCATGCCTCTGCCTGCCTTTGTTTATGCATTCTATTTTTAGCAAGTTGTGCTATTTTTAGCAAGTCCCTTGATTTTCAACCTCTAAGGCTCCGTTTTGCCTGAAAATTTCATCATATGATCTTCTTCACCTTGTGAACCTGTTTTGCCAGTCCTCTGCCCTGACCTGCTATTTATAGCCACTTGCTATTTATAGTAAGTTTTGACTTTCTGACTTCAGTAGCTCCGTTTTGCCTGAAATTTGCAACGCTTGATCTTGATAGCTTGAGTGTCACTCTGATGCCAACCTCGGGTGCAGACCTGCAATTTATAGCCGTGCCCTGACTTACTAAAAATAGTAAGTTCTCCGATTTCGCTCAAATTTTGCTAGCAGGTACCTTGAAGTGTGCTGACATTGGTGGGTGCTTCGTTTCGGCTATTTTTGGATTTTACCCCCTATAAAAGTGGAAACCCTAATTTGAATTGTATGTATCCCGAACGGTCTCCGTTTGACTTCGTTCCTTCTGCATGTCGTTTTGTTTGCTGAACTGGAGTGTTGGGGGCGGCTGCCAGAGTGTACCTGCTAAAAATAGAAACTGCCTGAAAAAGTGACTCATCCACTGCCGAATGATTTTGCATGTCATATTGCCTGTGGGATCTCAAGAAACCCAGAAAAACCCAGAAAACTGGTCTGCATGCATGCACTGGCTAAAAATAGTAAGTCCTCGAAATTTGATCTTCTCTGCTTGCATGTCACACTGTTGCGAAGCTCTTGGAAAACCCAGAAGGAAAAACCCGACATGCATTGAAAAATACTGCATGCGAACCCTAAAAATAGCCTCCGAAGGCTGAACTCTGAAAGTGATCGTCTCGGTTTGCATGTTACATCACTGCGAAGGTTTTGGAAAACCCAGAAGGATTCTCCAGACATGCATCTAAAAAGCTCATGTGGAAACCCTGAAAATGGCTCTTGAAGCCTGAACTGCCAAAAATAGCAAGTCGTCCGATCTGGCTCAAAATTTACATGTAGGCAGCTTGATGTTACCCGGATGCAGTGGAACTGACAGAATTCCAAAATCTCAATAAAATAGTCCCAAATTGAATACTTACTAAAAATAGTAAGTTGCCGGAATATAGTGAAAATTTAAGGGGACTCTGCTGGAAGCCTTCTGACTGCTGTACTGAGCTTGGATTTCAATTTTGTGACTCGGTTTGACCCTTAATAAGCCTGAAGGATGAAAACCCTAATTACACAGACTTAACCAATACTTTAACCTGGGTCAAACGACAGGACATCCCCGGAAGGACCAGAGACCAGAGAGAGAGTGAACCAAAGCCAAAAGACCAGAATGGAGCAAAATTTAGGGGGTCCCCATCTTGATGGGGTGATGTGTGAAAAAGGTCACAACAGGTATTCCAAGGGGAATTACGTGATTTGCTCATTCAGAAGAAAATGATTCTCAAATTTCGGGAGATTTGTCAATGACGCTCAGGTTCTTAAACTAATCGGATAATACTGAATGTAAAAGGATATAAGGATTAGAGATGCTACCATCTACTCCTAAAGGGGTGGAGGGCGAGGATCGACTTAAACAATCTTCAAACCAGACTTTGCTTCGTCTCCCTTCGGACAACTTTGACAAAGTTGGTGCAATCTCCAAAGGATGAGTAAGATGTTCAAATTATGATTCAGCATACACACACCATCACAACGATGCAAGTGAACATACGAATCACAACCGAAGTTAAGTACTGATATTCCAATTGACCACGTAGGGCAGACTTACCGTCAGCAAGCCCGCTAGTGGTATGGATAGAGGAAGACTTGTCCAAACTGAACACCACACTCCACAATTAACGACTACTTGCATGAAATAAAAGTCTATTTTACTCTATCTATTTTGAATTGGAAAGACAAAAAGGCCTTGCTAGCTACTCACAATAAAAGATAGAACCACCATGCAATGATGAACCTTTGTATTATGATAGTTTTCCACAACAACCTCTTACAAAACTTTCACAGGGAAAGCTTTCTTTCCTTTTCAAACTAAGCTAACTTCTAAGCTCTACTATCTATTCTAACTTCTATCTTCTCTACTCTCTGATAACCTAATCTGATCTAATTGATTACAAATGAGGGGGGATGCACCTTTTATAGTTGGCCCAGTCCAGCGGATGGCTTAGATTGAATTACAATGAAGGGCTCAGATTGAGCCACATATGCCCTAATTAGGTTTTTTGCCTTAAAAACCGCCATAGAGAAGAGTGGGACAATGAATGCACAAAATATTCTCCACTCCTCTGCAAGAACCACTATGAGTAATTAATGCCCACCATCAGCAGCAGATTCTCGTCCAGAAATGTGCTCCCACTGCTCTGCTTGCCAATTCTGTTGCGCTAGGAGGAGGGTAAAAGAGTCTCTAAGATTGTCTCCAGAGTTCATTCGCTCAGTCGTTCGCATTCATCCCTCCTGTCGTTTCAATTCCTGGATGCATTTGCAACTTTCATATTTCTTCAGCTCACTGCCTTGGGCGCACTTAGCCTCTTTTGCATCACGTTCTTAATGCCTTAGCCAAATCTTCACTGCCATTTCTCTTTCCTTGGGAACCTTTTCAACTTTGTCTCAACACTTAGCAATTTCTTTCAACATCTTCTTCCTGCAGAACGAACAAAAAGAAGAGCATCAGAACATTATAATATAAACTCACTTCACTTACCTAGTTCTCATGTTTTGACTGATTGATCTCCGGATCTTGATAGAGTTCATCATTTCCAGCAAACTTTTATAACTGTTCAACATCTGAATGCTTGATGTTCTAGCTTCATTCCATCTTCAAATTCTTCTATGCCTTGGGAAAATTTCATCTCTACCCTGTGAGTGTATTTGACCTCTTGAGCTTTATTTTACCATGCCTTGGAAAATTTATCCCTCAAAGCCTCAAGAAATTTGCTAAACGGGTTTCAGGCTGAAATCTTTGTCGAAACAACACAAGCAAGGTGTGGAAGAACTTTAAATTATCTCCCAGTGGAAAATGTTCCATACCCAGAAGAAATTTCCCCTCAAAATCGTCATTTTCAAGTGTATCCAGACGAAGGGGTAAGTTTAATTTTTATTATTTTTGAAAAATAATAAAAATTACTAAGGTTTGCTCCATTTTAATTCTGGGCGTACTTCTTACTTGAGCCTTCATTTTTCATGCCTTGGCGTTTTCCCCTTTTTCTTGAAGAATTCCCTCTATTCCCAGGTGCATTTGATCTTGTCTCTGGAGATTTCTAACTTCATCATCTTCTTTAGGCGTATTTTAATTTTACCTTGTAATGCCTTAGAGAAAATTTAAATTTAATTAACTCACCCATGAAGGGCACATTTCACCTATCATGTTTCCATTTTAATCCCTTAGGCATTTCCACGCCCTTAGCAACTTTCTCCCTTTAAGCTCCAATCTTCTTGGGCGCATTTGACAGGGTGGGGAGGAAAACTTGCCTCCAGCCCCCTTGGGCGCATTTGAGGGTATGTGAAGGAACTTTTCATACTTAGAAAAAATTTTCAACCACGTTTTCCTTGTCTACATCCTGGGGCGCATAAAGCATGTGGAGGAGGAATTTCCCACGCCAAGCTTCACCTTGTCTTCACACATTTCCTTGTTCTTCTTTGGGCGCATTTGGAGTATGCAGCTGCAATTTTTTTATGACTTAGGACATTTTATTCCACCCTCTCAACCTTGGCGCATTTCGGGGGGTGTGTAGGAATTTCCCAACACTTAGAATATTTTCCCTTGTGGTTTCTCCACTTTGGGCGCATTTGACATGGGCTTCTCTCATTTTTCACCACTTAGAAACTTTTCTTGGCCACTTCCCTCAAGGGCGCATTTCAGCCCATGTGCTGCAATTTTCATAATTTAAAAAAATATTTCAAATACCTCAACTCACCTTGGGCACATTTCACCCTTGCTGCTTTTGTTTTCTTGCCTTAGACAAATTTCTAAGTCTCCACTTCTCCTTGGGCGCATAGTGGAAGTGTAGCTTTGATTCCATACACTTAGAAACTTTTCATGCTTGCTCATTTCCCTTTGGGCGCATTTTAGCTTATGGGCTCTTATTTTCTCATACTTAGGCGTTTTCAGCCTATTCCTCCATCATGGGCGCAAATAGCCTAGGGAGCTTTTGTTTTCTTGCCTTAGGCAATTTTCCTAGCCAACATACAATCTCCCTTTTACCTTGGGCGCATATGAAGTCCTCTACTTCCATTTTCTAACTTAGAAATTTCTTCGACATTTCCAACTTGTTGAGGGCACATTTAGAGGGGTCCACTCTCATTTCAGCTTGCCTTAAACCTTTTCTTCAAGTCTTTCTCCCTCTTGGGCGCATTTTGATGCCCCTACTTCCATCTTCCATGCCTTAGCATATTTTGAAGTGACTTTATGCAAGGTGGGCGCATTTTGAAGGTGGTGCTCTTATTTGTTGCCTTAGAAACTTTTAAGCCTCCATCATCCTCCTTGGGCGCATATGAGGGTAGCTCCTTCCATTTTTTTATACTTTAGAGAATTTTTCACTTCATACCTCCTTCAAGGGCGTATTTTACCTAGGGAGGAGGAATTTTTCATACTCAGAATTTTTAAAGCCTTCACATGCTTGCATGGGCGCATTTGAGGTGGTGTGGAGGAAAACTTCCATGCCTTAGATTTTTTTTTGATGCCAGTCTTCATGCTTGGGCGCATTTTCTACTTCCTCTTGCAAGTTTTGTGGACTTAGAATTTTCAATGCCCTCAGCTACCTCTTGCCACTCTATTTTTAGCAAATTTTGGAGAAGTGTGACTCTTCATGGTTTTTCACCCGTTTTGATCCTAGAGTTGGCGTGATATGTTTCTTGTGACCCTGCCACCTTGTTTATACCTGTTAACTGAGATCATCTGCTATTTTTAGCCCACTTGCTATTTTTAGCAAACCCTAAAATTGCTTGACTTCTGCAGCTCTGTTTGACTTGAATTTTTCACCACGTGGTCCTCATCGCTTGGTGAACCCATTCACACTTGCCTCCCATGCTGACCTGCTATTTATAGCCCTGTTCTAGAGACGACTTACTATAAATAGTAGGTGCTCGGATTGCGCCCAAATTTTACCAGTGGATTGCCAAAAGGATGTTGATTGTGATGGGATATCTTCGTTTTTCAAACTTTTGGCTTTTTACCCTACTTTTTAGGCATCGAAGCTGGAAACCCTAATCTGACTTGTATGTGCCCTGAACGATCTTCGTTTGACCTCATTTCTGTTGCCTACCATTCTTCTTGCTGAAACTGAAGTGTCGAGGAGCTACTGGAGTGAACCTGCTAAAAATAGTAAGTGCCCGAAAAGAGGCCAACCGATTGCCGGATGAGTTTGCATGTCACAGTGCGCATGGGATCTCAAAAAACCCAGAAAAACCCAGAAAACTGGTCAACATGCAAGCACTGGCTAAAAATAGTAAGTCCCTGAAAACTAATCCATTATGTTTGCATGTCACACCACTGCGAAGCTCTCGCAAAACCCACAAGGGATATCCGGACATACGTTGAAAAACTCTGCATGCAAACCCTAAAAATAGCCTTTGAAGGCTGAACTCTGAAAGTCAACATCTCGGTTCGCATGTTATATCACTGCAAAGGTCCTGAAAAACCCAGAAACATTCCCCAAACATGCATTGGGAAATCATATGTTTAAACTTTGAAAATGGCTCCCGAAGCCTGAATTGCTAAAAATAGAAAGTTGTCTGATTCTGCCCAAATTTCATGTGCAAGTATCTGAAAGTACCCTGAATGTGCTGAAGCAGTCAAAATTCCAAAATCCTGATGAAAAGACCCCAGATTGAGTACTTACTAAAAATAGTAAGTTGTTCGATTTCAATGAAAACTCAGTGGGAACCTGCCGGAAGTCTCCTAGCAACAATGTTAAGCTCATATGTCAATTAGCCAGCTCAATTTAACTTCAAACTGGCCCGAAGAATGAAAACCCTAATTTCGCAGACTTAGCCAAAATTTCCATTAGATCAAACGATAGGAAATCCCCGAAAGGGAAAAAAGATCAAAAGATCAAAGAGACGCAAAACTAAAGCCAAAAGACCAAAATGGAGCAAAAATTGGGGGTCCCCATTTGAATGGGGCGATGTGTGAAAAGGTCACAACACGCCCCTAACTGGATGCGTATGCGCTTTATCCTTGAAGATGAAGAAGAAATTGCCCAACGGATCAAATTTCGCATTCAACAAGACTTGCTTGTCCAAAGATTCGAAGCTCTTCAACGGCAGCCGACAAATCCCCCAGCTCCAGAAGCAGCCCCGACACCACCTCGACAAGCATAAAGGAAGATACACTGGATCGCATCAATTCTTTCTCCCTCGACAGACTAAGGAGGATTACTAGGTCAACCCCGAATTCATTTAAGGAATTTGTGGAGCTATCGCCTTTCAGGCAGAGGAGAAGAACTCAAACAATTCAGGAGGGAACATCAAGTGGAGTTAATCTTGGAAGAGGAACATCAGACGAGGAGGACCTTTTTGGTTTCTTCCAAACCTCACCGCCAAGCACTCCAGTTTCAGGAGCCGTCCCAGTTGACAATCGACAAGTGCCCATTCAACCTATCTAGCCGACACAACCGATCCAACCCGTCCCAACGAATCAACCAAACGTTCCAATGGCGTGGCGTCTAGCTAACGCATCTCCCATGACGTTCGTTGCTTACCATGATATGCCAAAAAATCCGGAACATTTTTGTTCCAAGTTTTATAGCAGCGACTTGAGCCACACTACAGATGAGCACATCAAACTGTTTGAAGACCTCCTTCAAAACAGAGACATCCAGGAGGAAGATGTTGCATGCCGGTTGTTTCCATACACCTTTGATGATCAGGCGTCTTACTGGTATATTCATTTACCAGCCAACTCCATTACCACTTGGCAAGGGATGAAGGCGGCATTCTTGGAGAAATTCAGAGTGCCAATTTCGGCAACTGATCTATATAGGCAATTCGTGGAGGTAAAGAGACAGGAGCACGAACCCATCAGTACTTTCAATGACAGATTTCAGAGGGCATACACAAGATTGAGAGATCCTTACAACTTGGACAATGTTGCGGCATTACCAATCTACTACGAGGCTTTGGATCGTCTCAAGCCCATGTTTGTAAAGTCCAAAACCCCGACCCCTACCAACTTGAAGGAAGTGTACGCTGCAGCGGTGATAGCAAGCAATTGTCTCGAAGTGGGCATTCCCCAAGGTCCGCTCCATTATTTAGGGAATTCAGCTTCCCAAAATCAGGTGCAAGACATCAATCGTGCGCTGGCTCACCAGACACCCATGATGAACTCGGTTCCCACCAGCAGCAATCAATTGGTTGTGCACCCGGGAGCTCCAATGTCCCAAGCACCACCGTCACAACCAGTATACCTTCAAAACGTGACAACTTCCACCAGAAGTCAAGAGGAGAGAGATGAAATGAAGGAGCTAATTGATCAAGTCAAAAAATTGTGGACCGATGTCACCTATTTGAAGGGTCAGACAAGTCAAATACAAAATTTTCAAAGGTGTTACCAGCCACCACAAAATAACCACCAAAGTCAGAATCATTCCGGATATACAAGGGATAACCAAAATTACTAAGGAAATAATCAGGGGTTCCGAAATAACAATTCGGGCTTCCAGAAGAAGACTTGGAATACAGGACCAAACAATGGTACTGTACCATCCCCCTTGGACAATCCACCTGCGGACAACTGTCCCGCAGATAAAGTATTCTTGGCCGACGCAGTATTATCAGGTTGGTGCCGACTACACAACACGGACCAACACTCTGAGTTACACTATCGTGAATTCCAAGTAGCGGCAGATATTTTCAGAAGTGAAAGAAGAAATTCAGAGGCGAAAGACCCGCCAGTAACTGGATACGAGCTAGTCCCTACACCAAGATACGACCAAGCCCTTATAATTGAGAATGTGAGATTTTCATCTCAGGAATACCCACCATATTCCCCTGGTCAAAGATTTCCACCTACATCAGCAAATGGTCCAGCAAAAGCCCTGCAATATCAAGATGGAATGGAGACTTACACTCCCGCCGACCAGCCTACCTCAAGCAATGGGTATAATTTTCTACCATTACACAACAGCGTATTAGTGGAAGGAACAAGAGAATTTCAAGCGTTTCAACAAATGTCTGGAAACCCACCAAAGGTATACTAGAGGAATTTTCGCCAAAATGAACCCTTGACTTCGTCTATTCCTCCAAATAATTTTCAAACTCCGCCGAATCCAGGTGCTACTAATGTGCGGCCTCCTCTGAGAGATTCTCCGAAATATCGCCAGCAAAATGTCCAATCTAATGGGACAAGACAAGTTGTTGTTCCACAAATAGAGCAAAGACGACCAGTAAACCCTCGGGTTAGCAGACACCGACCCAGACAAAAGATCGTCCCAGAGAGGAGTTAAAAAGATTGAGCTCATATGTATTAGAAGAGTTCAAGAAGATAAAGGTCAGTCTACCCCTAATAGAACTGATAAGAGTTCCTGAAATTCGGGAGACACTTTTGGGTAGTCTAACCGAAGCTATTGCCCCGAGGAACATTCCTCAAAGTGTGCCAAATAGAGGAACAAAACGCTCCCAACACCAATGTCACCAAATGGGAGATATCAGGCAGCAGGCCACAGACACAATCCCCTTCAATAGGCCTCAGTCAGAATGACATAACACCAAAGGAAGTTCTGAGGGACTCCAATATATTTAGAGAAGAAGTTCTGGCTAGCGAATTGCCACAGAATCCGAAGAAGCCGGAATATGTCTCTGGAGTGCAGAAGGAGAAAAGTCAAGGTGTCAACAACCCAGACAAGGACCCGGTGGTATTCTACCAATGGAAGGATGATCCAGCTCCGTTTCTACTATCCGTTCGTATATTTGGCAAGATGTTGCGCAATTGCCTAGTGGACTCTAGTGCCTCAAGCAATGTAATGCCACTGGCTGTTTGTCAAAGGTTAGGACTTGTACCCGCAAGAACTAACAAGAAAGTCGCCCAGTTGGACAAGATAGAAGTCCCTGTGATGGGAGAATTAAATAATATCCACATGCAATTAGCAGCAGACCCAAGAATGCAGAGTTGTATCGACATCTCAGTTGTTGATATTCCAGATGGCTACGGCATGCTTTTAAGCAGGGATTGGACGAGAAAATTAAACGGATATATTTGCACAGACTTTTCCCATATGTGGCTACCTTGGAAGGGAGTCCCTAATCAGATTAGGATTGACAGTACGCCAAGACTAAGATTGATGATCACCGAGTATGGCGAGAACAACAAGATATTATTTCTCGAAACGGACTTAGGTTCTTACAGGCCTAAAGTAAATGAAGTACTAATGTTGCATGGGTCAACCCACGAAACCAATGAGACAATCAAATTTACCGAGACACTTGTAGAAGAATCCCAAGATTTTCAAGACAACGACAAGGGGATGTTTGAAAGTTTCCGAAACTTTGTCCTGAGGAGTGTTCAATTAAAAGCAGAATTACACGAACACCTCCACATTCATGATTTATTGCTACCAAATTGGTGCCGGATCCACAACACGGCACATTCCGAGTTTGTATGCAAAATGTGCCACAAAGCAGTGGAAGAAGTATGGAGAAGTATTCCACAGGTGCCAAGTCCTCCATACAATGGAGAGGCTAGTTACATAAGAGGTTCTACATCCGTCATGGTACAAGAGATTGAGCAAGAAGGAAACGCAGAAGCACATCCTCTGCCTCTGCCACAGCAAGAGCAAGTTTGGACCTTGAGGTTCGACGGATCTCGATCCAAGAAAGGAGCTAGAGCTGGCTTTGAGTTGACCAGTCCAAGAGGAGAAGCATACCTTGCCGCCCATAGACTAGAGTTTCCTTGTACAAATAACGTTGCAGAATATGAATCACTAATTCATGAATTATTGTTGGCATTAAAGAAGGGAGCAAAAGTATTATACGCTCTTGGAGATTCAGAAATAGCAGTAAGACAAGTAAAGAAACAATATGTCTGCCATGATAAAAGACTGGCCCACTACTGCAATAGAGTGTGGGATCTCATTGAGAGCTTTGACACTTTCAAAATCCAGTCTGTGAACTAGTCCAATAATCAAGTAGCAAATTCCTTGGCACAAGCAGCCGGCTCATTAGAGTCACTAGCCATGGAATCCATAAGCCAGTTAACAGTAGAACTTTCATCAATACCATCCATTCCAGATAATGTTACAAATTTTCAAGTCTTCGAGGATGATGACCACATCCGTGAATTTTTAACCAGTTCAGATGTTTTTGCTGCACAAGTCATTGATGACGAAGAGACACAAGAAGTTGAGCTCGATGACGATGGTGTTCTAAACTTAAAGACTAACATCATCCCAAGGGGAATGATACAGTTAGAACAGATATTCAACCAAGATCAAATCCACGAAGCAAGGAGCCCAAGGATTGAAGGTGATCAATACGAAAAGATAAACCTGGGGACTGAAGAGGAGATCAGAAATGTGTGCATAGGAAAAGCTTGCACCCCCATAGAGAAGGCTGGAATAATCCGGAATATGAGGGAATTTATGGATATCATAGCTTGGAGCTATGAAGACCTGAGGACCTATGACACCTCTATCATTACACACACTATTCCTCTCAAGCCCGAGAGTAGACCATTCACGCAACGCCAAAGGCCGGTTAATCCACTACTAGAACCTCTCATCCATCAGGAGGTCAGGAAGTTACTTTCAGCCGAAATTATATTCCCAGTACGACACTCAATGTGGGTCGCCAATCTGGTTCTCGTTAGAAAGAAAAATGGAGAAATAAGATTATGTGTGGACTTCCGGAACCTGAACCGGGCCTTGGAAAAGGACAACTATCCGTTGCCCTCGCTAGATGAAGTCTTACAAGTTGTCAACGGATCGCGAATGATGTCTTTCTTAGACGGGTACTCTAGATACAACCAAGTGTTGGTCAAATATGAAGACAAATTGAAGACAACCTTCACCATGAAGTGGGGCACTTTCGCTTCCAAGAGGATGCCCTTCGGGTTGATTAATACGAGAGCCACATTTCAGAGGGCCATGGACATCGCCTTTAGAGATTTGATCGGAAAATGCATAATTATCTATATGGATGACCTGACGGTATTTTCAAAAACGAGAGAAGACCATATAGAAAACTTAAGGAAAGTATTCAAAAGATGTCAAAGGTACGGGATTTCTTTAAATCCTAAGAAGTGCATATTCGGGGTCACCTAAGGCAAATTGTTGGGTCACTTGATCACGGAAAGAGGAATTCTGATTGATCCTAAACACATTGAGGCAATTTCCAGAATCAACTTGCCTACTAGCCAGAAGGAGTTAAGATCTTTCTTTGGGAAGATCAACTTTGTTCGAAAATTCATCACTGGATTTGCCAAGATAGTGAAACCCTTGAATGAAATGTTAAAGAAGAATGCCAAGATAGAATGGACGACACCGGCAAAGGAAGCCTTTGAAGAAATCAAACAGGCCATAGTTGAAGCTCTTGTCTTGGTTAGTCTAGACTATACCAAGCCCTTTTATTTGTATTCCTTTGCATCGGAACATTCCTGTGCCGCAATATTTAATCAGAGAACAAAAGAAAGGGATGAACATCCCATAGCATTTATGAGTACACCCCTCTGGGATGCCGAACTGAGGTACCCAAGTGTTGAGAAACAAGCCTACGCACTGGTGAAAGCCATTAAGAAATTTAGGCATTACATTCTAAGGAGTAAGGTTTTCGCCATTGTACTGGACGCAGCTGTTAAAACACTCCTAACGCAAAATGAGCTTGGAGAAAGAAGAGGAAAGTGGGTCGCCACTATTCAAGAATACAACATTGAAGTGCAACCAATGAAGTTAGTCCGAGGACAAGCCTTGACTCAGACAATGGCGATAGAAGGACCAGGCTTAGTGCAACAGACATACGTGCTAACTGACACTCCTCCATTGGAGTGGCATTATGATATCACTGCATATTTGATAAACCGCAAATATCCTGCACAGATGAATTCTACACAGAAGCAAGCTTTCCGACTAAAGTGCCAACGCTTCATGCTGCAAGGGTCAGTGCTTTACAGAAGAAACCACGAAGGAATTTACTTGAGATGTATTGGGAATGATGAAGCTAGAAGGATCATGGAACATTTCCATTCCAAGTTCACCACGGGCCATGGCGGAAGTCAGGCAACCGCTTGTCAAATACTTAGAGCAGGGTACTATTGGCCCTCTATTTTTAAAGATGCCTACCAACATGTCAAAACTTGTCACACGTGCTAGGTCACTGCAACACGGGAAAAGAATCCTGCCATGCCATTGCAGCCCATAACTGAAGTAAAGCCATTTGCAATGTGGGGTCTTGATTTTATTGGCATGATAAATCCACCGTCTTCGACGCAACACAAATACATTTTAACAGCAACTGATTATTGCACCCGATGGTCCGAGGCACAAGCACTAAAGAATTGTACTACGGACACAGTAATCAAGTTCCTTGAAGAGCATATTATCACGAGATTCAGTTGTCCCAAGGCTTTAGTGTGCGACAATGGTTCTGCATTCACTTCCTTAAAATTCTCCAATTGGGCATTTGACTATGGGATTACTCTGAAGTTTTCCTCGAACTATTACCCTTAGGGTAATGGATTGGCAGAGTCAACAAACAAAAATTTGCTCACTGTGATTAAGAAGTTGTTAGATCAGAATCCGAGAGATTGGCACTCTCAACTGAGGTTTGCTCTGTGGGCAGACAGGACGCGAGCTAAAAAGTCATTGGGGACCTCTCCATACCACCTAGTCTATGGGCAAGATGTCGTATTTCCTATCCAGTTAAGGATTCCGACGCTGAGGTTTATGCAGGAATACTTGGACCCGAACAACAGAGTTCAGATCAGTTTGTCATAGCTGTTGTTACTAGAAGAACAGAGAGATCATGCCTTGGAAAAGTTTGCAAAGCACCAAGGGGTTGTTAAGAGATGGTTCGACAGACGTGCAACAATAAAGTCATTCAGAATCTCTGACTTAGTCTTGTATTGGGACAAAGCACATGAGAGAAGGGGTGATCATGAGAAGTTCAATAATTTATGGAAAGGACCATATCAAGTCGCTGAAATTTTGGGGGAAAATGCATTTAGGTTGAAGACTTTAACAGGAGAGGATATCCCGTTGCCAGTCAACGGGCAATTCTTGAAACATTATTTCCGACCTTGAATCCAAAAATGGGACTACCTGTATATAGTTAGATTAGTTTCTTTTAAGTTTGGTTTGTTTCCCTACTTTGGCTTTGGTTAGTTTAGGTGTTTTCGTTTTCTTTGCTTTCTTTGCTTTGTTTTCGTAGTTTAGTTTGCTTTAGTTTTGTGTGCTTAGGTTAGTTTGAATAAGAGGGATTCCCATTTTTGTGAGAAAGGTGATGTTGCTTACACGCACACGCCTCAAGATTAGTTATGAGTATTCCTTGGACAAATATTTGTAGAAAACCTTCAAGCCTCAAGATTAGTTGTCTCGAAAGTATCCTCAAGTTAAGGTTAGTACTTAATAGAAGTGAGGAATCATCTATTATATCTTGATTTTAAAATCTTACAATTACTACATCTCACACATATAATAAGTTCTCTGAGTCACGATCGTTTCTAAGAAGAAATCATGGTTTAAACAAAAGAAAATAACCAAAGTTTTACTTCAGCACCACTATAATGCTCAAGCCCATGTGAGCTTTATTGCTTACAAGCCAAAGTGTGAAAATCTTGAGAAAGAAAAGAATATCCAAATAAGAGAAAAGAAAATAAGAAATGATCAAAACACTTGGCTATGGGTGTGCGGACATCTCTACAAGCGTGCAATCAATAAACACAAGAAAATAAATCGTCGGAAGTAGAGCAATCTTCGTGAGATTATAGCAGATAACCTCACCAGGGCTATAGATGCTCGCTGGCAACGAGGCTCTATCCAAGGATGCTTTTGGAGTTGAGACTAGTTATAATGAAAGCCATGGTGGAACCAAAGAGACTTAGTGTTCTTACAGGAAGGAAATGAACGCCGATGCACACACTTGTAACTAATGTTGTGACCTTTTTTCACACATCACCCCATCAAGATGGGGACCCCCTAAATTTTGCTCCATTCTGGTCTTTTGGCTTTGGTTCGCTCTCTCTCTGGTCTCTGGTCCTTCCGGGGATGTCCCGTTGTTTGACCCAGGTTGAAATATTGGTTAAGTCTGTGTAATTAGGGTTTTCATCCTTCAGGCTTATTAAAGGTCAAACTGAGTTATAAAATTGAAATCTAAGCTTAGTGCAGCAGTCAGAAGACTTCCAGCAGAGTCCCCCTAAATTTTCACTGTATTCCGGCAACTTACTATTTTTAGTAAGTATTCAACTTGGGACTATTTTATTGAGATTTTGGAATTCTGTCAGTTCCACTGCATCCGGGTAACATCAAGCTGTCTACACGTAAATTTTGAGCCAGATCAGACGACTTACTATTTTTGGCATTTTGGGCTTTAAGAGCCAAATTCAGGGTTTCCACATGGCTTTTCAGATGCATGTCTGGAGAATCCTTCTGGGTTTTCCAAAACCTTCGCAGTGATGTAACATGCAAACCGAGACAACCACTTTCAGAGTTCAGCCTTCGGAGGCTATTTTTAGGGTTCGCATGCAGTGTTTTTCAACGCATGTCGGGTTTTTCTTCATGGGTTTTTCGAGAGCTTCGCAACGGTGTGGCTTGCAAGCAGAGAAGATCGAGTTTTGAGGACTTACTATTTTTAGCCAGTGCATGCATGCAGACCAGTTTTCTGGGTTTTTCTGGGTTTTTTGAGATCCCGCAGGCAATATGACATGCAAAACCATCCGGCAGTGGATGAGTCACTTTTCAGACAGTTTCTATTTTTAGCAGGTACACTCCGGCAGCCGCCCAACACTCCAGTCCAGCAAGCAGAACGACATGCAGAAGGAACGAAGTCAAACGGAGACCGTTCGGGATACATGCAAATCAAATTAGGGTTTCCACTTTTATAGGGGGTAAAATCCAAAAATAGCCGAAACAAAGTACCCCACCCATGTCAGCACACTTCAAGGTACCTGCTGGCAAAATTTGAGCAAAGTCGGAGAACTTACTATTTTTAGTAAGTCAGGGCACGGCTATAAATAGCAGGTCTGCACCCGAGGTTGGCATCCGAGTAACCCTCAAGCTATCAAGATCAAGCGTTGCAACTTTCAGGCAAAACGGAGCTACTAAAGTCAGAAAGTCAAACTTACTATAAATAGCAGGTGGCTATAAATAGCAGGTCAGGGCAGAGGACTGACAAAACAGGTTCACAAGGCAGAGAATATCATCTGATGAAATTTTCAGGCAAAACGGAGCCTTAGAGGTTGAAAATCAAGGGATTTGCTAAAAATAGCACAACTTGCTAAAAATAGAATGCAAGAGCAGGAACAGGCAGAGGCTTGAAAAACGCCTAAGGCAAAAATGAAAGCTCACCTAGTCAAATGCGCCCACCTCAAGGCAGAGGCTTGAAAAACGCCTAAGGCAAAAATGAAAGCTCACATGTTGAAATGCGCCCACCTAGGAAAATGAAAGCATGGGGTCTCATTTGCGCCCAAGGAAGAAGAGATGCCTTGAAAAAAGTTTCTAAGGCAAAAACAAAAGCTCACCTAGTCAAATGCGCCCACCTCAAGGAGAGAAGCCTTGAAAAGTTTCTAAGGCAAAAACAAAAGCTCACCTAGTAAAATGCGCCCACCTCAAGAAGAGATGCCTTGAAAAAGTTCTAAGGCGTGGAAAACAAAAGCTCACCTAGTAAAATGCGCCCATGGTAAAGAGGAGATGGCCGAAATTTTCCTAAGGCATGAAATGAAAGCTTGGCCTAGCATTTGCGCCCATGGTGAAGAGGAGATGGCCGAAATTTTCCTAAGGCATGAAATGAAAGTAGAGAGGTCAAAATGCGCCCAAGGCAAGATAAAGTGGCTAGGACTTGGAGAAATTTCCAAGTCAAAGAAAATGAAAGTTCAAGACCCCATATGCGCCCAAGGATATTCTAACTGTTTGAGAATTTTCTAAGTGAGAAATCAAGGCTTGCATGAGTAAAATACGCCAAGGTTGCTGGAGAAAATTTCCTAAGGCAACAAAATAAAAGTAGACACATGAAAGTGCGCCAGAGGTGTAAAGTGAAGGAATTTTTTTTGAAATAAATATTTCATCAAAATGTATACGCCTATGGTAGAGAAAGTGTTAGAAAATTTTTTCTAAGTGATATAACACTTCACTAGGGAAAAATACGCCCTTGGCAAGGAAGGATGATTTGATGAGTTTTAAAATTCTCCGAAGGCAGTTGAAAGTTAACGAATCTTTTTTCAAGGGGAAAATTTGATATCGACGAATATTTTCCATGGGTCAAGTGAAAATCAAATGAACCCGCTTAAAATGCACCCATGAGTTAGCAGAGTTTGAAAATTAATTTCCTAAGGGAAATTTTAATATTTTCAGAAGAAATTCGTTTTGCCTAGATTATTTTCCTGACAGAAGTTAAATCTCAAAGGACGAATTATTTCGAGCACGCAAACAATTTTTTAATCGCTCGGAGTTGAACATTTTAATGAGAGAATTTAAAATGTCTTAAGGCAAATTTTATGAAATCGAGGATTTAAATGACAGACATTTTAAAAGTTAGAAATAAATTTGCTACTCCCACGAATTTTTTCGAGTTGAATTTATTTAAACACTGCGAGATTTTAAAATGGAATTTTAAATCAAGTCAAGTGATTGTTTTTCTCGCGAGTTGTTTAAATCGCCAAGAGTTAACTGGCAGATTAAGAGGAAAATTCGAAATTTGAAGAAGAAGGAATCATTATTAATGGCGACTGCCATAATAACCGGCTGACGACTAGCCCACTACTGCGCTTGAATTAGAAGATTCCGAACGAAGATAGTGGGAAATTGATGAAGGTGCTAAAAATAGCCCCAGCACTACTTAGCAGGATTCTCCGGGAAAAGTTATTTAAACAATCTCTTCTTTCATTTCTCCTCACATTGTTTCGAAGTTGAAGTTGCTGAAGAAGTTCTTGAGAGATTGAAATATTTTCCAAGTGGTTGAGGAGAGAAATTCTGTGAGAGTTTATTTTATTTCGGAGTGTTGAGTTGCTGAAAGTGCGAAGTGCTGGAGAAATCTTCATTTGCCGAGACTCTTTCTTTCAAAGAGCTGAAGGTGTGTTGCTGCAACTTCGAAGTTGAAGGTTGAAGTTATTTTCCGGAGTTGCTGGAGAATTTAATTCTCAAAGAGCTGAAAGTGGAGTTGCTGCGAAGTTTAAACGTTGAGAAGTTGAAGAAGTCGAAATTTCATATTGCTGGCAACTCTTTATTCATCTAACTGCTGAAGTTGACAAAGTGAAGTCAAGGTTCGAACTATTTGTGCTGGAGAAATTAGCTACATTGCTGAAAGTTATTAGCTTGCTGCGTTTTTTCTTCACCAGTCAGAAGTGCAGTTGCTGAGAGTTGTCTCTAAACTCAGAGATTTTTTTATACAGTACGAGGTTTGGAGTTAGAAATTTATGCTGAGAAATTTTATTTTCAAAGCTAACTCCGTATTCGCAGCCATCTCGGGAATTGTTTTATTTTATTAAATCTGCAGCCTAGCTTATTCTTCTATTTTATTTTGCAGATGGCTGGCGCAAAGGATGTTGCAGGAACAAGCAGAGCCGCAGGCAGAGCTGCAAACACTGAAGCAGGCAAGGCTGGCTCATCCCGGCAGGCAATGATTAAGAGGCTCGCTAAGCCATTTCTCCCAAAGTCAGCAATAGTTTCAAAGTTGGCAGGATTGAATGACACCAACCTTGGTTCATTTAATCTGAATGCACTCAAATCGAGGATGTTCGGGCTAGGGGGCCATCAACCATCCGTCACGGCACATAATATAATGAAGAGTGGAATCTACGCAGCTGCTAGTTTTCCGCCAGCAATTCAGTGTCCGGAGCTAATTATGGAGTGCGCCAATCACTACAAGCCAGAACGTAGGACGATTGTCTCTCCGGATGGTAAACTGCTCGCCAACTTCACACCCGATGCCATCGGAGAGGCATTTGGGATTCCAACTGCTGAGGAGATGTTATACAGGACAAACAAGAGGGCAGATAAGATGTACTCTTCCTCTTTCGAAAGAGTCACTGCAGTCATCAACAGAGTTTGGATGCAGAAGCCGAGGCCACCCCGCACTAAGCTCCCAAAGCAGATAATTGCCGAGGACGTGAAACAAGAATACTGTGATTTGATAATGATGTTGAGCCGGGTGAATGGGAGTGCACAGGCTTACATTTTCGAGCCTTGGATGTTCTACTTCATCGAGATCATCTTGGAAGGAAAGGAGTGTGTCGATTGGGCTAGGATGATTAGCAACCACATCGATGAGCAATTCAGGAGCTTGAAGGTGACGAAGACTTTCTACATGAGCTCATATGTGATTTACATGTTGGCCAGAATGACTAAGTACAGAGGGATTTCGTACAAAGAGCCAATCGGCTGTGCCCCTGGTCAATTCAAAATTCATGAAGCCTGCACACAGCTACATTTGGTTAACATCGCCAACTATAAACGGGCAAATGATGCATTCACAATGCACATTGCGAGGACGCTTCAGCAAAGGACGCAGCAGAGAATATCTAAAGAAGCATAGACATTGATTGAGGAATATGGGTATTGGCTCATCCAATTCCCGAAATTCACATATATTAGGCTGCAAGGGTTCACTTCGTATCCGTATCGGTTACCACGATACCCCACTGATCACATAGTAATGCTTGAGATATCTAGGCAATTGATTGCCTACGATAAGATTCAGAAAAGGAAAAAGAAGGGTGGGCTTGATTTCCCTATCACCATGGGAAATTCCATTGAGGTGTGTCCCTCTTTGCAGGCAGCCCGAGAGGCAGAGGACGAGCTGCAATCTTATCATTTGTCATATCACACAGGCAGGCAGGATTTCGATCCTTACGGGAACATCCGGATGGTACAGAACGTTGAATACCGGCACAGAGCTCATCTGGAGGACTTCTGGGCAAATGCAGTGGATGAGGCTGAGATAAGAAGAAGGATGTTTTCCAGACTTCCTCTCAAGTTGATTAGAGAATGTGAGATTATTCCAGTTCCCGACCAGGTGGAGGAGGATGTCAACGTCATGCAACCCGACTATGGGTCAGTTAGGGATACTCCTGTCCCACCACCTGATTGGTCCGAGCCAGAGATCATGGACTTGGACACTCTTTCTATCCCGGTGATGACTTTTACCAGGACTTGGGTCGACAGACATGTATGCAGACTTAAGAGCAAGTCGATCGCCCTTACTTACAGCTTGATGGGTGACCCAAGGCCGTTATCGGTAAAAAGAGGGAAACAAATTGCTCAGACATCGAGGGCACAAGTGGAAGTGCCAACCCAGCCGATACCGTTGAGGATAGAACAAGCATCACCCGTGCACTCACAAACTCAATCTTCGAGTTTAAGAGTAGTTTCATTATTTGCCGATCAGAGGGCAGGATTAGAGGAAGAGCGGGGACTTGAGGAGGTAGATCAGCCCAACGCCCGGGAATCAGCTAGTGTCAGTTTATCCAGGGGCGGCCAACAGGAGGAGGAAGAGGAAACAATGGCCGACACCCATTTTCAGCAGATGTTGGACACGGCTTTGGAAGAAGAGGAAAACACAGAACAAGGGACCCAAGGGTCGGGAGATACCCAGCTTATAGAGGAGGATGAGCCTGAGCAAACCAGTGCAAGAAGAGAGGAAGTGCACGAGATGGAGGCAACAGAAGAACAACCCCTTGTCATTTGTAATCCACAGCAGACAGTGCCTGATTGGCTTTCCGACAGAATGAGGAGAGAACCCGAGGATGACACGGATCCGGCCATTGAGATGGAGGAGTTCCTTAGGAGGATCAGTGCGCCACCAGAGAAGAAAAGGGCCCGAAAGTTTTCAAAGATCTCGACCGACGAGTCAGGCTCTCGCACGCTTCAGGTGGCTATTCCGAGGGAAGATTGTGATCGAACCGAGGAGAGGCCTGAAAATTATGTGATCACCACAGTAGAGTTGGGTCGTCCTACGGGAGCCCAAGTTATCGAGGAGTTCGATAACTCCTATCAGGCATTGAAGGATCAGTTGCTCCGCACGGAGGGGAAGTATAAGAAATTGAAGAAGGAGCACAAAACCTTGATAGGATATATGCAGAATCTAGCACGTCCAGGTGAACCAGCAGACCCAGCAGTAGAACGTCCATCGGAGCTTCCGAATGAGTCAATTGTTGCCTTAGAGGATTTAAAGAAAATGGAAACGGAGGCAGACAAGTGGGTTAGCCGTGTTCATACTGAGACAGGAAAATTCATGGAGGACCTTGCCGATGCTTATCGACAGGCCTCAAATATTTTGGCACGAATGGATATAGTAGATCAGGCCTGGGGTGATACTCGCATCTATCAAACGAAGACTGTACTTCGTTTGGGGGCTTTGATGCATGTACCTCTAGAAACCTTAGTGGATGGAGGTGTAATTCAGAGAGGTGATAGGTACGATTTCACCAGTTGGTACTCCTCGGTGGTCACAGGCCGTGGATTTCACGACGCAGCAAGGGCAGATTCAGCTAAAGTGAAGAAGGCAATGGGCAACATCTTGGGGGGAGTCCTCAATACATTAGAAGCCATATTTGCTAGAAAGTTGGTCCCAGAGGAGATAACTGCTGATGGTTTGAAGGGTAGACTGCCTCCATTCTTCTCAGCTGCGAAGTCACTTGTCCTGGATGACTTTGAGAATGTCTCCACGTTCTCTAGTATAATTCAGCATACCCAGGATGCCTTAGTGACATGGAAGAAATCCTGCATCAGACACGGGCAGACGGTAGCAGTCTTGGAGTTCCAGCTCAACCATATTCCACCGATCTCTACACAGGAGGTTGAAGCAGTATTGGCCCGGTTGATCGAGTTTGCTATCCGGGAGAAGGCCAGTGGGAACGCGCTGCTTGATGAGGATCTTCTTGATGATGGTAGTGGGCATTAATTGCTCATTATGATTCCTGCAGGGGAGTGGAGAATATTCTGTGCATTCATTGCCCACTCCTCTCTGTGGCGGTTTTTAGGGCAGAAACCCTAATCAGGGCATAGGTGGCTCGATCTGAGCCCTTCATTGTAATTTGATCTGAACCGTCCACTGAATTGGACTTATTATAAAAGGGGCATCCCCCCTCATTTGTAATAATTAGAATTAGAATCAGAGATAGATCAGAGCTAGAGAGTATTGGAGATAGAAGTTAGAAAGTAGAGCTTAGAAGTTAGCTTAGATTGAGGAGGAAAGGAAGTTTTCCCATTGAGGACTTTGTAAGAAGTTGTTGTGAACACTCTCATAATATAAAGATTTATCATTGTTTGGTGGTTCTATCTTCTATTGTGAGTAGCTAGCAAGGCTTGTTCGTCTTTCCAATTCAAGGTAGATAGAGTAAAATAGATTTTATTTCATGCAAGTAGTTGTTAGCTGTGGAGTGTGGCGTTGTGATTTGAGCAAGTCTTCTCGTCCATACCACTAGCGGACTTGCTGATGGTAAGTTCGCCTTGCGTGGTCAACTGGAGTATCAGCACTTAACTTCGATTATGGTTCATGTGTTTGTATGCGTCGTGTTGACGGTATGAACGTGTTGTGTCATAGTTTGAACATTTTCTCATCCTTTGAAGATTGCACCAACTTTGTCGGAGTTGTTCGAAAGGAGACAAAGCGAAGTTTGGTTTGAAGATTGTTTAAGTCGATCTTCGTCCTCCACCCTTTTAGAAGTAGATCTGTAGAATCCCTATCCCTATCCCCTTTTAATTCTGCATTTTCCGAGTCAGTTTAGATACCAGAACAATATCGCCAAATCATTCATGTCCTAATTGCTTCACGGAGTTGAACAACTACGTAAGTCCCCTTGAAATAACCAGCAAAACACATCAACCAACTGAGTCTATTCGCGATAAAAGGAACCTTGGAGTCGAACACATGAACTTTCAAGCAATCTTAGCATGTGGGACACTTTGATCAAGAGAGAATAGAGTGACCGTTGGGCAACTTTATTCTGTGCTGGCGCTGTCACAAAAGGCACGTCAACAACTAACAGATGGAAGATCTTGATATAGTTTAGGATTTTTCTTTTCTTTTAAGTACTTTTCTTAATCGAGGGATAAGCTAGTTGGAACTAATCTAAGACTTTTGGGGTTTAAAGTGGCGAACTTCCTTGACATCCGGGAATCTTTCATGAGGTTTGAGCCAGAATGGGAAGACATCTTTGTCAAATGCACCGAGAGTATGGACGGACTGGAGTTTAGGATTGGAATGCTTCTGCAGGTCACTGTGGAAGAGGTTGCCTTAATCGTGTCCAGATTCATCAAACACACGACAATGCGGGAGGATAGGGATGTAATTCCTTGAAAATAGCTCCAAGCGCCATCTCACCTTGTCAACTCTTTGTCTACTGAAGTTATTTTGGGAAACCCTAATTAGGGTTTATTTATTTCAATCTTGGCTGTCGGCTCATTTTTAATCTAAGCCATTCATTCTTTTTTTGGAACTCTATATAAACTTGCATACACTCATTTGTAATTTGTGAAGTGAGTTGTATGAGATTGTTGCGACAAAACTATTTCCGTTTATAAAAGCTCTTGTGCATGATTTGCTAAGAACCGCTTTTGTTTTCAAGTAGTGTGCAAGGTTTTCATATTTCTCCTTCAACACTTAGAGTAGAGTTAGATTAGTATTTCATTTATATGTTTGTTAGTGAATGATAGATTTGCTAGCAGTGGTTGATGAAATTAAGCTCATACTTTTGTTGAATGGATGATTTGCATTCAATGTGTAAAGTTAGCCTGAGCTATTAAGTTGTGGATGCTTAACTTCTGTTTGTTTTAATTATCAATTCAAACATGAAAAATCATTATCACCTCCGTTGAAGATTGCACCCGCTTTGCATAAGTTGTCCTAAAGGAGGCGAAACAAAGTGCGGTTATTCCAATTTTATCTAGTCATTGCCGTCTCTTGAGTTCTTAGGCATAGTTTAGACTTCTAAACCCTTATCTTTTTGCCTTTTTTTGGAAAACCTAAAATACCCATCAGAAAGAGCCTTCAATGATAAAACTCTCTAAGTCCTCAACTTGCAAACAAATTTAACGTAAGTCCCCTTGTGATTACCAGCAAATCACAACACCCACTAGCCTTATCCACATGTCATGACCTGACCAAAGAAACATTGGAGTTATTGCATAATCTTCTTAGCCTACGCATTAACTTTTCAAGAGAGGATAAAGTGTCCTTGGGCATTTTATTCTGTGTTCGGTGGCGTATTCAAAACACACACCAACATGTACCAAATCAGTTTAAGGAAGTCTACATGTTATACATCCAAATTTAGAGTCTTGCACCAAAGGGTAATCACTTGAGGGGCTTTATTGGTCCCATGGAGGGTCGAGTTTGGGGCTGCATTGGATTTGGAACTATAATTCTTACTCTATCCAACCAAAAACTTTCATCAAGGAAGCACTATGAAAGAAGGTTTAGTTCATTTGTGAAGACTCGATGGAGGACAAGAAGAGATTTGAGGAGCAAGTAGTGTACAACAGAGTAAAGTAGAGTTCAGGGAAGAGGGATCTGTCCAAGGAAGCCATTGTTTGTAACTGCACTCATATGAAGGTGCCTAATTTGTATTGAAAACCAAAGACTCTAGTCTAGCAATTGTAAGCCTATTGTAGGAAAAACAATATAGTTCTGATTGAATATTCATTTGCTAAATCCAATTCATGTTCAAAAGCTTGAGTTGAATTTTTGGGTAATGCTTTGCATTGACTGTATGTGTTTTGTGTTTTGGATGGTTCTTAATTGGACCCTCCTACCATGACTACATCAAAGAAGCACTCCTTAATTGTACCCTCCTATTATGACTGCATCAAAGAAGCACTTGCAAATGCACAACCTCTAGCGTCACTTTATTGGCTTGGACTCGTATTTGCAAATTGTTTTTGGAAATAATAGTTAATTTTGCATACAATGAAAAATGTTGATCAACAGAGCATTGGAGAAAAAAGAACTTTTATCTTTCCAAATAGAAAATAGGATTTCCACTTAGGAAGCATGCCAAATCTGGGCCAATCTCCTGGAAGCACAATGTACCATGCCAAAGGTTTAGAATGAAAAGGTCTGAACAAGTCATGGATCCATGTCCATGCAGATTAAGCTCTAGGTCAAAACCAGGTCAAAACCAAAACAAGTGCTTAATAGTCTCCAAGTGCCTACAAAAGGGACAGTTACGACTATAAGATGTGTGATGTTTCAAGATTTAATTACTACTATAAGATGCATGTTTTAGAAAAAATTGAAATCACTGATACATTACTAACAATGTAGCTCACTACTGAAGAAAAAACATTACTAACAATATAACTCACCCCTGAAGAAAACCAGTCCCCTGGAGGAGTAGGGATGACGAGTGATTTTACAGCATCTACAATTGACACAGCTGTGGATGCAGCTGAAGATCTTCCCCACTTCTTTATCAAGACACCTCCACGCTGCATTTGAGAAATAAAGGAAAAGAGTAAGGAAGTTGAAAACTACTTGACGCCACTATCATTGATAATCACTAGTTAATTCCACAAGTCTACAATTTGGTGTCCATCTCTTACAACTACACATAATCTCATAAATGAAGCATAATGGCACAAGTGTGTTCTACTCTTATTATGTAGATCACTTGCAGCTTCATTGAGGAATTAAATAAGAAGGCTTCACATGAAATCTGTACCTTCTGAACTTTTTCAGTGAATTCTTCTTCCAACCATTTGGTATCAGTGATAATTTCTGTGACAGGTATTCCATGGATTTTTGCATTGACAAAATCCGGAACCTAGAATAATTATAACACAAATCAATGAGAAAACAATCAATTGTTGTTATCAGAAAAAATAAATATCCATATCCTTTGTTATGCAGGAATGGTTTGTTACACTGCTGAAACCTAATCCATAACTTTTGGATTTGAAAGATTGATGAGACTGTTTATGCTACAAGGATAACTGACATCTCAAATAAACAGCCAAGAATTTCCAACCTGAGTTGTTGAATGATTTCCCCAGATTGTCACGTTTGATACATTATCATAGAAAACTCCAGCTTTCAGTGCAAGCTGTATCCAGAGAAGACATATCAGAAAATAGACTACTGACAAACATAGGCAGGCAGGACATACATAAAAAGAAGAGAAAAAGCTTTTGATAAGAGTAAATGTATAAATATTTCCCATAAAATGAGGCATGATTTTGGAAGAATGTATACCTGACATTTGGCTCTATTTTCATCGAGTCTTGTCAGTGCATGAAAGTTCTTAGGAGGAATATTGGGAGCATTCTTAAGACAAATTAGGGCACTGCAATATAAAAATAGATTAGCCTCCAAAATTTATCACAATAAAGGAGATGCTGCAGTTGTGTTTCTATAGACAACAATATGTACAGCTCTATATTCTTGAAAAGGTTGCAATTATATTTCCCATTAAAGTTCAATTGTGAAAAAAATGTAAACTCACTTTGTGTTGCATGGATTGCCAACAACAAAAACCTTTACATTCCGGCTTGCAACAGCATTAAGAGCCTTTCCCTGAGAATGTTACATTTTAAATAACATGAGTTTATAATTTATATGCTATAAATGATAAATCAGAAGATTATATCTGGATAGCTTGAATAAAGCATCTAAATTTATAGACGTCTGTTTCTATTTGAATGAACTAACCTGCTCTGCAAAAATTTGTCCATTTATGTCAAGCAAGTCTGCTCGTTCCATTCCAGGACCACGGGGCTTTGCTCCAATAAGAAGAGCCCATTCAGCATCACGAAAAACATCATAAGGATCGACACCTATGCTAACCTCTCTCAACAAAGGATATAAAGAGTCTTCAAGCTCCATTGCAACACCTAAGAAGTTTCACAAGTTACCAAATCAACATCAAATATGACACTTGATCTAAATGGCATAAGATTGCAGAAATTTTCAACAATGAAATCTGTTATACCCAAAATGAAATTTTTGGCATTCTGCTTAATTTGAGCTAAACAACAAAAAAATGCCATCGAAAGTATGTTTTAGGTCAAACCAAACATGAAGTCTTTGTGGGTTTATGTCAAGGAACCTATGGTTAAAATTTTGAAAAAATGAAAATTAGGGTTTTACGCCCCTATTTTTATGGAAACCCTAAAAAATAGGACCTTCCCGGAAATGATTGAAAATAATTCTGATAGGATTAATTGCCTTAACGATCACACTAATCAAGTCAGAATTATCAAAAAATATGTTTTACTCTGGTGGGTCTATTTCTATTTTTCAGGAACAAAGTTAGGAGCTCCGCAGCCATTAATGGCAGATTGGCCAGTACCAGGTGCTGAAAGCTAAACCTCAAAAGCTTCAACGAAGAAGCCATGGCGGAAAAGGATGAAAATGATGTCGTTCAACGAAGGAGATTCTCAAAACGGAAAAGGCCAAAATTTGGCTAAGTCTAGAAGGTACACGTTTTGTCTACCAAGGCAAAACACAGTCTACAGTGGCTAAAAGCGCCCCTCTTGAAGAAAGGCGCCCTTGGATATCAGAGGGAAAATGTAATCAATTGGCATCTTCAACTCAATCATCCTCTTCACTTTCATGCTGGCTCGACAACGAAACAATCAGCAAGATCATCTGATTTAGGTATCGTTGGCCAACCGTTAGCAAAGTATGGAGGATCCATCAACGACAAAGATGCCAAATCAGAGAGCTTCAAGGTAAAAGTGCCCCTGCTGGCCAAGGGCGCCCCTCAGATGCAGGCACCAAATGAATCCATAAGCAGCAACTCTATACATGACATCTTTCTAGCTTCCTTCCAGCTATGTGATCAATCTAACAGCAAGTCCATAAGACACACCAGACGATCACGAGATAAGATCAAGCAGAAAAAGCCAAATTTGAAGAACTGGAAAGATAAGCCACAAAATGGCTAAGGCATGGCTAAAAGCGCCCCTCTTGAAGAAAGGCGCCCTTTCCTGAAGACATCCAGATTCAGCCAGAATCTTCACTGCCTCCCAGGATGACCTTCTCAGCTATGACCTATCTCGTCAGCGAGACTATCAGCAAGAACTTCCGACAAATCAATCAACTGATGGAGGAAGTCAAAGACTGGCAGTCCATAGACAAAATGAAACCAAGCAAAAGCTAAAAGCACCCCTGCTGGCCAGGGGCGCCCTTTAGTTTGAAGGACCTAACCTTGCCAGCTTCAACTGAGAAGTCAGTCATCCTGAGCAAGACCGAACCGGCTACCCGATGCATCATCAAGCAGAATCATCTGATTCATCAAACATCGGGAACGTCAGATCAAAGCAAAGAGGGTCTAAAAAGGTCAAAATGAAGAACAAGTCAATAAAAATTGACTAAGGCATTGTCAAAAGTGCTCCTCTCAAGGAAAGGCGCTATTCTTTCTGGAGACCTAAACTCAGGTTTTTGAGTTAACCTCTCCCAGGCATATCTAATCATACTGATCCTGCCTCAACAACAGAACTGCCTGAGATCAACTGAGCAACCTGACTCAAAGATCAAACAGGAGCACTTCAGCTTGCAAAATGGACGAAAATGATCAACTTCAAGGATGGACGCCTAAAAGAAGTCAAAGCAAAAGTGTTGACTTGAGTTAGCAAATTTGGAGCCAAAAAGATACCAAACACTCCACAATCAGTGGAAATCATGTTTTGGAACTCCAAATCAGGCCTCGATGATGAGTTATCTTCCATACTTTGTGGATATTAACCCTAATCACCTTATATTCATGCTAGGCATCCCTTTCCTCATTATTCTTTTTGCAGGTTGAAGGATAAAACATCAAGTAGCTCCCAAGAACACGTTTTCAAGATCTGGCAGGGGTTTTGGACGGATCTTCAATATTTTTGAAGATCATTGGCAGTAAAAGTATTCTTCTCCCAAGATTGCTTCCAGAGACAAATTATTGCAAAGTGGCAGTTTATAACTTCCAATCCATCTTCTGTCTACTTCCTCTATTTCTGTCTATATTTCTTTTGCATGTCATAGGAAATGACAGATTATCACAGATCTGGCCAACTGGGTCTGATCAACACAGCTTTTTCAACAAAACCCATATGGTAGATTTTTCCAAAAAAAGTAGCCTTGCTGCCCCTATTTTTTAGGGTTTCCGGAAAAAGTCATAATATTGAAAAACAGACAAACTGGGTTGGTTTGGCTTTGAAGCACGAACAAAACCCATGTGTTAGATTTTTCCAAGAAAAATCACTTTCTGGTATCCCTGCTGCCTCTGCTACCAAAGGGCTTTTGCATGCCAAGGAAAAACTCATTTTTCCGAATTTCTGCAATCTGGGTTTGTCTAGAAAATCATTCTTAACAAAACCCATGTCTCAGAATTTTTCTTAAAAACTACCCCCGGGCAAGGCTATTTTTAGCAGTTCCAGAAAAGTGTCAGAACAGGGTCAAGTGCCCAGTCAATATTCAAGGTTTTCAGAATGCAGTACTCTTAGGTACAATACAAGACCAAAACGGTCTTATACCATGATTACATGAACACGACTGACACAGACTTATGGTAGAAAAATCCAGAGGTCAGTTCTGAGGATTTGGAGGGCATGAATCAAATCACGTTGCAAAACATTGAAGAATCCGGTTTATTTCAAGTAGCATCTATTCCAATCACCTTACAAAGCATCGAGCTTGTAACTGCTTGCACAAAGCATTACAACCCGACTACAAGAGAGATCCTGTCAGTAGACAGGAGGGTGATTTGCAGCTTGAAACCGGTGGACATAGAGACTTGTTTTGCAATTCCACCATGCCCTACCAAGAAGGTCATATCTGTGACAGAATGCGAAAAGGCATTCGAGGCTTCGAAGGATGAGTGTTCTCTTATTATGGCCCAACATTGGTTGAAAACAAAGAGAACCAGCTTGCTTAGATTGGTTGGGAGAGGAGAATTCAAAGATGAGTACGGAGTGTTAATCACCCTACTCAGCAGAGTCACTGGACAAGAGGAGGGGAAATCCTTCCAGCCATGGATGTTCTACATTATTGGCAAAATAATCAACACGAAAGAACACTACGACTGGGCCTCCCTGATCAGTGACACACTCCACCAACAATTCACCGGGTTTCTAGAAGAGCACCGTTTCCACATGTGTTCATACCTGGTCTACCTGATAGCCTTCCAAGGCGATTTCAGAACATTAAACACTGTGGGAACCCTAGGTGTGCAAAAGGTCCAAAAATACTTTCCTCACTTGGAGTTCACTCTAGCGGAAAGACACTTCAAAAAGATAAATGACCTTTTTACTATGCACATTGTGCATGAGCTAGACCATGAGATGCACGTGCGTATTTCACCAGCAGCTAAGGCAGCAATGGTGGACTGGGCGGATTGGTTCATACAATTCCCCACTTTCACCTACATATGCGTGTATGGCTATAATGGTCACCTCGCCATGATGCCACGCTACCCCTCAGATAGGGTAGTGTTCATGGAATTCCTGAGGCAGTTGGCCGAGGTTCACTTTTACCTTCGCATAAAGAAGAAGTCTACTGCAAACTTTCCTTTCTAGATGGGATTCTATAGATGCAAGACTGCAGCCGATGCTAGGTTGATAAACCAGGAAATAGTGAGATTTAATCTCAAGTACCTCATTGACAGGAGGCCATCCTATGACCCTAGAGGCATCTTCGCAGCACACCTTGAGCAAAGATCATCACATGAACCTTTCATGGAGGATTTTTGGGTCAACTGCGAGGATGAGTTCGAAGTCAGAAGAAGGAACCATAGCAGATTCAAGCTCTCGCAAATTGCAGAATTCATGTCAGAGGACATCGAGGGCTTATCTGATGACGAAGAAGAAGTTATTCTTTCTTCCTTCTTCACGGGTCTAGTGGATTCACAACCACTCGGCGAAGTAAATTGGTACGCAAAAGAGAGTATGTCTATTGAGGAAAGAACGGGTAGAGTAGTTCGACACAGTCAACTCTACCTTGACAGTAAAAGGACAAGAAAGGTAGTACTTCCCTGATCAGAGCCGCCAGTGGTTCAGTTTACACTACCTACCTCATCTAGGAGGAAACCCAAGCAGAAGAAGATGAGCTTCCTTCCAGAAGGAATGCAGATGTCAGGGAGCACATGGGGGAGAAAAGGAATTGCCAACACAAGCCGACAAGAGGTACAGGTGGAGACAGCCACCAATTTACCTGAAACAGTTGAGACCGCTGCAGCTACACCAGAGCCATTGATTGAGATAATCGAGGCAGAGATGGAGCCCATTGTAGCAGAGGTTGCAGCAGAAGCAGTGCCTGTAATAGAAACAGAGCCACCTACTTCACCACCATCACAGAGGTCGCAAAGTCCTATTGATTTGGACTTGCCACCACAAGGCATTGCCACGACACAGTCTCGTTCTTCCAGCATTCAGGGGGCCTATGCTCCTCCTCCCAGCAATTCTAGCCGAGATTCTATCTGGTTGGAAAGCTCGCTTGGGAGGAAGAGGGAGAGACCTTCTTATCAGCTTGATTTCTCTGAATTCCATCATGTCCCACAAGACATGCTGGCAAAGAAGTTGAAGAAGCAGACACATGTAGAAAAGAATGCAGAGAACGAGGTTATCATAGAGACTGCTGCCCCGCCTGAAGACAAAGATACACATAATGTGAGGGTTGAGGATTTCACGCTTTCAAAGGTGAACCTTGGAAAAATCACTCGACAAGTGGAGGCAGACCTTCTCGGAATCGCCTCAGCGAGCGTCAAAGAAAGGATGACAAAGGATGGACAAGACAAAGCAGCCTTAAAGGCTGAAATCCGTCAGCTGAAATTGTACATTTCTAGTTTGATACATGACATTCCCAACTCCGTGGCCTTACCTCAAGGACTATTGGATCTCCCAGCTGAAAGAAACCATCACCAGTTGATCACATACGGCAAACACTTGAGACGTCAAGTGGATGAGTTTGTCGTCAAAGGGAGGTGCATATTAGCAGAAGCATATCAGCTGAGAGACAGAGCACATGGACTTCGATCAGAAATCCAACAGTCAGATATAAAGGCAACTCAAGAAAGACCGAGAGAGGAAGTGACATTTGCTGATCTACAACAGGCATATGAATCAGTTACAACCACTGAGAACAAACACCATCTCTTTGAGAGGAAAGAACAAGTGGCATACAAGGTGAGAGCCTATGATGCCAACTCAGTGGAGCTGATTGACTATAGACGCTTTGTCGCCAATATTATCAACTTCACGAGAACGTTGGTAATATCCTTCCCGAAGTTAGAATATCAACGAGAAGGAGGGGAATATGTTGAGCTTGAAACGGTGCAGACATGGTTCTAGGATGTCATCCGATCTTCATTCCTTGAAGATCCCAATGGCTGCAAATTAGCCAAAATTGCAGCCATGTCTATCCAGTTAGATGAAGCAGCTGCCCAATGCATAACCTATCATCAGCAACTTGCAACGGGTGAAGAAATGCTTAGACGCCACATAGTCACTTTGAAAAGCATTAATTGCCCAGAGGCCGAAGAGGTCAATGACTGGATAGAGACTTTGTTGACCAGTGGTGAAGAGGTGTAAAGCACCAAGAAAGGACGTCCTACCCTCCAAATAGCATTAATTATAACTGAAGTCAACTTGATTCCCCTTTCCAAGTTGACTCCAGATCCCCACAGATCATGCATGTCAGATCCCACTAATCTAGGATGTCTATTTGAATCCCACGATTTGTGGATCTCAAATCTCTCAAAAAGTGGATGTCTATTTGGAGACACATTTGTAACATAAGTTCACTTTTAGTTAGGTGTCAGTCAACTGAGGTAGACTTCCAGTTTGACTTTTGTTTAGTTTCAGTTAACTGAAGTAGATTTCCAGTTAACTGTTTGCTCACCTACTTTTAGACATAGAAATAATATCTTGCTGATTGGCAAGAACTGTTTGTTAACTCAAGGAGATTTTAGGGTTGCCTACTCCTTTGAGTTTCTATAAATAAGAGCCTTAGGTTTTTTATTTGTTTAACCTTTATTTGCTAGCAAAATTGTTGCGCCACTATTGCCAGAGTTCGCTTGTTTATATTTGTTCACTCTTGGATGAGAGTTCGTTGGTTGATCGCAATTGTGCATGATTTCGTGCCTTTGTTGTCCCGACCTTTGTAATTCTTTGAAAAACCTTGAAGAAATGAATCAGATGATGCAAGCTTGCTTGATCTAATTATTTGAGTTATTCGAAGTCTTGTTTTTAAATAGTGCATTGTTTCAATCTCCTCCTTGGACAGGTGTCGTTGCCCCCTTGGATATTTTGTCATCGATCATTATCGTTTGATGTTGTTTAATGATCTATCTTGCAGCCTACACTTTGGACAGGTGTCGTCACCTCCTCGGGAATCTTGTCAGAAAGGCCATCGTTCCTTGTTGTTTCAAGTGAGCTGTTTCCAAGCCTATACCTTGGATAGGGGTTCCTCCTTGGCAAGTCTCAAATCCAATTTACCGTAACAAGTGTTTGCTTGTATCGAGCCCTATCTTGGTATATATCTGAAGGTTCAGAGCTTCGGCCATATTCCATTGAGACGGAGGATTCAAGTGATCCAACCATACCATTTCGCTCCTACGCCCTCATGCTCTGTTTATCTTGAGGAGGTAGGATAGTTTAGAAGCTTAGTTAGTCATAGTTAAGATCTGTAGAAACCAGAGAAAAAGCTTAGCTACGACGCATTGGTTTATGCACCGTTGTGTCCTATCGCTAAGTAAAAAAGATAGGAAATCTTAGTACACCCCTTTTTTACAGTATAAAATCAGCAAAGAGAGATATTCTTCTCTATAATCCGAAGAGCATGTACTAACACACTTGCAATAGCTATTTGTTTCCAGTAAGCACTCTAGAGGTGCTAATTGAAACGCCAACAAAATCTAATCATTTTGAAAACAGGAAATTCAAAAAGCAGGCCCTTAAAGGCTTTGATATTGCATAGAAATATTGCAGCTCCAATTATATCTATTAAATATAAAATTGGCATTCATATTTTCTAAATGGACATTAATATGATCCACAATAGCATGATAGGCTCAAAAGAGCAATGTGGCGATGCTCCATAAGGGGGTGAAGAAGTTACTTTAAGGCATTTAGAATTCATTTATTATGCATTCTGGCCTGCTTAAAGTGCACTAGTAGATAATTCATGGAGAAGGTTGCTACAACATTCACTAGTTAGGATTATTTTTCCATTTGATAACATGTATATATGTATACTATAAGATTTGGCTATGGAGATAGCCACCCAAGATTTAAAGGCCTATGGAAAGCAAAAGATACTCAGAAAATCAAGATGACAAGAATAAATTGCATTCCTATCAAAAAAATGGATATACAATGTATGAGAGGTCCTTGGTTATATAGCCAAGGTGAGACATAGAATTAAACGAGATCATGACAAGTTTCTTAATCCTATGACATGAGACAACTAATATTAAATGACCTAAGACACAAGTAAATGACAAAAGATAAGATAAGATCTAATGCCAACTAAGACTTTAGAAAGATTCCTAAGACCTAAGTAAACTTAACATGTGAATAGAACCTACTAAGTGAACTAGTTAGGTAAAATACCTATGTTACTAGGTTCTCTTTTTCCCCCTATACTCGTGTGGGTACGGTTTTGGTCCTGATTCTTTGTTGGTTTTTCTCTGGGTTCTCCCAAGGTCCTTCCCGGGAAGGACCCTAGGAGAACCTAGGCCGAAACCAGCCGAATCCATGGGGACCCAAGGGTTCCCAAAAAATAAAAAAGGTAAACTTTTTAAACATTTCTATAAACAAAAACATTTTTTCTGTAAGTAACAGGAAACAGGTAGGTAATTGGTGCAATAACACGAAATGCCAGGTTTTTGGAGACATTGGGTATGGTTTTCTTGAGTTGGTAAATACATGAATATTTTCATCTGATTTTTTTGTGTTTACAGAAAACTACAGTCCGATTTGAACGACAATGCAGTGAGAGCTTATGATGGTGTTTATTAGTGAGGATTCTCCTCTAGTTATGTTCTGGTTTGTATTACCTTTCCTCAATTGTTTGAAGTTCTCTAATTCAGGTTGTTTGCATGATGAATTTGATTGAATGCTTGAAGTTTTAGGGCCAAATTGTCCTCCTATAATAATACCCAGTAAACTGAATATCTTGCATGCAAGATTTACAATACACTTGTGTTATGTTCTTCAACAAGGCAATAGTAGATACTATACCAAATGTATCTATGGTAGAGGAATTTTGAACTCTCCCTTGAAGTTGACTATATATAGTCTATAGAAAAAGCCATTGATATGTTGAAAAATGAAAAGTCACTCCCATGGATTGTTAATGGTTGTCTAGTATAAGAACCCTTTGGCATTTATCCATCATAGAAATTGTATCATTCACATCCAAAGCGGTATCTTAGTATGTGTTGACGGGTGTTTTATGACCACACCAACACAAAATAAAGTTTCCCAATGGATACTCTATCCTCTCTTGAACAAAGTATTTTGCATGCTAAGATTGCTAGAAAGATCATACATTCAACTCCAAGGTTCCTTATGTAGGGGATAGTTTCAATTGGCTCGATGTGATTTGCTGGTTATTTCAAGGGGACTTACATGAGTTGCTCATTCAAAAGAAAAGAATTCTCAAATTTCGGGAGATTTGTCAATGACGCTCGGGTTTCCTAAGCTAACCAGAAAGTGCGGAATTTAAAGAGATAGGGATTTAGAGATGCCATGGACTAATCTATGCACGGGATATGGCGATCAACTTTTGCAAACTCTGACCAAGCTCTGCTTTGCCTCACTTCGGATAGATTCCACAGAACCGGTGCAATCTTCAAAGGAGTAATTAGAGATATTCAAATCACGATTCAACATGCAGATACCATCACAACGACGCATACCAACAGTCAAACCGAAATTGAAGTTAAATCCACAATATTTCTGGTTGACCATGCAAGGCGAACGCGCCATCAGTGAGCCTGCTAGTGGTATGGATAAGTGAAGCTTGCTCAAATTAAACACCACATTCCACAACTACCAACCATTTGCATGAAATGAAATCTACTCTATTTTAAGCTACTTTAAGATCCTAAGTGAATCAGAGAGACGAAAAAGCCTTGCTAGCTGCTCACAACAAAAGATAGAACCACCAAGCAATGATAAATGTTTGTATTATGAGAGTGTTCACAACAACTTCTTACAAAGTCTTCAAATGGGAAAACTTTCTTTCCTCTTCAATCCAAACTATGCAATCTATGCTATGCTACTTCCAAGCTCTACTCTCTATTCTAACTTCTATCCTTTCTACTCTTTGATTTCTTAATCTAATATGTTACAAATGAGGGGGGATGCCCCTTTAATAGTTGGCCCAGTCCAACGGACGGCTTAGATTTGATTACAATGAAGGGCTCAGATTGAGCCACATATGCCCTAATTAGGATTTTGCCCTAAAAACCGCCACAGAGAGGAGTGGAGTAATAAATGAACAAAAGATTCTCCACCCCTCTACAGAAACCACCATGAGCAATTAATGCCCATTATCATCCAGAAGATTCTCGTCCAAAAAGACTTTCTTTGTTCTGTCTGCCAATTCTGTTGCGCTAGGAGGAGGCGAACATACAACAACACTCAGTTCAACCATCCTCGTCAAAAGTTTTCTCTGTTAAGCCCTCCTGTTGCCTTAATTCTTGGACGCATTTCTTTCCTATAACTTTCACATTTCTCCAGCTCACTGCCTTGGCCGTATTTAGCCTCTTTTGCATCACGTTCTTAATGCCTTAGACAAATTTTCACTACCATTTTCCTTTGCCTTGTGAACTTTTCACCTAATTTCTTCATCGTTACTTTGTCGCGTGCCTTCTTGAGTTGGGTGCATATTAGGTGTTTGTGGAGAAATCCCAACACTTAGCCGTTTCTTCCAACATCTTCTTCCTGCAAAACAAACAAAAAGAAGAGCATCAAAACAGTTATAATATAAACTCACTTCACTTACCTAGTTTCCATGTTCCAACTTTCAAGGTCTGCTTGATCTCCGGATCTTGATAGAGTTCATCATTTCTAGCAAACTTTCATAACTTTTCAACATCTGTGTGCATACCATCCCGATGTTTTCATCCTCTTGCCTTAGCAATTTCATTCACCTGTCTTGTCCACCTTCCCTTAGGAGCTTGATGACTTAGATAGAATTCCACCCATCTCGAGCTTGAGTGCATTTGACCTCTTATGCCTTCTTTTCTATGCCTTAGAAAATTTTATCCATCTGAGCCTTTAGAAAACTTTATTAATCACAAGGCAGACAGCCATTTTGAAATCACAATCCTCGGCATATACCTCCCTTAGAAAATATTCAAAGACCCCCAGATTCTTAAAACATTTCTCCCTTAGCAAAATATTTTACAACTTTATTATCCATGGGGTACACGAAGGAGTACATTTAATTTTTCTCGCCCTTGAAAATATTCTCTACCAATGTTTATTTTACCTTCTCCAACCTTGGGCGCCTCTGGAAGGGTCTTCTTTGAGTTTCCACGCTTTAGGAAAATTTCTTGACATATTCACCTCCCACTACTTGGGCGCATTTTACCTTGTGTGATTCCATTTTCCCATACTTAGGGATTCCCATGCCTCTAGCCACTTTGGGCGCATTTGGGGGTGTGAGGTTTTATTTCCAATGCCTTCAAATATTTTCACCTTCTTTGTAGCCTTGGGTGCATTTCACATAGGGAGGAGGAATTCCCACACTTAGAATGTTTTATATGCCAGCCTTCATGCCTTGGGCGCATTTGAGGGTATGAGGAGGAATTCTTCAACACTTAGAAACTTTTTCATGCATCTCCTCTGCTAGGGCGCATTTGAAGGGTGCTACTTCCATTTTTTGACTTAGAGATAATTTTATTCTATCTTGATGCCTAGGGCGCATTTAGAGGTGTGAGCAGGAATTTATCACGCCTTAAGAACTTCTTTGCCTTGCCTCCTTTTTTCATTGCCTTGAGGGTGCATTTCCTGGGTGGTGGAGGATTTTCCTCATGACTTGCACGTTTTTTCTTAAGCACTCTTTCATCATGGGTGCATTTGAGGGTGTCAACTTCCACTTTCTCACGCCTTAGAAAATATTTTAGCTTCCTTTCCATGATGGGCGCATATGCTAGGCCAAGCTTCCACCTTGTTGACTTAAACTTTTTCTTACCTCATACTCCTTGCTTGAGGGCGCATTTGAAGGGAGGTGGTTCCATTTTATGATTTAGGCATTTCTCAACTTGCCTCTTGGAGCTTGGGCGTATTTCAAGGATGGTGTTGACGTGTTTTTTATGACAACACCAACACATAATAAAATGTCCAACGGTCACTCTATTCTCTCTTGATCAAAGTATTCTGCATGCTAAGATTGCGTGAAAGTTCATGCATTCAACTCCAAGGTTCCTTTAATGCGAATAGACTCAGTTGGTTGATGTGAATATGCTGGGTATTCCAAGGGGACTTACGTAATTGTTCGACTTCGAAGAAAGGATTTTCAAATTTCGGGAGATCTGTCAATGAAGCTTGGGTTCTTAAACTAACCGGATAATGCTGAATGTAAAAGGATATAAGGATTAGAGATGCTACCATCTACTCCTAAAGGGGTGGAGGGCGAGGATCGGCTTAAACAGTCTTCAAACCAGACTTCGCTTCGTCTCCCTTCGGACAACTCTGACAAAGTTGGTGCAATCTTCAAAGGATGAGTAAGATGTTCAAATTGTGATTCAACATGTGCACTCCGTCACAATGATGCAAATGAACACATGAATCACAACCGAAGTTAGGTACTGATATTCCAGTTGACCACACAAGGCGAACTTACCATCAACAAGCCCGCTAGTGGTATGGATGAAGGAAGATATGCTCAATCCACAATGCCATACTCCACAATTAACAACTACTTGCATAAAATAAAGTCTACTCTACTCTATCTACCTGAATCGGAAAGATGAAAGGGCCTTGCTAGCTACTCATAACAAAAGAAGAAACCACCAAGCAATGAAACTCTTTATATTATGAAAAGTGCTCACAACAACCGTTTACAAAACTTTCAAAGGGAAAGTTTTCTTTCCTTTCCAAACTAAGCTATCTTCTAAGCTATCTCTCTATCTATTCTAACTTCTATCTTCTCTTCTCAATCTAATCTCTACTTCTAATAGATTGCAAATGAGGGGGGATACCCCTTTTATAGCTAGCCCATTTCAATGGACGGCTCAGATTCAATTACAATAAAGGGCTCAGATCGAGCCACCTATGCCCTAACTAGGGTTTCTGCCCTAAAAACCGCCACAGAGAGGAGTGGGGCAATAAATGCACAAAAGATTCTCCACTCCTCCGCAGGAACCATTATCTACAATTAATGCCCACTATCTTCTTCTAGAAGATTCTCGTTCGGAAACACGTTCCCACTGTTCTTCTCTGCCAATTCTGTTGCGTTAGGAGGAGAGCAAAAGAGTCTCTCAGATCGTCTCCGCAGATAACAAAATTTGAAAGGATTTGACGTTCAGCCCTCCTGTTGCTTTGACTCCTGGACGCACTTCTTCCTAGTAACTTTTATATTTCTTTAGCTCACTGCCTTGGGCGTATTTAGCCCCTTTTGCATCACGTTCTTAATGCCTTAGCCAAATCTTCACTGCCATTTCTCTTTCCTTTGGAACCTTTTCAACTTTGTAACGTTGTCTAGCTTCATCACCTTAAGTCCTCACGCTCTGGCTCTAGTGTTCATCCTGCAAAACAAAAGAGAGGAGCATCAGAACACTTATAATATCAATTCATTTTACTTACCTAATCTCCACGTTCTGACTTCCAAGGTCTGCTTGATGTTCGAGCTTCATTATGCCTTAGACAAATTTCTTCCCTGTGAATGTGCTTGACCTCTTGTTGTTTCATTTTCTCTTTCCTTAGACAACCTTATCTGCTTTATGAACTTCATCCACTATAATCTAGGCGCTCACTTTGACATCACAAGCCAACGCATTTTTTTGTAGAAACTTTTCTCGTATTTGCCTGAGATTTTATTTTTTTATTTCACCTAAGAAATCCATTAAACGGGTGCCAGGCAAAAATATCTGTCGAAGAAGCTTGAGCGAGGTGAGGAACAATTTTAAATCATCTCCCAGTGGAAAATGTTCAATACCCAGAAGAAATTTCCCCTCAAAAATCATCGTTTCCATGTGTATCCAGACGAAGGGGTAAGTTTAATTTTTTATTATTTTTGAAAATAAAAAAAATTCTAAGGTTTATTCCACTTTTAATTCCGGATATATTCCACACTTGCAGTCTTCACTTTTTATGCCTTGGTATTTTTCTTGCTTCCCCGAAGAAATTCCCTTTCTCGCTCACGGGCACAGTTCACCTTGCCTTTGGAAATTTTAACATGACCCCCTAGGCGTACTTCACACTTTCACCCTTGAAAATGCCTTAGAGGAATTTAAATTCCTTGACTCTACCTTGGGTGTATTTGAGGTCTTCCACTTCTATTTTCTTCATTTTTTTATGTCCTAGCAATTTTGCCTTAGGTAATTTTATCCTTGCCTTCTCCACGTTCTTTTTTTTTTTTTTTTTTACCATACCTTGGAAATTTTCTTTGGCTGCCTGCACAAGCTGGGCGCATTCTGAGGGCCTAGCTTCAAGCTTTCTAACTTAATACATTTCCCAACTTCTCATTCCTCCCTTGGGCGCAAATGAGGGTGCCTTCTTCTAGTTTCACCACTTGAGAATTTCTTCAACTCATAACTTTACTTGCTGGGCGCATTTACCACCTTGTGTTTTCATTTTTGTGACTTAGAATACTTTTCAAGTCTTGCTCCTTTCAACCTTAGGCGCATTTTGTATGTGTTACTTCCATCTTAAATACTTAGAAATAAAATTATCCTTTCAGCAACCTTGGGCGCCTATTCATGTGCTCACTTTCATCTTATGCCTAAGAAAATTGCCACGCCTTAGACAAATTTTATGCCTTCTTACTTCTCCTAGGGCGCAATTACTACCTCAAACTTTCATTTTCATTATGTGTGCATTCCCATGTGTAAGCTTTTATTTTGAAGGTGGGTGCATTCAAGCATGTCCACTTTTATCTTCAACACTTGGAAATTTTTCAAGACCCCCATGTTACCTTGGGCGCATTTTGCCTAGGTAGCTTCCATCTTGCCTTAGAGTATTTCTTGGCCTTCATCTATCATGGGGCGCATTTGAGACATTGAACTTTTATTTTATGCCTTCTGCGTTTTGGAGATCCCAACTTGACTTGGGCGCAAACATTACCTCCAGCTTTTGTTTCCATGCTTTAGAAATTTTCATCTTTCTTCTTCTTGAGGGCGCATTTAACACCTTCTACTTTCATTTTGTGACTTAGACAATTTTCAAAGCCTTCTTGCTTGCCTTGAGGGCGCATTTTAGGTGTCATGCTTCATTCTCATGCCTTAGAAATATTTCGGCCCAACCACTCCTAGCACTAGGGTGCATTTGATGGGGTCTACTTCTATTTCATGCCTTAGACTTTTTCTTCAAGTCTTTCTTCCTCTTGGGCGCAAATTAGCCTATGGGCTTTTGTTTGAGGGCGCCTTTTGCTAGGTGAGCTCTCATTTTGATACCCCTACTTCCATTTCTCCAGCCTTAAAATATTTTGAAGTTACCTCTCCTCCTTTTGGGTGCATTTTGAACATGCTGCTTCCATTTTTGACTTGGAAGTTCTTTTTTTTTCTTCTTAGCTAGGCGCCTTCAAGGGTATGAGCCCATGTTTTGCCATACTTAGTAAAATTTTCATGCCTTTGCCTGCCTTGCCCTCACATTCTATTTTTAGCAAGCCCTTGCTATTTTTAGTAAGTTCTTTGATTTTCGACTTCCACAGCTCCGTTTTGCCTGAAAATTTCACCATATGATCTTCTTTGCCTTGTAAACCTGTTTTGCCAGCCCTCTGCCCTGACCTGCTATTTATAGCTATCTGCTATTTATAGTAAGTTCTTGATTTTCTGACTTCAATAGCTCCGGTTGACTTGAAACTTGCTATGCCTGATCCTAATAACTTGAGTGTCGTGCTCATGCCAACCTCGAGTGCAGACCTGCTATTTATAACTATGCCCTGACTTACTAAAAATAGTAAGTTCTCCGATTCCACTCAAATTTTTCCAGCAGGTACCTTGAAGTATGCTGATATTGGTGGGGTACTTCATTTTAACAATTTCTGGATTTCATCCCCTATAAAAGTGGAAACCCTAATTTGACTTGCATGTATCCCGAATAGTCTCCGTTTAACTTTGTTTCTTCTGCATGTTGCTCTGTATGCTGAACTAAAGTGTTGGGTGGCTGGGGTGAAACTGCTATTTATAGAACTTCCTGAAAAGTGATTCATCCATTGTCGGATGACTTTGCATGTCATATTGCCTGTGGGATCTCAAGAAACCCAAAAAAACCCAGAAAACTGGTCTGCATGCGGGCGCTGGCTAAAAATAGTAAGTCCTCAAAACTTGGTCTTCTCCGCTTGCATGCCACATTGTTGCGAAGCTCTCGAAAAACCCAGAAGGAATATCCGGACATGCTTTAGAGAACTCTGCATGCAAACACTAAAAATAGCCTTCGAAGGCTGAACTCTGAAAGTGATCGTCTCGGTTTGCATGCCATATTTTTGCGAAGGTTTTGAGAAACCCAGAAGTAATCTCTGGACATGCAATGAAGAATCACATGTTTGACCCCTGAAAATGGCTCCTAAAGCCTGAACTGCTAAAAATAGCAAGTTATCTGATCTGGCTCAAAATTTACGTGCAAGCAGCTTGATAGTTACCTGGATGTGGTGGAATAGGCAGAATTCCAAAATCTTGCTGAAACAGTCCTTGATTGAGTACTTACTATAAATAGTAAGTTGTCAGAATTCAATGAAAATTCAGTGGGAACCTGCTGGAAGCCTTCTGATAGCAATCTTCAGCTCAGATGTCAATTAGCCAACTTAGTTCAGCTTCAAATTGTCTTGAAGAATGAAACCCTAATTTCGTAGACAACCAAAATTCCAAATTAGGTCAAATATGGAGACACCCCCTTGGAAGGACAGAAAGATCAGAGAGAGAGAGAGAGAGAGAAAACAACCCAAAAAACCAAAGCCAAAAGACTAGAAAGGAGCAAAATTAGGGGGTCCCCATCTGGATGGGGTGATGTGTGAAAAGGTCACAACAGGTGGTGGTGCCATGTTGATGCCTTAGAAACTTTTTGAGGCCTTCACCTCAAGGGCGCATTTAGGGGGTGGAGGAGGAATTTATCTATTGGCTTCATGACTTGGAATATTTTCATCAACTCCTTAGATGGGCGCATTTGGGGTGGGGTCAGGAAGTTTTCTTGTGATTTAGCAACTTTTCTCCAGCCTCCTCCATCAAGGGTGCATATGAGAGGGTCCTCAGGAAATTTCAATACCTTAGAAAGTTTTCAGGCTCCCATGATGCCTAGGGCGCACATAACAGGTGATGCTTCCATTCTTTTATGACTTGATCATGTTTGAACACTTAGTCAATTTTGTAGTTGGCTCACCCTAGCTTTCTATTTTTAGTAAGCTTTTGATTTCTTGACCTTGGCAGCTCTGTTTGACTTGAAATTTTTACCACGCGGTCTTCATGACCTATCCGACCTGATCACACCTGCCCCTCTTGTCGACCTGCTATTTATAGCCCCATTCTGGAGGTGACTTACTATAAATAGTAAGTGCTCGGATTGCACCCAAATTTTACCAGTAGAGTGCTGAAGGATGCTAATCGCAGTGGGATACCTTCGTTTTCAGAGATTCTAGCTTTTTACCCCTCATTTTGAAACCCTAATCCGTCCTGCATGTGGCTCAAATGACCTTCGTTTGACTTGTTTTTGTTGCATGTTGCTCTGTTCGTGATATTGAAGTGTCGAGGAGCTGCTGGAGTGATCCTGCTAAAAATAGTAAGTGTCTGAAAAAAGTGACCAATCAACTGCCGGATGAGTTTGCATGTCACACTGCCCGAGAGATCTCAAAAAACCCAGAAAACTGGTCTGCATGCGAGTACTGGCTAAAAATAGTAAGTTCCTGAAAAATGATCAACTCTGCCTGCATGTCACATCGTTGTGAAGCTCTCGAAAAACTCATAAAGAATATCCCGACATGCATTGAAAAATCCTGCATGCAAACCCTTGAAATGGCCTCCGAAGCCTGAATTGTTGAAAGTCATCATCTTGGCTTGCATGCTATATCACCGCGAAGGTCTTGAAAAACCCAGAAAGATTCTCCAGACATGCATTGGAAAAGCACACATGCAAACCCTCGAAATGGCCTCTGAAGCTTGAATTGCTAAAAATAGCAAGTTGTCTGTTTGTGCTCAAATTTTGCAAGTGAGGAGTTCTAAGTATTATAAGTGCAGTGCAATGGTCAGAATTTGAAAAACCCTAGAAAATAGGCCCCACATTGGTACTTACTAAAAATAGAAAGTTGTCAGAATTCAGTGAAAATTCAGTGGGAACCTACTGGAAGCCTTCTGACAGCAATGTTAAGCTCAGATGTCAATTTTCCTACTTGATTTAATCTCAATCCAGCCTAAAGAACGAAACCTTAATTTCACAGATTCACTTCAGACTTGGCCAAAATTTCCAATAGGTCAAGGATAGGGACATCCCCGGAAGGACAAAAAGATCAGAAAGAGAGAGACGCAAAACGACCCAAAAACAAAACCAAAAGACCAAAATGGAGCAAAAATTAGGGGGGTCCCCATTGGAATGGGGTGATGTGTGAAAAGGTCACAACAGTATGTTATGTCATATACTCTTAATAATGATTATAGGCACAACGGTATTCTAGGAATTACCCTTACGTAGTTCATTTATCTGGATTATCTACTTTCAATTGTTAGTTGTATGTATTTATGTATGTATTTATGTATGCATATATGTTATGTGTATGTATATATACATACATGATACATACATACATACATACATATATATAATTCCTGTACACGTACTTGAATTGGTAACTTAGTAAAATACCTTATTCACACCAACACCCCCCTAAGTGCAACTTAGGGAGAAGTAGACAAATGAAAATGATGCAAATATGATGATGGGTTCCATCTTTTAAGCCATGTTAGGTACCCATGTACAAATGCAATGTCTCACAAATGAAGAAAAGGAGAAAACCCAATGGGACAAAACTCCTCCCCAAAAGAGAGAAAAAACAATAAAAATGCTCTCGAGAAAATGTGAAGGAAAAAACCCATGTGAGGAAAATGTCCCCCCCATAAGAGAGAAGAAGAGAGAAGATAGGTGACTCCCCTTGAATGTACAATCTCTTGCAATATTGGTAGATGCTCGACATGTAACTCTAAAGATTGTTCAAGACTGTCGAACAAAATTCCTCTCCTTTGGAAGAAATAAAGCCAACAATGCATGGAGGATATCTTCCCACTCCTGTAAGGAATATGAGGGAAGAAGGATAAAAGTCTCTATAATCTGCTCAAATGTCACAATGTCAGGAGTCCCAATCTTAATTGAAGGTGGTGACAAAGCGGGACAATGTGAAAACTAATGTAGAGCATAGACCAAGAATGATGACGATTCCTCCAAATGTTGCTCCAAGATGCCAACCTATGACAAACACTAATATAAAGAATTAGGTCCCACTATAGAAGATGTCAACATGAATGGTGACTGAGTTGAAACTATCAACTCACGAGTATTTGCAAAATATACCACTATAGATGCATATGACTATGGAAAATGAACAAGAGGATCTAATTGTACCCTCAAAACATTTGAAGAGTGTGATGCAACTTCATGTGAGATGTCATCAAAGAGGAGATGAATGTCCTCGATATTATCATCAACATCCTGTATGTGCGATTCAACAAACAAATAATGTATGTCATGTAAGCAATCATCCCAATGATCAATAAGAGATGAAGAATCCCATGATGTAGTGTCAACACAAGTAGTTTGAGCATGAACAACTGTAGAATCTACAAGTGTTGAAAGTGAAGAGTCCCCCACCTCTTGATGCTGACTCAAAGATGTAGGAGAAGCCTCCATAGGAGTCATAGAAGTTGAAGAATAAATTAATGTCTCTAGAGGAGGAGGAGAAGATTTGATGGCCCTTTTATGTTCAATGCTTTGCCAATAATTTAGCACTTATAAGGTATCTTCATCATATAGAATACTATCACAATCATCTAGGGGAATTGAATAATCAAAGAGACCATCATTTGAGAATGGAGGATCATCTAGATCTCCATACGTCTCCCAAATTCTAATCCAAGTAGAAATGGGGGAATCAAAATTTGATAGAATAATCCACGTGTAAGTGTCTACAAGAACATGCATAATCTCGACAATATGCCATTTCTTGAGATACCACTCTCTATTTTCCCAACCATGTGGTGGTTGAGGAAAAACTTCATAGAAGTAGGGCAAGAGGTTAAGCCATTTTAAATGATTCATCATTCCATCTCACCAAGCCTTATAGTTCCTTCTATTTAAATCAATAATTGATGGATGAGGTGATATACTTATGATATTCTCCTCAGAGTAGACTTTCCAGCAAAATGAAATGTAGAACTACAAACACACACACCCCCTCAAATCACTCAATCATAGAACCCACCAAGCAAATATGATTTGGCACTTTATACTTAATGCAATTACAATTGCCACTTGCAAGAAAAATCTAAGTAGTCTTTGATCTCAATGCATTACAATTCCTCAAAAATGAGCTTATGCTACAAGTAAAATTTGGCACAATACCAAGAGAAATAAATAGCACCACTATGTAGAACAAGAAAAATCACGCACTTTCAAACAAGAATCACCTTGATCCAAGGTTGTATGTGAAAGCTATAAGCCATTGAAGTTCCCAAAACGAGAACGACGCAATGTCACCTTTGAGAATTTGCAAACTTTGAAAAATTCGTGCATCAATTTTTTTTTTAAAAAACACCAATGCATAGACACGAAAAGCTACCCCAAATAAAAAAAATTGCTCAAAAAAAGGAGGTTTTGATCCCAAGTTATGGTTGTTTGAAGTCAAACTACAAAATCAAAACTGCTAATGGAGAGGAGGCAGATTGGAGTGACCTACTGATGGGCATTTGGTCGTCAAATATCGTTTAACCATCAAATTTTAGACAATCTCAACTAATGTTCATTTGACCATCAAATTTAAGATATTCCTTTTGATAGTCGTTTAGACATCAAATATAAGACAACCGCACGAAAATAAAAAAATCGCCAAAAAATTATTATATATGAAAATAGAGGATTTTGTGCCTTCTGAGCACAATGGAAAGGCCAGATTGAACTAAAATGCTCTGAAATGATAGCTCCCTACCAAATCTGGAAATGAGCATCCCTCTTCAACCCTTTAGTGGTTCTGGCATCCAATGTCCAACTGGGACGAAACAAAAGGCAAATCAGACTATCTCAACTACTCTGTACTCAATGGTGAGCTCAAAATGTCTCCAGGAAGTTCTGAAAAAACTTGCAATTGGCAAGTCAAAATATAGTACTTGGTGGAAAGGGGGTGGTGCTGAAATACATATAGTACTTGAAAAATTAGTTATAAAAAGATGTATAACAATATAATTATGTAATTGTAGAAGCCTAAGTTGCATCCAGAAGTATTCTTGATTTCAAATATATGTTACGATGTTTTTTAAGATAATAGATTAACATTGGTTTTAAGTTTTTAACATCTATGTAAGACCAAATTAGGTTCCTACAAGATGTATGTTTGATGTTGGAGGACATATGCAAGATATTTGGAGTGGAAAGATATCCCAAATATTGAAGCACTTAGCATATAGTCTGGCTACAATTCTGTCCAAACACTTGGTTTACAAACCAAACATGTTAACTATCTCCACTCTACATGGGAATTCAGTTATTGCCTGCGTCATTGCAATCCATGAGATGACAGCTCTTTGAGGCATTCAGTCATTGCATTCCATGAGATGACGGCTCTTTGAGGCATTCAGTCATTGCATTCCATGAGATGACGGCTCTTTGAGGCATTCAATCAGGCAGCTCACGTTCCTTGCCACTGCTTCCACATTTTGCATACTGTACAGTGTAAATTGTTGGAGCCACACAGGCCCTAGGGTAAATAAAAAAATAAAACAAAAATTAAAATTAAAATAAAATAAAATATTAAAAATCTACACATCTAGCAGTCTCCTAGAAGTTTCCAGAAGTTTCCTTGGAGTCTCCCAGAAGTTTCCCAGAAGTTTCCTAGGGGTCGAGGGGTCGTCTGGAAGTCTCCCAGGAGTTTCCCTGGGGTCGAGGGGTCGTCTGGAAGTCTCCCAAAAGTTTCCTTGGAGTCTCCCCGGCAGAAACGGCCAGGAAATGTTTCCCTCCAGAAGGAGACATCTAGGAAACGGCAGAGAAACTTGGAGACGGCGAGGGGACAGCGAAGGGACGTTTCCCAAGTGTCTCCCCGTCTCGGAAACGTCCTCGTCTCAAGTGCGGGTTTTTTTTTCATGGGGACGGTCCCCGTGGAATGAAATGTTCCCCTTTATTTTTTTATTTTTTCAATCCACATACAATGCAATCATGCACCTGTTAAGTTTAGCTCCAAAACAAAACGATGTTGAATTAAACTCTAACCAAGAATGCGCCCTAAAACCACTTAAGGAGGAGGGGCGGGCATATGGTCAGAGGATCCCTAGGATCTAATAACTCAATAATTGACTTGATTACAATTGAAAAGGAGAGCTAAACTCAACATCAAGAATGTGCACACAAGATCCTTTGACAGGCGAGGTGCTAACATATGGTGGAGTGCTTAAATATAAAACTAAAATAACACTTCTTTTGCTGATGCAGGCATCCACAAGCGGTGGGAATGAGATAATTACAATTATTTAAGGCGGCAAGCCAGCCATGTAACCACACTTCCGCTTGTTCAATGGGGGGTATACAAATCCTCACAACCACTTATTTCGTGGGGGGAAAACAAAATTTAATTGAAGAAACTTTATTAAACTCAACCACTCAATCGTGGGAGTATAAGATAAACTGAAAATTGCAGCAAGGTAAACAACTATTGTTAGTACTACTAAATAGCTTACAAACAATTGGCATACAGCTGCAATACAACAAAGTTAAGCTCCAAAACATATGATAGTTAGAGTAACACTTCCTCTAACTCTTACAATGTTCAAATGATATTGAATTGAAGTACGAACCAGCAGTATAATGAAAATATGCAAATCTGATTAGAAACAACATTAATAGAAAATCAAACCAACAACTTGAATACTCACATAAATGGACGTATCTTTTCCAAATCAACTCGGAAAACTCCCAAACCACAACCAGATGATAGCTCGGAGATAGGCGTCCAACTTCCAATGGAGACTTGAGCCAAAAACAAAAGACAACAGAAGGCACGAACTCCAATGCACATGCCAAGAAAGGTATGACCAAGCAAGAGGGTCGACCTTCCTCTAAAAATCAGATCCTTCACCAAAAAATCTGCAAACTTGCAGAAAGGGGCGCCCTTCACAATAGAACAGTGTAATGTCCCCCTCTCAACAGTGATCTTGGAGGTGACCGTTAGCCTATTTTTTGAGACCCGTAGGCTACTTAGATGAGAAAATTAGGGTTTCTTTATCTAGCAATGGTTGTTTAGCTTGTTCAGAAGTTTGCCCTTGGGTTTTTGAGGTTCTTACTAGGGATTTGTTGTGACCTCTTCACACATCACCCCATCCAGGAGGGGGACCCCCTAATTTTTGTTCCATTCTGGTCTTTTGGCTTTGGTTCTCTCTGTCTCTGGTCTTTTTGTCCTTCTGAGGATGTCCCGTCTTTTGACCTGGATTGAAATGATTGCCAAGTCTACGAAATTAGGGTTTCTATCCTTCAGGCTTGTTCAAGGTCAAACTGAGTTATCAAGGTAAAATCTAAGTGCAGCAGTACAGTCAGAAGGCCCAAGACAGGATCCCACTGAAATCTGACAACTTACTATTTTTAGTAAGTACCTAATTTGAGGTCTTTTCCTCAGGATTTCGGGATTCTAACTACTTCAACACGTTCAGGCAGTTTCCAAGCACCTACACATGAAATTTGAACAGATTCAGACAACTGGCTATTTTTAGCAGTTCAGCCTTCGAAGGCTATTTTCAGGGTTTAAACGTACGATTCTCCAATGCATGACTAGATAATGGATCTGGGTTTTTCAAGACCTTCGCAATGGTATGACATGTAAACCGAGGCAAGGACTTTTCAGTGGTTCAACCTTCAAAGGCTATTTTTAGGGTTTGCATGCAATGATTTTCAATGCATGTCCGGATATTCCATATGGGTTTTGCGAGAGCTTCGCAGTGATATGGCATGCAAGCGGAATGAGTCAGTTTTCAAGGACTTACTATTTTTAGCCAGTGGCAGCATGTTGACCAATTTTTTGGGTTTTTTTGGGTTTTTTGAGATCCCACGGTCACTGTGACATGCAAACTCATCCGACATCCAATTGACCACTTTTCAAACACTTACTATAAATAGCAGCTTCAATCCAGCAGTTACCCGACACCTCAGTCCAGCAAGCAGAGTGGCAAACAGCAAAAATCAAGGAAATCGGGAGCAGTCCGGAGCGCATGCAAGTCAGATTAGGGCTTCCCCTACTATGTCTAAAAATAGATGGAACAAAAGGCAGAGATGTCAAAATGAAGCACGCCACCAGGATCAGCATCTGTCAGGCTGTCTACTGGCAAAATTTGAGCACGATCTGAATTCTTACTATTTTTAGTAAGTCATCTCATGGCTATAAATAGCACGTACTGTGCCAGAGACAAGTGTGAACAGGTCACTCACAACATCAAGAACAAGTGGAGCGAATTTCAGAGCAAATGGAGATACAAAAATTGATCAATTTTAGGGTTGCTAAAAATAGCATACCGGTATGGACAGAGGATGTAAACAAGGTAGCAAAGTCAGTGGAAGCACAGCCACGCCTGCTCCAGCTCAGAACGGGATGAAACACAAGGAAACCCTAATTTCTCTAAGTTTGCTAAAAATAGAAAAGCCGAGGCATGGCTAGGGCGTTGGAAATTTATAAGAGGTAACTGGCATGGAGACACATGATATGCACCTAGAAGGAATGAAAAGGTGTGAAAATCTCTAAGTGTGGGATTTCCTTCACATGGGTGAAATGCGCCCTCAAAGGTTGAAATGGAAGTAGCCTATGCTATTTGCGCCCTCAAATTTCCTTGAGCATGGGTGAAATGCGCCCACATGATGATAAGGCATGGCAAAATTCACTAAGGCATGTAAAATCCCTCACACACCCTCAAATGCGCCCAAGGATGGAAGCACACTAGGCTAAATGCGCCCAAGGGAGGTGAAAGGTCACTAAGTGTTGGCGCTTTCCTTTGCCTAGGCAAAATGCGCCCAAGGGTGGAAGCTCACCATGCCATATGCGCCCAAGGGAGGTGAAGGGTCACCAAAGGCGTGGGAATTCCTTCACCACCCCTCATATGCGCCTTCAAGTTCCTCCTCCCCATAGCAAATGCGCCCAAGGTGGCAAGGTAAAAAGAAAACGTTGAAAGGTAAAGGAAATACGCTAAGGCAAGTAAAATTCCTCTTCACACCCTCAAATGCGCCCAAAGGTGGAGGTTGACTAGGCCAAATGCGCCCTAGAGTGGAAGTGTCATGTGTGAAATGCGCCCAAGATGTTTTCCTCCTCTACATGCTATATGCGCCAAAGGTAAAGGTAAAGCTAGGGGTGGCATGATTTTGAAAAATGCTAAGGCTAGATAATTTTCCCCCTCCACATGTGGTATGCACCTAAAGTGAAAATTGATGCACAAGGTGAAATACGCCCCTCATGGGTAATCTAAAATGATTTTTCTAGAAACCTTTCCTAAGGCGAAAAGGATTGTTAAGGCATAGAAAGAATAAAATGGAAGTTGACATGCTCCAATGCGCCCTTCAAGGGTGAGATGATTAAATTTAAATTTTCTAAGGCATTTTCTAAGGAGAAAATGAGGAATACGCTCAGAAGGTGATGCTAAAAAATTTCCAGAGACAAGATGAGACATGCCAACAGAGGGAAAATTCTTCAGGAGAAAATCAAGGAATAGTGCCGAGGCAGAGAAACTGGAGATTGCAGGTGTGGAAGACGTCCGGAGTGAAGATAAATAAACCTTAGCCATTTTATTATTTTAAAATAATAAAAATTAAAAGTACCCCTTCATCCGGATACACATGACAACGATGAGTTCTAAAAAGAATTTTCTTCTGGGTATTGAGTGTTTTCGATTGCGAGATGGTTTGAACTTGTTCCACACCTTGCTCACATCGTTTTGGTGGATATTTTTGCCCGGTGTCTATTTTGATAAAATTCCTAAGGCAAATTTGAAGAATTTCTCTAAGGAAAACAAATAAAGTGAATGAGATGTTTCGCTGGAAGATTGAACTGGATAATTTTGCCAAGGCAAGGATGAGATAGAAATGACTTAGCCAGGTAAATTCAAAATTGTTCAAAGAAGTGAGTGATTTAATATTTTAAAGGAAACAATATGATGAGGCAGGCCTGTGCAGAGATGATGAAATTCATAATTCTAGAAGCTTGAGATTTTGATGCTTCAGATGACAAGTGTTACGACTAGAAAAGAGAGGGAAAATGAATTCAAAAATGTGCTAAGTATAGCCTCTGCTGGGTTTCGACCTGGCTATAATATTCTGAGTCCTCTCCATATTTTTCACAAGTTGCTGAATGCAAAGCACTTTTTGAAGTTGAAGTATGAGTTTGCAGAGGTAGAAGACCCTCAAGTTGCTGAAAAATTCGAAATTGTGAAGAGAGCTGGAGGTTGCTGAGAAGTGCAGCTTGGCAAGAGGTTGAGCTGACTGGGGCGTGGCTAAGCAAGTCTGAGGTTGCTGAGGCTGCTGAAGTACGAATTTTTGAAGAAGTCCCAAGTTGCTGAGAGGTCTTGAGGTTGCTGAGGAACTCGAATTTAGAGTCTTGAGGCTGCAATTGCTGAAGGCACGACTTTGTGGGGAGGTTTCATTTGCTTGCAGAGGTACGGAATTAAGTCTAGACATTTGGAAATTGCTGCAGTACAAGCTCCCAAGCTTGCTGAAAAACGCATTTGAGAGAAGCAAGCAAGTTGCTGAAAGTACATTTTAGAGGAGAAATACGAATTTGAGAGAAGTTTCAGAACTACAAAAATTTCACAGAGACTTCTAAAAACATTGAAGTAAACAAGAGTGTTGAGGTTTGCAGCTGAAAGTAACAAATCGTTGTAGCCTTTTTATTTAAAAATCTGCTGGCACCCTCAACGGTGATTATTTTATTATTTTGTTATCTTGTTTTCTAACTCTCTTGCCTTTTTGCAGAATGGCTGAATCAAGCAGAAGAGTTGCAGGCAGAAACGACCACACTGAATCCGCGAAAGAAAACACATCGAGACAAGCAGTGATCAAGAAGTTGAGCAAGTCCCTCTTGCCAGAGTCAAAATTTTCTTCGAAGTTGGGCAGGCTGGCTGACACGAACTTGGGCTTGTTCAACCTGGAGGCATTCAGAAGAAGGATAATGGGGACTGGAGGCCATCACCCATCAGTGACTTCACACAATATTGTTAGGAGCGGACTGTATGCAGCTGCCACTTTTCCGCCAACTATCCAGTGTCCAAAGCTCATCATGGAATGCGCCCAACACTACAACACAGAGCAGAGGACGATCACTTCGCCAGAAGGCAAGATTTTGGCCAACCTTACACCTGAAGCAATTGGAGAGGCATTCGGGATTCCAGTTCATGAGAAGATGATCTATAAAACAAAGGAAAGGGCTGAAAGAATGTATTCATCCACAACGGACCGGTGTGCTGATTTGATAAACACCAGGTGGATGATCAAACCCAAGCCAACTCGTACAAAACTACCCAAATAGATAATCTTAGAGGATTTGAGACAAGAGTTTGGTGATCTGATAATGATGTTGAGCAAAGTTGGAGGATGCCCCCAAGCATTCATCTTTGAACCTTGGATGTTTTATTATGTCAACTTGGTACTAGAGGGCAAAGATCACATGGATTGGGCACTGTTGATCAATGACAGCATACACGATCAACTCCGTGGTGTGAGGAGAACGAAAACGTTTTGCATAGGGCTCTTATATTGTCTATATGTTGGCTCGCATGACGAAGTATAAGGGAATCTTCTATAAGGAACCAATCGGGTGCGATTCCCATCAATTTAAGATACATGAGGCTTGTCCACAGTTGCATCTGACAAGCACCACTAACTACAAAAGGGTCAATGATGCCTTCACTATGCATATAACGAGGACCTTGCAGCAAAGGACCCATCACAGAATATCCAGGGAAGCACAAGAGCTGATTGAGAAGTTCGGATGTTGGTTTATCCAATTTCCAAAATTTACCTACATAAGGCTGCAAGGATTCTCTTCTTACCCTTATAGATTGCCCCGGTATCCCACAAACAGAATAGTGATGTTGGAAGTATCTAGGCAACTTATTGCCTATGATAAGATTCAAAAGAAGAAGAAGAAAGGTGGACTTGGATTCCCAATTACCATGGGGAATTCAGATGAAATCTGCCCATCACTACAAGCAACTAGGGAGGCAGAAAATGAACTCCAATTCTTCCACCTTTCCTACCACACCAGCAGGCACCACTATGATCCCCACAGGAACATCAGATGGATATTGTCAGAAGAGTTCAGGCACAAGGCACAAATCGAAGACTTTTGGGCCAGTGCAGTGGATGAGATCGAGATCAGGAAGAGAATGTTCTCTCGAATACCGTTGGTAATGATCAGAGAGTGCGAGATTGTCCCAGCACTAGATCAAATTGAAGAGGACATAAACGTTGTACAGGCTGACTACAAGATAGTGAGAGATACGCCTCTACCACTCCCAGATTGGTCAGAACCAGAGATTACCGACTTGGATACGCTTTGTATTCCCGTCCTAACATTTACACGGAGTTGGGTAGAGAGGCATGTCAGCCGACTTAAGGGAAGATCAATTCCCCTTACATATAATTTGATGGGAGACCACAGATCGCCAACAGCTAGACAGAGAAGGCAGGTGGATCAAACTCCAGAGCCAAGAGGAAAAGAGCCAGTTCAACCTGAGCCTTTGAGAGTTGAGGAATCCTCGCATACACCATCTCGGGCAAACTCTCCAAGTTTACAGGAGGTATCATTGTTTGTTGATCAGAGGGAGAGATTACAGGCATAACAAACACTGCAAGTGGCAAGTCAGCCACCCCGTAGAGAATCATTGGGCCAGAGCATCAACATGCTCCGAGAAGATAATCAGCAAGAGACAGACGAGGGGACTGCCATGGATACTCAGTTTCAGCAGGGCGATAGATACGACTTCCCCGGATGGTACTCTTCAGTAGTCACAGGCCGAGGATTCTATGATGCATCACAGAAAGATTCTGTCAGGGTCAGAAAGGCCATGACGAATATCTTAGATGGAATTCTCAACACATTGGAGGCAATCTTTGCCAGGAGGTTGACTTCTGAAGAGGTAACTGCAGATGGATTGAAGAACAGATTAACACCATTCTTTTATGAGGTGAAGACCTTCACACAGGATGACTTCGAGAACACTTCTATGTTCTCCAATATTATACAGAACACCCAGGATGCCCTGTTGTGACCTTTTTCACACATCACCCCATCAAGATGGGGACCCCCTAAATTTTGCTCCATTTTGGTCTTTTGGCTTTGGTTCGCTCTCTCTCTCTGGTCTCTGGTCCTTCCGGGGATGTCCTGTCGTTTGACCCAGGTTAAAGTATTGGTTAAGTCTGTGTAATTAGGGTTTTCATCCTTCAGGCTTATTAAAGGTCAAATTGAGTTATAAAATTGAAATCTAAGCTTAGTGCAGCAGTCAGAAGACTTCCAGCAGAGTCCCCCTAAATTTTCACTGTATTCCGGCAACTTACTATTTTTAGTAAGTATTCAATTTGGGACTATTTTATTGAGATTTTGGAATTCTGTCAGTTCCACTGCATCCGGGTAACATCAAGCTGCCTACACGTAAATTTTGAGCCAGATCAGACGACTTGCTATTTTTGGCAGTTCAGGCTTCAAGAGCCATTTTCAGGGTTTCCACATGAGCTTTTCAGATGCATGTGGAGAATCTTCTGGGTTTTCAAAACCTTCGCAGATGATGTAAACATGCAACCGAGACGATCACCACTCAGAGTCAGCCTTCGGAGGCTATTTTTAGGGTTCGCGCAGTGTTTTTCAACGCATGTCGGGTTTTTCTTTATGGGTTTTTCGAGAGCTTCGCAACGGTGACTTGCAAGCGGAGAAGATCGAATTTTGAGGACTTACTATTTTAGCCAGTGCATGCATGCAGACCAGTTTTCTGGGTTTTTCTGGGTTTTTTGAGATCCCACGGGCAATATGACATGCAAAACCATCCGGCAGTGGATGAGTCACTTTTCGTGCAGCTTCTATTTTTAGCAGTACACTCGGCAATACCAACACTCCAGTTCAGCAAGCAGAACGACATGCAGAAGGAACGAGGACAAACGGAGACCGTTCGGGATACATGCAAGTCAAATTAGGGTTTCCACTTTTATAGGGGGTAAAATCCAAAAATAGCCGAAACGAAGTACCCCACCCATGTCAACACACTTCAAGGTACCTGTTGGCAAAATTTGAGCGAAATCGGAGAACTTACTATTTTTAGTAAGTCAGGGCACGGCTATAAATAGCAGGTATGCACCCGAGGTTGGCATCAGAGTAACACTCAAGCTATCAAGATCAAGCGTTGCAACTTTCAGGCAAAACGGAGCTACTGAAGTCAGAAAGTCAGAACTTACTATAAATAGCAGGTGGCTATAAATAGCAGGTCAGGGCAGAGGACTGGCAAAACAGGTTCACAAGGTGAAGAAGATCATATGATGAAATTTTCAGGCAAAACGGAGCCTTAGAGGTTGAAAATCAAGGGACTTGCTAAAAATAGCACAACTTGCTAAAAATAGAATGCGTAAACAAAGACAGGCAGAGGCATGGAAAATATTCTAAGTGTGGGAAAATGAAAGTATCCCCTTAAAAATGCGCCCACCTCACAGATTGATAGCTTGAAAATTGTCTAAGGCAGAATTCAAAGTTGAGCATAGCAAATGCACCCACCTTGATGGAAGCCTTGAAAGTTTCTAAGGCATAAAACAAAAGCTCATACCTCAAAATGCGCCCAAAGAGGAATAGGGGGAGCATCAAAATTTTCTAAGGCAAAAACGAAAGCACACCCATGAAAATGCGCCCTCACCTTGGAGAAAATGATGCTTGGTAAAAACGCCTAAGGCACACAAATGAAAGTTTCAAGGGTGAAATGCGCCCTCCAGAGAAAGTGAAAGCTCACCTCATGAAATGCGCCCTCATCTTGAAGCTACCCCATCAAAATGCGCCCAAGGAAGATGTTGCTGGAGAAAATTTCCTAAGGCAACGAAATGAAAGTGGAACCTATGAAATGCGCCCTCACCTTGAAAGGATATTCTAAGTGTTTGAAAAATTTCTAAGTGTTAAGTTGAAAGCTCAAGACCCCATATGCGCCCAAGGCAAGATAAAGTGGCTAAGACTTGGAGAAATTTCTAAGTCAAGAAAGTGAAAGCTCAAGACCCCATATGCGCCCAAGGTGTAAAGTGAGCTTGATGAAATATTCTAAGACACACAAATGAAAGTATCAAGGGTGAAATGCGCCCTCAAGAGAAAGTGAAAGCTCACCCTCTCATTTGCGCCCCTAGATGAAAGTTGTCTACCCAATATGCGCCCAAGGAATAGGCTAAAAACGCCTAAGGTAAAAATGGAAGCTTGGCCTAGCAGATGCGCCCCTGATGAAGAGGAGATGGGAGAATTCTCTAAGGCATTAAAAGCAAAAGTTGAGAGTATCAAATGCGCCCTTGTGCTGGGAGTCTAGGGAATTTTTCTAAGGCGTGGAGAATGAAAGCATCAAGGGTGAAATACGCCCAGCTTGTTGTAAACGTAAAAAATGCTAAGGCATTGCGAAATGGAAGTGGGCTATGTCAAATGCGCCCAAGCCTAGATCAGGCAAGCAGAGAATTTCAAAGTCCATGGAAAATTCAAGTGAAAGCCTCTAGGCTAATATGCGCCCTTGAAGAGGGATTTAAATTTTAATTCATAAGGCATGGAGATTTTTTTTTTCAGAGAAAAACTATACCAAGGGAAATACGCCAAGAGAGAAAATGTTAGAAAATTTTTCTAAGTGAGATAGCACTTCACTAGGGAAAAATACGCCCTTGGCATGGAAGGATGATTTGATGAGTTTTAAAATTTTCCAAAGGCAGTTGAAGGTTGACGAATATTTTTCAAGGGGAAGATTTGATATCGATGAATATTTTCCATGGGTCAAGTGAAAATCAAATGAACCCGTTTAAAATGCACCCATGAGTTAACAGAGTTTGAAAATTAATTTCCTAAGGGAAATTTTAATATTTTCAGAGGAAATTCGTTTTGCCTAGATTATTTTCCTGACGGAAGTTAAATCTCAGAGGATGAATTATTTCGAGCATGCAAATAATTTTTAATCACCCGGAGTTGAACATTTTAATGAGAGAATTTAAAATGTCTAAGGCAAATTTTATGAAATCGAGGATTTAAATGACAGACATTTTAAAAGTTGGAAATATATTTACAACTCCCACGAAATTTTTCGAGTTGAATTTATTTAAACACTGCGAGATTTCAAAATGGAATTTTAAATCAAGTCAAGTGATTGTTTTTCTTGCGAGTTGTTTAAATCGCCAAGAGTTAACTGGCAGACTAAGAGGAAAATTCGAATTTTTACAAAGAAGGAATCATTATTAATGGCAACTGCCATAATGACCGGCTGACGACTAGTCCACTACTGCGCTTGAATTAGAAGATTCCGAACGAAGAGAGTGGAAAATTGATGAAGGTGCTAAAAATAGCCCCAGCACTACTTAGCAGGATTCTCCGAGAAGAGTTATTTAAACAATCTCTTCTCTCATTTCTCCTCACATTGTTTCGAAGTTGAAGTTGCTGAAGAAGTTCTTGAGAGATTGAAATATTTTCGAAGTGGTTGAGGAGAGAAATTCTTTGAGGAGTGTTGAGTTGCTGAAAGTACGAAGTGCTGGAGGAATTTTCATTTGCCGAGACTCTTTCTTTCGAAAAGCTGAAAGTGTGTTGCTGCAACTTTGAAGTTGAAGGTTGAAGTTGTTTTCCAGAGTTGCTGGAAGATTTATTTGTTGAAGTTGCTGTAGAGTGTTGAGTTGCAGAAATTTATATTGTGCTCGGGATTTATTTCGAAATTGCTGAGTATTGAAGTTGCACGAAAGTTGAAGCTTGCTGCAGATTTTACTTATTCAAGCTGCTAGAAGTTGAAAGTTGCTGAGGTTGACGAAGTCAAGACAAAGGATTTAATTCGCTTTGTGCTGAGAAAGTATCCACATTGCTGAAAGTTGGTAGTTGGCTGCAATTTTCTTCGCCAGTCGGAAGTGCAGTCGTTGAAAGCTTCTTTATAAGCTTGAAGTTTTTTATACAGTACGAGGTTTGGAGTTAGTAATTTATGCTGAGAGTTTTTATTTTCAAAAAGCTAACTCCACGTTCGCAGCCGTCTCGGAGGTTACTTCATTTTATTTAAAAAATCTGCAGCCTAGCTTATTGCTATTCTATTTTATTTTGCAGATGGCCGGAGCAAAGGATGTTGCAGGAACAAGCAGAGCCGCAGGCAGAGCTGCAAACACTGAAGCAGGCAAGGCTGGCTCATCCCGGCAGGCAATGATTAAAAGGCTCGCTAAGCCATTTCTCCCAAAGTCAGCAATAGTTTCAAAGTTGGCAGGATTAAATGACACCAACCTTGGTTCATTTAATCTAAATGCACTCAAATCGAGGATGTTCGGGCTAGGGGGCCATCAACCATCCGTCACGGCACATAATATAATGAAGAGTGGAATCTACGCAGCTGCTAGTTTTCCGCCAGCAATTCAGTGTCCGGAGCTAATTATGGAGTGCGCCAATCACTACAAGCCAGAACGTAGGACGATTGTCTCTCCGGATGGTAAACTGCTCGCCAACTTCACACCGGATGCCATCGGAGAGGCATTTGGGATTCCAACTGCTGAGGAGATGTTATACAACAAATAAGAGGGCAGATAAGATGTACTCTTCCTCTTTCGAAAGAGTCACTGCAGTCATCAACAGAGTTTGGATGCAGAAGCCGAGGCCACCCCGCACTAAGCTCCCAAAGCAGATAATTGCCGAGGACGTGAAACAAGAATACTGTGATTTGATAATGATGCTGAGCCGGGTGAATGGGAGTGCACAGGCTTACATTTTCGAGCCTTGGATGTTCTACTTCACCGAGATCATCTTGGAGGAAAAGAGTGTGTCGATTGGGCTAGGATGATTAGCAACCACATCGATGAGCAATTCAGGAGCCTGAAGGTGACGAAGACTTTCTACATGAGCTCATATGTAATTTACATGTTGGCCAGAATGACTAAGTACAGAGGGATTTCGTACAAAGAGCCAATCGGCTGTGCCCCTGGTCAATTCAAAATTCATGAAGCCTGCACACAGCTACATTTAGCTAACATTGCCAACTATAAACGGGCAAATGATGCATTCACAATGCACATTGCGAGGACACTTCAGCAGAGGACGCAGCAGAGAATATCTAAAGAAGCACAGACACTGATTGAGGAATATGGGTATTGGCTCATCCAATTCCCGAAATTCACATATATTAGGCTGCAGGGGTTCACTTCGTATCCGTATCGGTTACCACGATACCCCACTGATCACATAGTAATGCTTGAGATATCTAGGCAATTGATTGCCTACGATAAGATTCAGAAAAGGAAAAAGAAGGGTGGGCTTGATTTCCCTATCACCATGGGAAATTCCATTGAGGTGTGTCCCTCTTTGCAGGCAGCCCGAGAGGCAGAGGACGAGCTGCAATCTTATCATTTGTCATATCACACAGGCAGGCAGGATTTCGATCCTTACGGGAACATCCGGATGGTACAGAACGTTGAATACCGGCACAGAGCTCATCTGGAGGACTTCTGGGCAAATGCAGTGGATGAGGCTGAGATAAGAAGAAGGATGTTTTCCAGACTTCCTCTCAAGTTGATTAGAGAATGTGAGATTATTCCAGTTCCCGACCAGGTGGAGGAGGATGTCAACGTCATGCAACCCGACTATGGGTCAGTTAGGGATACTCCTGTCCCACCACCTGATTGGTCCGAGCCAGAGATCATGGACTTGGACACTCTTTCTATCCCGGTGATGACTTTTACCAGACTTGGGTCGACAGACATGTATGCAGACTCAAGAGCAAGTCGATCGCCCTTACTTATAGCTTGATGGGTGACCCAAGGCCGTTATCGGTAAAAAAGGGGAAACAAATTGCTCAGACATCGAGGGCACAGGTGGAAGTGCCAACCCAACCGATACCGTTGAGGATAGAACAAGCATCACCCGTGCACTCACAAACTCAGTCTTCGAGTTTGAGAGTGGTTTCATTATTTGCCGATCAAAGGGCAGGATTAGAGTAAGAGCGGGGACTTGAGGAGGTAGATCAGCCCAACGCCCGGGAATCAGCTAGTGTCAGTCTATCCAGGGGCGGCCAATAGGAAGAGGAAGAGGAAACACTGGCCGACACCCATTTTCAGCAGATGTTGGACACGGCTTTGGAAGAAGAGGAAAACACAGAACAGGGGACCCAAGGGTCGGCAGATACCCAGCTTATAGAGGAGGATGAGCCTGAGCAAACCAGTGCAAGAAGAGAGGAAGTGCACGAGATGGAGGCAACAGAAGAACAGCCCCTTGTCATTTGTAATCCACAGCAGAGAGTGCCTGATAGGCTTTCCGACAGAATGAGGAGAGAACCCGAGGATGATACGGATCCAGCCATTGAGATGGAGGAGTTCCTCAGGAGGATCAGTGCGCCACCAGAGAAGAAAAGGGCCCGAAAGTTTTCAAAGATCTCGACTGACGAGTCAGGCTCTCGCACGCTTCAGGTGGCTATTCCGAGGGAAGATTGTGATCGAACCGAGGAGAGGCCTGAAAATTACATGATCACCACAGTAGAGTTGGGTCGTCCTACGGGAGCCCAAGTTATCGAGGAGTTCGATAACTCCTATCAGGCATTGAAGGATCAGTTGCTCCGCACGGAGGGGAAGTATAAGAAATTGAAGAAGGAGCACAAAACCTTGATAGGATACGTACAAAATCTAGCACATCCAGGTGAACCAGCAAACCCAGCAGTGGAACGTCCATCAGAGCTTCCGAAGGAGTCAGTTGTTGCCTTAGAGGATTTGAAGAAAATGGAAATGGAGGCAGACAAGTGGGTTAGCCGTGTTCATACTGAGACAGGGAAATTCATGGAGGACCTTGCCGATGCTTATCGACAGGCCTCAAATATTTTGGCACGGATGGATATAGTAGATCAGGCCTGGGGTGATACTCGCATCTATCAAACGAAGACTGTACTTCGTTTGGGGGCTTTGATGCATATACCTCTAGAAACCTTGGTGGATGGAGGTGTAATTCAGAGAGGTGATAGGTATGATTTCACCAGTTGGTACTCCTCGGTGGTCACAGGCCGTGGATTTCACGACGCAGCAAGGGCAGATTCAGCTAAAGTGAGGAAAGCAATGGGCAACATCTTGGGGGGAGTCCTCAATACATTAGAAGCCATATTTGCTAGAAAGTTGGTCCCAGAGGAGATAACTGCTGATGGCTTGAAAAGTAGACTGCCTCCATTCTTCTCAGCTGCGAGGTCACTTGTCCTGGATGACTTTGAGAATGTCTCCACGTTCTCTAGTATAATTCAGCATACCCAGGACGCCTTAGTGACATGGAGAAAATCTTACACCAGATACGGACAGACGGTAGCAGTCTTGGAGTTCCAGCTCAACCATATTCCACCGATCTCTACACAGGAGGTTGAAGCAGTATTGGCCCGGTTGATCGAGTTTGCTATCCGGGAGAAGGCCAGTGGGAACGCGCTGCTTGATGAGGATCTTCTTGATGATGGTAGTGGGCATTAATTGCTCATTATGATTCCTGCAGGGGAGTGGAGAATATTCTGTGCATTCATTGCCCACTCCTCTTTGTGGCGGTTTTTAGGGCAGAAACCTTAATCAGGGCATAGGTGGCTCGATCTGAGCCCTTCATTGTAATTTGATCTGAACCGTCCACTGAATTGGACTTATTATAAAAGGGGCATCCCCCCTCATTTGTAATCTATTAGGATTAGAGATAGAGATTAGAATTGGAATTGGATCAGAGCTAGAGAGTAGAAGGCATTTAGCTTAGAAGTTAGCTTTAGATTGAGGAGGGAAGAAAACTTTCCTTTGAAAGTTTTGTAAAAGGTTTTTGTGAACACTTTTCATAATACAAAGAGTTTCATTGCTTGGTGATTTCTTCTTTGTTATGAGTAGCTAGCAAGGCCATTTCGTCTTTCCAATTCAAGGTAGATAGAGTAAAGTAGATTTCTATTTCATGCAAGTAGTTGTTAATTGTGGAGTGTGGCGTTGTGATTTAAGCATATCTTCTTTCATCCATACCACTAGCGGGCTTACTGATGGTAAGTTCGCCTTGCGTGGTCAACTGGAGTATCAGCACTTAACTTCGATTATGGTTCATATGTTTGTATGCGTCGTATTGACGATATGAACATGTTGCGTCATGGTTTGAACACTTTTCTCATCCTTTGAAGATTGCACCAACTTTGTCGGAGTTGTTCGAAAGAAGACAAAGCAAAGTTTGGTTTGAAGATTGTTTAAGTCGATCCTCGTCCTCCACCCTTTAGAAGTAGATTTGTAGAATCCCTATCCCTATCCCCTTTAAATTCTGCATTTTCCGAGTCAGTCTAGATACCAGAACATATTGCCAAATCATTCATGTCCTAATTGCTTCACGGAGTTGAACAACTACGTAAGTCCCCTTGAAATAACCAGCAAAACACATCAACCAACTGAGTCTATTCGCAATAAAAGGAACCTTGGAGTCGAACACATGAACTTTCAAGCAATCTTAGCATGTGGGACACTTTGATCAAGAGAGAATAGAGTGACCGTTGGGCAACTTTATTCTGTGCTGGCGCTGTCATAAAAAGCACGTCAACACGCCCTTATTGCCTAGAAGAAATCTTGTGCCCGGCATGGGCAAACAGTTACAGTTTTGGAATTCCAGTTGGATCACATTCCTCCCATTTTGGATCAGGAAGTTGAGGCAGTATTGGCCAGGTTCATTCATCAGGTTTGCAGCCAGCGAGAAAGAGAAAGGAAACGCCCTTCTGGACAATGATCTTCTAGAAGGGGACGATGTGCATTGATGGCGGATAGTGGTTCATTGATGAGGAGTGGAGAATATTCAGCGCATCCATTGCCCCACTCCTTTCAGTGGCGGTTTTTAGGGAAAGAACCCTAATCAGGGCTTAGGTGGCTCAATCTGGGCCTTCCATTGTATTTGAATCTAAGTCGTCCACTGGACTGGGCTAAATATAAAATGGGTATCCCCCCTCATTTGTATAATTAGATGTCAGAGTTAGACATAAATCAGAGATAGAGTTGAGCTAGATAGAAGTTAAAGTAGAGCTAGGAGTTAGCTTAGTTTGGAAAGGAAAGAAAGACTTTCTCTTTGAAAGTTTTTGTAAAAGATTGTTGTGTAAGACTCTCATAATCTAAGGATTTTCATTGATTGGTGATTTTATCTTACATTGTGGGCGGTTGACGAGATATTTTCGTCTTTCCAATTCAAGTAGAGTAGAGTAAAGTAGACTTTGTTTTCATGCAAGTAGTGTTAGTTGTGGAATGTGGCGTTGGTTTGAGCAAATCTTCTTGTATCCATACCACTAGCAGGCTTGCTGACGGTAAGTCTGCCCCTACGTGGTCAACTGAAATTTCAGCACCTAACTTCGGTTGTGATTTGTGTGTTCACTTGCTTTGTTGTGAAGGGGTGTGCGTGTTGAATCACAATTTGAACATCTTATCCATCCTTTGAAGATTGCACCAACTTTGTTAGAGTTGTCCGAAAGGGAGATGAAACAAAGTTTGGTTTGAAGATTGTTAAAGCCTGTCCTCGCATTCCACCCTTAGAAATAGATTGTAGACTCCCTATCCCTACTCCCTTTAAATTCAATACTTCCGGGTCAGTTAAATATCCAGAGCCTCAGTCAAAACCCTTCATTTGCTTGACAAAAAAAAAAAATTGAACAATTACGTAAGTCCCCTTGGAATACCCAGCATATTCACATCAACCAACTGAGTCTATTCGCGATAAAAGGAACCTTGGAGTTGAACGCATGAACTTTCACGCAATCTTAGCATGCGGAATACTTTGATCAAGAGAGAATAGAGTGACTGTTGGACATTTTATTCTATGTTGGTGTTGTCATAAAACACACGTCAATAGGATTTTTTCTGGGTTTTTTGAGAGCTTCGTAACGGTGTGGTTGACATACTGTTCTGAGCAATTTCTTGAATTTACTATTTTTAGTAAGTTCTATTTCTGGCAGTGACCATGTTGGCATTAGTACCCCTTGACTTCTTCTTCAAGCAGTTGAGTTGGCAGAGTTTGTTTTGGCTTTGGGATGCTTCTCCGAGGGAGATAACTCATTTTCATAATGTTATATTTTAATATATTACGCCCTTGGCCTAGTCTAATGACTTTCAAGTTGTTTTTAAAAAGGGGACTTCATGGGTGGACGCCTCATCAGGGGGTTACGTGAATTATTTCCTGAATTGATAATTTACTAAGGAGGAAAAAGGGACGCCAACTTGAGAAGAGGAGGTAATTTAAAATTAATGAGATTTTTCATTAAGTGAAAAAGGACGCCAACTATGAGGAAAGGTGAGTTAACATGGAATTTCGAAAATGGGTTGACTCCTTGGGTTTGGCGCACTTTCTAGAAGCTTCTAGGATGCTCTTCAAAAGTTATATAAGGGATTGCTCTTCTTCATGTTTTTCATCTTATGTCTCGAGTATTGTTATGCTGTCAGAATGGTGCCAGAGTTGCTTCGAGGGATGCACACCTCCTAGCTGGCTTGACTTCTTGGTTGAAAGATAGCAACTAGTTGAGAATAGGTTACTTTAGAGTGTCTAGCAATCTGCAGTTGAGTTTTGTATCTTCAATCGAATTTTTACAGTTGTTGTTTTGCCTATGGCCGATCTGGTTTTCTGCTCATATGTTTGTGAGTGATTTTATTTTGCTTATGGGTAATGAGGGATTGTTTTTGGATGGTTGAGGCGACCCCTTCCTCCAAATCTTAGATTTTATTTCCATGTATTGGATTTTATAAAGAAAAATCGCCCCTTCTCTCGGGCTGTACCATTCTGGAGTTGCTTGGTTTTACGTGCCAATTAAATATGGAGTTTTTGAGTTGGTTTTGTGCTTCCATCTTGGGTGCCATCAGTCTTAGAACATATTGCATTTTATCCCATGAAGTTTGAGTGAGTTTTGAGGGAGTTGTCATTAATTTAGTGATTTTTGTGTTGCTGATCATGCAATTTCAGTGCAGGTCTGTCATAATCAGATTGTCAAAAATGGGGTTTGTGAGCTGGATTTAAGTTTGAGAGATCAAGATAGGTATAGGGGATTCTTCATATTTTATCATAGCAGTATACACTCGTTCTTGATGACAAGAAGTTATATCATATTGTAAGCTGAGCAGTAGTACTGTCAGCATTCTTGGTTGTTTGCCATTTCCCACAATTGTGGAAGAGACTAGTATCCTTTCAGTCTATAGTTTAAGTTTAATTACTGCATCCCCGTTGAACAAGTGGAAGAGGCCGGCTTGCCACCTATTTTCTTAATATAATCCATTCTCATCATTTGTTAATCGGCTGAGCCGTCAACATGCTCCCGCTGAATAAGTGGTCGAGTTGCATTTTACTTTCAGTATTGTACTTTCATTCCAGTCCTCCCGCTGAATAAGTGGTTGAGTGATTGTACTTTCTTTCTGTTACTTTCAGCAAGCTCCAGTTATGCTAACGATCCCCTTTCGTGTATGCTTTCAACCTTGCCCGCATTGGGATCTGGGTTGATCAGAGGAGAGGGTTACATTCAGTTGATTGAGTTTTCCTAACATTAACGGGTGAATTGAATTGTGGAGAAATTGAAAAAATTGACCCGATATATTTCAAACAGCATGGGTCGCTACCCAGAATGATAAAAAATCCATGGCGAAGCAGTGATCAGAAATTTGCTTCAGCCATGAACCAATCAGCAACTCAATAACAGGTTATATAGCAGCAGCCTGTTAAATAACATCAGAAATAAGCTCCATCTGCACTCCAGTGTGAAGTACAGTCTCAAAGACCCACCTAAGAAGCCATAGTTTTAGGCCCAAAGGATGGATAGAATCCGCTAAGCTTCCCCTTAGCCAGGTTCTGGATTTCAAACCAGCAACATAACTTTACTTTCAAATTTCCAAGATACCAAACAATGAGCAAGACACCAATATATAAGCTTCAATTGGCAAATGAAGCAATCAATAACTTCCAACAAGAAACTGTTCAATTCCTCCAAGGGACGCCATCTCTTAATAGTCAGTTTATTTTGATTTTAATGAAATATTATTCATTTCCCTTTTTGGCATCCAACTTTAAGTTGCACAATAACATTAAAAATAAACATTAAATGCATATGAAAATTGAACCCCTTAATGTCCCCTTCATTAAAACAACTTAAAGTCATCAAGCCTAGGCATGGGGTACAACTTCAAGATATGAAAATTGACTAAGTCTGGGACTCAGTCCAAGGAGGGATAGAAGCCAAAACCAAAGCCAACACTCAAACTGATTTTGCCAAAAATAGAATGATGACTCGAGTAGGACTGCTGATGGTGCCATTGCCACAATTAGACTTACTAAAAATAGCCAATGCCAAAAATAGTAAGTTAACTTCAAACCTTCAAAAAGCCAACTGAGCAGCCACACTGCCCAAAATGTGAACTGCAGATGATTGAACTGCTGCTAGAAAGATACTGCTATAAATAGACTTACTAAAAATAGCAACTGCTATAAATAGTAAGTTTTCAAAACTTCATTTGAGCAGTAATCATGACTTACTATAAATAGTAAGTGTTTCCAAAGATCTTCTGAGTACAATTCGGGAAGCCAACATGACTTACTATAAATAGTAAGTGCCTGGAAAAGTTATCAGATGGAGACGCATGATACACCATTCTGAAGCTCTCTGAAAACCCAAAAAACTCCACCAGACATGCATCAAAAACCCATGCATGCAAACCCTCAAAACTGCATCTGAAACCACCTAAAAAATAGGAAACCCTAATTTCAATTCTGCTTAGCCTATGAGTTTCCGAAAATAGGCTAAAACCTCAAGAAGAGCATAGGACTAAAATGGGGACATTACATGGAACACTGATTTTTTCTCAGCATACTCGTTTCAAAAGAGAAATTGTCAAACTTCGAAACAAGATTGATAAATTACTGCAAGGTCAAGTTTATGAGGATCCAAAAACATTATCGCCAACATAGAATAAAATGTCCAATGGTCACTCTATTCTCTCTTGATCAAAGTGTTCCGCATGCTAAGATTGCGTGAAAGTTCATGCGTTCGACTCCAAGGTTCCTTTAATGCGAATAGACTCAGTTGGTTGATGTGAATATGCTGGGTATTCCAAGGGGACTTACGTAATTGTTCAACTTTATATGCTCAAGCAAATGAAGGATTTTGACTATGATGCTCTGGTATTTGAATGGATCGGGAAATGCTGAATTTAAAGAGGTAAGGATAGGAATTCTACAATCTACTTCTACGGGTGGAATGCAAGGATTAGCTTTGACAGTCTTCAAACCAAACTTCGTTTCATCTCCCCTTCGGACAACTTTGACAAAGCTGGTGCAATCTTCAAAGGATGGATGAGATGTTCAAACTGAAATTCACCATGCACACCCCTTCACAACGAAGCAAGTGGGCACATTGAACACAATCGAAGTTAAGTGCTGAGATTCCAGTCGACCACGCAGGAGCAGACTTACCGTCAGCAAATCCGCCAGTGGTATGGATACGGAAAGATATGCCCAAACTAGTGTCACATTCCACAATTAACTCTACTTGCATGAAAACAAATCTACTTTACTTTACTCTATTCGAATTGGAAAGACAAAAAGATCTCATCAACTGCCCACAACACAAAATGAAGTCACCAATCAATGAAATCTTTATATCATGAAAGTCTTACACAACAATCTTTTGCAAAAACTTTCAAAGGGAAAGTCTTTCTTTCCTTTCCAACTAAGCTAACTCCTAGCTCTACTTTAACTTCTATCAATATCTATCTCTGTCTAGCTCTGATCTATCTCTGATTCTAATTCTAACTATTTACAAATGAGGAGGGATGCCCCTTTTATAATGAATCCAAATAGTGGATGGTTCAGATCTGATTACAATAAAGGGCTCAGATTGAGCCACCTATGCCCTAATTAGGGTTTCTGCCCTAAAAACCGCCACCGAGAGGAGTGGGGCAATGAATGCGCCCTCCACTCCTCATCAATGCACCACACCCTGCCATCAATGCACGTCATCTCCTTCCAGAAGGTCATCGTCCAGAAGGGCGTTTCCTTTCTCCTTCTCGCTGGCCGCAAATTTGATGAATCTGGCCAAGACTGCCTCAACTTCCTGATTGGAGATAGGAGGAATGTGATCCAGCTGAAACTCTAAAACTGCAACTGTTTGCCCATGCCAAGCACATGATTTCTTCCAGGCAACAAGGGTGTCCTGGGTGTTCTGTATGATACTGGAGAACGTGGCTGTGTTCTCGAAATCGTCTTGTGTGAAGGTCTTCACTTCAGAAAAGAATGGCGCCAATCTGTCTTTCAATCCATCTGCATTTACCTCTTCAGCAGTCAACCTCTTGGCAAAGATTGCCTCCAACGTATTGAAAATTCCATCTAAGATGTTCATCATGGCCTTTCTGACCCTGACAGAATCTGCCTGTGATGCATCATAGAATCCCCGGCCTGTGACTACTGAAGAATACCATCTGGCAAAGTCGTATCTATCTCCCTGCTGGATAACACCTCCCTCAACCAAAGTGTGTTGAGGTATGCTCATCAAATCCCCTAAACGGAGAACAACTCTCGTCTGATAGATGCGAGCCTCACCCCAAGCATGGTTAACTACCTCCACTCTAGCCATAATATCGGAAGCTTGCTTATAGGCATGTGCAAGATCTTCCATGAATTTTCTCGTCTCTGTACGCACACTGGCAACCCACTTGTCTGCCTGTTGTGCCATTCTCTTCAAATCTTCTAACCCACTGATTGACTCTCTGGAAAACTCAGCTGGAAGTTCAATTGCCGGATTTTCTTGCCCACAAGGACGGGACAAGTGCTGCACGTAGCCAATCAATGTCTTGTGCTCTACCTTCAACCTTTTGTATTTTTCCTCCACGTAGGACAATCTATCCTTGAGTGCTCGATAGGAATTATCGCACTCCTCTAGCACTTGTGCTCCAGTAGGGCGGCCTAGTTCCATGGTTGCCACAACATAGTTTTCAGGAATGGCCTCGTCTCTATCACATTCTTCCTAAGGAACTGCCACATGCAAGGTTTGGGATCCATCCTCGTCTGTGGATATTTTGGAGAACTTCCTAGCCTTTTTCTTTGCTGGAGGTGCGCTGATCCTCTGTAATAATTCTTCCATCTCGGCTGCGGGATCGGTCTCATCCACAGGATCACGCCTCATTCTGCCCCTTAGCCATTCTGGCATCTTCTGCCGCATGTCAGATATAATAAAAGGTTGTTCTACCTCAGCCTCCACCTCATGAACCTCCCCTCTGCCATCGTTCTGACGAGGCTCACCATCATCAATAGGCTCCGTGTCTCCTGAGCTCTGGGCATCCTGATCTGAAGTAGCATCACCCTCGAGAGCCGCCTCAATTTCCTACTGAAATTGAGTATCAGTAGCTGTCCCCTCATCTGTCTCTTGCTGATTTTCCTGCTGATGATCTTCTTGGGGCATGTTGATGCTTTGACCCACTGATTCTCTATGAGGTGGCTGACTCTCCATTCGCACCGTCTATTCTACATCCAATCTCTCCCTCTGATCAACGAATAGAGACACCTCCTGTAAGCTTGGAGAATGTGTAGGAGATGGCGTATGCATGGACTCCTCAACTACCACTGGCTCAGGTCGAACTGGCTCCTTTCCTCGAGGCTCTGGAGTTGGATTACTCCGTCTCCTCTGATTAGTTGTCTGCAATCTGTTGTCTCCCATCAAATTGTAGGTAAGGGGAATTGACCTTCCCTTGAGTCGGCTGACATGCCTCTCTACCCAACTCCGCGTAAATGTCAAGACTGGGATACAAAGTGTATCCAAGTCAGTGACCTCTGGCTCAGACCAATCTGGGAGTGGCAGAGGTGTATCTCTTACTGTCTCATAGTCAGCCTGTACTACGTTTATATCCTCCTCAATTTGATCTGGCACCAGGATGATCTCACACTCTCTGACCATCCCCAATGGTATCCGAGAAAACATTCTCTTTCTGACCTCGATCTCATCCACTGCACTAGCCCAAAAGTCTTCGATCTGCACCTTGTGCCTGAACTCCTCTGTCAATATCCACCTGATGTTTCTGTGGGGATCGTAGAAATGCCTGCTGGTGTGATAGGAAAGGTGGAAGAATTGGAGCTCCGCTTTTGCCTCTCTTGCTGCTTGCAGCGATGTGCAAATTTCATCTGAATTTCCAATAGTAATCGGGAATCCGAGTCCACCTTTCTTCTTCTTCTTCTGAATCTTGTCATAGGCAATCAGTTGCCTAGATACTTCCAGCATCACTATCCTGTTTGTGGGATACCAAAGCAATCTGTATGGATAGGAGGAAAATCCTTGCAGCCTTATGTAGGTGAATTTTGGAAATTGGATAAACCAACATCCGAATTTCTCAATCATTTCTTGTGCCTCCCTTGATATTCTGTGGTGGGTTCTTTGCTGCAAGGTCCTTGTTATGTGCATGGTAAAGGCATCGTTGACCCTCTTGTAATTAGTTGTGCTTGTCAGATGCAACTGTGGACAAGCTTCATATATTTTAAACTGATGGGATCCGCAACCGATTGGTTCCTTGTAAGAGATCCCTCTATATCTCGTCATGCGAGCCAGCATATAAACAAGGTAGGAGCCCATGTAAAATGTCTTCATTCTCCTCACGCCACAAAGCTGCTCATGTATGTTATCACTGATCATCAGTGCCCAATCCATGTAATCCTTTCCCTCTAACACCAAGTTGACAAAATAGAATATCCAAGGTTCAAAGATGAACGCTTGGGGGCATCCTCCAACTCTGCTCAGCATTATAATGAGATCACCAAACTCCTGTCTCAAGTCATCTGAGACTATCTGCTTGGGCAATTTGGTGCGAGTTGGCTTGGGTTTAATCATCCACCTAGTGTTTATCAAATCAGCACACCGGTCTGTGGTGGATGAGTACATCTTTCGTCTTGTAGATCATCTTCTCATGAACTGGAATCCCGAATGCCTCCCCGATCGCTTCAGGTGTTAGGTTAGCCAGCACCTTGCCATCTGGCGAAGTGACTGTTCTCTGTTCTGCATTGTAGTGGTAGGCGCACTCCATGATGAGTTCTGGACATCGGATAGCTGGCGGAAAGTTGGCAGCTGCATACAATCCACTTCTGACAATACTGTGCGAAGTCACTGACGGGTGATGGCCTCCAGTCCCCATTATCCTTCTTTTGAATGCTTCTATGTTGAATGAGCCCAAGTTCGTGTCAGCTAGCCTGCCGAGCTTGGATGAAAACTTGGATTTTGGCAAGAATGACTTGCCCAATTTCTTGATCACCGCCTGTCTAGACTCGGTGTGGTTGTTTCTGCCTGCAGCTCTTCTGCTTGATTCGGCCATTCTGTAAAAAAGGCAAGAGAGTCATTAGAAAACAAGATTTTATAAAACAATATATCGCTTTTGAGGGTGCCAGCAAATTTTTAAATAAAAAGGCTGCAACACTTTGTCACTTTCAACTGCAAACCTCAACTACGCCTATTTACTTCAACGTTTTTAGAAGTTTCTTCTCTGGTTGCAGCAACACAATGCCAAACACTTGGAAATGTTTGCTTGCAGCAATTTACTTTCAACAAATTTGAAACCTCTCCCTTGAAGTTCGTACTTTTCTCTCTAGCTTAGCAACTTCAAACCTTCTCCTCAAGTCGTACTTCAGCATTCAGCAACTTCAGGCTTTTGGCAAATTCGTATCTTCTCAGCAAATGCAGCAACTTTAGACTTTTGGCAAATTCGTACCTTCTCAGCAAATGCAGCAACTGGCAACTTGGGAATCGTGCCTCTCAGCAACTGCAGCCTCAGCAAGTTAAGTCGCACTTCCTTCAGCAACTTCAACTTTTACAAATTTGCACTTCTCCTTGGGCTCTCTCACAATTTCGAACTTCTCAGCAATAGCAATCTCTTCAAAAATTCGTACTTTAACTTAGCTAATATTTTTGCATTCAGCAACTGGTGAGAGGAATGAAGAGGATTTGAAAATCTTATAGCCTGGTCGAATTCCTGCAGAGGCTATACTTAGCAAATTTTCAAATTCATTTTCCCTCTCTTTTCTCCGTTGTAACACTTGTCATCTGAGGCATCTTCTAGAATTATGAATTCATCACCTCTGCACAGGCCTGCCTCGTTGCATTTGATTTCTTAAAATATTAAATCGCTCACTTCTTGAACAATTTCAAAACGTTTGGCTAAGTCATTTGATCTTGTCTTCGCTTTGGCAAAATTATCTAGCTCAAAACTTCTAGCAAAGTGCCTCATTCATTTTGCTCGTTTGCCTTAGAGAAGTCTCTCAATTTTGCCTTAGGAATTTTATTTAAGATAGGCACTAGGCAAAATATCCATCGAAACGATATAGACATGGCGTGGAGTAAGCTTGACTCACTTCTGAATTGCAAACGTTTAATACCCAGAAGAACAATTTTCCCAAAATCCATTGTTTTCATGTGTATCCGAACGAAGGGGTTCTTCGAAATAATAAAAATGGCTAATGTTTTTAATCTTATCCTCTGGATGTCTTCCACTCCTATAATTTTCATCTTCTTTGCCTTGGCAAATTTTCTTGATTTTCCCGGAAGAATTTTCCTTCTGAAGATTTTCTAACACTAGAAACTAGCATCATCCTCTAGGCGTATACTTCATTTTCCCTTTAAAAAATGTCTTAGGAATTATTTAAAAATATAAATTTCAACTCTGAAGGGCGCATATAGCATGTAATTGTTCATTTATTCCCTTAGGCAATTCCACGCCTAGACATTTTTCATTTAGCAATTTTCACGCTTAGACTTCCTTTAGCAATTTTCATTTTTAAGTCCCCACTCACTAGGCGCACTTCATGATGTGAAGAGGAAAAAATAAACAATCCTTGGTCTTTTTAAAAAAACTCATGCCCCCTTAGCATTATTTTTCTCCCTTGGCGCATTTCACATGGTGACCCTTCACCTTCCTCTAGCACATATGCCATGGAGAAGAGGAATTCCACCTTCAAGCACATTTCATCCTCTACGTTTTTAGCTTTCACCTTCAAGCGCATCTCATATTCTTACCCTTTTACCTTTCACCCTCTATACTTTACCTTGGGCACATGTGCCATGGAGAAGAGGAATTCCTACGCCTTGACTTGACCTTTCATCTCCCTTTAGCGCACTTCACACACTAGACTTTCACTTGAGCGCATTTCCACTTCATCACCCCACATTTTGCCTTGACTCTTCACCTCCTTCTGGCACATATGGGCTAGGCTACTTCCATGTTGGGCGCATTTGCCAGTGTGAGGGGGAATTCCGCTTACTTCAAGTGACTCTTCATCTCCCTTGGGCGCATTTGCTATAGAGAGGGGATAACTTTCTTGCCTTAGGCGCATTTGGAGTGTGAGGGGGAAAATTCCACGCCTATGGTTACTTTTCACCTCCCTTAGGCGCATTTAGCCTATGTAACCTCCATTTCCAAGCGCATTTGAGGATGCCTTGGGAAATTTTGATGTCTCAGTGAATATTTCTATGTCTTCGGGTGACCTTTCACCTTCCCTAGGCGCATTTGGGGGTATGAGGAGGAAGATCTCTTGCCTTAGCAGAATTTCTATGCCTCTTGAAGGCGCATTTCACCTTTGCTCAAGGAAATCTCATACTTAGAACTTTTGAATCTTTCATTTCTCTTGGGCGTGTATGAAGGTGTTTAATGCCAGTTATCATTTATGAATTTCCAACGCCCTAACCCTGTTCTGGCTTTCTATTTTTAGTAAAAATTAGGAGAAATTAGGGTTTCATTGATTTTCGCCCTGTTCTGAACTGGAACTGGCGTGGTTGTGCCTCCACCTGGTGTTGCCATCCTGTTCACATCTTATCCAGCACAATACATGCTATTTTTAGCCACTTGCTATTTTTAGCAAACCCTAGAATTGATCAATTTCCGTATCTCTATTTGCTTTGAAATTCGCTCTAGTTGCTTTTGATGCTGTGAGAGACCTGTTCATACTTGCTTCTGGTGATGACGCGCTATCTTTAGCCACCTACTATTTATAGTAAGTTTCAAAGTTGCCTGCTTCAGTAGCTCTCCTTGACCTAAAACTTGCAACACCTGATCTTGATAACTTGGGTGTCGTGTTGATGCCAACCTTGGGTGCAGACCTGCTATTTATAGCTGTGCCCTGACTTACTAAAAATAGTAAGTTCTCCGATTCCGCTCAAAATTTGCCAGTAGGTAGCCCGAAGGATGCTGATCATGGTGGCATGCTTCGTTTCGACATCCCCACATTTCGCTTCATCTATTTTTTAGACATGGTAGGGAAACCCTAATCTGACTTGCATGTGTTCCCGACTGCTCGTGATTTATACTGCTTGTCGTTCTGCTCGATGGAATGAAGTGCTAGGTAGCTGCTGGACTGGAACTGCTATTTATAGTAAGTGTCCAGAAAGTGGTCCATCGGATGTCGGACGAGTTTGCATGTCACAGTGCCCGTGGGATCTCAAAAAACCCAGAAAAACCCAGAAAACTGATCAAAGTTCTGGCACTGGCTAAAAATAGTAAGTCCTTGAAAACTGATCCGATCCACTTGCATGTCATATCACTGCGAAGCTCTTGTGAAACCCAGATGGAATATCCAGACATGCATTGAAAATTCTTGCATGCAAACCCTAAAAATAGCCTCGGAAGGCTGACCTCTGACAGTCCCCGACTTGATTTGCATGTTACACCATCGCGAAGGTCTTGGAAAACCCAGATCAATTCTCCTGTCATTTATCGGAGAATTGCTTGTCTAAACCCTGAAAATAGCCTCCAAAGGCTGAACTGCTAAAAATAGCTAGTTGTTTGAATCCGTTCAAATTTCGCGTGTAGGCACTCTGAAGCTGCCTGATTGTGCTGAAGTAGTTAGAATCCCGAAATCCTAAGGAACAAGCCTCGAATTAGGTACTTACTAAAAATAGTAAGTTGTCAGATTTCAGTGAGATTTCAGGGGGATTCTGCCTTGAGCTTTCTGAATGTGTTGCTGCACTTAGATTTCACCTGAGTAACTCAATCTTGACCTCGAACGGGTCTAAAGGATAGAAACCCTAAATCTGTCAATTACTTCAACTGAGGTCAAACGGGACATCCCCGGAAGGACAAAAGACCAGAGACAGAGAGAACCAAAGCCAAAAGACCAGAATGGAGCAAAATTTAGGGGGGTCCCTATCTTGGATGGGGTGATGTGTGAAAAGGTCACAACAATAACATCATAAAAAATGCTTATTTAACACAAAGCAGTCTTGATCAAAGACTTTGCAAAAAGACTAAAAAATAACAAAAATTCAATTGGTCTTGATTATAAAGGTGTAGTCACACTTTATGAACCTAATTATAAAAAAGAAAAATTGCAAGTTCAACTTATCTATATGACCAAAAAACATCTTAATCCCTTGTTCAATCCATCTTACCACAATCAAAATAATCAGATTTATGTTGATTATAAAGGTGTAGTCACACTTTATGAACATATTGCATGAAACAAAATTTGTCATTTCAACTTATCTATATGAAAAACAAAATTATTACTACCTTGTTCAATCCATCTTATCACAATCAAAATAATATGTTGTAAATATGCCAAAGTTCTAGTAGTCTAACACAAGTCAAGGTCGAAGGTTAAAGGAAATTTCTAAACCCTAACAATTTGTGCCATAAATATTTGTTATTGAAGTCCATTAATACTATTATAGAAAAAGTCGCACTGTAAAGACCTATTCCAATTTTCAGCCTTGTAAGGCATACAAAAAGACCACATAATCTGTTGAATACAATTATATTGCAAAAGAGTGCATTGATTCAATCAGAAAAAAATGTTTTCGATAAATTGATGTCATTTTGAATTTCATCTACTACCTAGTGATTCATGGGGATGCAAGCCCCTCAAAAATCCCATGGGGGAATCCTCAAAACATGGGGATAGAGACAATACATCCCCTTGCTAGCTCTTCACCACCACTTGCAAGGCATGACGTCCCATCTTGTAGGGGAAGCTGGGAGATTCTTGATCATCCTTGAGACGATTGAGGGATGCCTCCTCCACCACTACCTACAAACTGAGATGTCTCATCCTACAATATCATGTCCCATTCTCAAGCGTAAAATTGTTAATGACCCTTAGCTTACTTTTTGTAGTTTTTCTTGTAGGCTAATGAGGTGGTGGAAAAAGGGAAAATAATTAAATAATTAAATTATGTTTTTGAAAAGTGCTTTAAGTTATAAAATAAATGACAATTTATATTAGTTATTTAAAAATGTGTTTAAATGATTAAATAAAACATCACTAGACTCATGGAGCAAAAAGGTGATTAAAAAGGACACTTATTTATATTTTTATAACTTTATGGAATAATTGTCAAAAAGAAATAAAAATATATATTTTCTCAAAATAAAGTTTTTAAAGGGAGCAAGATCTTCAAAGAGGGCCTTTTTTTCTTTTTGAAAGAATTTCATTTCTCATGAATGAACATGTATTCTTCTTCTCTTCACAAGGACAAAAACTCTCCTAATTTTCAATGTAGTTCCATATAGGGATTGACAATGTGCTTCAACAAATCTCGGTTTCCATGTTTCAGTTTTGCGTGAGAGGTTTTTAGTGTTTATTTCAAATTTTCAATGATGTCTCTGTTATTTGCTACAATTTTGGATTGATGATAGTTGAATAATATTGATGCATATTCTTAAAAGTTTGTTGGAGATATCAAACCCCTTGGGCCATACTGTTGTAGTTGGTCATACAAGTTTTGCTTGCAATTTTTTTGAAAAAATAGACACTTGAATTCAGGCCATACATCAGTAAAAATTTCTGCTGAACAAGGAGTGGCTGTTGGGTGTGATAATCTAGTCCATGTTGTCTAAAAAAGACAGTCCATACTATTTCCCTTTGAACTTGTACATTTTTAGAATAACCCCAACGATTCTTTGTAGGGTTTGAGGAATTTAACCATTTTTTTGTGTAGATGAATATGATATTATTTGCATGATTTTTGAGGATTCTTAATTTCTGATGTGCTAAAATCTTATCGTTTCTCTAGGCCATACCTCTTTCAGGCCATACAGTTTGACTAGGACATGATTAGCCATGAGTTGATGCATATCTATAGTTTGCTGATGCTTATTGTTGTTTATCACCCTAATTCAGATTGTATCTGCAGATTGTTGTTGAGCTTAGTGATTTCACAGGCTATGGCATCCTTAGAGAGGAGTTTTTGGTTTGTTTAGCTGCTGTAGTCTATATAGATTGGTTCACATCCTTTATTTCTTCAATCTTATGTCATGTCCCCTTTTTCAAAATTATGGAGATAATTAAATAATTAATTTAAGTTGTCAAGAAATGTTACTTAATATAAAAAGATGACTTATATTAGTTATTTAAAGGGAAAATAATTAAATTAAGCTGTCAAAAACAAAAAGCACAAATCAAAAAAAAAATTATATTTAATTATTTAAAAAGGTGTTTTTAAGTGATTATTTTAAGTGTCGCTAGACCCATGGTGCAAAATAGTGTTTAAAATGACTAAATTTTTTGGTAACTTTGAAGAATATTTATCAAAAAGAAAATTAAATTATTTTATTTTCTCAAAATAAAGTTATAAATAGGACAAGTGTTTTAAAAAAGTCTAGATATTTTTTGAAGCAATCGTATTTTTTAAGAATGAATGTGTTTTCAACTTTTCATCTTCTTCTCTTCCCAAGAACAAAAAGGTTATTCAAAAGCCTTCACCAAACCCTTGCAAGGTTTGGTTAGACCTTCCGTAAAAAAGTACAATAAACCTCCTTTGGGAGACATTAGGAACCATCATGTAATATGCAACCTTAATTTTTTTTTTTTGAAACTTGTTAACTCAAAACAAAATGAAATGTCAAGCAACTTCCTTTCCACTTTTTGATAACCAAGTTCCCAATGTGGCTGAGGTGAGAGCATATGGTGTATATGATTACAATTAACTTGAAATGAGCATCTGAAAATAACACCCACTTATCCAATGGGGTTAGTTGGGCACATCCACTTTGCAATAGAAAAGCATATACGATAAAGAAATGCAAAGTAAGCTCTTCCACTTCTCAATTGTGAGTGAGTACAACCAATAGACAACTTTTCAACTTTTCAGTGGTGAGTGAGTACCAAAAGGCCACTTATGCAGTGGGGTGAGTAATAAAAGCCACTTATGCAGTGGGGTAAGTAACAAGAGCAAGATCATTGATGGTACTAACACCTAGTGTTACAATGTTAGCTCTTACAATTCATTCCAAACCAAATACATATCTGCTGTTACAAATATTAATGTGATGTGAAGCTGATTAAAGCACCCCAAATGAATCCCCAACTCAAGAAACTAACCACCCAACATTGTAATAGCAAATATACCTTAGAATATGGCAAATGGAAGTCTGATATAAGTCTGAAACTTTGTTGCAGCAGTCTGCATAGTGAGATAGATGACTCAAGAAACTTCACCCAACTACCTCCAACGTGCCAAAATGATCACCAACTATATTAGCACTCAAACAGCAGTGCCAACTCACACCCAAACTCATGAAAAGAGTGTATCATTATTCTAGAAAGGGTATATCAGATATTTGCAAGTCTGAAACTATAATTGCAGCAAATAGCAACAATGGTATGACCCCCTTAAAAGCACTCCAAACTCCACACTCAATACTCCTGCAATCTGAAAAGGAATCACCCCAAATGTAATGCTAAAATGCATCAAAATAATCCATACTAGAAAATCCAAACTGAGACTTCAAATCAACTGCAAAAGTGATTCCTGGCTGGAATCACACCACAGTTTAGCTAGGGAATATCTTACAATTCCGAAACTAGAAATCTATTGGGAATTTCATCCTAAAAGATTGAAAGAACTAAAGCCATTTCGGCAACATAATATTATCATTCTTCGGCATATGCAAATGAGCCCCCAACACCTCATTTTATAGCTTTTTCGTTGCTTTTTCCGAAAAAAGCATTGTTTGCTTTTTCGTTGTTTTTTTTTCGAAAAAGTGATTTTTGCTTTTTCACTACTTTTTCGAAAAACACTTTTTGTTTTTTTCCAAAAAGTGCTTTATCATTTTCACTACTTTTTTTGAAAAAACGCTTTTGATTTAAATTAAATAATTCATTGTGCAAACATTTAATCACCTTTTCCATCAAATTCCCTTTTAAAATAAAATAAAACCTTTTTTCATGTTCAAGACCCCCTTATTTCTCCTTGGCATCCAAATGGGGAATTAAAATACCTTTTTGAAAAGATATTACACTTAAGTTATAAAAAATAATGATAAAACAATAGAACTTAGTGAATAATTTAATTATTTCACCCAAGTTGTGGAAAATCCTAAAACACATTGGAATCCAAATTTGACCACACCAATATGATATTGAGACGGTAGGTTAATAATAGAAGCCAATTTGGTGACTTACTCTATAAATAGACATACTCTCCAAGAAATTTGGAGAACACCCCAAAAGTCAAAAAACATTTTTGAGAGAGTCATTTAGATCAATATTGCCCACAAAGTTCAATGCCAACAAAAGAAACCTTGTAACTCCGGAACTACGTCCTTCAAGAACTTTGGAGTTCTCCCAACTCTCCTGGAAACTTACAAAAAAACCCTGGAAACTTGTCATGCCCTTGCCATGATCAAAATGCAACACTAAAGTATAAAAAACCAAGTGTTGAAATAACAATATAAATAATAAAAAATATGAATACAAATATTATTATAATTATAATCATTATAATATAATACTGTAAATATTAAAATATATATATATATAACCAATATAAAAATAGATATAATCAATTTATAAATATAGTAGTAAAATGAGAAACATATATAAAATATGTAAATATAAAATAATATATAAAAATGGTGTGGGCAAGGCAGTTATTGATAGTGTACAGCAGCAAATGCATTTTCCCTAAAAGCAGCAATTGGAATTATTAAAGGAGGCAGCGATTCACAAAGGCTGTGATTCCCTTTCTAAGGAGAGCAGCGCTTAATTCAAGGCAGCAATTAATAAATAAAAAGGAGTACTATGAATACAACGATCAAGGTAAACAAAGGGTCATGCCTTTCCAAGAGGTTATCTCTTTTCTAAGAGATGCATCATTTCACTTGGACATGGAGATATATATGGAAAATGAAATCATTTGGAAAGGACATCAAAGAAGCAACATAATGGGATATAATCAGATTTAAACACAGATATATGGGACAGCGAATAAGGAAAAAAATAGGAGTAGCATTTCCTGAGCATAGTAACAGATACGTTAATATGATATAGTCATATTTGGAAGAAGAAATATGTGGGAAGAAGAAGTTGGCTCAAGGAGAGATAAGTGAAGATAAATGATAAATCAATAAGGGAAGTAAGTTGAATATAATTACATATACATATATATAAATATATAAATTCATATAAAGTGATTATTGGAAGATGAAATCAATTAGGAATATATATATATATATGATATACGAGTATGCAATAATGATGCTTGGGGCAATTATTGAGCCTTATAGGTAATTATTATTCCTTAATATAAATATGACTAATAGATTCTTATTCATATGATTTTCTTTAAACAATCATATGTAGGGTTGGCAAGCAATATCTTCTGATTATAAAAGATAGATCGAACAGCAAGGCAATTGGAGCAAATCAAACATAATTATTTGCACACAACAGACAAGGGCGGAAGTTAGCATTTGCTAATATGTTTGCATCTTAGAATATAGTAGTCTTATATTTTAGCAAGTATTGTGGTATGCTCTATCATGATTATTGTGATATATTTATTATTGTATAATCTCTATGAATCTGGATATATTTAGTGTTTGCAATTCTCATCAAGCAACCATGAGGAGGAATGGGGGAAATACCAGTAGGGTGAGCAAATACTAGATTTCTTTCTAAGTACGCCACTCCAAGCTGTTCACTTGGAGCCAAGGGGATGAGTGTCCACCCTTGGGCTTAGAAAGGGGAATCCGCGGGCCTCCTATTGTAGCTTCTTCCCAATCTCTACATGGATTGGTTGTTGATCATAAGAGGGATGGATAAGGCAGAATGGATAGGGAAATCAAATAAAAGTTTATCCACTAAGTACGCCACTCCATGTTGGATGACTATGTGTCTGCCACTTGGGGCCAAGAGGGATGGTATATCCGCTCTTGGGCTTAGTATGGATAGCTTCGGGTGGACTTATCATGTTTCTCATCCAAGTCCTATTATGATCAAACTTCCAATATGCATTATGGATATTGTGAAGTTTATATAGTTTGAAATAATTATATTTTTTTTACATGGATTAAATAGATAAGGCATTTATTATATATGTTTTGATCATATGAATTATATTTCCAATATTATCTAACATGATTGCAGGACCTAAACCTAGATCAATCTTCCTTAAAGCATTTAATTGGTAAGTTATAACCCTAACTACATTAAACTTGTAATTCTAGGGCAAGATTTAGGGCAATCCTGAAAGGGGACATTACAAAACTGGCCAATGCTCTCAAAACAACATGGTGTAAAAATGGGGAGATTACACATCACCAACAATTTTTAGGATTTTGCCACAGTTTTCCATAAAGATGTATGTCTAAGCTAGGCCAACTCCCTGAAATGAATCTCAGAATATTTTCTATCAAATCAATCAATTAATCTTCTACTAAGCTTATCATAAGAGTCAATGAGGTTGACCTTGGGTGACCAACCCAAAGTACCACTACTCATGAGCTATGCTTTCAAGAGGAAGGGTAGCAACTTAATGGCTTCTTTTTCAAACATGGGTTTGAGTGATGGATATGTGTCTAGCTTCTAAATCTAGGCTCTAGTTGTAAACTTATTTGATCCATCAAAGGTGGGAAGAGTTAGCTCTCCCAATGTGTGTTGTAAATCCTTGTTAGGTTAATTTAGCATAGGCCCTTTGTTGATTTCTAAAATTCCTTTCTCATCTTCGAATTGCAAAAGTTTGTGAGGGGAATTTTTACTTGAACCTCTAGTGCAAGGGATCTTTATTCATTGTAACAAGTTGTAATATCATCTACAACCGAATTTTTCTCATCTAGCATAGGAAGTCCTTCTTCCCTTTGTAAGAAAGTGGATTGAAAGTATCTAGCTATAGAACCAATCATGGTTCTATTGTTATTGTTGTTATTATTGTTTATTAAAGTACCTACTTCACCAACATGATTCTAGGCTGCTTTAGGGATATTGAAGTTTTCAATTTTTTGAACCAACTAGGCCATCATATTTGTCAACTATTGTTGGCCTTAAACAAGGGCATTCAATCATACATCCTTTTTTTATACATCTAATATGACTCTCTTATCTCTTTCTTCCATTTCAAACTCTTCTATCTCTAAACCTTGATGCTTTAATTTTGTATTTTCAATGTTCTATTGATTGAACCTTTCTCCTTTCTCTCTACTGATATCTGAATTTTCTATCACTATTGTGCATGTGGTATACTCCACATAAACTATTAGTTTTCTCTATAGGCTGTTAAGATCACAACTCTGACTCTACTATGATGTTCCCAACTGACATTTTTATTACTTCGACAAGTTTAAAATGATCATGTATGAAACCTTAACACTTTTGATCACTGAGATCCTGATATGAGCAAGGTGAGAGTATAGAATGAAAGGTTATAAATAATTATTCAGATTTTATTCTTGCTGGCAGAAACCTACTATACAGACCCTTGCCCAAACTGATCAAATGTTTTCAATTTTTACAGTTCGACAAATGCAAACATTTTGTCAAACAGTCAATTGCTTGCTGTTATGAGTTACTTCTAGATTGTATATGCATGCAAGGAAACTATTCCTCTATTAATATTAACTTAGCATTCATCATTGCATAGTATGATTTCATTCAAATCACAATAATTAAATATTTTGAACAATTAAACTCCAGTTTGATACTATATTCAAGAATTAATATTACTTGTATACACACTCAGCTTTATGCTCAGAAGACAAAAAGTACATTTATATTGTAGAGATTGTCTATTGCGATGAGAGATACCAATTTAATCGCTTCCCAGAACTGTAGGCGACTCTCGAATATTAGCAATTACTGACTAAGATATCGATTATATGGACTCCTGATTTGCATTGGCCAATGTAGGCTACGTTGGGATATGCGGTGCCACTTTGAATAGCCACGACTTCAGAAAGGAGGATGGCGTCAGATAATAGCTGACTCCTACAAGCAATACCACGTGTGATTTATCTGTCTATAGATAATAGAAACCACAACCCTTATGTTTGTTTGGTTGATAATATTGTTTGACCAATGTCCACACTGGTAGGAATATAATGTCTCGATACAATAAACACCACAACTCAATATGTAACGGCTAAGAGGAAAATTGCGATTGCTTACAAATAATGGCATGATAAGAAATATTGGAGCAGCAATGTCAATAAATATAGGTATTCATCCTTCAATTCAGATGGCATTAAATCATACAAACCAACAATAGGAATATACACACCAACATAAGCGACCAACATATAGTATCAATTTGAATGATCTCGGAAATAATCAATCATCGAACAGGAAGTATTTCAAATATCAACAATTAATAATTTTGTGCATACATCTGATATGAATTGATTAGCAATAGATAATAATCCTTGCAATATCTGAATAAATCGAACTCTTGCAATTTCGTATCCAAAGGAGACCCACGAAATTGCACAAACTCCAATGGCTAGGGTGGATTCGTTTTACCACCAACACCCATGAATCCTTAAGCCCGAAAGCTCTCAAAGAGATAAATGAAATAAACTTCAATGATGATCAATGCATTCCTGAATACACCTTTTTGTAGCCTCTCATGATAACCATTTGAATATTTGAATTATTGAACTTTAGGAGGGAAATAATATCTAGGTCCCACTTTAGACTTTTAAATAATTAATTAATATTATTCGAAATATTTGTTATTTGAGAAAATAATATTAATTAATTAATATTTAATTCCCTTGATTTATTTAATAGCTCATGGGAATAAAATAAGCCACTAAAATATCTGGATAGCTAATTGGAAGGGGACATTTTAATCCTCCCTTCTTGGAATTGCTTGCCCACAAGCAATTTCAGATTTGGATGTTGAAGGACCTGCTCATTCTCCCATGTTGCATCTTCCCCTGGAAGATCCTTTCATCTGACAAGATACTCCTTCATTGTTTTTTTTCTCAACTTTCTCTCACGAACATCCAAAATCTCATCTAGAATTAGGACCAACTTGCCCTCTTCATCAAGAGGGGGTAATTCTACTGAAACTATCACCTATTGTTTGAGTGCCTTCTTGAGGCACGAAACATGAAACACACTATGAATCCTACTACTCTTGCATAGCTCTAGCTCATAAGCCACCTCGCCTACTCTCCTGATGATCTTCTACAGCGCATTGAATCTCAATCTCAACTTCTTGGCACCACTCCTCTTCAAAGATTCAAAGAGGACTGCTTGTATGGATGAAGGCAAAGATAGACCAAGTCCCCGACCTCAAAAGTATGCCTAATCCTATGTCTATCCGCATACAACTTCTGCTGATTTTGAGCATGCTGCAGGTCATCCTTAAGTGACTTCAAGATATCCTGATTCTCCTATATCCAATCCTTGGCCTTGGATATGCCCGACTATCACCGAATGCCACATCCATAAATGAATAAGCCTCATAACCGTACAACACTCTGAAAGGTGATATCCTAATGGACATATGATAGGTGGTATTGTAGCAATACTCACCCAAGTGCAACCATCTAACCCAAGCCCTCTTCTGCCTTGCAACATAGTTGCGTAGATAACCCTCAATCCACTTATTCACTATCTTTATCTATCCGTCTGTCTGAGGGTGATAGCTAGTGCTTGGAGTTAATTTTGTACTTGACAACCTAAATAACTTCTGCCAGAAAGAACTGAGAAAACAACTCTCTGTCACTAACAATATTCTTGGTAACCCATGTAACCTGAATACCTCTCTGAAGAGTAAATCCGCCACTTGAGGAGCCTTGTACTCAAATGAGATAGCCATGAAATGTGCAATTTTTGTTAACCGATCAACCTCAACAAAAATGTAGTCTCTACCCTATACCTTAGGAAGATCAATGATGAATTCCATCAATATGTTGTCCCATTTTTGCTCTGGAATAGGCAAGGGCTGCAATAGACCAGTAGGGAAACTGTGCTCCGACTTGTTCTACTGACAAGTGGTGAACTCTCGAACATGACGCAAAACATCATCCTTGAGGCCCCTCCAAGAGAACCTCTCTCTAATCTGCCTGTAGGTCTTAAAGAACCTAGGATGTCCTGCCAAAGGAGTATCATGCACAACTCTCATGATTTTCTCCTTCAACGTAGATTTTGGAACCAAGAATATCCTATCCTTGTAGTAAATGATATCATCCACTACCTTATACCTATCGTCTTGGATTTTTCCATCCATCATCTCAAAGCCAAAAACATTCTTGGAGTACTCAACTAACAGAAGATCTCTCCAATCCACTAAAATCTCGGACAAGGAACATACAACAGGCTTCTTGGAAAGAGCATCGACAACTGTATTCTTCTTTCCCTTCACATACTCAATATCAAAATCATACACCTGAATTTTACTGACCCATTTCTGTTGGCATTCATTCAAGTCCTTTTGTTCCAGGAAGTACCTCAAACTATATGATCTATTCTGACAATAAACCATCCACCAAATATTGCTTGAACTTCTCCAACACATGCATGATGGCGAGCATTTCCTTGTCGTATATAGAATATAACTTCTCTGCATCTCTGAGCTTCTTGCTCTCAAAGGCAATGGGATGCCTATTCTACATTAATACCACACCAATCCCCTCTCCTGATGCGTCACATTCCAACACAAAGTGTTGGGTGAAATCCAACAATGCAAGCACTAGACATGTGCTCATGACCTCGTTAAGTTTGTCAAAGGCTCACTGAGCCTCGCTGGTCCATCTAAAAGCACCCTACTTGGTGAGATCAATGAGAGGTGCCCCAAGCTATGAAAACCCTCTAATGAACCACCTATAGTAACAGCATAGACCAAAGAACCCTCGCAGCCTCGTGAGTGTACTCGGAGGTGGCCAATCTAAGATTTCTTGGATCTTTTCCTGATGCACTTGAACTCCTTGTACACTGATGATGTGACCCAAGCACAGTATCTCCTTCATCCCAAACTCACATTTGGAGGCCTTTACATACAATGATTGTGCCTCCATGATTCTGAACACCTCATCAAGATGTTTCAGGTGGTCCTCCCATGTTTTGTTGTATATCAATATATCATCAAAGAATACGAGGAACTTCCACAACTACTTGTTGAAAATGTGACTCATGCAGGACTGAAATGTTGTTGGGGCATTGGTCAAACCAAAAGGCATGACCAAACACTCGTAATGCCCATAATGGCACCTGATAGTTGTCTTATGTGTGTTCTGATTCCACACTCTAATTTGGTGGTATCTTGATCTAAGATCTATCTTCGAGAAGTAGACAGCCCCATGCAACTCATCTAACAATTCATTGATCTTGGGAATTGGATACCTATTCTTGATTGTCTTCTTATTCAGTGTGCGACATGTTGTGACCTTTTTCACACATCACCCCATCCAAGATGAGGACCCCCTAATTTTTGCTCCATTCTGGTCTTTTGGCTTTGGTTCTCTCTATCTCTAATCTTTTGTCCTTCCGGGGATGTCCCGTCTTTGACCTGGATTGAAATAATTGCCAAGTCTATGAATTAGGGTTTCTATCCTTCAGGCTTGTTTAAGGTCAAATTGAGTTATCAAGGTGAAATCTAAGTGTAGCAGTACAGCCAGGAGGCTCAAGGCAGGATCCCACTGAAATCTTACTGAAATCCAACAACTTACTATTTTTAGTAAGTACCTAATCTGAGGTCTTTTCCTCGGGATTTCGGGATTCTAATTACTTCAACACATTCAGGCAACTTCAGAGCATCCGCACGTGAAATTTGAACAGATTCAGACAACTGGCTATTTTTAGCAGTTCAGCCTTTGGAGGCTAGTTTCAGGGCTTAAACATACAATTCTCCGATGCACGACTGGAGAATGGATCTGGGTTTTTCAAGACCTTCGCAATGGTATAACATGCAAACCAAGTTGAGGACTTTCAGAGTACAACCTTCAGAGGCTACTTTTAGGGTTTGCATGCAGAGTTTTTCAATGCATGTCCGGATATTCCATGTGGGTTTTGCGAGAGCTTCGCAGTGGTATGACATGCGAACGGAATGAGTCAATTTTAAGGGACTTACTATTTTTAGCCAGTGCCGGAACGTTGACTAGTTTTCTGGGTTTTTTTGGGTTTTTTGAGATCCCACGGGCACTGTGACATGCAAACTCATCCGACGTCCGATGGACCACTTTCTGGACACTTACTATAAATAGCAGCTTCAGTCCAGCGGCTACCCACCACTTCATTCCAACAAGCAGAGTGACAAACAGTAGAAATCAAGGCAATCAGGAACAGCTGGGAGCTTAGGCAAGTTAGATTAGGGTTCCCATGCTATGTCTAAAAATAGATGGAACAAAGTACAGAGATGTCAAAGCGAAGCACGCCACCGGGATCAGCATCCTTCAAGCTACCTACTGACAAAATTTGAGCACGATTTGAATACTTAATATTTTTAGTAAGTCATCCCATGGCTATAAATAGCAGGTACTGTGCCTAAGGCAGGTGTGAACAGGTCTAGCACACCATTAAGAACAAATGGAACAAATTTCAAAGCAAACGGAGATACAGAGATTGATCAATTTTAGGGTTTGCTAAAAATAGCAAATGGCTAAAAATAGTATGTACTGTGCCAGATAAGGTATGAACAAGGTTACAAGGCCAAGTGGAGGCACAGCCACGCCTACTCCAACTCAGAACAGGATAAAACACAAGGAAACCCTAATTTGCCAAAAATAGAAAGCCAAGACATGGCTAGGGCGTTGAAAATGTATAAACAACAACTGGCATAGAGACCCATGAAATGCGCCTGAAGTAGGGAGAAAATTGCTAAGTATGGAATTTCCCTCATGATATGCTGAATGCGCCTTCAAGGATAAAATGGAAGTAGCAAAGGTCAAATGCGCCCACATAAGGCAAAGGCATGATAAATTTCACTAAGGCATGAAAATTCCTAGAGGACCCCTCAAATGCGCCCAAGGATGGAAACAACATAGTTGAAATGCGCCCAAGGATGGAAACAACATAGTTGAAATGCGCCTAAGGGAGGTGAAGAGCCACTAGATATGGGCGGAATTCCTTCTAACACCCTCAAATGCGCCAAACATGGAAGTTGCATAGGCTATATGCGCCTAGGGAAGGTGAAAAGTCACCATAGGCATGGAATTTTCCTCCTCACATCTCAATATGTGCTCAAAGAAGGAAGTCTACATGCTCATTTGCGCCCAAGGGAGGTGAAGAGTCACCCAAGGCGTGGGAATTCTTCCACTACCCCTCATTTGCGCCTTCATGTTCCTCCTCCCTATAGCAAATGCGCTCAGGGTGGCAAGGTAAAAGGGTAAAAACGTGTTCATTGTGGAATGTGATGTTGGTTTGAGCATATCTTCCCGTATCCATACCATTGGCGGACTTGCTAACGGTAAGTCTGCCCCCTGCGTGGTCAACTGGAATCTCAGCACTTAACTTCGATTGTGATTAGTGTGCCCACTTGCTTCGTTGTGAAGGGGTGCGCATGGTGAATCTCAATTTGAACATCCTATCCATCCTTTGAAGATTGCACCAGCTTTGTCAGAGTTGTCCGAAGGGGAGACGAAACAAAGTGTGGTTTGAAGATTGTTAAAGCTAGTCCTTAAATTCCACCCTTAGAAATAGATAGTAGAATTCCTATCCCTACCTCTTTTAAATTCAGTATTTCCCAGTCCGTTCAAACACCAAAGCATCATAGTCAAAACCCTTCATCTACTTGGAAAATAAAATCGAACAATTACGTAAGTCCCCTTGGAATACCCAGCATATTCACATCAACCAACTGAGTCTATTCGCGATAAAAGGAACCTTGGAGTTGAACGCATGAACTTTCACGCAATCTTAGCATGTGGAATACTTTGATCAAGAGAGAATAGAGTGACCGTTGGACATTTTATTCCATGTTGGTGTTGTCATAAAACACACGTCAACACGACAATCAATACACATTTTGAGAATCCCATCCTTTTTAACCAACACCACAAAAGATGCAAAAGGACTCGAGCTCAGCTTGATATGACCCATATCCAATAGTTCCTTGATAGCTTTCTCAATCTCACCCCTGAATTTCTTGGGATGTCAGAAGGGAGTAGTAATGACAAGCTTGGCCCCTTCCTCAAGCTCAATGGTATGCTCAAAACCCCTATCCGGTGGCCTCCCTAGAGGGATGTCACTAAAGACCACATTGCGGCTATTCAATACCTCCTACAAATCATCCTAGTAAGGGTTAGGCCCACTACCCATGGACTTAGAAGAGATTAGACATTGTGCTGCCCAAGCAACATCACCATGTCTAAAAATTATCTCCATAAGTTTGGTTGAAACCAATCTAGGAGCTTCATTAGACATGCCCCTAAATACCACTTTCCTACCATCTACCTTGAATTTAAATTCCATGGTCTAGAAGTTTTGGGAATACTTCCCAAGCAAGTGTAACCATTAAATACCCAGGATGGCATTGGTGTCACCAAGATCAACCACATAGAAATCATCGATAACTATATAGTTACCAATCGTGATACTCATCTGAGGAACCTTTTGCATACAAAATATTTGATACCCATTTGCAACCATGACATTGAATCCCTCATGCTCCACAATCTGCAAACCCTTCCCGGTGACTGTTGCAGAGTCTATAAAATTGTGGGAGCCCCATTGACAATCAAGACTATAATCCTCTATCCTGTAGCACTCCCCAAACTCTGAAAGAGTTGAATCTAGGTGTACCAAACATAGTAGCAAGTGTACCACCCTTCACTCCCTTAGGTAGCATCTCATTGGCATCCAACTGCTCATCATCTTATTCAATGTGCTCATTGCCCTAGTTATGCTCAAATTTCTCCTCTTCCTCATTTTCTGAAACAATCTCTATGTAATGCACCTTGCCCTTACCAAGACACCTGTATCCCGGTTCCCAAGGCTCTCTGCAACTAAAACATAGTTTCTTTCTCCTCAACTCCTAGTGAGTCTCATCATCCATTCTATTTTTCTTTGGCCATTCTTTCTGGAAAGGTTTCTTTCCCTTGTCCTTCTGAGAGGTAGAACCTTTAGATTGAAATTTGTTCTTCAGGTTGGTAGAATCCATGTCCCTAGCTTTCTTGATTGTCTCCTGTAATGAGCTAGGATTGAGAGCTTTGACCCAACCTCTTAAAGGATCCATCAAACCATCCATAAACAAAACCAGCAATCTCCTTTCTGAAATATCAGTGACTAGAACAACAAGTCTTTGGAAATCAGCAATGTAGTTGTCAACTGATCCCCACTGCTTCAATTGAGCTAACTCCTTGAAATGGAGTTCAAGATCCTTAACATCAAACCTCTCAATTAATCTTTCGGTAAACTCAACATAAAAGGTGATCTGATCATGGCCTATTGTGACCATTCCATGATGCCACCATTCGTGTGCAATTCCATCCAGATGTATGGCAACGTATTTGATTGCTTCATCTTCAGGTATTGGATTAAGCTAGAAATAGGTATCAACCTTCTAAACCCAAGCATGTGTTGATGTCTTCCCTAACCCATCAAAATAAGGCGAACTCAATTTGCGAAGCTTTCTTTTGAGATCATTGTGATGCTCTCAATTACCCCTATTGGGCATATTTCTCATTCTCAAGTCTATGTAGTCACGAAGGGAGATATCATGTTGAAAATCAGGTCCTACATCAACCCAGTCCTATCTGATTTGTTCCTGCAGTTCGATTAATGCCGATCCATTAACCTCCTGAAGCTCAACTCTGGGTGGGAAAACAGGCATTAAAGGCCTTGAGCTTGCAAGAGCAGTATGCCAGTTAGGAGTCCACTTATTAACCGAATTATCTCCTTGACCATTGTTGCCTCTGTTATGGCCATTACGGTTGTTATTATTGTTGAGCATAGTTTGGGTCATTAATTCCATCAACTGAGTCATTCTCTGATTTGTCGCTCTTTGTTCTACCAATAGTGCATTAAGGAGGTCTTCTCCTCTTTGATCTTCTCCCCTATCACCCATCTCTGCCTCTATATGTGCACCACCTCCTATAGAGGAGTTAGTGCCACTATCAAAAGGAGATCTCTAGTGTATTCCCAAAATACCAGAAGCAGTTTCCCCTTCAGGAACTTGAGTAGGTTGCCACTGTTTCTTAATCTCCCTATTGTAATATCTTCTATCTCTATCACTTATGAACCCTACAGGCTGGCAGGAACACCAACTCTGATACCACTGTAAAGACCCTTGCCCAAATTGATCAAATGTTTTCGATTTTCACAGTTTGACAAATGCAAGCATTTTTTCAAACAATTAATTGCTTGTTGTTATGAGTTACTTCTAGACTGTATATGCATGCAAGGAAACTATTCCTCTATTAATATTAACTTAGCATTCATCATTGTGGAGTATGATTTCATTCAGATCACAACAGTTAAATATTTTTGAACAATTAAACTCCAGTTTGATATTATATTCAGGAATTAATATTACTTGTATACACACTCAGCTTCATGCCTAAAAGACACAAAATACACTTTTATTGCAAAGATTGTCTATTGTGATGAGAGATATCAGTTTAATCTCTTCCCAAAACTATAGGCAACTCCCGAATAATAGCAATTGCTAACAAAGATATCGATTATATGGACTCCTGATTTGCATTGGTCGATGTAGGCTCTACTAGGATATGCAGCACCACTTTGAATAGCCGTGACTTCAGAAAGGAGGATCGCATCAAATAATAGCCAACTCATACAACCAGTACCACGCATGATTTATCTGTCCACATATAATAGAAACCGCAGTCCTTATGTTTGTCCGGTTGATAATATCATTTGACCAATGTCCACACTACCAGGAATATATTGTCCCAATTCAATAAACTCGACGACTCAATATGTTTCGGCTAAGAGGAAAATTGCAATTTCTTATGAATAATGACACGATAACAAATACTAGAGCGACAATGACAATAAATATAGGTATGCATCCTTCGATTCAGATGGCATTAAATCATACGAATCAACAATAGGAATATACACACCAGTATAAGCGGCCAGCATATAGTATCAATTTGAATGATCTCAGAAATAATCAATCATCAAACAGGAAGTATTTCAAATATCAACAATTAATAATTTTGTGCATACATCTGATATGAATCGATCAACAATAGATAATAATCCTTGCAAAATCTAAATAAATCGAACTCCTGCAATTTCGTCTCCAAAGGAGACCGACAAAACTGTGCAAACTCCAATGGCTATGGTGGATTCGTTTCACCACCAAAACCCCTAAATCCTTAAGTCCGAAAGCTCTCAGAGAGATAAATGAAATGAACTCCAATGATGATCAATGCATTCCCGAATACGCCTTTTTGTAGCCTCTCGTGAATAACTGTTTGAATATTTGAATTATTGAACTTTAGGAGGGAAATAATATTTAAGTCCCACTTTAGACTTTAAAATAATTAATTAATATTATTTGAAATATTTTCTTTTTGAGAAAATAATATTAATTAATTAATATTTAATTACCTTGATTTATTTAATGGCTTACGAGAATAAAATAAGCCACTAAAATATCCAGAGAGCTAATTGGAAGGGAACATTACAACTACAAAACTCAATATTGCAATTACAAAATGATTGAAACTGGTTCTAGCAGCAAGCCTTCCAAAACAATTAAAAAATTAATAACAAATCTAGTAGAGAACTATATAGATAAGTAATACTGTAATACTAAAATATGCATGAACAAATTATAATTTTTAGATCCCAATATTTTAACCAAATACATATGTACTATTGTTAACAAAACACAAAATGAATAGCATACTATATATTGAAACAAAGACCAAACTATATGGCACCTAGATGAAATAATTCAAAAAGGATTGTACACCTAAAATGGATAAGGGTGACTGAAATTGAAATTTCCAATTGCTATAGCAGAATACTCAATGGTATGGAAGCTAATATAAACCCCAAAATGTTGTGACTCATCAAAAAGGAGGTAAGTATTGACTAAACAATGGTATGGTAGTCTTACACACATTGCTCCAACATCTTATCAATGTGCGGTAGCCAATTCATGATTAAATCCCCTGTTAACAATGCAACAATCAACTTTCACAAGGTACAAGAAGTAAATGATGCAGTATGGCCCACTAGAAGACTTCAAAACTTGTACAACCAATTATGGGACCTGAACAATAGAGATATCTTCATTAAATCGATCTTAGAGAAAAGAGGTTTTGACTTCATAAAATGGATGATTTCTTCCATTCCCAGCTTCTCCTTTTACAACCCTCTTTTTAAATTTTAAAACCACCTTCTTGCCTTATTCTAGAAATTTCTAGAAAACACCTTTTTAAATAACATTGCATTGACCCTCTTTTCTAGACACACTTTTTAATAATAAAACAGAAGCCATCTTTTTATGAGCATAACATAAAGTTACATGGAACAATTTAAGTTAATTATTAAATTATTTCCCTTCACTCCTTCAGACTATGGGAAATAAAATAATAGGCTAGGGTACTCCTGATGACTTTAGCTTGGAAAGGGGACATGACAGCTGAAAATTGCAGCCTCATTTAAGCTCATAGCAGGTTGGCCTCCTTAAAATGGTCCATTACCACGTCATCCTTCACTTCTACCAAGTTCTTATATGCCTTATTTGGACATTGCATGGTGAACTCCATACCACTAATACCGAGTGGCATTGAAAAAAATTCCTTACTTAGATAGGTCATGATAGTATCAATGTAATTGCTAGCATTTTCAGCAGGTTAAAATGTATATCATTCCCTTCAAACCAAAAACAGGAATGAGGGAAAAGAGTAAATAAAATATTGAGATAATAGTTTGCATCAAAAGACATGCCTTAAGCATACAATCAAAATTTACAGAACTGATAAGTCAGTAAAGATGCTTTGTGTTCTGTTTGACCATGAATGGAATGTAGATTAATTTAAGTTGCTATAATTAACAAATCAATTATACTAAGCTTCCATGATTTAGAGGAATAACTGTATTCTTCAAAGATAAAAAATTTATATAATATGCATTGACAGATTGGTAATTATATGTAATTGTTAGGAATGCTTTGAATTCACCAAATATAGGTTAGCTTCAGCTGTTCTTAAGTTCCAGTTAATTTTATACCAGTCAGATATCGATCCTATTACAAAAAGAGAAAGAAAAGTAAATATTAATAAAGTTCTGGTTTCAAAGAATACACAGTATACGTTGGAGCCAAAAAGATTGTCATCTTTTACACAAGAGCAGTAATTACCTTCAAGAGCTGAGAATGACCTCTCAGATCCCAATAGGTTCAATGCAACTGGTTGATCTTGTCCAAAAACTTCACCGGAGGCAATCTGTAAAGTAAACCATAATATCATATTTGTAGTGTGCAAAATAACAAGCAGATAAAAGTTAAAGAATGAATGGAATTTGATAAGAGAAAGATGTACGTATCTATTTTGAAGCTTAAAACTACTTTAATCATTAGTCTTAACTTGCCAGAAATTCATAATTGGAGAGGGAGGGGGTTGTGGTTTCTAAACATGAGCAGAAACAAAAATTAAGGAAGATGATGATAAACCAGCTATGGTTTTCAAAACAGAATAGCATTTTGTTTTTATAAAAGATAATTACTTGTATTAACTATTAAGTATAAGTGTGAATATACAAAACCCCTAACATACATCAGTATGTAGAGGATGTTTACAAAACCCCACAAGGGAGAAGGAGAGACACATTAAGTCTCCAAATAGACGTTAGAATTGACCAATATTACATACACAAAGTACAAAGAAATCTGTTTAGAGACAGCATAAACAAAACAAAGATAAAAGCTATGATAATTCCAGAAAGTACAATGAAGAAGAGTAAAGCAAAAAGCACAAAGATGAAGAGTTAAATAACGTAAATTTGGTTGATGCAAAGGAGTGGTGGAGATATTTTTTCATTGTTGGGACCGAGGTGTGGGTGTGTTAGAGCGTAATGTTATTAGGGTTCATACCCCTATAACATCTATATATTGTTATAATATAAGGTGATAAAACCTTATATATTATATCCTTTATTAAGCATAGCCCACTTAAAATAATTATAGTCTAATAACTATTATATTATTAATTATTTATGAATGGTGATTATTGAATAGATGTGACTAATACCCCTTCAGGTATTTTGCCACCTTTTATCCTATATTTAAGGAGGTTCTCTCTCATTTGAGAGTGTGTGAATTTGGAGATGTATGGTAAATTAGATCACTATTCACATGAGGTATTATTGGCCATGTGGAAGTTTGTAGAGTGTCCCCAGGTTTAGTCTATTTTTTAATAGACTATTTTTGTAAGTTTTTTAATAAAATGATGTTTTATGGGGTTTCTTACCCAAAAAGGCTTTCCCCATGTATATCTTGTGTAATGTGAAAACATATGCTTGTATGATTCTCATTTTATTTATTTTATATTTTGTTTATAATAATTAATATCTTAGATCTTAATTTATGATAGGGTACTGTTGACGTGCCTTTTGTGACAGCGCCAGCACAGAATAAAGTTGCCCAACGGTCACTCTATTCTCTCTTGATCAAAGTGTCCCACATGCTAAGATTGCTTGAAAGTTCATGTGTTCAACTCCAAGGTTCCTTTTATCGCGAATAGACTCAGTTGGTTGATGTGTTTTGCTGGTTATTTCAAGGGGACTTACGTAGTTGTTCAACTCCGTGAAGCAATTAGGACATGAATGATTTGGCGATATTGTTCTGGTATCTAAACTGACTCGGAAAATGCAGAATTAAAAGGGGATAGGGATAGGGATTCTACAGATCTACTTCTAAAAGGGTGGAGGACGAAGATCGACTTAAACAATCTTCAAACCAAACTTCGCTTTGTCTTCTTTCGAACAACTCCGACAAAGTTGGTGCAATCTTCAAAGGATGAGAAAATGTTCAAACTATGACACAACACGTTCATACCGTCAACACGACGCATACAAACACATGAACCATAATCGAAGTTAAGTGCTGATACTCCAGTTGACCACGCAAGGCGAACTTACCATCAGCAAGTCCGCTAGTGGTATGGACGAGAAGACTTGCTCAAATCACAACGCCACACTCCACAGCTAACAACTACTTGCATGAAATAAAATCTATTTTACTCTATCTACCTTGAATTGGAAAGACGAACAAGCCTTGCTAGCTACTCACAATAGAAGATAGAACCACCAAACAATGATAAATCTTTATATTATGAGAGTGTTCACAACAACTTCTTACAAAGTCCTCAATGGGAAAACTTCCTTTCCTCCTCAATCTAAGCTAACTTCTAAGCTCTACTCTCTAACTTCTATCTCCAATACTCTCTAGCTCTGATCTATCTCTGATTCTAATTCTAATTTTACAAATGAGGGGGGATGCCCCTTTTATAATAAGTCCAATTCAGTGGACGGTTCAGATCAAATTACAATGAAGGGCTCAGATCGAGCCACCTATGCCCTGATTAGGGTTTCTGCCCTAAAAACCGCCACAGAGAGGAGTGGGCAATGAATGCACAGAATATTCTCCACTCCCCTGCAGGAATCATAATGAGCAATTAATGCCCACTACCATCATCAAGAAGATCCTCATCAAGCAGCGCGTTCCCACTGGCCTTCTCCCGGATAGCAAACTCGATCAACCGGGCCAATACTGCTTCAACCTCCTGTGTAGAGATCGGTGGAATATGGTTGAGCTGGAACTCCAAGACTGCTACCGTCTGTCCGTATCTGATGCAAGATTTCTTCCATGTCACTAAGGCGTCCTGGGTATGCTGAATTATACTAGAGAACGTGGAGACATTCTCAAAGTCATCCAGGACAAGTGACTTCGCAGCTGAGAAGAATGGAGGCAGTCTACCCTTCAAACCATCAGCAGTTATCTCCTCTGGGACCAACTTTCTAGCAAATATGGCTTCTAATGTATTGAGGACTCCCCCCAAGATGTTGCCCATTGCCTTCTTCACTTTAGCTGAATCTGCCCTTGCTGCGTCGTGAAATCCACGGCCTGTGACCACCGAGGAGTACCAACTGGTGAAATCGTACCTATCACCTCTCTGAATTACACCTCCATCCACTAAGGTTTCTAGAGGTACATGCATCAAAGCCCCCAAACGAAGTACAGTCTTCGTTTGATAGATGCGAGTATCACCCCAGGCCTGATCTACTATATCCATCCGTGCCAAAATATTTGAGGCCTGTCGATAAGCATCGGCAAGGTCCTCCATGAATTTCCCTGTCTCAGCATGAACACGGCTAACCCACTTGTCCGCCTCCGTTTCCATTTTCTTCAAATCCTCTAAGGCAACAATTGACTCATTCGGAAGCTCCGATGGACGTTCCACTGCCGGGTCTGCTGGTTCACCTGGACGTGCTAGATTCTGCATATATCCTATCAAGGTTTTGTGCTCCTTCTTCAATTTCTTATATTTCCCCTCCGTGCGGAGCAACTGATCCTTCAATGCCTGATAGGAGTTATCGAACTCCTCGATAACTTGGGCTCCCGTAGGACGACCCAACTCTACTGTGGTGATCACATAATTTTCAGGCCTCTCCTCGGTTCGATCACAATCTTCCCTCGGAATAGCCACCTGAAGCGTGCGAGAGCCTGACTCGTCGGTCGAGATCTTTGAAAACTTTCGGGCCCTTTTCTTCTCTGGTGGCGCACTGATCCTCCTGAGGAACTCTTCCATCTCAATGGCTGGATCCGTGTCATCCTCGGGTTCTCTCCTCATTCTGTCGGAAAGCCAATCAGGCACTGTCTGCTGTGGATTACAAATGACAAGGGGCTGTTCTTTTGTTGCCTCCATCTCGTGCACTTCCTCTCTTCTTGCACTGGTTTGCTCAGGCTCATCCTCCTCTATAAGCTGGGTATCTCCCGACCCTTGGGTCCCCTGTTCTGTGTTTTCCTCTTCTTCCAAAGCCGTGTCCAACATCTGCTGAAAATGGGTGTCGGCCATTGTTTCCTCTTCCTCCTCCTGTTGGCCGCCCCTGGATAGACTGACACTAGCTGATTCCCGGGCGTTGGGCTGATCTACCTCCTCAAGTCCCCGCTCTTCCTCTAATCCTGCCCTCTGATCGGCAAATAATGAAACCACTCTTAAACTCGAAGATTGAGTTTGTGAGTGCACGGGTGATGCTTGTTCTATCCTCAACGGTATCGGCTGGGTTGGCACTTCCACTTGTGCCCTCGATGTCTGAGCAATTTGTTTCCCTCTTTTTACCGATAACGGCCTTGGGTCACCCATCAAGCTGTAAGTAAGGGCGATCGACTTGCTCTTAAGTCTGCATACATGTCTGTCGACCCAAGTCCTGGTAAAAGTCATCACCGGGATAGAAAGAGTGTCCAAGTCCATGATCTCTGGCTCGGACCAATCAGGTGGTGGGACAGGAGTATCCCTAACTGACCCATAGTCGGGTTGCATGACGTTGACATCCTCCTCCACCTGGTCGGGAACTGGAATAATCTCACATTCTCTAGTCAACTTGAGAGGAAGTCTGGAAAACATCCTTCTTCTTATCTCAGCCTCATCCACTGCATTTGCCCAGAAGTCCTCCAGATGAGCTCTGTGCCGGTATTCAACGTTCTGTACCATCCGGATGTTCCCGTAAGGATCGAAATCCTGCCTGCCTGTGTGATATGACAAATGATAAGATTGCAGCTCGTCCTCTGCCTCTCGGGCTGCCTGCAAAGAGGGACACACCTCAATGGAATTTCCCATGGTGATAGAGAAATCAAGCCCACCCTTCTTTTTCCTTTTCTGAATCTTATCGTAGGCAATCAATTGCCTATATATCTCAAGCATTACTATGTGATCAGTGGGGTATCGTGGTAACCGATACGGATACGAAGTGAACCCCTGCAGCCTAATATATGTGAATTTCGGGAATTGGATGAGCCAATACCCATATTCCTCAATCAGTGTCTGTGCTTCTTTAGATATTCCCTGCTGCGTTCTCTGCTGAAGCGTCCTCGCGATGTGCATTGTGAATGCATCATTTGCCCGTTTATAGTTGGCAATGTTAGCCAAATGTAGCTGTGTGCAGGCTTCATGAATTTTGAATTGACCAGGGGCACAGCCGATTGGCTCTTTGTACGAAATCCCTCTGTACTTAGTCATTCTGGCCAACATGTAAATTACATATGAGCTCATGTAGAAAGTTTTCGTCACCTTCAAGCTCCTGAATTGCTCATCAATGTGGTTGCTAATCATCCTAGCCCAATCGACACACTCTTTTCCTTCCAAGATGATCTCGATGAAGTAGAACATCCAAGGCTCGAAAATGTAAGCCTGCGCACTCCCATTCACCCGGCTCAGCATCATTATCAAATCACAGTATTCTTGTTTCACGTCCTCGGCAATTATCTGCTTTGGGAGCTTAGTGCGGGGTGGCCTCGGCTTCTGCATCCAAACTCTGTTGATGACTGCAGTGACTCTTTCAAAAGAGGAAGAGTACATTTTGTCTGCCCTTTTGTTTGTTCTGTATAACATCTCCTCAGCAGTTGGAATCCCAAATGCTTCTCCGATGGCATCCGGTGTGAAGTTGGCGAGCAGTTTACCATCCGGAGAGACAATCGTCCTACGTTCTGGCTTGTAGTGATTGGCGCATTCTATAATTAGCTCCGGACACTGAATTGCTGGCGGAAAACTAGCAGCTGCGTAGATTCCACTCTTCATTATATTATGTGCCGTGACGGATGGTTGATGGCCCCTTAGCCCGAACATCCTCGATTTGAGTGCATTCAGATTAAATGAACCAAGGTTGGTGTCATTCAATCCTGCCAACTTTGAAACTATTGCTGACTTTGGGAGAAATGGCTTAGAGAGCCTTTTAATCATTGCCTGCCGGGATGAGCCAGCCTTGCCTGCTTCAGTGTTTGCAGCTCTGCCTGCGGCTCTGCTTGTTCCCGCAACATCCTTTGCGCCAGCCATCTGCAAAATAAAATAGAAGAATAAGCTAGACTGCAGATTTTCAATAAAATAAAACAATTCCCGAGATGGCTGCGAATACGAAGTTAGCTTTGAAAATAAAATTCCTCAGCATAAATTTCTAACTCCAAACCTCGTACTGTATAAAAAAAAATCTCTGAGTTTAGAGACAACTTTCAGCAACTGCACTTCTGACTGGTGAAGAAAAAACGCAGCAAGCTAATAACTTTCAGCAATGTAGCTAATTTCTCCAGCACAAATAGTTCGAACCTTGACTTCACTTTGTCAACTTCAGCAGTTAGATGAATAAAGAGTTGCCAGCAATATGAAATTTCAACTTCCTCAACTTCTCAACGTTTAAACTTCGCAGCAACTCCACTTTCAGCTCTTTGAGAATTAAATTCTCCAGCAACTCTGGAAAATAACTTCAACCTTCAACTTCGAAGTTGCAGCAACACACTTTCAGCTCTTTGAAAGAAAGAGTCTCGAAAAATGAAGATTTCTCCAGCACTTCGCACTTTCAGCAACTCAACACTCCGAAATAAAATAAACTCTCACAGAATTTCTCTCCTCAACCACTTGGAAAATATTTCAATCTCTCAAGAACTTCTTCAGCAACTTCAACTTCAAAACAATGTGAGGAGAAATGAGAGAAGAGATTGTTTAAATAACTTTTCTCGGAGAATCCTGCTAAGTAGTGCTGGGGCTATTTTTAGCACCTTCATCAATTTTCCACTCTCTTCGTTCGGAATCTTCTAATTCAAGCGCAGTAGTGGGCTAGTCGTCAGCCAGTCATTATGGTAGTTGCTATTAATAATGATTCCTTCTTCTTCAAATTTCGAATTTTCCTCTTAGTCTGCCAGTTAACTCTTGGCGATTTAAACAACTCGCGAGAAAAACAATCACTTGACTTGATTTAAAATTCCATTTTAAAATCTCACAGTGTTTAAATAAATTCAACTCGAAAAAATTCGTGGGAGTAGCAAATTTATTTCCAACTTTTTAAAATGTCTGTCATTTAAATCCTCGATTTCATAAAATTTGCCTTAGACATTTTAAATTCTCTCATTAAAACGTTCAACTCCGGGCGATTAAAAAATTGTTTGCGCGCTCGAAATAATTCATCCTTTGAGATTTAACTTCTGTCGGGAAAATAATCTAGGCAAAACGAATTTCTTCCGAAAATACTAAAATTTCCCTTAGGAAATTAATTTTCAAACTCTGCTAACTCATGGGTGCATTTTAAACGGGTTCATTTGATTTTCACTTGACCCATGGAAAATATTCGTCGATATCAAATTTTCCCCTTGAAAAAAGATTCGCTAACTTTCAACTGCCTTCGGAGAATTTTTAAAACTCATCAAATCATCCTTCCTTGCCAAGGGCGTATTTTTCCCTAGTGAAGTGTTATATCACTTAGAAAAAATTTTCTAACACTTTCTCTACCATAGGCGTATACATTTTGATGAAATATTTATTTCATTAAAAAAAAAAAATTCCTTCACTTTACACCTCTGGCGCACTTTCATGTGTCTACTTTTATTTTGTTGCCTTAGGAAATTTTCTCCAACAACCTTGGCGTATTTTACTCATGCAAGCCTTGATTTCTCACTTAGAAAATTCTCAAACAGTTAGAATATCCTTGGGCGCATATGGGGTCTTGAACTTTCATTTTCTTGACTTAGAAATTTCTCCAAGTCCTAGCCACTTTATCTTGCCTTGGGCGCATTTTGACCTCTCTACTTTCATTTCATGCCTTAGGAAAATTTCGGCCATCTCCTCTTCATCATGGGCGCAAATGCTAGGCCAAGCTTTCATTTTCCTTGGAGGGCGCATTTCACCCTTGACACTTTCGTTTTATGCCTTAGAAATATTTCATATCCTCACCTTCCTCGAGGGCGCATTTTACTAGGTGAGCTTTTGTTTTTGCCTTAGAAACTTTTCAAGGCTTCAATCCTTGAGGTGGGCGCATTTTACTAGGTGAGCTTTTGTTTTTGCCTTAGAAACTTTTCAAGGCTTCAATCCTTGAGGTGGGCGCAAATGAGACCCCATGCTTCTGTTTTCTCTTGAGGGCACATTTCAACATGTGAGCTTTCATTTTCACCATGGGCGCATTTCCTTGGTTCCACTTTCGTTTTCATGACTTAGAAACTTTTCACCTCTCTCCTTCCTTGAGGGCGCATTTTGAGGTATGAGCTTCTGTTTATGCCTTAGGAGTTTTAAGAGAGTCATCAAGGTGGGCGCATTTTCATGGGTCTACTTTTATTTCTGCCTAAGACAATTTTCAAGCCTCTGCCTGCCCTTGCTCTTGCATTCTATTTTTAGCAAGTTGTGCTATTTTTAGCAAATCCCTTGATTTTCAACCTCTAAGGCTCCGTTTTGCCTGAAAATCTCATCAGATGATATTCTCTGCCCGGTGAACCTGTTCTGCCAGTCCTCTGCCCCGACCTGCTATTTATAGCCACCTGCTATTTATAGTAAGTTTGACTTTCTGACTTTAGTAGCTCCGTTTTGCCTGAAAGTTGCAACGCTTGATCTTGATAGCTTGAGGGTCACTCTGATGCCAACCTCGAGTGCAGACCTGCTATTTATAGCCGTGCCCTGACTTACTAAAAATAGTAAGTTCTCCGACTTTGCTCAAATTTTGCCAGCAGGTACCTTGAAGTGTGCTGACATGGGTGGGGTACTTTGTTTCGGCTATTTTTTGATTTTACCCCCTATAAAAGTGGAAACCCTAATTTGATTTGCATGTATCCCGAACGGTCTCCGTTTGACTTCGTTCCTTCTGCATGTCGTTCTGCTTGCTGGACTGGAGTGTTGGGCGGCTGCCGGAGTGTACCTGCTAAAAATAGAAACCGTCTGAAAAGTGACTCATCCACTGCCGGATGGTTTTGCATGTCATATTGCCTGCGGGATCTCAAAAAACCCAGAAAAACCCAGAAAACTGGTCTGCATGCACGTACTGGCTAAAAATAGTAAGTCCTCCAAACTCGATCTTCACTGCTTTGCAAGTCACACCGTTGCGAAGCTCTCGAAAAACCCATAAAGAAAAACCCGACATGTGTTGAAAAACACTGCATGCGAACCCTAAAAATAGCCTCCGAAGGCTGAACTCTGAAAGTGGTTGTCTCGGTTTGCATGTTACATCACTGCGAAGGTTTTGGAAAACCCAGAAGGATTCTCCAGACATGCATTTGAAAAGCTCATGTGGAAACCCTAATTTGACTCTTAAAGCCTGAAATGCCAAAAATAGCAAGTCATCTGATCTGGTTCAAAATTCACGTGTAGACAGCTTGATGTCACCCGGATGCAGTGGAACTGACAGAATTCCAAAATCTCAATAAAATAGTCCCAAGTTGAATACTTACTAAAAATAGTAAGTTGCCGGAATACAGTGAAAATTTAGGGGGACTCTGCTGGAAGTCTTCTGACTGCTGCACTAAGCTTAGATTTCAATTTTATAACTCAGTTTGACCTTAAATAAGCCTGAAGGATGAAAACCCTAATTACACAGACTTAATCAATATTTCAACCTGGGTCAAACAACGGGACATCCCCGGAAGGACTAGACCAGAGAGAGAGCGAACCAAAGCCAAAAGACCAGAATGGAGCAAAAATTAGGGGGTCCCCATCTTGATGGGGTGATGTGTGAAAAAGGTCACAACAGGAAGGAGGCGATATAATCTCATTGGAAGTTGCCAGCCTTTAGTGAAGGACGAGGCCAAAGTATCCAGCGCTAGCAAACAAATTAAGCGCTTCTTTTCATCATTTATCGACCCCACTTTGACTCCTAAATGCTATTGCACCTTCCTTGGATAGCATCGTATGCACTTGGTAGCCCACGTGGAACTTGGAAAAGTCAAAGCAGACCACTCCCTTGGCAGATCGGGTCCCGGGTGCTTGCCTACTCCCTATTGCTGGCATTGTACAATTTGGGGAGACAATCGCTTGGGAAAAAAGGTTGTGATTAGGATATTTGGTGAATGTAAAAGGGTCAGCCAGTGTTATTCATTAATATTTAATATTAAGATTGTCATTTGTTTTCCTGAGATTATCTACTGTTGTCAATATTAATCTCTAAAAGTCTTTGGTCAGCTGTGTGTAGAGTCATTTGTCATCTGCACTTCTGAGTCTAAATATCACTGTTATAGCTGCTGTTTGTAATCTGAACTGTGCATGAACAAATACTCAATTATATGGTCTGTCAATATATCTGGCTATGTAATGACTAATTGGTGTTGGGAATAAATATGAGTTTCTTTCATTTCAAGTGCATAAATCATACTGGATTGTTTTATTGTGGAAAGAGTGCTTAAACCCACAGCTACTCAAGAATGATAATATTTTGACAAAATGCTAAATGTGTCAAACTGAGTAATCTGAAATGAAAATATCGTCCAAGAATCAGTAGGGGTTCTTAACTTCTTACAAAACCTTCAACAACTTGAACCAAAACTTTGTTGATTCTATTGTAGAAGAATACATGTGAACTTGATCTAATTATGCTGAAAACATGTTGGAGAATCATGATGACCTAGCAAAATCAATTTTATCCATTGTATTTTTGTACTGTCCAGAAATTTGATTTGATCATATTATTGATCAATTACGTTTGATCAATAAATAATTATTTTAAGGGCCTCCATATTAACCAATATTATTATTGAAGGCATTGGTTATATTATTCAGGGGCTCAGAATCGACATATATTGGTTGATCATCACTATATAAAACATTTGAAGGGTGTGATCGATTGGTTCAATTGGAAGTTAGCGGCTATATTCAGACATTGTTATTGTAAAGCCAGTGCCATTTTAATTGGGGAAATTAATACAAGCCGATCGTATTCTTTATCTCCGCCACCATGTTGTTATGCCATTGCATATGATATTGGTATAATATATTGTTGTACCCATAATAAATTTTTGCTTCAATAAGGCATTTTGCTTAAAATAATCCAAATCATGCAAAATTGTTGTCAAAAGTATGTTTTAGGTCAAACGAAACATAGGCTTTTTGTGGGTTTATGTCAAGGAAGATACTTGCAAATTTCTGAAAATTTGAAAATTAGGGTTTCAAACCCTTGTTTTTAGGAAAACCCTAAAAAATAGGACCTTTCCAAAAATGATTGAAAATGATTTTGATAGGATAATTTGGCTTCATGATCACATTGGTCAAGTCAAAATCACCAAAAAGTTTGTTTTACTCTGGTGGGTCTATTTTCATTTTTCAGGAAGAAAGATAGGACCTCCGCAACCATTAATGGCAGAATGGCCAGTACCAGGCGTCGAAATCCAAGCCTCAAAAGCTTCAAGGAAGAATCCATGGCGGGAAATGTTCAAGAAGATGCTTCTCGACATAGGGGATTTTCAAAGGTTGAAAATGCTGAATTTTTTTCTAAGTCTGGAAGATGCACGCCTTGCTACCAGAAAGTTGCTACGCAGTCAATGCCTTGGTGAATTTTTCAAGCACTCATACATGCAGCATGGTGAAAGTAATTGCTACGGTGAACGCGTCCACGTCGTCAACAACAGTGATCAAGTCAGTCGAGCTACAATGGTAAATGCGAAGCGCGAAGGGATGAAGATCTTAAAGGAAATGATGAAGCTGTAGTCTATTGGCGTTTCAATTAGCACCTCTGGAGTGCTTATTGGAAACAGACAACTATTGCAACTGTGTTAGTACATGCTCTTCGGATTATAGAGAGGAAGATCTCTCTTTGCTGATTTTCTACTGTAAAAAAGGGGTGTACTAAGATTCCTATCTTTTTTACTCAGCGGTAGGACACAAGGGTGCATAAACCAATGTGTCGTAGCTAAGCTTTTTCTTTGGTTTCTGCAGATCTTAACTACGACTAACTAAGCTTCTAAACTATCCTACCTCCTCAAGATAAACATAGCATGAGGGCGTAGGAGCGAAATGGATGGGTTGGATCACTTGAATCCTCCGTCTCAATGGAATATGGCTAAGGCTCTGAACCTTCGGATATATACCAAGATAGGGCTCGATATAAGTAAACGCTCACTTTACGGTAAACTGGATCTGAGACTTGCCAAGGAGGAGGAACCCCTATCTGAGGTGTAGGCTTGGAAACAACTCACTGGAAACAACAAAGAACGATGGCCTATCTAACAGGATTCCTGAGGAGGTGACGACACCTGTCCAAAGTGTAGGCTACAAGATAAATCATTAAACAACATCATACGATAATGATCAATAACAAAATATCCAAGGAGGTGACGACACCTGTCCAAGGAGGAGATTGAAACAATACACTATTTGAAAACAAGACCATGAATAGACTCAAGTATTTAGATCAAGCAAGCATGCGCCATCTGATTTATTTCTTCAAGCTTCTCGAAGGAATTACAAAGGTTGGGACAGCAAAGGCACGAAATCATGCACAATTACGATCAACCAACGAACTCTCATCCAAGAGTGAATAGATATAAACAAGCTAACTCTGGCAACAATGGCGTAGCAATTTTGCTAGCAAATAAAGGTTAAACAAATAAAGAGCCTAAACACTCCACAATCAGTGGAAATCATCTTTTGGAACTCCAGATCAGGCCTGAATGATGAGTTATCTTCCATATTTGATGGATCTTAACCCTAATTACCTTATATTCATGCTAGGCGTCTATTTCCTCATTATTATTTTTGCAGGTTGAAGGATAAAACATCAAATAGCTCCCAAGAACACGTTTTCAAGATCTGGCAGAGGTTTTGGACGAATCTTCAATATTTTTGAAGATCATTGGTAGTAAAAGCATTCTTTCCCCAAGATTGCTTCCAGAGACAGATTATTGCAAAGTGACAGTTTATAACATCCAATCTATCTTCTGTCTACTTCCTCTATTTCTGTCTATATTTTTTTGCATGTCACAGGAAACGACAGATAATCACAAATCTGGCCAATTGGGTATGATCTGCACAGCTTTTTCAACAAAACCCATATGGTGGATTTTTCTAGAAAAAGTAGCCCTGCTGCCTCTATTTTTTAGGGTTTTCGGAAAAAGTCATAATTTTGAAAATCAAACAAACTGGGTTTGTTTAGCTCTGAAGCACAAACAAAACCCATGTGTTGGATTTTTTCGAGAAAAATCACTTTCTGGTGCCTCGCTGCCTCTGCCACCGAAGGGCTCTTGCATGTCATAGAAAAACTCGTTTTTCTGAATTTCTGACGATCTGGGTTGGTTTAGGGAATTATTCTCAACAATACCCATGTCTCAGAATATTTCGTAAAAATTACCCTCGGCGAGGCTATTTTTAGCAGTTCCAGAAAAAGTTGTCTGAACAGCATCGTGTGCACAGTCAATCTTCAAGGTTTTCAGAACGCAGTTCTCCCAAGACAAATACAAGACCAAAATGGTCTTACTCCATGATTTTCTGAAAACGACTGGCACCGATCCGCATTGGGCACACCCAGAGGTCAATCTAGCCAGATTGACAAGCATAGAAACAAGTCCACAAGTTCCATTATGGTTTCACCTCGTATATCTGATTGCCTTCCAAGGCCAGTTTAGAGGATTGTAACCATTGGAATTTTACACATGCAGCAAGTTCATGTGCATTTCTCACGGTTGGAATGATCGTGGTCAAACTTCGCGGTTTCATCATCAAGCTTCGCAATTTCATCATACAACACTCTTCCATTGAGAAAGATCAAGGAACACGTCAAAGCTGCAAAAGAACGCGGAAGGTAGTCATTCCCAACACAGAGCCGCCATCGGTTAATACTACACTACCTTCCACGTCAAAGTGGAAACACAGACAAGAAGAAAATGAGTAACCCTCCTAAGGGAAGCAGAATAAAGGAGATGCATACATCAAGTTGCTGACAAGTGATAAGCTGACGATTGACAGGCATGTAGCAGTCTCTGTATGAAGAAGTCAACAAATGAACAAAATCACCGTTGACCAATGATGATGAGGTGTCAAACACCTCAAGAAGGACGTCCTACCCTCCAAATAGCAATAAATACAACTGAAGTCAACTTGATGCCCCCTTTCCAAGTTAACTCCAGATCTCCACAGATCATGCATGTCAGATCCCACCGACCTAGGATGTCTAATTGACTCCCACGATTTGTGGATCTTAGATCTCCTTTAAAGGTGGATGTCTATTTGGAGACATATTTGTAATTTAAGTTCACTTTAGTTAGGTGTCAGTCAACTGGGGTAGACTCCTAGCTTGACTTTTGTTTAGTTTCAGTTAACTGAAGTAGATTTCTAGTTAACTGTTTGCTCACCTACTTTTAGACATAGGAATAAATCTTGCTGATTGGCAATAACTGTTTGTTAACTCAAGGAGATTTTAGGGTTACCTACTCCTTTGAGTTTCTATAAATAAGAGCCTTAGGTTCTTTATTTGTTTAACCTTTATTTGCTAGCAAAATTGCTGCGCCATTGTTGCCAGAGTTAGCTTGCTTATATCTGTTCACTCTTGGATGAGAGTTCGTTGGTTGATCGTAATTGTGCATGATTTCGTGCCTTTGCTGTCCCAACCTTTGTAATTCCTCGGAGAAGCTTGAAGAAATAAATCAGATGGCGCATGCTTGCTTGATCTAAATACTTGAGTCTATTCATGGTCTTGTTTTCAAATAGTGTATTGTTTCAATCTCCTCCTTGGACAGGTGTCGTCACCTCCTTGGATATTTTGTTATTGATCATTATCGTATGATGTTGTTTAATGATTTATCTTGCAGCCTACACTTTGGACAGGTGTTGTCACCTCCTTGGGAATCCTGTTAGATAGGCCATCGTTCTTTGTTGTTTCTAGTGAGCTGTTTCCAAGCCTACACCTCGGATAGGGGTTCCTCCTCCTTGGCAAGTCTCAGATCCAGTTTACCGTAAAGTGAGCGTTTACTTGTATCGAGCCCTATCTTGGTATATATCCGAAGGTTCAGAGCCTCGGCCATATTCCATTGAGACGGAGGATTCAAGTGATCCAACCCATCCATTTCGCTCCTACGCCCTCATGCTCTGTTTATCTTGAGGAGGTAGGATAGTTTAGAAGCTTAGTTAGTCGTAGTTAAGATCTACGGAAACCAGAGAAAAAGCTTAGCTACGACGCATTGGTTTATGCACCCTTGTGTCCTACCGCCGAGTAAAAAAGATAGGAATCTTAGTACACCCCTTTTTTACAATAGAAAATCAGCAAAGAGAGATCTTTCTCTCTATGATCCGAAGAGCATGTACTAACACACTTGCAATAGCTGTCCATTTCCAATAAGCACTCCAGAGGTGCTAATTGAAACGCCAACATCGTCAAAAGAGCCCCTGCTGACCAGGGGCGCCCATGAGTTCAAGAGGTCAAAGGCAATCATCAAGTCTTGCCAAAACAATCATCTCCTTCGTAATTCTATTGGCTTTCCAACTCATCATCAAGCAAGTTCACCTGATTCATCGATCATCGACAACAAAGGCGAAGGCAAAAGATGCTGAAGGCAAATAGCATCAAAGATAACAGTCAAAACATGAAAAAAGAGCCCCTACTGACCAGGGGCGCCTAAGAATGAGACTATCCAGATGTCAGTTTTTGAGTAAGCTTATCTCCAAGTGATCTCCCCGACATCAACTCAGCTTCGCAACAAACCTGCTCGCCAGTCTACGAGACACATCAAATGATGGCAGGTGTTGATCATTCGAGCACGTAAAACAGAGGGTAAACTGATGGACATCAAGGCCAAAGAGCCCTTGCTTACCAGGGGCGCCCATCATTCTAGCCAACCAAATGAAGTTTTCAACAATTGCATTCTTCAAGGCATCTGTTAAGCATACTCTCAGCTTCATAGCCAATCCAGTTGTACGCTCATAGGACTTGCCAAGCATTCATTAACGAAGGTCAAGCAAAAAACACCAAAGGTGAAGGCTAGATGAAAGGCATAAAGGCATAAAAAATTGACTAAGTGTTAAGGAAAATGCTTCTTCCTAGAAATAGGCGCCTAGCTTTTTGGGTAGTTAGATGCAGTTTGCAAGCTCAGCAACCTCCAAGATGACCTTCTCCGTTTTGATCAATCTCAACAATGACACCGTCAGTGAAGACAACTGACAAATCAAACATCTGACGACAAAGATCAAATAGGGGCAGTCCGTGGAAGATTGCAAAGTAAAATTATCTCACAAAATGTCAAAGGCGCCCTTGGCCTCCAGGGGCGCCCATGCTTTTGAGGCACTTAAACCAACCGTCACGACTCGTGAAGCCAGTCATCCTTTCTGAGACTGAATTGGTTAGCCATCCCATGTTTCAGCAAGATCACCAGGATCATCAGTCTTCAGTGATCTCAGATTTGAGCACGGAGGGTCAAATTAGAGGAATTGAAGAACATTCAAAAAAAAAAATTGACTAAGTTTGGTGAAAAATGCACCTTCTTGGGAAAAGGCGCCCAAGAATTAGAGGCATCAGACTCAGGTTTTGAGCTTTGCAGTTCCCAAACACACTTCATCAGAGTTGTTTCATCTCAACAGTGCATTTGTCAACAACACTTCAAGATCAACTGAGCAACCAGAATCATGAAGGCATTTCATCACAAAAAAAGAATGAAAAAGTGTTCAACTCTTCAAAGGGATGCCTAAAGTCAAAATAAGGTTTAGTTGACTAAAGTTGACTATTTAGAAAGCCTTTCCATGTCTAAAAAGATCCCAAATGAGTGGAAATCAGTGTTGTGAACTCCAGATTAGGCAAATGAACTCCTCCATCAAGAGTTGGCGCCCCAAACTTGAT